>OY744602.1:93279050-93564479 GCA_963556255.1 Allolobophora icterica | reverse complement strand
GGCGGAGGATGAGAAGGAACAGGAGAAGCAGGAAAAGTTGGAAAAGAAGGGAGAGGAAGAAAAGTAGTAGTAGCAGTAGTACTAGTACTAGTAGTAGTACTAGTAGTAGTAGTGCTAACAGTTATGATAGTAAAAGTAATAATAATAGTAATAATAATGATAAATAGGGCATCATGCATTGAGAAGTGATGCTGTCGCTATATAAGGTTTTTTTGTTTGTTATTTGTACAGTTGAATTGTTGTGGTGCTGATGATGGTTACGGTGATTATGATCGTCACTCGGCTGAAGATTCAACAACCATCTGTAAATTGTTCCCAGGGCTAAAACTGCCTTGGCCCAGCACCGGGAGTTTGCTGAAGACGAAGACGACGGATTACCTATTAACATTTGAGAGCGAGTTGGCGACATGGTATTCCAGAGAGAGGAACCAACTGAGGCAAAAGATCGAGACTGCGCCATAGCTGTTCTAGTATGATGAACTAAAAGATCCAGTCTGTTCGAGGGGCGAAGTGGACGATGCTAGGAGACAGAAAGAGGCCGGTGAATTACATCAACTAAACATTTTGGGGCGATACCCCGCTGTGTCCTAGATACCAGAATGAGGATTTTGAACTTAATACGTGCAGAGGGAGGAAGCCAGTGCAGTACGTGGCCTATATTATGACATGTGAACGGTGAGAACTGTTAGATATCATTTCTGTCGGCGTCAACGGCCTTTGTCGTCATAAGATGTCGTTAAGCTCTGGATCTTAACACTACTTCGCTAGTTGAAGTATTAGTTTGTGTTCTTGTATTTTTTCCTATTTCGAGTCTTCTTGTTTGTCTGTTCTATTTTGAGCGAAATTAAAGAATTAAGAAACTTACAAAAATCCCTATCTACTTCAATGGCCCTTGATGCCAAAAGATGTCGTTAAACTCATGTAATCCAATTCAATCCTTAAAACATTAACTGTTAGATGAAATAAGCGTCGAATTTAGACACCTATAATAAGATCTATCCCTCACCTATATAAACAAAAATCTCGTTCAATACCTGAATGAAACCCTTCCTGAATGGTAGATCTATATAAATAAAGCGAGAATTCTGTGTGTCTGTCTGTCTGTTTGACCGGGATTAACTTCTACAATTTTGCACCTTTTCACTCCAAACCTTCACTACTGTGTCGGCCTCGGCATCGGACACCCAGTGGAGGGGTTCGCGTACCCCATTTTCACCGCTAACGTGGTGAAAATCCCCCAAAACTCTACCCAACCGACCGTCCCTCACGCCCCAGCTCGCCTCTTCCACTGCGAAGCGGTTCTATTTATGGCGCCGGTATTCCCCAACGTCATTAATAATGCGCATAAACCTCAGGCCCCAGCTCGCCTCTTCCACTGCCAAGCGGTTCTATTTATGGCGCGGGTATTCCCCAACGTCATTAATAATGCGCATAACGACGTTGTTTACTTTCGCACAAAATTTAATTACGATCGATTCGAACTATATTCATCGTTTTACAGCAAAATTGTATGTTCAAATACTCTGCTTTACTAAGGGGAGTGAGGGCTAGATTTCTGGCGTTTTCTTAACCCGCCAAAGCCGGGTTCACCCTCTTCGACTGCGAAGCAGTCAGTCCACGGGAGACTGCAAAGCAGTCTCAGCAGTCTCCCCCTAAGGTCGCCAGACGCCACAAGGGCCTCCAAGACTTCGAAGCAGTCGTCGCCAGAGGGCGACTGCGAAGCAGTCAGTCCACGGCAGAGGTTGCAAGACGCGACAACGCGTATACAAGACTGCGAAGCAGTCTCCGCTGTACGCAATAAGGCGTCTACAACACTGCGAAGCAGTCTCCCCCACAGGTCGCCAGACGCTACAATGGCCTCCAAGACTGCGAAGCAGTCGCCGCCAGAGGGCGACTGCGAAGCAGTAAGTCCACGGCAGAGGTCGCTATACGCCAGAAGGCGTATACAAGACTGCGAAGCAGTCTCCGCTGTACGCCAGAAGGCGTACACAAGACTGCGAAGCAGTCTCCCCCACAGGTCGCCTAAATTTCTTCCTTATTCGCTACACGGATTTAAACTTATACCTAAATTTGTTGCTTATTCGCTACAGGGATTGAAACTTATAACCCTGGGCAACGCCGGGTAAACCAGCTAGTATAATAATAAAAATCAGGGCATTGACTATTTTGCTATATTTTCTGATTCTGTAAGCGTGCTTACTTTTCTGAAGAAATCGTTTTCTTAGCCTAAACCCACTTTATTGCAAGGTACAGTCAAAATCTTTAATAAAATATTTGGTTTGGAGATATACTGGTTAATAAAAGAGCTGATTCCCTAGCAAAGCAATCATTAGATCTTCCCAGAAATAACTCCAGAGATTATTTAGCATTACAAGAGGTATTTGAACCGTATTTCCAACAAGTAAATCTCATAATTATATTATCTATAAATGGAAGAAGTAATATGATAGCGACATCAAGGTCTTCATTATAAAAGCATTTGCACTGCAGTAGATACAAATAATAAATTCATAGTTAAAGAATCTGCAAATCTCCAGACTAAGATTGGAAAGGTTATATATATTTGGTTGTCGCGTTGCATCGTCAGATTCATTCAGTATTTCCTCAATGGGAACGAGAAGGCCTAAGCTAACGGCCCTGGCTGCCACAAGATTTCGGTATACGCTGGATAACACTAAATTAATAAGTTCAAATTCGACACCATTTATTGTAGGCTTCACTCAGCTATATATATTTGCTGTCACCTCCCGTCGCCAGGTTATACTAAAACTTAAAAAGGTCTTATTTAATGGCCCTGGCGGCCACAAGATGTCGCAAAACACTGGATAACACTAAATTAGTAAGTTCAAATTAGGCGGCGCTTCTTTTAGGCTTCATGTCATTTCATGGCATGTCATGTCGCCGTCGTCGCTTTGCGATGGTAGGCTGCAGGAACAGATCAACATTGCCCAGCGTTTTCTATCTCGTATTGCAACCACTATAGGCTGGACCAATCCATCATAAATAGTTGTCGATCCAGGATATTCTTGGCCTACTGCGGTTGCGAACCCCTTCTACAAGGCCCGTCATCAGGCTGCCCTCGATGTTGTCCCTCGGCTGCCTTATTGTGTGTCCCAAGTAACGTAGCCTACGGGTTCGGACGTGGTTCAGCAGTTCGCTCTTAGTCCTCGCCAGCGTGTATACTTGTTCGGTGGTCATCCTTTTTGTCGACGGAAATCTTTCTGTCGCATTTGTTCTCGAACGCCTGGATTCGTTTCCCTTCTTATTTCCTTAGGTTCCAGGCTTCATTCAGCTGTATATATTTTGTCTGTCGCATTGCATCTCACCCGCTTAACTCTTGAATCCATGCACCATCAACGGCAATGGCAGCCAAAAGATGTCGCTAAGCACTATATATTTAAATACAGAGCTACATTTGAACACCTCTAAAACGCTGTCATTTCAATGTATATGTTCGCCAATTACTTTCAATTGTTGTTCATGCATTTAGGAAAGTGTACCACATTAAATGTAGTGCTGGGGTCGACGTAAACGGTCGTAGCAGCCACAAGATTTCGCTAAGCAAGTATGATTTAAGAGATAACAGCGTCCTAAAACCGAGAGAATTAGGAGGAGGAGGAAGGGAAGAGGAGGAAGAGGAGGAGGAGTGTCATTACAATTAGTAGAAGTGGTTTTGTGTTAGTGGTAATAGTAGCAGTAGTTGACTCTATAGACACCATTCCATCAGTCGTTCGTCACTTCTAGTTAAATCATAATATAAAAAATCATCCTGTGCATTATGAAAACGGCGATATAGAAGTCACTTAGATTAGATTTGATCAGGTTAGATGTGGCATCTCCAACGGATCAGGTTTTTTCTTGGATTCCACTTCAGGCGCCTGATAACAAGATTAGATTAAAACATCCGTCTGAATTCCGATGGGTCAGGGTTTTTAATTAGCCCTATCTTTATTAACCATTTGTTTGATCTCATTCCGCCTCCTCTTATCCTTTCGGATCAATTTCCAAACACCGCTCATCGTATTCATCAAAAGGTCTTCCTCCTTAACATTCATAATCGTAATCGTAAACTCCAAATTTCTAGATTGCTACACTAAATCAACGGTTAAATACCAAAAGATGTTGTCAAATAGAAACTATATTAGCAGAAATAAGTTGTTGAATTTAGACACCTTTAATAAGGTATCTATTTTACTATATATATATATATAACAATCGCGTTCAATTGTGGTTTTTGACCTCTATTTCGCTGCATCACAAGCAACTAATTATCAATCGCTTATCCAAAATCTACAACAAGGAATTTAAACTTAGCAACTACCACTTTTACTAGTTGCAGCCACGGACTAAGTAAGTAAGTAAGAATTCACAGATATACAGACATCTAATAAACACGGATAAAAGTATGTAATATCCTTTAAAATGTTTTGCGCATCAGGCTGTCTGTCGGCTGCGTGGAATTAGTCTAACTATGAGTTTATGATGAGAGTTAATTTATTTATTTATTTATTTATTTCGGATATTTCTATAGCGCCTCCTCAAGTCTACTACTACTCAGAGGCGCTCCCGACTACAGCATTTAATACTGTGCCGGAATTTCCAAACCGAAGTGCCACGAGCAATCGCGAGTTAAGGACTTGCCCAAGGTCCGTACGCAGCGGCTAGAGTGGGATTCGAACCTGCAACCCTCAGGTCACAAGGCGCCGAACTTACCACTGAGCCACCACGCCCCACTTAATGATGCTATGCATGAGATACAAACAATGAATTTCACACCTGTAATAGGATGCTATTATACTCGGAGATAACTTACAATAAGAGTTTTTTATTCCAAGGTTTGACGTCATCATATGACATCAGAGATGGTTGACGACAATACACTCTATAATTATCGTCAACGTACTTTGATGTCTTATTATGACGTTAAACCTAGCAATAAAACACGAGATAACTCATTCCCGCACACGTAGTCTGGCTACAGGCATATCAAACGAATGGTGAGGACTGTTAAAAAACATTTCTGCCGACGTCAACGTCCTTTGATGCCAAAAAATGTAGTTAAACTCATGTAATCCGATCCTTAAATGTATCGACACAACTGACAACTATTTGGCATTTTCCAAATCGACGTCCACGGCCTTTGATGCCACAAGCTGTCATTAGCCTATTATTAAATACAAGATAAAATAATATGTCGAATTTAGACACCTTTAATAAGAGACTTCTTGCGTCTATATAGAAGAAAATCGCGTTCGATCCATGTGCTGAATCTATGTCCATGTAGATAGAGGAAAGAAGCTAGACTTATTTTGTTGGCATAAGATATCTTGTTAAACTGGTTGAACCAGAAAAGGTGGATATCACTTGGCTGATTGATATGCTGACAGTACTAAATACTGTCGTTAAGTTCTGAGATAGAATTTAATTAAAACTATTACAGAAAACAACTAATAATTTACCAAAACGTTAAATCAGTGATATCAGATGTTAGACCAGAGAGAACAAACGCAAGGTGAGATATTTGGAAGTATCGCAAGAGAAAAGTTTTACATGAACGGCCCTGGGCAAGCACAAGATGTAATAAAGCGTCTGAAACCACTAAAAGACAAAGCTTAAATTAGACACCTTTAATATGAGGATATGCTCGGCTACATGTACCTGGCAGTCGCGTTCAATGGATGATAATTAAGCATCAGCAGCCAAACACAACACTGTAGAGGTTTTGATTACTAAGTAGGATACCAAATATTAACATAAAAGAGTCCATTAAATTTTAAAGAGCAGCTATTATAGGCCTCCTTTGAATCATTTTTGGTAATAGACTATCGTAGAAACCAGATAAAGAATATGTGATAACCAAGTGTAACAACCGTATAAATATTATGAGAGTGGTATATGGTAACCATTGGGGAGCTTCGAAGAAAGCTCTATTTAAAATTTTCAGGGATCTAATTCGATAAATAATTGATTACAGCGATGTAAATTATTCTTCAGACAAGTTAGGCCTTAGCAGTTGAAAATGGGTTCTGTGAACTGCCCTTACTACTGAGACGATTACAAAATTCCATAAAACTAGGAATCGAAATCTTTGAAAATCCAGGTCATCCAGTCAGATCTGCTTATCATCCTGGCGGCTACAAGATGTCGCTAAACGCTGGATTAAAAGGGTTAAAATTAGACACCATTTATTGTGGACTTCATTCGAAAAAATATATATGCTCGATACCCACAATCTCCCATTTAGGTCGACTCAGCCTTCCACTCCATAGGGGGCTGCTGTAAAATGAGCTGGCGCCTAATAGGCTGACGTGTGTTCTATAAGATCTAGATAATTGTAGTGTCATATGTTTTAATGTTACCTACTGCGGTATGTTAGCGAACGTGTGAATAAACACTGATATCATTATTATTATTCTCTCCTTCAGCTCGCTGTAACCGAATTCCCACTAAGTTTTCAACCGATCCAATTCACTGGTTGTCATTTTCGCAGTCAAATGAACACTTCTTGTTCTCAACATGAACGCAGCACCTCCTGGTTTGTTCACGACCTTTATAAATGATACTCCTAATTCAGAAACAATAATTGAAATTAAACACCTTTAATAATAGACTTCATTCTACTATATCTATTTAGCAGTCGCGTTGAATTTGTTACTATAGTATACGGTTGAAAACAAGAAACGTTGCTCCTCGTCATTAAACGGAACCAATTGGATGAAAACTAAATCAAATTAGGACCAGTAGCCGTTGACACTGAATGACTTTTAGTAAGAGTACCTTGCTTTGAAAAAGGTTGGGAACCGCTATTCTACTACAGGGCCAATATCTTAGGCAGTCGCGTTCACTTATCAGACCATTAATGTAATTAAAAGAAGCAAGAGAAAGTTTAGGTACATGTAAACTGCACTGAATGTTGAACTGTGTAAAGCCATACAAACATTCTGAACTGTTCAAAGCCATTTTCCGATTGACTTCAACGGCCTTTGATGTCGTTAAGATGTCGCTAAACTCTTCAGTCAATGCAGTCAGCTACGCCCTACATTGTTTTAAATTAAAAATACAGGACTACGTTTAAACATCTGTAAAACGCTTACGTTTTAATGTATATGTTTGCCAATTACGTTCAATTGTTGCTCATATTTCTTAGAGATAAACTCGCAAAGGTAATGTTGGGGTCAACGTTAACCGCGGTAGCAGCCACAAGATGTCATTAAGCAAATACAAAAATGTGATTTTAGGGCCAACGGCGTGTTAAACCGAGAGAATTAGGAGGGGAGGACGACAGTAGTAGTAGTAGTAGTAGTAGTAGTAGAAGTAGTAGTAGTAGTAGCAGTAGCAGTAGCAGTAGCAGTAGCAGTAGCAGTAGCAGTAGCAGTAGCAGTAGCAGTAGCAGTAGTAGTAGTAGAAGTAGTAGTAGCAGTAGTGTCTTTAATTCCGTCGCATTCATTGACCCAGAAAATTTTAATTTGGACTCTAAAATCATGTTTCTATCACATATATAACTTTACTTATAGCCATATGAGATACGGGCCGCCATTTTGGCCGCCATCTTGTTTTCTCATGCAACCGACAAAAATCCAGCTTGCTACCCGCGATTTTCGTTTTCAGTAGGGTCAAATTAGTCTAGAAACACCGAGCAACAAATTGTTACGTGATTTGCATCTAACAAGGCCATGTGGGGCGTGGTGGCTCAGTGGTAAGTTCGGCGCCTTGTGACCGGAGGGTTGCAGGTTCGAATCCCACTCTAGCCGCTGCGTATGGTCCTTGGGCAAGTCCTTCACTCGCAATTGCTCGTGGCGCTTCGGCGTGTAAATTCCGGCACAGTATCTAATCTGTAGTCGGGGGCGCCTCTGAGTAGTAGTTGACTTTGAGAGGCGCTATAGAAATATCCGGAATAAAAAAATAAGGCCACTTTGAGATTCCAAGCCTAGTCTATGAAGGCAGAGATCCAGCATAAGAAGCGTCCCAAATTAATTAAGTAAGTATCACGAGATACCAATTCCTATATAGACTCGGTTGATGTCGTGTGAAAGGTGTCTAAGTAGAACTCAATAACCAATTGGGTTCTAATGCTCTTATGATATAAAACATCAGCCTGTCATGTTTTAAAGGTGTCTAAAGAAAGGGTTCTAACCACTCTGCTACAGTTTCTCCCAGATTCTGATTGTGGGTTGTATGTGCAGGTGATTGTCCTGGTGCAGTTCTTCGTCATGTTCTGCAGAGGTTCTCGAACAAACGTCAACGAAACCATCTAAACTGATCAGAGTGAGGCCATGGCCTCATCGTCTTTGTGGAGGTGGCCTTGAGGACGCCGTGATTGTTGGTGAAATGGCCTGTTGATCAGAGGAGATACGGTATCATGGCCTGATGATCAGGAAGGAAATACCTTTGATCGATTGGCATGGCCTTATGGTCAGTGGCGACATTGTCCCGTGATCAGGAATGAAACGGCCTTGCTATCAATGGGTGCATGACCTGGTGATCAGGGTATATAGCATCAACATCATGAATGAAAAGGCCTTTTGATCGACGGGACCTCCTAATGACCTCCTATTGCTTCTTGATCAGAGGGGACATGGCCTCGTGATGAATGGATATGTGACCTTGTAATCTCGGAGGCCAATCCTTCAAAAGTGAACATTATATATACAGTTTTATAGGGAGGGAGATAGAGTAATGGTAACATCATGGCCAGGAGAGCATTAGATTCGCGGTTAAATAACCGGAATCCCCCTCTAGGGCGGCGCCTTGCATGGCTGTCAAACCGTGTGTTTACTTAAGATATGATTGTACTGTCATATTTCAATGTAATCTTACTGCGTTTGTCAGTTTGAATTAATAAAGAAGATTAATATTTTTTTATTACATATAGCTGTTGAATTTAAACACTCTTAACAAGACTCTTCTTTCAATTATATATTTATCAATCGCGTGTAATCGCTTATTCATTGAACACCAAGAACGTAAAACAGCAACGAACTATCAATCGCTAATCCAAAATATCCTACCAGGAATCTATATTTAGCAACTACTAATGTGGTGAGAAACAAATTTCCTATCCAGGTCAACGGCCTTTGATAAGTAAGTAAGTACATTCTTGATCAAATCATTGCAAATTGCACTTTGGTGCAGGCCTATAGACATCTTATAAACACAGTGAAAAGGCTTATAACATTTTTCTAAACATTTTTACGCATCGAGCAGTGGGCTGGTGGATTAGAGTTTAACGACGACTAGAGTATAACGACACAATGCAACGAGATTTTATGGTGAGAGTTAATAATGTCATACATGAAATACAATGAGTTTCGACACCTGTAATAAGGTGCTTCTGTTACCCATATACTCAAAGGTGACATCAATTAGATCAAGTCTATTATAACAAGGTTTAACGTCGTCATATGATATTGAAGGTCGCACGCGACAATATACTAAAACGAGATAACTGATTATCATTACGGCATATATACTCAGGCTGTTGTATACCAGTCGAACGGTGAGAACTGTTCAAAATAACTTTTGTTGACGTTAACGGCCTTTGTTGCCATAAGATGTCGTTAAACTCTGGATCTTACAAAACAATGCAACTAAAGATTTATAGCGCGCTATAACAAGCCTCAGATTCGCATTTCTGTGTGACTTTGCGCCCGTTAAAAATGTTTGTAATAATACTAATAATAATAATAATAATAATAATAATAATAATAATAATAATAATAATAATAATAATAATAATAATAATAATAATAATAATAATAATAATAATAATAATAATAATAATAATAATAATAATAATAATAATAATAATAATAATAATAATAATAATAATAATAAGACAAGTCTTGCACGAGAGCGCGTTACGTTGCATTCCTAGTCATAGTACAATGTGAATAGATGAGTCTTTAATTTTGATTTAAATTAAGCAACATATGTGCATTGACAGACTGAAGTTGGAAGACTGTTCCATTCTATGGATCCAGAGACCGAGAAACACGACTACCAAACTTCCGGTGTTTGCGAAGAACAGTAAAAATCCCCTTGCTTGGCCGATCAGAGTCCTCTTAAATTGTAATCAGAACACGGCGTGTTACTATATTGCATGAAAGACGCGGTCCGATACACGCAAGCCCCTCTAGGTCGACTCAGCCTTCCACACCCTAGGGGCTGCAATAAATTGAGCAGGCGCCTCACAGGCTGCCACGACATGTGTTCAATAAGATCTTGAAAATTGTACCGCCATGTTTCGGTGTTTCATTGTAACTAACTGCGATTTGTCACTGAGCTTATGAATTAACACGAATATATTATCATATTATTATTATGTTATCACTGATTTGCTAGTTCAAGTATTGGTTGCATTAAGAAACTTACAAACTTTCCTCTCCGCATCAGCGGCCTTTGATACCAAAAGATGTCGTTAATCTTATGTAATCCATCCAATCTTTACATGAATCGACACAACTGACATTTTTCTCCAATTGACGTTAACGACCTTTGATGCCACCAGATGTCGTTACCATTGACTACTAGATTAAATAAGACGTCGACTTTAGACACCTCTAATAAGACTATGCTTTCATTTATGTAAATAGAAATCGCTGAATTATTTTTGGTACCAGAGGCCACAAATGTCGCTAACGCTGGATAAAGTTAAATTAATACGTTCAAATTAGACATCATTTATTGTAGGCCTCATTCGACTATATATATTTGCTGTCGCATTTCATCTGCCACTGCTGGTACTTTGGCAGTGCCAGTCCGAAGCTTAGATAAAGGAGGAGGGCGACGTTGATGATCTTTGTTATCACACAGTGTCGTTAAAATGAAACTACTTTTCTTGGTCTACCACGGTTGTGAACCCCTTCTACGAGACCCCTCATCAAGCTGCCTTCGATGATGTCCCTCGGCTGTCTCATGACGTGTCCGAAGTAACGTAGCTTGTGGGTTCGAATGTGGTTCAGTAGTTCGCTCTTAGTCCAGAGATCTCAAGGACTAAGAATCGATCCTGACCCATGCCGTAAATTAGTTCGTTTCGACGACTTGGCAATTGAGGCGCTAGAGAAATCCAGAGATGTCGATTACAGTCAATCGCCAGTTATACGGAATCTTAACTAAATTCATGAAAGGTTTGCGTTGCCATCTAGGGAATAAGAGTGAATGTTAGCGACTTCGTTTTCTTAGCTTCGGCTTATGAAGGCGGGTGGCCCGTCATCTCCCTCGTCGTCTGATCATGGTCCAAACTAAGCTTTTACTAGATTTTCGTTGGTTTCTTTAACTTGGACATAAAGACAGCATTAGTATTTATTATTATTTATTTCATTTCGGATATTTCTATAGCGCCTCCGCAAGTCTACTACTACTCAGAGGCGCTCCCGACTACACATTGATACTGTGTCGGAGTTTTCACGCCAAAGCGCCACGAGCAATCGCGACTGAAGGACTTGCCCAAGGTCCGTACGCAGCGGATAGAGTGGGATTCGAACTTACAACCCTCAGGTCACAAGGCGCCGAACTTACCACTGAGCCACCACGCCCCTGTAGATGTTTCCAAGTCTCTGGCCGAATATATACCTCAGGACTTTCCTTTATGCAGAAACTTCGTGCCTCTGCGTCGTGAGGGGAGCGTCAAGTCCCTCTGGTCTAGACAGGTACCGTATAGGTGTACGCCGCTGAATATCTCAGCAGTTTTCAAATGGTAGTACGCGTACCACTAATGGTAAGCCAGGTGTCACTAAGTGATGTTTCAAAAATTGATCATCGTATCGTCAAACAGCAACTATACTAGAGTAAATAAACTGTTGAATTTAGACACCTTTAATAAGTGTCTTCTTTTGATTATGTATTTAACAATCGCGTGATTGATCTTGTTGATCACCAGTTTATAACGATTAATCGCTAAGCGAAAGCCTGAAACAAGGAATCTATATTTAGCAACTACCATTATTACTTGCTAGCTGTGTTGAGAAACTAATATCTCATCCAGGTCAACGGCCTTTCATAAGTAAGGAAATGAGTATATTCTTCATTAACCAATTGGTTATCAATTGGTAATCGCACTTTGGTTTACTGACATCTGATAAAAACATTTTAAAAGATATCTAATATCCTAAAAAAAATGTTTTGTGCATCACGCTGTCGGCTGGAGGAATTAGAACTTAACGATGACTTAATGGTGAGAGTTAATGATGCCATACATGAAATACAAACAATGAATTTCGACACCTGTAATAAGATGTTTCTGTTACATATAGGACCCACAATTTTGAATTTGGTTCCTCCTGAGCTGCGGTCTCTTCCTCGAGTCTCATCCATCGCTTTCTTCTCTGCTCTAAAGACTGTTGTTTCTCGCCGGGGTTGGGCTGGGAGCGCCTAAGAATAGTCTCCCTGAAGGGTGCTATATATATGCTCAGTTGATTGATTGATTGATTGATTGATTGATTGATTGATTGATTGATTGATTGATTGATTGATTGATTGATTGATTGTTTGATTGATTGATTGATTGATTGATTGATTGATTGATTGATTGATTGATTGATTGATTGATTGTTTGATTGATTGATTGATTGATTGATTGATTGATTGATTGATTGATTGATTGATTGATTGATTGATTGATTGATTGATTGATTGATTGATTGATTGATTGATTGATTGATTGATTGATTGATTGATTGATTGATTGATTGATTGATTGATTGATTGATTGATTGATTGATTGATTGATTGATTGATTGATTGATATTCAGAGAAAACTTTCAATAAATGTCAGATTTAAGATAAAAGATTTAACGTAATCCTATGACATCAAAATTCGTATACGATAATAAACTTTCGAATTGTCGACGACGGCAATGATGTCATATGATGACGTTAAAGCTAGGAACAATAAATGTATTAACTGGTAACGGCATATATGTAAGCTGTTTTATAGCATACGAACGGTGACAACAGTTCAAACTAATTTCTCCCTACGTCACCGGCCTTTGATACCATAAGATATCATGGCATAACAACTTGATGAAATAAGACGTGGTATTTAGACACCTTCAAAAAGATTCTCATTCCATCTATATAAACGGAAATCGCGTTCAATCGCTGCATTAAAACTGTTTATGAGGATGAAAGAAGAAGCTCATTAAATCAATCGCTGCAGTTAGCCAAAATACGACGTTAAACTTTAGAATAATAATAAGCGCTGCATTTAAGTAGATCTCAAGTTAGATTGATGAAAGAAGCTGAATTGCCAGAATAATAATTATTTCTGTCGACGTCAACGGTCTTTTGTTGCCATTAGATATTTCGTTAAACTGTTTGTAATCAGATAAGATGGATTTCAGTTGATTGATTGGTCTGTTGACCATATTAAAATCTGTCGTTCATTTCTAGGCTAGAATTTAAAAAAACTGGTATTTTTCAAAACGTAAGTAAATTAGTGTTAGACCGGGTAGGAACTGTGGTAGTTGAATTAGAACCTTTAGAAACAAGCTCGTTGCGGCGCACATTTCAAATCACAACAATTTACATTTGAGTGTGTACATATGTGTATTGGTGTGTAGGTGAGTGTGTGGGTTTACGTGTGTGTGTAGGTAGGTGTGCATATGTGTGTAGGTATCCGTACCACTAATGGTACGTCATGTGTCGCTAAGTGATGTTTCATACATACATAAGCGTAGCTACATTGAGGCAAGAGGAGGCATTTGCCCCCTCTTGGTTTTTTAGATGTAAAAATTTTCCGTGGGTTATAAAGTACACCCGATTAGGCCTACAGGTGGATGTTGCCTCCTCTTGAACGGAAGAAATCTCCCAAAAAAGGTCATCAAATGTTTTTGCGAAGAAATTCCCAAAAAAGCTCATCAAATGTTTTGGTGGAGAAATTCCCCCCAAAAGGTCATAAAATTTTCTGTTGAAGAAATTCCCAAAAACGGTCATCAAATTTTTTCACAAGCAGTAGTTGCCTCCTCTTGAATTGAAGCCTGGCTACGCTCCTGATATATATATGTATATATATATATATATTATATATATAAATATTATATATATATATATATATATATATATATATATATATATATATATATATATATATATATATATATATATATATATATATATATATATATATATATATAATATAAACGGTTTCATGACAAAAAGTGTTCTTAGACAGAAACTATACTAGTGGAAATAAATTGTTGAATTTAGACACCTTTAAAAACGAGTTTCCTTCGTTATATAAACAGCAATCGCGTTCAATCGCTAATGGGTCAATGGTACAAATGAGAAACAAATTTCCTATCCAGGTCAAAGGGCTTTGATCTCGTTCATGAAACACAAACAATGGATTTCTACACATCCAATAAGACGCCAGTATTATGTACATATTCAGAGATAACTTTCAATAAGATAATATGGCAAAAATAATTTATGTTGAGTTCAACGGCCTTTGTTGCCATAGGACTCTGGTTCCTCCCCAATGGGATTGCTCAAAACCAAAACCATCTTACCACGATGCACGTATCAAAGATATTATTGGCTGTATTATTTTACGGCCTTTGTTGCTATAAGATGTCGTTAAGCTCTGGACCTAAACACAACTTTGCTAATTAAAAGTATTAATTGGTGTTTTTGTATGTTTTAGATTGTCTAGCCTGACCTCTTTTGGACTTCTCTCTGGAGAACCCTTTCTGATTTGATTTGGCCCTCTGGAACAGGACTCGGACCTCTTTTGGACAACGTTCTGGAACCCCCTCTGATTTGACGTAGGGCTCGTGAATAGGATGGTGCCCTGTGCTTGGCCTTCGAGGTTTGGAGATTGCAATTACGAGTCTGTTCTGCTTTTGGCGAAAGTAAAGTAATAAGAAATGTAGGCTAAAGACTTTTCTATCCACGTCAAAGGCCTGTGATACCAAAAGATGTCGTTAAACTCATGTAATCAAATCCAATCCCTAAATTAATCGACACAACTGACAACTATTTGACATTTTTCCAATCGGTGTCAACGGCATTTGACGTCACAGGATGACATTAAGCAGCAGAAACTACTAGATCAAATAAGACGTCGAAATTAAACACCTTTAATAAGAGGCTTCTTTCATCCATATAATAAGAAATATCGTTCAATCACTGAATAGTCCGTTGGTCAGACGTGGAAAGATGGAGTTGTGAATTTGTAAATTTCGTCGTATTCTTTTGATAAAGAATTGCAACATTTCCAAGTGCGCCTTTTTGGACGTCCATATTTTGGGTTAGAAATACATCAAACAGGCCTATGATTAAATTCTGAGTCCACTTGGATTTTGATAAAATAACAAACTTAAAAAGGAGCTAAAATAAAAGAATAAGTAACAACCTGCGACATGAACTCCTCAGCCTCTCTTTGCTTCTTTTCCGCAAATGCTTGCAATGGATATTCGGTGTTAACGACTTCATTTTCTTAACCTCGGCATATATAAGCGTTTCTTTAACACCATAGTCTAGTGGTTAGCGTTTCGAAATGGTTGTATTATGCCACACGGTTAGAATTGTTAAAACGAATTTCTGTCGACTTCATCGGCCTTTGTTGCCATAAGATGTCATTATACTCTGGCTTCCCCCTTCCCCAATCGCAAGGTGAGATATTCGAAGGTATCGCAAGGGAAGAGTTTTACGTCAACGGCCCTGGGCAGCCACAAATAAAGCGCCTGAAACCACTAAATCACAAAGATCCAATTAGACACCTTTAATTATATGATTTACTCGACTATATATTTCTGGCTGCCGCGTTTGATCGCTAAATCCACAACGCACACTTCTGTCTACTATGAAACCTAAGATACCACATAAGATAAAAATTGGGATAAGCGACTATATAAGTTACATTTGGCTGTCGCGTTGTATCGCCAGTCAGTTGTAATATGCCTAAAATAATTTCTCTCGACGTCAAGAGCTTTTGTTGCTTTAAGATGTCGTTGAACTCTGGAGCCTCCTGCATGAAGTCCCTGGCGGCCATGGACAAGATGTCGCTAAACGCTGGATAGCACTAAATTAATAAGTTCAAATTAGACGCCGCTTAATGTGGAATTCAATCATGTTAAGTCGCCGTCGTTCCTTTGCGATGGTAGGCTGCAGGAACAGATCAACATTGCCCAGCGTTTTTCCTATCTCGTATTGCAGCCTATATGCTCGTCCCTGATATCCCAATTCATCCTGTAATATTGTTCATCCTGGATATTCTTGGTCTACCACTGATAGTTGCGAACCCCTTCTACGATACCCGTCATCAGGCTGCTTTCAATGTCGCTAAACGTTTGATGCCACTAAATTAATAAGTTAAAATTATACACCATTTATTGAAGGCTTCATTCGACTATATATAGTTGCTATCGCGTTGCATACATCGCTAAACAGTACAGAAGCTCTGAGTTTACGGCACTGGCGGCCATAAGATGTCGCTAAACGAGTTCAATTAATATTCTTCTTCTTCTTCTTCTTGTTCCGGTTATCTGCCACCCAAGGCAGGTTCGTATACGTCCAATGTCGCCGACATACAAGCACGGTTCCACGA
Organism: Allolobophora icterica; assembly: GCA_963556255.1. Classification (NCBI taxonomy): domain Eukaryota; kingdom Metazoa; phylum Annelida; class Clitellata; order Crassiclitellata; family Lumbricidae; genus Allolobophora; species Allolobophora icterica. Next base: position 93,547,933 of record OY744602.1, on the reverse strand, counting down.
GGTTCCATATTTGGTCCATTATCTCTCTTTACAATATGAATGGGTTGTGGATAGCTTTTCGAAATGGTTGCTTAATGCCATAGGGTTAGGGTTAGAAGTGTTTAAACTAATTTATGTCGACGTCAACGGCCTTTGTCGCAATCAGATGTCCTTAAATTATCGATACCTTCCAAACCCCACCCGAAACACACAATTGGGAGGTATCGCAAGAGAAGTGTTTCACATCAATGGTCCTGGGCAGCCACAAAATGTACAAAGCGCTTGAAACCATTAAACTACAAGGCTCAAATTAGACACCTTTAAAATTATGATTCACTCGACTATATATAAGGACAGTCGCGTTTAATCGTTACATAGATTTGGTGGTTAAGTAATAAGACGTCGAAGAGGTTAGATATCACATAATATTATTATTAACATAAAAGTTGGGAAAGAGCAAATTAAAATTTAAAAAAAACAAAGTTCCTGGAATCATTTTTTTTATCATAGATCACTGTGGAAACCAGATACAGACTATGTGATAACCAAGTGTAAAAACCGAAAGAATCTTATGATAGCGGTATCTGGTAACCGTTGGCGAGCTTCGAAGAAAGCGCTACTTCATATTTACAGGGCTCAAATAATTATTAGATAAATAATTGATTACAGCGAGGTAACTTATTCTTCAGCCCCTAAGTCACATCCATGGGCGCCCGCAGAAATTTTTGCAGGGGGGCACAACCATGTAGTAAAAAAAATTTCAAGGGAACAGAAAGCCTGCCCATATTTCCATGTGGGACCCATGAGGGCCCATATTAGAATATGGACGAATGTTAATGGGCATACTTTGTAAGAAGTCGTAGGCTAATGATAAACTACAAATTTCTAGAGTGCTTTGTAGGCCTAAAACTAAACGGAAGGAACCTTCTAATTTGAGTGCTAAGAGAACGGATTTAAAGATATAGTTGTGTAATAGTTGAAAATCAACACTGCAACATAATAATAGTAGACAATAATTCACAAAAATGTATGCTTTTTACCACGTGCATTATTCATATGTTTTCGAATACACGATGTGCATTATTCAAAATTGTAACTCACCACTACAAATGTTGCTGTTGCCGGTAGGCTAAATGTACTGGTAATATCACAGAGCATGGTCTCCACAAATTATGTCTATGAACTCTCCAATGCTGAGACTTGCGGCTAAGATTAATGCCTTTTCACCTTGTCACCTTGTGCTGTCGATTCGTTGAATCCTAGCGACTGTCATGGTCAACCTTCTCCATGTGCTCCGATTTCTCGTGGCCTCTCTCAGCTCCGAGATGTTCATCTTCATTGCCTCTTGTATCTCCTCCATCCATCTCCTCCTTGGTCGTCCTCTCCTCCTCTTGCCCTCCCCACACGCCAACATCATCTCCTTTTCCAGCCCATCTGCACGCATCACATGTCCAAAGTATGACATCTTCTGCCTGGACGCTCTCTGCCCCAACGTCAAACTCCCTCTCCAGTGTCCTATTTCTTCCAGGATATCCTCGTTAGTTCTCTTCTCAGTCCAAGAAACCCTCAATATTTTCCTTCAGATCCACATTTCACATGCCTCGATTTTCTTCTCCAATGCCTTGGTTTTTGTCCATGTTTCGCATCCGTAAAGCACCACTGGTAAGATCATTGCTTTAACAATTCTTGTCTTCGTTCCCAAACTCACTGATTTGTCCTTCCATATTTTTTCTAGTCCCTGCATTGCCGTCTTCCCCAGTGTAATTCTCCGTCGTATTTCTCGTTCGCATCCACCTTCACTCTCCACCATGGCCCCCAAGAAACAGAAGCTTGATACCACCTCTATCTCCTCCCCATCTACTTCAAAATACCTCCACTTCTCAGTGGTCATTATCTTCGTCTTTTTTATATTGAAGTACATTCCTGCTTTCTCGCTTGCACATTTTAGCCTTCTGATGTTATCCTTCAGTTTCTCCTGTGTTTCCGCCAGCAGTGTTGTGTCGTCCGCATACCTTAAGTTGTTCACTATCCTTCCCGTTGCAGAGACTTGCAGAATAATTTTAAAGTAAATGTAACAAGTCAACGGTATAGTGAATATAGTTTATCGCCTATATAAATTTATCTGTCCTTCCAGTAGGCTTGCTAAGTGCTACGGATCTGGGTTCATGCTGTAATTGGCCCAGTGTAGTCACTTGGATCCATTCATGGAGATGTAAATAGAACTCTGTGCCCGATCCAAGGTGGTGGGAGTCACTAATAGCCAATAGACACGTTAGACAAAGAACGAAGCCACCATGCTGTCTCCCTTCCCACTTGTCCTATCTTATCAGCATATCAGTCTGTTGAAGTGTCAAAATATTCAACTGGTTTTCAACCCCATATATGTATTTCATTGATGTATCATATATACATGTATACACATGTGCAAATATTCTCCTTCCCAACAGCTTAAACACGCATACCTATGTGCTCTCAATCACTTCCCGTAACCTATGGGCCTCTAATATCAGGACCAGATGTCGAATTAACTTTCCCCGCTATGTGGTCAGCCTTTATGCCCCGGTTTCTCGGGTCAGCAGTGTCAAACCACGGCCTTCTAAACAGAGCCATCTAGAAGGCCGTGGCCGAAACGGCCGTCATTACACGCTATAATTAATCAATGTCATGTTGTTTAACTTATGATCCGGTGTCTTTACTTCAATGTACAAGAGCACCTTTGTATAAGTCACGAAGCAAGTAAACGAAATGTCAGAATAACTAAATTTAATTATTTAAAATTAATAATATTCCTAATTTTACATATTTTGATTCAAAATCCAGGGGGGGGCAAGTTCCCCCCTTGCCCCAACGTGCGGGCGCCCATGGTCACATCTGAATATGTTATCCACTATGCAGACTGAGGCGCTGAGGTTGTGCTGTGGAGCTGCCAAAGGTACTACGGCCTCAATTCTCCAAAACTGCCCTTACTGTTCACACGTTTATAAAATTCCCTGAAACAGGCACAAAATCTTGCGAAATCGAGGTCATCCAATCAGAACTGCTTATTGACATGGCGGCCAAAAGATGTCGCTAAACGATTGATAACACTAAATTAATAGTTTTCAAATTAGACACCATTTATTGAAGGCTTGATATATATATATATATATATATATATATATATATATATATATATCCTGCCGCGTTGCACGCCAGGTGATAAAATAATGTTTTTATTACGACAAAGGAGGCAGAAGCAACAACCAATTTGTTCTAAGTTAATGGCTCTCGCCGCTGATCCTCCGCCTTCCAATTATTCTCGCCGTAAACGACATCCACCTTGACAGCTGCACTGCCTCTCCTGATCTGGTACCATGAAAATCGGTTCAAATTAGACACCATTTTATGTAGGCTTCATTCGACTATATCATTTTACAGTCGCGTTACATCAGTGTAGATGCTCTGGCACTTGTCTAATGGGAAAGAGAAGGTCTCTGTTAACAGCCATGGCGGCTACAAGATGTCGCTAAGCACTGGATAACACTAAATTAATAAGTTCAAATAAGACACCATTTACTGCAGGTTTCATTGGACTATATATTTTTGCTGTCGCGTTGCATCATTTGGTGCTTTGCAGTTGTTTAAACTGAAACCTTGCCGGTCGCAAGATGTCGTTAAGCGTTGGATAACACTAAATTAATAAGTTCAAATTCTAATTCTTCCATTACTCTGGCTTTCTGCGACGGTTCCTACGTCCAATGTCGCCGATCGTTGCGCTAGTTAGCCGTCACCAGGAGGGACAGATCTTATCTTATCTTATATAATTATTTATAAAGCGCCTCTCACAGCATAGACTATTCAGAGGCGCTCCCAGCGTGTCAGCCCCGAGGGAAAAGAAAGGTCTTTAGGCAGCGGAGAGAAGAAGGCGAGATCCCAAGCAAAATCTTGCTACGGAGAGAGGGGGGCAGGTCATTCCAAAGGGAAGGGCCAAGGATGGCAAACGCACGATGCTGAGCCATCGAAGTCCTTGCGCGAGGGACAAGCAGATCAAGGCGGTCAGCAGACCGAAGAGGGCGGGAAGACAGAGCAGATAGAGGTTTGCGCATTAGGTCACAGAGGTATTTAGGAGCTTTTCCCAATTGAGTCCTAGAGACCAGGAGAAGAACCTTGTATTGGATGCGGGAAGCAACAGGAAGCCAGTGAAGTACATCAGTCATAAAGGTAGTTATGTGAGAGAAGCGAGGAAAACGAGCAATGAGCCTGGCAGCCGCATTCAGAACAGACTGCAGAGATGAAAGGCGCGCTTTAGGGAGCCCAGCAAACAATGAATTGCAATAGTCAATGCGGCAGCAAATGAAGGCATGGACCATAGTAGTAAACACTGAAGAAGAAACTGATCGTCTTACAGCCCTCAAACGCCTCAGATGGTAACACTCTTGCTTGAAGGACATAAGATCTTGAAGGACATAAGATCTTGAAAGACGCGGATCGATACCCGTAAGCTCCCATAGGTCGACTCAGCCTTCAACTCCTTAAGGGGAAGCTGTAAAAGAGCGGGCGCCTAACAGGCTTGCAAGACGAGTGTTCGATAAGATATAGGTAATTCTACCGTCATATGTTTCAATATTACTTTCTGCGGTCTGTCAATGAACCTGTGAATAGACACTGAGCTCATTTTAATTATTCCCTCTCCTTCAACTCGCTGTAACCGTCCTTCATAATCCAATCCAATAACATCACTCGAGATCGTCCCTCTCATCTATTTCCCTTCCATTCTTCCATCGATTATAATTCTTAAGAGAGAATCTCCCCTCATTATGTGGCCCATCTATTGTCTCTGCCGACATCTGATCGTTTCTATCAGGGATCTTCTTTCATCCGCCATTTGTACTATCTCTTAATTTCTCTTACTTTCCATCCATCTGACTCTCTCCGTTCTGTCTCACGGACTGTTCTTCTGGATATGGATTGGTTTTGGCGTGCCATCGATTGATGCCATGTGCTTTAGACACCGGCGCAATAGAATTTATTAATTACAATTATATCCACCAGACTTTTGCTTTTGTCTGTGGGTGCATGGGTCCTCCCTCCCTTCCATATACCCATTCCCCTTCCCATAGGTAGGTGAGTTTAAGCGAATTTTCGGAGAAGAAAATTGTTTTCTTGTCAAGGTTACGAGGTTTGAAAGAGTATTGGAAATCGGTGACGTTTGGACGTTCCAGTGTTATTATTTATTTACTATTTTAAATAATAAATAAATAAATAATTTTTTATGTACGGGCTGTGACTGTGAAATCATGCAATATTGGGTATTTGTGTTGTAATTTTACTTCTCACGTTGTGAGATTACTGCTTGTATAGGTGTAGGACTACAAAATTTGATTTTGAGGTTAGTATCTTCTCTGTGGCTGGCCCCATGGCCTGGAATCGACTCCTACCATACAACCACACTCCGCCAACTACCGTTGGGTCATTTCACTTTGTCTCTTACTGTTCTAAAAACTGCATTGTTCGACCGTGGCTGGGTTGGGAGTGATCACGAGTATGCAATCTTGTAGGGGCGCTATATAAAACTGCTTAATAAATAAAAATTGAAACTTATTCTTGTGGCATTTCCTTTATATAGAATCTGCTTGACGATGTTTAAAGGGTGTCTAAGAAAAGTGCTCTAATCACGTCACCAGTTCGGCTGTTATAGAGCATTGATTAACAACAGTTTAAAGGTGTCTAATTCAGTTGGTCAGTTACTGTTCAACAACAACCTATCATAGCAGAGATGGTCAATCGTTCTCCTTCCTTCGGACTGGCATTGCTATTGTATACGGTAATGGCAGAATTTACTGATCCTAATTGAGGATAAACACAAAATTAATTGACTACGTCAGAGGTGGAGAACCTTTTTTAAGGTGCGTGCTAAAATGCTGATAAATCATTTAAAAAATACAGTCGCTTGCCCTTCGGAATATTGCACAGTATATGATTATTTTTCTCAAATAGGTTTTAGTCAACAAAGAGTAAAAAAATGAATTATAGACGTAATTGCAAAGATCGTTTTTAAATGGTGGTAAAATGTCCTTCCAGAAAGAAAATGTAGATTCCTACATGGATTTTGTATTTCTAAGTTTGAAATTTTAGGTACGCTCTGATTTCCGCGTGCCTAACAAATATGAACGCGTGCCACTTTGGGCACTCGTGCCATAGGTTCGCCATCCCTGCACTCCGTGGTCAATTCTTATATATAGCGTTGTGTTAAATGTATCTAATAGGCCGGGCGTCATATGCATTGACTCAACTACAGCGCGACACCAATTTTATATATAGTCGAATGAAGCACACTATAAAAGGTGTCTAATTTGAACTTATTAATTTGGCTGTGACTAGAGGACCGCCAGGCGGCCCGCTAGTATTTGAAACTTGCAGGCCGCCTGGCGGTCCGCTAGTCAATACGATATTTTGTGACTAGCGGACCGCCAGGTGGCCCTGAAATTTCAAATATACTAGCAGGCCGCCAGTAAGGTGATTCCGCCAGAAACTTTTTCAAATCCGAATCCTTGGGCAAAAACATTGGCTGCACTAACCCTAAGACTAACCCTAAACGTCTGAAACCTGTCACTGAAAGACACCCAGTCTGGACGGTTGCTTTGTCCGTTTTTTTATACTTTCTGCGGCCATAGGCCCCACTTCGTGCAGCATAATCGCAGCGAGGAATATCGCAGTTCATTCTTGGCAAGACTTAGTGCAGCCTTCTTCAGAAGTTCTTCTACGCATACTTTTTCTTGGATTATAACGTCTTGGCGTCACGCATTGTAAGAATACTAAACTTACTCGGGTCATACAGTTTTTTTTCAATTTTCTAAGTCGTTAAAGCTAAATATTCGGCCGCCATGTTGCTTATGAAAGTATCCACGTTTTCGAATCACGTGACGTCTTACACGTGACTGGCGGTCCGCTAGTTTTTCGAAACTTGCGGGCCGCCTGGCGGTCCGCTAGTCACTTCGTATTAATTTAGCGTTCTAGAGCTCTCTAAACATTGTTGAAGAGGAGGATTAATTGTTTAACGACATATCTTCCTTATATAAGATCAGCTAATTCCGTTTTAAAGGTTTCTAAAAAGACCGTTCTAACCAATCTCTTGTTCTTTCTCCCAGAGTATGATCGCGTGTTGCATGTGCAGGTGATTGTCCTGGTGCAGTTCATCGTTATGTTCTGCAGGGGTTCTAGAACTAGCGTCAACGAACCATATAAACTGATCAGATTGAGGCTATAACCTCATCGTCTGTGTGGACGTGGCCTTGTGAACGACTGAGGACGTTGTGATTGTTGGTGATATGGTCTGTTGTTCATATGGCCTCAGGGGACGTCGAAGGGACGTTGACTCTTGATCGATGGATTGAGGCGTGGTTGCATGGGGACATGGCCTCATGATAAGGAAGGAAATGACTTTATTATCGATTGGAATGACCTGATGATCAGTTGGAACATGGCCTCGTAATCAGGAATGAAATGGCCCTGTTATCGAAAGGGAATGATTTAAGAGAGAACAGCGTCCTTAAACCGAGAGAATTAGGAGGAGGAGGAGGAGGAGGAGGAGGAGGTGGAGTGTCATTACAATTAGTAGTAGTGGTTGTGTTAGTGGTAATAGTAGCAGTAGTTGACTCTATGGACACCATTCCATCAATCGTTCGTCACTTGAAGTTAAATCATAATATACAAAAATCATCCTGTGCATTATGAAAACGGCGATATAGAAGTCACTTAGATTAGACTAGATTAGATGTGGCATCTCCAACGGATCAGGTTTTTCTTGGTTTTTCTTGAGGCGCCTATATCGGCTGATGCCTGATAACAGCGCTATATAAATGTGTCATTGGACTAGGTTAGATTAAAACATCCGTCTGAATTCCGAAAGGTCATGGTTTTTAATTAGCCATATCTTTATTAGCCATTTGTTTGATCTCATTCCGCCGCCTCTTATCCTTCTGGCTCAAATTCCAAACACCGCTCACCGTATTCATCAAAAGGTCTTCCTCCTTAACATTCGTAATTGTAATCGTAAACTCCAAATTTCTAAAATGCTACACTAATTCAACGGTGCCATACCAAAAGATGTTGTTAAATAGAAACTATACTAGAGGAAATGAACTGTTGAATTTAGACACCTCTAATAAGGTTCTCATTTTATTATATATTTAACAATCGCGTTCAATTGTCGATCTTGACCTCGATCTCGCCGCATCACAAGCAACTAATTATCAATCGCTAATCCAAAATCTAAAACAAGGAATTTAAACTTAGCAACTACCACTGTTTCTAGTTGCAGTCACGGACTAAGTAAGTAAGTAAGCATTCACAGATATACAGACATCTAATAAACACGGATAAAAGTATGTAATATCCTTTAAAATGTTTTGCGCATCAGGCTGTCGGCTGCGTGGAATTAGTCTAACTATGAGTTTATGATGAGAGTTAATTTATTTATTTATTTATTTCGGATATTTCTATAGCGCTTCCTCAAGTCTACTACTACTCAGAGGCGCTCCCGACTACAGCATTTAATACTGTGCCGGAATTTTCACGCCGAAGCGCCACGAGCAATCGCGAGTTAAGGACTTGCCCAAGGTCCGTACGCAGCGGTTAGAGTGGGATTCGAACCTGCAACCCTCAGGTCACAAGGCGCCGAACTTACCACTGAGCCACCACGCCCCACTTAATGATGCTATGCATGAGATACAAACAATGAATTTAACACCTGTAATAAGATGCTATTATACTCGGAAATAACTTACAATAAGATTTTATTTTTATTCCAAGGTTTGACGTCATCATATGAGATCAGAGATCGTTGACGACAATGCACTTTCTAATTATCGTCAACGTACTTTGATGTCTTATAATGACGTTAAACCTAGGAATGAAACACGAGATTATAACTCATTCACGCACACGTAGTCTGGCTATAGGCATACCATACGAATGGTGCGGACTGTTAAAAATAATTTATGCCGACGTCAATGGGCTTTGATGCCAAAAAGATGTATTAAACTCATGTAATCCAATCCTTAAATTTTTCGACACAACTGACAACTATTTGGCATTTTTTGCAATCAATGTCAACGGCCCTTGATGCGACAAGCTGTCATTAGCCTACTATTAAATACAAGATAAAATAATACGTCGAATTTAGACACCTTTAATAAGAGGCTTATTATGTCTATATAAACCGACATCGTATTCATCCTTGTATTAAACTGTATGTACAGGGAGATAGATGAAAGAAGCTAGACTTATCTTGTTGCCATAAGATATCTCGTTAAACTGCTTGAAACCAGAAAGGATGGATTATACACAGTCGTTGGTTGGTCTCTTGGCAGTACTAAATTCTGTCGCTAAGTTCTAAGATAGAATTTAATTAAAACTATTAGAGAGAAAAACGTCAGTAAATTAGCGATAGTCAGATGGTAGACAGGGCAGGAACTTTTGGAGTTTAATTAGAACCTTTGAAGCAAGCTTATTATGACGCAGTATTCAAATTACAACAATGTAGTCCTATATTGTGTGTGTACGTCTGTTTAGGTGTGGGCATATATATATATATATATATATATATATATATATATATATATATATATATATATATATCAGGAGATAGATGAAAAATACTCTTGCATGAAGAACATGAGATCTTTGTTATACTCGCAAGCCCCCATAGGTCGACTCAGCCTTCCACTTCCTAGTGGGCAGCAGTAAAATGAGTAGGTGCCTAGCAGGCTGCCAAGAAGTATGCTCAATAAGATCTTGATAATTGCATTGTAATGTTTCAATGTAACTTACTGCGGTTTGTCAATGATCTTGTCAATAAACACGAATATATTATTTTATTATTATATTATCACTAATTGAACCATTAGTTGCATTAAGAAACTTACAAACTTTTCTGTCTACGTGAACGGCCTTTGATGCCAAAAGATGTCGCTACCAGTAACTACTCTGAATAGTTTAGGGCGCCTCTGAATAGTTTATACTGCGAGAGGCGCCTTATAAATTACTAGATACGATGCGATACGATGCGAAAAGAAACTTTTCCTATCCACATCAAAGGCCTTTGATGCCACAAGATGTCATTACCATTAATTACTAGATTAAATTTGACGTCGAATCTAGACACCTTTAATAAGACTATTCTTTCATCTATGTAAATAGGAATCTGCAGTTAGGTAAATTGATCTCTGGTACGTGTGTATGTACAGAAAAGGAAGCTGAGAATAATTTCAGTAAACGTCAACGGCTTTTATTGCCATAAGATATTTCGATAAACTGTTTGAAATCAGAATAGGTGAATTTCACTCGGCAATTGTTCTGTTGACCATTCTAAGTCAGGGACGTCATTTTAGCTTTTTTCAGGAGGGGCAAGGACGTCAAAAAAGAGGTAAAAAAATTTAAGAAATTTTAAAGTTTTTGGGTGTTTCTTCACAATTTTCGGGGAAAACTGCATAATGTGCCCCCCCCCACTGTCAAAGAGGTGTGGTCTTGTGAAACAAACCTATGCAGACTCTAGTTTTGTTAATAGTATATAATAATTCCATGAATTTAAATAGCATTTTTCTTCTTTTTTACCCCTTTCTTCTTCTCCTTTTCTTGTTCCAACTTTTTATTTTTTTTTTCAAAAATCAGGGGGGATAAATGCCTCCCCTTGCCCCACCCAAATGACGTCCCTGTTCTAAGTTCTGTCGTTCAGTTCTAGAATAGAATTTAATTAAAACTATTATCTGACATTTAAAACAAAACGTTAAATCAGTGATAGTTAGATGTTAGACCAGGCAGGAACTGTTGGAGTTGAATTAGAACCTTTGAAAACGACCTCATTACGACGCGTATTTCAAATCACAACAATGTAGGCCTATATCTGTGTGCGTACGTTTGTGAGGAAGTGTATATGTGTATATGTGTATGTGTATGTGTGTAGGTTGGTGTGCGTGTGTAAATATATATATTCTGCATACAGGCCTACGCTCAGAATAAGTTGACTGTATGAAAGGAACATAGACGTGAGTATGAAGAGGTGTCGTCGTTGTAGCATTGGGCGATGTTGCTCAAGACCAGCTACATGGCTTTAAAAGCGACTTCTGCCAAGACTTCCCTTTTTCGAAACGCAAGGTGAGATTTTTGAAGGTATCGCAAGAGAAGTTCACATGAACAGCCCTGGGCAACCACAAGAAGTAATAAAGCGCCTGAAACCACTTAATGACAAAGCTTAAATTAGACACCTTTACTGTTAGAATTTTCTCGGCTATATATACCTGGCAGCCGCGTTCAATGGATGGGTGATAAGTTTTAATCGTCCAACATAACACTGCAGAGGTTTTGTTTACTAAGTAGCCTACCAAATATAAAAAAAAGTTCGGAGTGAGTCTATTTTTAAATTTAAAATATCAGCTAAGTTCTTTCTGTTCAATCGTGGTTTCATTGTGTAATTTTGGGAACGCCTCTGATGAGTCTCTCTTGATGTGGCGCGATATTATTTTGCAATTGCCATTACAAGTGAATTTGAACAATCTGTTTATTTGCTGTTTTAACATTGTTGTAGTTCATTATCTCAGCTGCCTGTGGATTGCTCGCGGCTTTGGTCGTGAGTTGTTGGCTGTTCTTAAATTTATACCATCGAAACCAAATCACCACCCCGCTAACATGTCAGGCCCATGACTGCTCTCAGTATTGGTCTAAAGGGACACTAATGTACAGACACTAAGAATGAAGTCGCTTACAATATCCAAGGCTACCTCGCAGTGTTGAAATAAATGGAATCTCATATCCCGAGGCTAAGAAAATGAAGTCGCCTACATGTAATAACAATGGTTACCTCGCAGTGATGAATTAAATGGACGCTCATATGCCTACGTTAAGAAAATGAAGTCGCTAACATATAGTGCCCAAGACTACCTCGCAGTATTTAATTAAATGGACTCTTATATGCCGACGCTAAGAAAATGAAGTCGGAAACACGCATTACCCATGGCTAATTGTTGGAGTTGAATAAAAGGGACGCTCGTATGCCGAGGTTAAGAAAATGAACTCGCGAACACTTTATTTCCATGGATGCCTCTCGCGGTCATCTTTAGGGACACAGTATGTTTGGTAGACAGCCAACTGAAACTATGACGGTTTCAGTTACACCAATTTCTCAACCTCGGCAGGCAGGCAGGCATATTATGAATTGCGATTGCTTAATAGTTGGACAGCTGGACTACCAACTCATAGGTTGCGAATTAAATTCCTGGCCGTGATAGAAGGGTTTTATAAGCTAAAAACAAGAGGCATCCATGGATAGTAGATGTTAACGACTTCATTTTCTTAGTCTCGGCATATTAGCGTTTTTAAACTCAACTTTGAGAGGCAACTATTGGTATGAAGTGCTAACCCCTTCACTTTCTTAGCCTCGGCAAATGAGGGCGGGAGGCCGGTCCTCTCCGTTTCCACCAACAATGTACTCAATTTACAGAGAAGGTGCAAGTAGATCAGAAATCTGGAAACAGCCTTATGCCTTAGCGAGGATTTGAACCCACGACCTCTCAATTGACAGTCCATGCAGTACGCTGACCACTATGCCATTTTACCCATATAATTGTATTACATTTATTAATACAATTTATTAAATTGTATTAAATTTATTAAATTAAATTTATTAAATGAGATATATATATATATATATATATATATATATATATATATATATAGACACTTTATGTGGCACCTTATCATTGTATATCTAGCATCATGTAATGTAGCAAGGCATTGATATGACGTCCTCATAACTTCCGTAAACTTGTCATAAGATTAAACCTATAGAAAAGAGCTAGTATGAATGGCTACATTCATTTAAAAGAAGACATTAAACTCTGAATAAATATTAAATTAAATAAATTTAAGATGATTAAGTAAAGGTGGACACTGAAGTTTTGGGTTCTGTGATGTATGCTTTACTCTTGAAAGCTTCTCGATGACTCAATGTAACGATACCCAAGATTTCACCTAGAAATGCTAAGGCATTAGGAGTTGATCATACTCCACATTACTTGAATACTAATTTGATTCCTTTGCATCCTAATGAGGTTATGGTTATTTTAAGATATGAATGAGAAGACCATCGATGAATATTAATAAGTTGTATTAAATATGAACAAATAATTGTATAAACAACTTCAGTGTTATGACAGTTTATATATATATATAAATCTATCCTATTCCTTATTTAGACCAGCTTGAGATTAACTAATCTATATATTATATCTATATTAACCTCCCTCCTTTCTTTGCTTGTGGCATTGGAATCGTTCTTTCGTATTTTTCCCCAATCGTCAATGTTTCAACACCGCTGACGTGGATTGATGCTGTGATCTCGGCGGATGACTACTGTGGATTCTTTTCTACGTAGAAGTTCTATTTCTCGTAGATTCTTCACCAATTCATTTGCTCAAATAACTCGCATGTCCAGCATAAAACGAGCTGCGACATAATTGTTTCGAAGTCTGTCAAATCGAAATATTCCGTTTGTACGACAGTACACTACAACTCACGACGACCGCTTACTGTCACTTCGCTTCGATACGAACTTAAGACTGAGCATTTGCGTTCTCGAATAACTTCTTTTCTCGAACTCAATTCGATAGAATTACTGTAAGAATGTCTTACAAATTCAACAACGTTTCTTCACTTGGATCGCCACAACAAAATTGTACAATCAAAATGTGGTGTATTAACGTATTACCTCAATTATACGAGTTAAATGACAACGCTTCACAAGACGTACACCATTGCGCCCAGCGTTCGACATCATTACTAAGGTCCCTCCTCAGTGAAGACACTCATTGCGCATGTGCAGCAGCAGATCGATAATTCATGGTAGTTGAAGATTGAACGGATCAATAGACTGTCGCCAAAATCGTCTCTTTAGGCTTGTTCTTGTAATACAAGTCCCCGGACCTACTTGACTATTTATATTAAATATATACAACTGGTCATAGTCGCTGGTCACTTAATAGAATTGCATTATCTAACTATACTAATCAAATTAGCTTATGCAATCACAAACCCACTGTTCATTACAACATGTGACTTAACTAATATACATGAATCTAAGTGTGATGTGTGGGACAGAGGCATCCGTTACATATCAGCACCCCCACAGACTAAAATTTACCAAATTTTACCTAACAATGGCTCTTATAACCACACAAAACACTTATCTACTTATATACCTTACTCATCTTTCTAACATATCCTAACACAACATTTTAACTTATCCTATTCCAATACTACATATTAACATACGACACTTGCTACTCAAGAACTCATTTAAGTTATGAATTAGCTTCATTACCTCATGTATTACAATATCTTAACTAACTATATCTCTTACTTTACTATTTACATCTTACATATTCATTCTAAACCACCCTCAACTAATCTATAACTACATTTCCACTATTTCTAATGTACCTAATCTCTAACTACAATTTTCTCGTGAATCTAACATTTCTACTACTGCTAGTCATTAATTATAGCAGTCCCCCAGTAGTCCGTCTTTAGTGTAATTAACCCTTTGGATATCCCAAATCAATGTCAAACAATCTCTCTCTCTCTCTCTCTCTCTCTCTCTCTCTCTCTCTCTCTCTCTCTCTCTCTCTCTCTCTCTCTCTCTCTCTCTCTCTCTCTCTCTCTCTCTCTCTCTCTCTCTCTCTCTCTCTCTCTCTCTCTCTCTCTCTCTCTCTCTCTCTCTCTCTCTCTCTCTCTCTCTCTCTCTCTCTCTCTCTCTCTCATTGGCTTCTTGCCAGCATATGTCACAGGACATCACATCCTATTATACTTCCATACTAACACACAACCTACTAGTAAAATTAGAAACATCTGTTCTGACAGTGAACTCTGGTTTAAATCAGATAACTTCAGAATTCAGTGCTTCATTAGGTCTGTCAGTGGTTTCATCACCACTAATCCACTCATTAACTTACTCTCGTGCACTACTAACTAACTTCTTCCTAGTGTATCTGAGCACATCTCACTTAACTTATATTCTCTAAACAACTCATTACCGATACAACTATCTTTGACCCACTCTCCTTTCTGTGTTCACTCAACTTCGGATTTACTATTACATCTCATGGCATTTTTTCATTCCAACATACCATCTAGAATCTCGCCTTCTTTATTTGTCTCTATCTACTCAACAATACATTAAACTATTCTTAGCTATTACATGTGGTCATTCACTAATTAAGAGTGATCGTGTTTAGTCTTCATGGCCTAAACATCATGTCACATCTGCGCTTCTGT
Organism: Allolobophora icterica; assembly: GCA_963556255.1. Classification (NCBI taxonomy): domain Eukaryota; kingdom Metazoa; phylum Annelida; class Clitellata; order Crassiclitellata; family Lumbricidae; genus Allolobophora; species Allolobophora icterica. The sequence goes on along the minus strand of OY744602.1, from coordinate 93,532,648 downwards.
GACTTGTGGTGTCTTCTAACATTAAACTAAATACTTAATTAACTATACGATCATTTACACATCTCATCTCCACTTTATACTTTACCATCTGCTTCCTATGTGGTATCTAGGCACTTCTTTATCTCTATCAGACTTACCAAACCTCTTCTTATTCCATACTTCATCATCTTGAAATCCCTCTTTCTTCTTCGTTGCATACCCTATCACATCGACACACTCATCTCTACGATCATTCTTTCTCCAGAACTCATCTGAAGATTTTACTGTCTCCTTACGCGCCCTTCTTATCCAATTTGCACGGGCCCCAGCATCTCGCCTTGCCCTCCAACTATCACTTGATTGCGATCCTCGCCAACCACAACTTTTACTTACATACTTCGTTCTAGCATTAGTTTCATTCTTCACCTGATTTGCCGTCGTTCTTGACAACTTTTCTCCACTTTCCACTCTATAATCCATTGATCCACTATATACTAATGGGTTTTCAGCATGCTTAACTGTTTGAGTAACATGCTGCCGAATTTCGTTCCCAGCAATATTTCTTTCTTTAGGCGATTCTTTACGTTTCAAATCAACCTTACTTCTTAAGTTAACACTCTGCTGTTTATCTATGACGCCATCTTTGTCTGACACCATTTTCATACTATTGTTAGGCTGATAATTCTTCTCATGAGTCAATTCATATGTCACCTCCTTAATGACATCATCAGCGCGTGTTCCTATGCTGGCATCGCACATCTCATGTCTGCTTACGCCTAATGCTTTTCTGTATAACTGTGGTCCAACTATTAAATCTGTTGATAAATTTTCAATCACGATTGCTTCAGCCTTTCCTGTGTATTCTTTTCCGGCTAACTCAATAATTGCCGTCGGATATCTTCCTTTCATCCCGTTCATAAATACACAAACTCTGTGTCTACCTGTATATTGATCGGATCTCACCCACTCCTTTCTAACAGCTGTGTATGAAGACCCTGTATCATAAAAGCTCCGCACTTCATTGTTGTTTACGGTCATAAGACTGACAAATTCATTCTTGTCTCCAATGTCACAATTATTTCCATGATCATCCTGTACATCATAGTACGATATAAGCACCTCATCTTCTCCTTTTGTATCTTCTTCGACACAATTCATCATTGCTATTGTGTGGGTTTTATCTCTTTGATCCCTGTTATTGCAAGAAAAGGATTGGTGATCTTTGGAACCACATTTCCAACAGCCACCCCTCTGTCTCTCTGTTAAATCACCATGTTTCCGACTTCCTTGAAAATTCCAATTACTCTTAAATTGACCTCTAGTATTAAAGTCTCTGTTTCCTCTACCCCTTTCTTGGGTTTCTCTTGGTCCTTCCGTGTCTTCAGTTTCTACCTCTCCTCGGTAATTCTTGTGACTCACATCCTTATTCTTATTCGTGGTCACCCTACGCTCATCTGATTCTTGCGCCTCATAATAGTTCTGAGCTTGTACTATCATTTCACTGAGGTCTATTTTACCCTTTTCTTTTAGGAACCTCCTAAGGTCATTGTCACATCTGACAAAGAACTGGTCTCGCAAAATCAACGTCTCCAGTCCCTCATAGCTTTGCTTAAAACCTGACATCTGTAACCACAATTTTAAATACCTTTTCAATCTTTCCACGTACTCTGCAACACTTTCATCTTTCTCCTTCTGGCATTGTTTAAATTTCTGTCTGTAGCCTCCTTCTGTCAGTTTAAAACGCCTTAAAAGCTGTTGTTTTAGTTTCTCATAGTCTTGAGCTTCTTCGCTGTCCATCCTTTCATACACCTCAAGTGCCTTACCATCAAGAGAACGAGCAAGAGTAAGAGCCCATAGATCTGCTGGTACATTGTATGCTTGACATGTACGTTCGAATCTTACTAGGTACGCGTCAAGACAATCTCTTTCCTCTTTAAACACTGGCATCTTAACGTATTTGGCGTTATTATTCTGACCTGTATTATTGCTATTTCTAACTCCACCGTTCTCATGTCTATTCTCTTGTTGAGTGGCTTCAAGTGTCATTCTTAATTCTAATTCTCTCATTTTAATCTCTTTTTGGCTTTGCATCTCAAGCCGCCTAAGCTCCAATTCATTCTCTCGTTGTTTGTCTTCTCGTTCCTCAGCTCGCCGTTTCTCAGCCAATTCCATCTCTGCTAGATGGCGCTTTTCATCTTGTTCCTCAGCTCGCCGTTTCTCAGCCAATTCCATCTCTGCTAGATGGCGCTTTTCATCTTGTTCCTCAGCTCGCCGTTTCTCAGCCAATTCCATCTCTGCTAGATGGCGCTTTTCTTCCCTTTCAATCAATCTCTCCTCCTTCGCTTCCGCCTGTCTATCTTTTACAAAAGATTTCAATTCTTCTCCCTCATAGCCCAAATCATGAGCCACTTGTATCCATTGTTGATATAGAGTGGTCATTGTTTCGTATTTATAACACTGTATATTGCGCTACACAAACTCTCAGTAGACGCCAAAACAAATCTTAAGGTCAACTTATTACCTTGACCCGCCCTCACTTACAACTAATGGCAATCTGTCACACGTCAGTCAATTGACCTTACTCTTCCTCACCCAATGAGGTTTCAGTAATTTAAATATCGTTTACGTCACGAATTTGTAATTCAAACGCCGGACGACTTCTATGCTATCTACTTCTAACACGTGTAAGTACAATAATCTATTGCTAGACAGACAATTTTGCTCGTATATCTAGGAGATTTTATCCCGGTTTGCTTTAATCGTTAACTTAGATTATCACTAATCATATCCCGGAAGCGAGCCCCCAGTTATGTAACGATACCCAAGATTTCACCTAGAAATGCTAAGGCATTAGGAGTTGATCATACTCCACATTACTTGAATACTAATCTGATTCCTTTGCATCCTAATGAGATTATGGTTATTTTAAGATATGAATGAGAAGACCATCGATGAATATTAATAAGTTGTATTAAATATGAACAAATAATTGTATAAACAACTTCAGTGTTATGACAGTTTATATATATATAAATCTATCTTATTCCTTACTTAGACCAGCTTGAGATTAACTAATCTATATATTATATCTATATTAACCTCCCTCCTTTCTTTGCTTGTGGCATTGGAATCGTTCTTTCGTATTTTTCCCCAATCGTCAATGTTTCAACACCGCTGACGTGGATTGATGCTGTGATCTCGGCGGATGACTACTGTGGATTCTTTTCTACGTAGAAGTTCTATTTCTCGTAGATTCTTTACCAATTCATTTGCTCAAATAACTCGCATGTCGGGCATAAAACGAACTGCGACATAATTGTTTCGAAGTCTGTCAAATCGAAATATTCCGTTTGTACGACAGTACACTACAACTCACGACGACCGCTTACTGTCACTTCGCTTCGATACGAACTTAAGACTGAGCATTTGCGTTCTCAAATAACTTCTCTTCTCGAACTCAATTCGATAGAATTACTGTAAGAATGTCTTACAAATTCAACAACGTTTCTTCACTTGGATCGCCACAACAAAATTGTACAATCAAAATGTGGTGTATTAACGTATTACCACAATTATACGAGTTAAATGACAACGCTTCACAAGACGTACACCATTGCGCCCAGCGTTCGACATCATAACTAAGGTCCCTCCTCAGTGAAGATACTCATTGCGCATGCGCAGCAGCAGATCGATAAGTCATGGCAGTTGAAGATTGAACGGACCAATAGACTGTCGCCAACATCGTCTCTTTAGGCTCGTTCTTGTAATACAAGTCCCCGGACCTACTTGACTATTTATATTAAATATATACAACTGGTCATAGTCGCTGGTCACTTAATAAAATTGCATTATCTAACTATACTAATCAAATTAGCTTATGCAATCACAAACCCACTGTTCATTACAACATGTGACTTAACTAATATACAATAATCTAAGTGTGATGTGTGGGACAGAGGCATCCGTTACAGTACCAAGCTATTTGGATTGGGTTCAGCAAACTGTGTTCATGATGCAACAATCGCCCCAATCAGTTGCCCACCTGCAAGAAGATTTTGATATGCATAATGTACCAATGCAATCTAGCAGCACAAACTGAGAGACCAGGATCTCTTGGGGGCGACGTCAAGATTCACAATAGCCAAGGAAGTACTGAAACAAGTTAAAACTGTACGAAAAAGCCAACATACCTATTGTAACAGAGCGTAGAGCATGCAAAATGATTGTGAAACTCGTCGAAGATAACAACAAACATCATTCAATTAATAAAAGGCGTTGTGAAATGCCAGCCACGAAACGCAAACTAGAAGAAATGCAGTCTAAGTTAGCATAAGTTTTTCAGCTCTGGCCACCAAACGTGGAGAGAATGCAGAGGATCTGGCATTCCTCGAGTCGATGAAAGGTGACAGAGCTGCCAGCTCTGGCGCATTTTACAAGACACTAGCCAAGAGAATTTCTACACGTAATTGTCGAGATGCCTCGAAATAACAGCATCTTAAGCGGGCACGACACGTGATCGAAGCATCAACTGCAACGGTGTCGTCTGAAGTTTTAACTGACGACAGTGACACAGACAAACCAGAGGAATCTGCTTCGGAAGATGCTATGGAAGTTGAAGCTGCATCAAGAAAAAAGTTTCCAACACAGCTAAAACAACAAACAGGAACAATGACATTCGTACAACCAAATGTGTTAAGCCAACCAAACCTCGTGTCACTTGCAACTCGACTGAAGATGACGCCAACACAGTTAGCGGCGTTCACGCAAGGATTGATAACCGAGTCTGGAGGTGATGTATCTTTCGTTGCTACTTCATATGTGACTGCAGATCGCGCTCGACGCAGGTAGTATAGGTGAAATAGCATCAAAGATTCAAGACGACTGGATACCACCAAAACTATGTACTCTGCATTGGGATGGGAAGATAACATTCACTCTTACAAATCACCATGTTACTGAAGAACGTTTGACTGTAATTGTGGGTGATGCAATACAGTTGAAGTTGCTGGGAGTGCAAGTTACTTCAAGGCTACGAACCACTCATGCGGAGAAATCATTGCAGAACTAACAGTGAAGCTCATGACAAAATGGTCAGGCTGTCGTCATCATATTGGTGAAGTTCTTCCATCTCATGTGTTCACAGATCTGAAGATCGAAGCATCAAAGTCATCAGATGTCACATTGTTCACAAAGCTTCAACGAAATTGAGATTTGACAGAAGACAATTTCTGTCAGGTTCTTCCATTTTGTCCAGCTGATCATGACATGCAGGCCCAAGAGCTCCTGGCGATGACGAAGGCTGATGTGATCGCCTTAGCCAATGAACAGGTTGAATTTCTACTTGACGATTATTGCGAGTTTACTGAGCTATCACTTGTTTACTTACCTGCTTCTAAGGGTGAAGTGACCTTTAGAAGACCTGGTACTCTACACAGGGCAAAGTGGATGGCTAACTTGATCTACAGCCTTAAAATTGCTCTTTCTGGGTCACAAATCGCAGAGCTGCTGCCAGGCACTATAACCAAAAGTTATAAAAGGCCAAAAATACAACTTTTGTTACTCATGTGTATGCTGCATGGTGGCTCACATGTAAGAAAACCGTTCACGCACCCTGGAATGATCTACAGCTGTACAAGCGGTTACTGGAGTATCAGGCTGTTGACACAGTTATTTCCCAATCAGCAATTCTGTTTTTGGTACATTTCACATAAAAATTAACAAGTTTGCAATTCGACATTGCATGTTGCATGAAAATTCATTTTTTGCAATTTTATTGTCTTAAACAATTAATAAGAAACACCAGAACAACATGGGATTTGATATTTAACATTGTTTTAGTCATAGTATCTCTAAAATTAAGTGATTACCTGTGATTTCATACGATTTCATACGTTTAATTATATGGTTTACTAGAATTTGCTTTTTCAGGTTACTCGGATATATGTTTGCTCCTGGAGGGACCTCTAAATGAACATAGATTTTAAAAATCTTTTGCCTAATTTAATGGTTTTCATAGTGGAACACAATGCAAATACAGACAGCTCTATATATACACTTCAAATTTTTGCAATGCATTTGTGATGCACCCTAGTATATATATATACATATATATACATGTAATGTCATGTATATATATATATATATATATATATATATATATATATATATATATATATATATATATATATATATATATATATATATATATACATGTACATACATGGATGTCGACTAACCGTCTCTGCCTCAACACAGCTAAGACTCAATTGATCTGGTTTGGGACTAAGCAGCAGCTTGCTAAACTCGACTTTCCATTGCTGACTGAGAAATGTCCTGCTTACACCTACTCTTCCACCGTCCGCGACTTGGGCGTCACACTTGACTCCTCACATTCACAGAGCATATCTCCAATATGACTCGCTCCTGCTTCTTTCAACTGAGGCGTTTCAGGGCCATCAGACGCTCGGTCTCACCTTCTGTCTTTACTACCATAGTTCATGTATTTGTCTGCTCACGCTTGGACTACTGCAACTCGCTCCTCATGGGTCTCCCTAAGCGGCGTCTCTCCCTTTTTCAATCTGTTCTAAATGCTTCTGCTAGGCTCATCGCTAGACTCCCCCGCTTTGCCCATATATCTACTTACAAGCTTGATGTCCTTCACTGGCTCCCTATTGCCGCGCACATCCGTTATAAGATCCCCTCTTTGTCTCTAAATCTCAGCAGGGTATTGCCCCGAAATATCTGTGGAACTATCTTCGAAAGCCGCTAACTGCATCTTCTTCTCGCTCATTGCGCTCTGTAAATCGGCTTGATCTTTTTGTTCCCAGGGCTAAAACTGCCTTGGCCCAGCCACGGGCGTTTGCTGTAGTGGGTCCCATCATCCCATGATCTGGAGTGACCTTCCCCCTCTGCTCAGGGTCAAACTAATGACTGGCTTTTCCTCATCGGTCTCGCGTTCCCTAAAGGCATTTTGTTTCTCCGGGGCTTCTGTGCTGAGAGCGCCTCTGAATAGTTATTCTGCGAGAGGCGCTTTATAAATGTCTAGATACAATACAATAGATACAATACAATACAATATATATATATGAATGTATGCATGAATGTATGAATGGATGGATTTATGCATGCATGTCAGTATGTAAGTACACATGTAGGCTAAGTGTGTGTATGCTTGCGTGTATGATGTACACAGGTACAGATTTCCAATAGCGACCACATAGTCTACGCTCTGTTCATTTTCAATGGATTTATCGGTGCGATCCTTTAACGACCGCTTCCCTTTCGCGTCGAAGCGACAGGAGTTGAGTTCCCGTGTGGACGGACTGTGCTAACCCGAGATCGAATTCCCTGAGACTCAGTCACGATAGGAATGTGAATCGGATTTCGTTGTCAGCTGCTGCATGGAAAAGCTAGGGAACGGTGGAAGAATTACCAAGTGCAAATTGCCGATAGATCGATTGGTCGGCCCTAGGAACTTAATAGGTGCGCCGTTTGAAGGGAAGAAGGAAGTGGGCTCAGATGTCCGTGTTCCTCATTATCCTATTCCGACTTCCTATCCTCCGTCTGCTCCGCTTGGAAAACGGAGAAGACAATTCCAGACTTTGTACAAATAAACGAAAACGACAAGACAATATTTCCGTTGCGTACATGCGACCTCATCCGCTTATCATCGTCCTCTCAATCTCTGTCTGTCTCTCTGTCTCTCTTCCTTTGTATGTCTCTGTATCGCTTTATCTCTCTTTTAGTTTGCTCTCTCTTACTTACTCTTTGTCTTTCGCTGTCTCTCTGTTTCCCTGTCTGTCTATCTGTCTCATGTCTGTCTGTCTCCCTGTATGTCTCTTTCCCTGTCTGTCTACCTGTCTGTCTGCCTGTCTATCTCTCTGTCTGCATGTCTTTCTTACGGGTCTCTCTGTTTCCCTGTCTGTCTATCTGTCTCATGTCTGTCTGTCTCCCTGTATGTCTCTTTCCCTGTCTGTCTACCTGTCTGTCTGCCTGTCTATCTCTCTGTCTGCATGTCTTTCTGTTTCCCTGTCTGTCTGTCTCCCTGTCTATTCGTCTCCCTGTCTGTCTGTCATCTGTCTGTCTCTCTTTCTTAACCGTGCACAAGAAATTTACGGGTTCAACTGAAACATGGCTTGCATGGAATGCATGTCTACCGTCTGCATACACAAAAATTTACTTATGGAACAACATCTGTATCTGTGTGGTTTACATTGCAAACTTATAATTGTTTTCTATTAAATGCGCCTACAATACGGCCGATCCAAAAATTAACAGAGGACAAAATTTTCCACAGGTGTGGTATGGTGCAAAAGTTGTTAATGGGACTTTTTTCAGTCATTTCCTCTGTAAGGGACTCGCGATCACTTTCAGCAACATAGGAATATTTTCTAATCGAGAAAATTGCAATTATTGGGTATAAGGGAAGTTCAAATTGAATTGAGACAATTTCAATTCTCGTAAGTTTGCCATAGCCTGCATAACCTATCTTTATTCCTAGACTTCTCCATCACTACTTAAGACCTCAGACAAATTTTTGATCCCTCAACCAGAGGCTCAAACCTCTCCCAAACCCCACCAAAACATCAATCTCTTATAGTAAGCAACTGAAGTAAGTATAGTTGGCAACTTACTATGTGATCTCTCTTAATCAAATCCATATTGCCATAATCCCACAATCCCTGAATCATTAATTGGTATTTTATTTCAAACTCAGACCACACTACAATTGTTCTCCGAGAAGTCCTGCCCAAATCTACTAAGTTTTTATACGCATTAATGCGTCATTTTGAAAGCCTTTACGTAAAACTCCTATTTCAATAATTCAAAGTAATTCAAAACTTATCCAAAAGATCGATAAACTGGAATATGGTACAGTGCAGCAACCAAAGCGAATAAAAGAGACACGAGTCCCAAAATATAAGCACGAAAAGTCCGGACTACCAAAATCGGCGAAGAATAATGACTCTGATAAAGCAATATATTTAAACATAGATTTATATGCAAAAAAGAAACCCGCGATGCTTCGAGACTCACATGTTGAATAGTGCTTCATCCATTCATACATTCGTGCATGCATTCCGTGTACACATACACATTCATACATACATTCATACATACATGTTTTTGGACGTATAAGTAGGCTACATAATTATATGAATGCATCCATACATACTTATGTGGCGTTCTGCGCGCCCGCCCGGACGCCTGCCCTCTCGTCGCGCCGGACGGGTTTCCTGGTGGTGGCGACTCCAGCCCACTGCCCGTCTGGAGCCACCCCCGAGTCACTGCTTTGTGTGCTTTCAACGTAAAATGGCTCTTCTCTATCTCTTCCATAGTGAACGTTCCTATCAGAGGAGATTCAGGATTGGCCGCTTAAGACAGGCAACACTATACAGTTCGATCTCTGGGTCTGACTCTGCTCTTTTCCGCGGTCGCCGGATGGGCAACGTCCTGCAGGATGGCCGTCCTTCAGAACAGGGTTCGTTCTCTTACCAGCAGGAGTCTTCCTCTTTTGTGTGTCTTCTTAGCTACGGGTTTCCTCCAACTCTCCACCTGATCTAAACCTTGACGCACCATTATACATCTCGTGACTCTTGAACTATCGCCATTTATCAGGGACACCAAACGTTTTCTAAATATCGGGAACAAGGAATACATGTGACAAGTCTTTTCCATCACATCGTCCTAGACACCGGTCTATTGGGCAACTGTCAATTGTAACTCTCCGTCGTGTCGTCTAGGCACCTGTCCATACGTCTTCCCACCGTACGTATCTCTCGCTCCATGTCCGTGCAGGGCATACCGGCCTCACACGTATATTATCATGCACCACATTTACGGAGTAAGTTTCCTTACCCGTCTTCTGTGTTGGCAATTGTCGACCAACACAGTGATAAATTCTGCTTCGAAAGATAACGGTAAGGGGGTCTATGGCACTCTGATAGTGAAGGTCCTCTCTCTACCCTTCGCTATCTACACACAGAACTTCGTTCCGACCTACGCACGAGGGGGCCCATCCTCGCACTTCAGTCAGTTCTCAGAGCTGTGTGTTGCGACAAGCAAATATGTTTCTACCTGGGTATCCGACAACCCGGACTTTCACGTATCACTCTCTTGGTCTGCTTTATTATTTCCCTTCAAACACGGGATTATCGTACTCCTCACCTCGGCACTCTGATTAGCCGAATCTCGCTGGGAAACGCGGTCGTGCCTCTTTAGGACCTGGGTACCCGACTACCCGATCCGAACTTTGAGGTTAATCTCTTGGTCTGCGTTAATGCCCCTTTTACCTGTGGACGCTCGTACACTTCACCTTGGGACTCTGACTAGCTGAACTTCAGCTAGGAAAACCCGGACATCTCTCTTCCAAACATGGGTTCCCGACTCACGTATCGTTTACTCTTGGTCTGAGTCAATGTCCCTTTTACCTGGGACTCCCGTACACTTCACCCTGGGATCTGACCCGCTGTATCCTCTCGTTGCGGCGTATCCCTACCCGTTTACACAACCTTTTATCTTCCCACTATTCAGAATTAGTCTGTCTCGAGACCTGAGCAGTAGAGTGGGCCCTTACTCCACAAGCCGTATCTCTTGAACCTGACTCTCTGAATCCATTAGAGAACGTAACAGTTGTGTCTTTTCCGGGAGCGCACAGACTCGTACTCACACTCGATTCTGCTAACGGTATCTGTGGGTAAATATCAGTAAATTTACCCCGCTATTGCACACAGACCTGTGTATCTTTCCCCCGTGGGAACTGTCCCGAACACCGTAACACCCAGCGGTCGAATCGTGCGGTTGGTCTCCCGGACGGATATTTGCCGGTAAACCGCGGGAGTAACTATGACTGCAAGGGAACCAAACGCGGGAACCGCGAATGGAAAATTTACCGGTAGTTCCCCGATGTTATCGAACGGTACCAACGGGGTCACCCTCCCCGTACAAATCGAACTGTCACCACCGGGGTCTTTGCTTCCCCGTTTTTATACAGACCTGTGTTTTCTCTAACTCTCACGATCGGTCTCTCCCCGAGGTTTACTCAGCCTGTTAAACTTCCACAATCGGGATTCAGACCGGCTCGCGATCTAACGGCAGGGTGGGCCCCAAACCTGTCGAATCGGCGGTCAATCCAACACCCAAGAGTGATTAGTTTTGCTGTACTCGGGATCGCACTGGTTAGCCAATATTTGACGATACTTGAACTGAGTTATCACTAATCGGGTCTTTGCCCGCGTATCTCTCTGACTGCTACCACCGGGCTTTGCCCGTATATCTCCGACGGTCAACACCGGGTCTTTGCCCGCGTATCTCCGGCCGTGTATTTCTAACGGTCAACAGCGGGGCCTTTCCGCGTGTATCTCTGACGGTCAACTGCGGGGGCCTTTCCGCGTGTCTATCAGACGGTCACCAGCGCGGTCTTTCCGCGTATATATCCAACGGTCAACAACGGGGCCTTTCCCCGGACTCTACCGATACAGACCTGTGAGCCTTTATCTCTCACGATCGGTCTTTCCCTTTAACGCGAACCAGATACCAACGGGATCTTTCCCGTCTTTCTATCGTACAGTCACCGGCGGGCTCGCCTTTCCCGTCTCTACCGAACGGCCACCGACTGGGGCTGCTTCCCAGTCTTTATCGAACGGAACCGCCGGGGCCTTCCCCGGACTATCGAACGGTTTACCAGCGGGGTCACCTTCCCCGAACTTTACCGACACAGACCTGTGAGCCTTTATTCCTCACGATCGGTCTTTCCCCGATTCAGCCTTCCACGATCAGACTCGGTACCTTTCGCGATCTACAACAGGGTGGGCCCACAGCCCCGTTGGATCGGCGTTTGCCAGCACTGGTCTGACCGCCTTTGGAGCGGCTGTCACTCGGGAGCGCACTGATTAGCCTTATACCGAACCGGTAACCAACGACACTAAAGCACCGTGTCGCTGTACATGCAGAGTGCAGTAACGCCACCCTACAATATAGGCAAAACACCGTGAGGCAGCCTTTACTTATCCCTCACCACACTATACCGTGGCTTGTTCCTTATATACTAGCCTACGCGCACCTTTTCAAATACAGGTGTCTAAGGTATTGAAATCAAACAATGATATTAAGCGACGCCCTAGCTTTAGGCCTTATTTATTGGACCTGAAAGCGTGTAATATTATACGAAATAATAATTTGAATCGCTTAAATGACAAAAACCAGCTCAAACTTAAATATTGGCTATTATTATATCACGTTAGCGCTACCATCTACGCATCGGCCGCTGATACCCTCCGATGCATTATATCGTCGGATACCGCGTCAACAACACAGCTATTATTGATAAAATCTACATTCAAGCCCTGTGGCCTGTCCGCCACACTTACATGAATACATAAGCACATACTTATTTACATAAATACATAAATATATTTATATTTATATGCACACACTAGAGATCAAGCGAAGCTTCGAGGTTCTCCACAGGTTGAATATTGCTTTATGAAGGTTATCATTCTTCGCCGAGTTTGGTTGCCCGGATTCTTCATGCTTGTGTTTTGGGACTCGTGTCTCTTGTATTCGCTTTGGTTGCTGCACTGTACCGTGTTTTAGTTTATCTTCTTTTGACTTATATATATATATATATACATATATATACATATATATTATATATATATATACACACCGTTGGTTATGTTCTGCGTGTTTGCGGTTGCCCGCCAGTGGTGACTTTCCTGATATGTTTACATGATGTAAAGTCTGTTCTGGCCTTCAGATCTCGACTAAACATAAACACTCGTCTTTCTCTGGACTCATTTCCTCCACCGTAGACTGTTTCCCTGTCTTCTTGGACTGCCTTCTTAATTGGCTTTCATCCGAACTCATCCTGCAATTTGGCTTTCACAAAGATTTTGCTTAGTATGCAGCGACCATCAACTGATGTCTTATTACAGAGGCGCTATAGAAGTTCTTAGGTTATGTGAACACTGTTGCCTAACCGATGAACGTTTCTCTTCTTAATGACTTCAGCATTAGTTAGGCTATAGCGCATACATATATGCTTGTGTATATCTGTACTTGTTAGTACAGTAAGCCCCTATATGTATTTGCAAATATATGTTTTGGTATTTGTGTACATAAGTATATTTAAATCTATATGAATACGTATAAGTGCAGATATATGTATATGAGTATATGTTTACGTATAAGTGTTTTTGCATTGTATATATAGGACCTAGACCTATAGATGCGCATATAGTATTATGGAGTGAGTAGGCTTTTGCGTATGCATACTCATTTGGGATCTGCTTATACAAACCTCTGTGTTTTTTCTCTGTTTTCTGGCGTCTGTGTCTAAATCCATTCAATTGGTCCTAACGAACATTGGCGCCAAATTCATTCGTTTTAAACGAAGTTAAGAAATCCTAACATCTGCAGCCCCAGACATGGTCGTCGGTCTTATCTCGAACTCAAAGACGAGAATACACAGGCTCTGTTCTGTTTCGTTTTCAAAACGTCTGCACCTTTAGGCCTAATTGTATAGGCCCAGCGGTCTAAATGGGCCCAATTGCCTAGACACGTCTCTGGTATTTCTCCTTTCGCTATGCGCTCTCTCGATTTCGTGCAAAATAAACAAATAGTTTCTTTTATCGTTCAAATCTATATAGTTGTGTTAGTGCGATCAGAAGTGTAGCTTGCAGATAGACACTTGTTCCACGTGTTGAATCCGTTGTCCTAAACAACAGGGTAACCTGGTTGAACCCCCTCCCCCGTCGGATGCAGCCACACTGCAACATGGAAGCCTTGCCGTGGTCGGCTCCTCCTTCTGGAACAGGTTTCCATGCAATCTGCGCAATGAGCTTCTTCCACTTTTAAAATATATATAGGGCGCGATTCTGTTCCAGTTTTACCCGCACAGATCGAATCAGTACTCTTGACCGTAATATATTTATTAGGTTCTAGATTGTATTTTGGCAGTCAGGTTATAGGTCAAGTCGGGTTATAGGTCAGGTCGGGTTATAGGTCAGGTCAGGTCAAATTGTAACTTAGACGTCAGCCATGGAAGACTATAAATTGTGGGTTTTTACCAGGTCAGGATGGACGAGTTTAGATTAGATTAAAGCTACTTTGAATTACATTAGATTACGAATAATTTCTGTATCTGTCTATATATAACTCTGTGTCTGTCTATGTCAGGGGTGCGCAACCTTTTCGTTAATTTCGGCCGCATTACAGGTTCATATTCTCATCACGGCCGCATGGTCGGCGATCCCGGAGGGTCGAGGGGAATAAACTCCTACCTTTATCAGTGGAGGGACACACTGTACAGTTGTCCCTCGGCCAAATTTGGAAGAAACACCAAAAAGGTTAACACACTGTTTTGCGCGTGAGCGCGAAAAAATTTTTCACCTCTTTTTTTACCAGATCAGTTCAAAAGTGTCCCGTGTACGGTGTCCCCCACCTGTCATACATGATCGCCGCCAGTGCACAGCCGTCAAGATATCTGCTACTGTTATTTAAGAGTAGGGCTTTAATAGCATAGAGGTGAGGAATTTATTGTCACGTAAGGAACAATAAGCTTATATATTCTTCATGGAATAGAATTCCACAGTTTCCTATTTATGAATTAATCTGCACACGACCGCCAAAACATTATCATTAGCTCAACTGTCCACGGCCGCCAATTCTCCCTCTCACGGCCGCATGCGGCCGTACGGCCGCAGGTTGCGCACCGCTGGTCTATGTGCTTTCCTTTGACTCTGTCTCTGTCTCTATCTCTGTCTAGTGTCCATGTGTATGTCTATGTCTGTATCTGTGCCTATGTCTATGTCTCTGTCTCGGTACCTGTCTGTGTCTGATTGTCTTTGTTCGTCTCTGCCTCTGTCTGTTTCGATCTGTCTCTATCTTTGTCTGTTTCTCTGTGTCATTCGCTTAACGGAACGTAAGCCTTTCCTTCCAAATGCTTGCTTTCCTCTCTATCTCTGTCTGTCTGTCTGTCTGTCTGTCGATTTCTGCTGACGTTTAATCAGACATGAGATCCCATCACACACACACACACACACACACACACACACACACACACACACACACACACACACACACACACACACACACACACACACACACACACACACACACACACACACACACACACACACACACACACACACACACACACACACACACACACACACACACACACACACACACTCACACACGCACACACACACACACACACAAACGGACAGGAGCACACGAGGTGTGATTTGAGCTGTTTCTAGCGATGGCCTGAAACTGTTTGTAACGATAACCTGAAACTGTTTCGACAGAGACGCGATGACCTGCAGCATCGTCTGATCGCCTCCTGCGTTTCTCTCGTCCCCTCCAGTCCAGACCAGGAATCATCATGATGCACAGCAAACGACGGCAGCAGGCTCAGTCCTTAGCATCAGCAGCAGCAGCAGCAGCCCCACCACCATCCAGCGTTCCTCATCATCATCATCACCATCATCATCATCATCTGCAGCCGGTCCAGGACGATGACCTTCGCCGTCTCAACCTTCCTCCCTCGATCCCCGTCTCACGCGACGGCGAAGAGGGCGCCGCCGTCTACAATCTCCGCCTCCAGCAGAGCAACGCCGACGCCAAGCCCGACTGCTACCAGGCACCGCCTAACCGGACAGTCTTCCCCGCCGATCCCCTAGGGGCGTCTGCGGTCGCTTCTGGTCCAGCTGTCCTATCTCAGCACTCAACATCTACGCCGTCACTGAAGCTGATCGGCGCAACGTCCCCCACGCAGCTCTTCCTCGACGCTTCCAAGTTCCGCTCGACGAAGCAGCAGCAGGCGAGGATGCTGCCGCAGCCGACACGCCTCGCTGAACCGCATCGGCACCCGGGCGGAATCGGGGACTACGTGAGCGGAAGCCTTCTGTCGAGCTGGCGAACGACGTCGCCCGACCGATGGGAGCTGTCGGCCAAGAAGAGTATCATTCCTATCGGGGCGGTCGGTGGCCTGCCATCGCCGCCCCACCTGGGCTATCCTGGTGGATCAACCCCGCCGGGAGACGAGGACCTGGCAGGGAAGCGACCGGCGGCGGCCACGAAGCAACGGAGCAGCAGCGCTGATAGCGTTCGACGTCTCGTGGCCAAGTGCTCGCTGCTGCGATTCGCCAGGAAGCAGACGACGAAGGCACCAAAGCCATCGACTTCCGGTCTCCCTCTACCGGTCGAACCAGCCCGGAAGCAGTTCGACGAACCGCTGGACGAAAGCCAGACGCCAGGAGTCGCTAAGGATCAAGAGGCGCCACCTTGGGAGCTGCCGCCGAACTACGTCGACATGATCTTCACCAAGGACCCACCGGCGACGATCGACGCCAACAAAAAGGACAACGTTATCAAACAACAACAACAACACCAAGAGAAGCAACAGAGACAACAGCAACACTGTTGCTTTAATTCCTAAACTATATAGTGAATTAATCGGCTGTATACGTAAGTCTTACACAGTTATACACCAGACCCTTGTGATAGTCCTGCGTACGCTTACACACCAGATGTAGGCCTACTATAGGTCTACATAATTATGCCTACAGGCAAAACATGTACACGTTTATATGCATACGTCGTGTACACGTACGTTTAGGTCCTAGGCCTATATATATAGAAGGTGCGATTTGTAGGGGAAAGAAGGGAAATATCTTTTCCCCATTGTCTGAGACTAGACCTATCACTCCCCTGCCAACATTTCGATAGGCACTAGACTGGACCCATATGGGCGCTATACGGGACCCATCATGGGCCCTACATGTGCTCCATGTGCCCATGCTGGCAGTGTCCATGAGGCCTATGTCTTCTAAGCCTCGCCGCTGATTCTGATCTCGGATCAAAACTGACCCTACATCCGGGCTTTAAGAGACCTGATTTGAGCCGGTGTATAAGCTGATCTCTCTGATGTGGCTTCTTTGTGGTGTTGAGAGTTTTGCAAATTTACATTTACGTTACCGAAACGTCTTTCCCTCTCGCAGGTTCAGGCTATCTCTTTGACTACAGATACATTTTCCTTACATGTCTCTCTTTCCCTTTCCTCTCATTGGTTCATGTCATCTCCCACTGAAGAAAACATTTCTCCCTCCATTTTGCTGACCACCACAGCTTCCAATGCAGAATCATTAACAGCGCGATGAAACATACTAATTTTTTCCAAAACTAAAAGCCGCAGAACTTGAACCCCAAGAAAATGGCGACGGACGCGTTGGCCCGCCACCTAGTGAACCAACCCCAAATCGCGCCCTATATATATATACATACATACATATAAATATTGTATATATATACACATACAAAGGTGATTTGTACACGTTACTCTGTGCAACCGCTATCGTGTGTGTATACCTAATGTAAGAGCAATGCACAAGTAGTGTATGCGTATATATGATACTTGTAATTGATAGGATAATGTGTCGCTAACGAGTAGAGTTATGCTTGAAGGTTCTGCAGCAGAGCCTGTTCCATGTTCTTTGTTTTCCTGTTTTCCTTTTTCTCTTCATCTGCGTCGATATGTGCGCTTATCCGTAGTTCATAGACGATCGTTGATTTAACGGTTGCTGCAGCAGATGTTAATGTGCTTTTGAAGGTAGGAAAAGATGGTAATTCGTTCGTGATTGTATATTCTTCAACATCTGTATTTATTTCGTTCGTTTCAGTCCATTTCCCATAAATAATAATATATAATAATAATAATAATAATAATAATAATAATAATAATAATAATAATAATAATAATAATGAGGAAGTCCCTGAGGGATCCTGTATACCTCGGGGCAAAAAAAAAAAAAATAATAATAATAATAATAATAATAATAATAATTGCAACAACAATAATGTTAACAACTGGATACAACATGGAAATTACATTTCTCTACCAACGCTTATTTGTAGCTATCCAACACTTCAATGCAATCTCTTTTAACGTCAATAAACAAGCCATTAGCGATGACTAACCATCCCAGAAAAATGCAATACCTATTTTTTGAAATTGTGAGGTTTCATATGTACATCGGGCATAATAATAATAAATAATATTAATATTATTATTATCATTATTATTTAATGTCCCAAGGTACATGTGATCCCCTCGGGGACTTAAATACTAAATAAAGGATGGAGAGAAACACCTGGAACGGCCAAAATTATTATTATGAGCATTATCACCGGGGTATTATAATCAGAGAAATTCTAAAGCGCAAGTGTAATAATGCTCAAGACATCGGCAGATACTTTGAACAAATCGGTGCCAAATTCCATGCTGTATCCGGTTGGAAGTTGAAATCCGAGAATACAAAAAAACTAGAGTAGGTTACTTCTAGACTATTCCTCTTGTGCATCGTTTACTTCGATTTTAAACCTGTGCCTGACTGTGATTATATACAATGTATAAGAAATGTGTATTTCCGGTTATCAAGATGGTTATCACTAGCTATCACGCACCATTTACACCACCTAAACTCCTAAAACTGGATTACTCATTGGAACTGTTGGATCCTCATCGTCACAACGCCATAACAATTCGCTATAGAGAAACATAAGCGTATGCATACATGTAGCAGCTTAATGTGACCAGGCTGTAGACAAAAATATTTTGTGTTGGAGCGGAGTAGGTCTAACCGTGGCCATCTGCCGGATGAAACAGAAGTCTGATGACCGGAAAAGATTGAATTTCTTGTTTAAAGTACACTGTTATTTTTTCTACACTTTAAGAGAGGTTACGCATCTGTGCCTGTAAACACTCTGGCCAAACCAGGTCTTAGTTTTATAGAATATACAGCTGCAGCCAGGGGCGTCGATCCCCGGGGATCGAGGGGGGACACGCTACCCAGTTGTCCCCCCAAATTTTGAAGAAACACTAAAAGGTCAACACATTTTTTTTGCCTCCTTTTGACTAGATCAGTTCAAAAGTGTCCCGTGTCCCCCCACCTGTCAAACAAGATCGCCGCCACTGGCTGCAGCGTATTTGTCTAGAATGCTGGACTAGCGATCGTAAAGCCGAGGGTTAAGATACCCGTCACGGGAGAAATTTGTGTCCCTCAGCCAACCAAGCTGTAATGAGTATATTAGCCATATATCGTCGGGGACACGATCAGGCGGCGAGGGAAAGGACTGGCCAGTCACCTGCCCTCATATACGTAGTAGTAGAATAAACAAAACGAAGTTGCTAACATTTCGTACATATGGTTGCCTTTCAGGGCTATCTTAAGTGACTGCTCTTCCTCATATTCTTTTACTTCTTCCTCTTCTTCACATACTTCTTTTTCTTCAATTTCTTCACATTCTTCCTCTTTTCTTCTTCTCCTTCGTCTTCATAATCTTCTTCTTTTTCTTCTTCTTACATTCTTCACATTCTTTGCGTTCTTCTTCTTCGCATGCTTCTTCGCAATCTTCTTCTTCGCATGCTTCTTCGCAATCTTCTTCCTTTTTCTTCTTTACATTCTTCTTCTTTGCATTCTTCTTTGCATTCTTCTTCTTCGCATTCTTCGTAATCTTCTTCCTTTTCTTCTTTGCATTCTTCTTATTCGCATTCTTCGTAATCTTCTTCCTTTTCTTCTTTGCATTCTTCTACTTCCTCTTCTTCTGGGCGGACTTCCAATCATCACCTCTGATCTACAAACTCGGAAACCAGCTTCACGAGGCACCTATAGGCTGCATGCGACCATAGAATGTGATCTTAGAATGTTTACTCCATTTGTAAACGAACAGTGGAAGATGCTTACTTGTTGATGGCGCTGGTTGTTCTTGAACTTAAATCAAACCATTTACCAAACCCCACGACTCGGAAGAGTTTAGTTTCAATGGTGAGGTATTAACCCTACCTTTTGACCTTTACCGTTGATACCTTTACCTTTGACGTTTATCTTTGTTCTTTACAGTGATGTATCACTGCATGTTGATAATGTTTCCTGCAATGAATATGACGTCATGTTTTTTAATTAGAAAATTTTGCGAACGCCAAATTGTGTTCATAAGCAGGTCGTTTTAAAAGAGACATCAATGATTGCATATACCCAGCAGATGTAAATAATTTTAGTGCAAATTTTTTAATTTAGCGAATATTTATGCAAACTGTATAAAAATGTAATAAGAATATCTTGGCAACTGTACATCTTGGCGCAAAATTGCCAATACGCAAAATACACGTATTTACAGATCCTGCTGTATAACTTGAATCTGATGTCTTTAATTAAATGTAAGTAAATCCGTATAACCTGCCAGCATTTCCATGGACATTAGATGGGATCCAGGTGGGCTCTTTGCGGGCTCATGTGAGTTCCATGTGGGCATGCTTGCATGAAAGAATTGCAAATGTTACTCTGAATAAGTGCTGCTAGAGCGAGAGAGGAGCTGCAACTCACCTTCCGTTAGTTCCTTTAGAGGTAGTCACGAACACTGACACTATTGTGTAATCTACCAATAATTGCAACATATATAGACAGATAGTCACAACAGTGCCCACTTTCACATAAATATGTCACCTCCTATAGCGGACATATCCCACTGATTATTTCCGTTGCAGCTTGCTGGGAAGTGGAAACTAAACCGAAATATGAGTTTCAAAAGTTTAATCTTAACCACGTGATGCACAGTTTTAACCACGTGATGCACAGTCAGTAGGCTACTGTAGGTCTGTAGTAAAATTCTAGCGCTTGAGTATTTGTGCGTCAATTGGGTGAGCGCTTCGTGTGTACTGATTACCACCGATAATAAATTGCAGTTTTATTTACCAGTTTAAGTTACTCATTTACTGTAATAGCATGCATGTGAACAGATACACTGATTGTTATTAATTAATTAATTTAACTAATTAATGGACCTGTTGTGAAGAATTAGTTAGCCAATCGCTTTGGCTGCTGTGTCTTGTGTTTCGCTATATTCTCTGACAACGAAATCCTGCAATACGCAGTGTATGATTACATTAAAGCATTCCATACTCTTCTTTTCCTTCCATCATAAAAGTAGGCGAAAGCAGGGCTGTAGTCGAGGGTATACGCAGGTATAGGGCCTACAGCGTATACTCACCTCTATAGAGACCGTATACTCACCTCACAACAATTTACATTTATTTATATCAAAATACTGTAGCGTATACTCCCAAAAATACTGTATAGCGTATACTCACCTCTAATTTGTTTCGGAAAACTAGCCAGTAGCGTACACTCACCTCAAATTTTACCACTACAGCCCTGGGCGAAAGTGGAGATTTCTCCATCAGTTTTTAGAAACGCACACCCCTACCCTACCTCAAAACTGTAGTCCGACATCACAGCAGGGAAGTTGCCTTCCCAGCCACTTCGTAGCCTACTCTAGACAGCGTGGTGACTCAAGACAGGAACACATACTCCCTCCCTGATGTCTGGTTCTTCTGATTGTCTGCAACCTTCTGACTGTCTGCCTGCCTGACCCTTTGAATCTTGACCTGGGACCGATTTTGACCTTACCTGCCTATCAATTTTGCTCTGACTAAGCGCCTGTGAATAATCTGGTTCCCGCGACCTCGCGTTTGTGGGGGCTATCGAAATCTCGAGATTGAGATAGGCCTCTATTACGAGCGCCCCAACTATTGCAGCTCAGAGCAAGAATAGGATCTTGAACCTGATTCATTCATCGACAGTGTTTTTCGCAAATAATGCAATAGTAGGCCTAAGTGCGAGAGAATTTTGGCAGATTTGCCGCCATTCGGGCGGAACTGTTAGGGACAGACTGCAGCCGATATATAGGGGCCTACATTTTATGTTTCTGGAGGTCTGCTATACTATAGGGCAGCATTGCAATAATCCCAGCTTCTTAGGATGAACAAGCTTGCAGAGAATTAAACTCGCCATCCCATTTTGTGGACGCACCACTCCACACTTAGTAGAAGCAGTAAGATTTAGATAAGGCTGACCTACTACATGACCTCACTGAACTACGTGGTGGGGCTATTTGATGCTGCCACATCCAGGAAACGGATTCTAGATCTAATATACTAGTATAGATCTGCTGAAGTTGGTGTTTGAGGCACAGGTTGTGTTGAAATAAGTGTAAACTATGCACCATATTTGCAGGCGTAATTGTCTAGCGGTCCGTACTGGACATAACGTCGTTCTTGTCCATATTAGACTTAACCCCTCTCCCTTCTTGTCCGCATTTGGGTGATCCCTCCCCTCTTCACCACCGACAGGCCTTCCCCGTCCCGCTCTGCTTGGAATCGCACCCTGGTCCTCCATATGGGACACAACCGCTGATGACACAATGTAATGTCATAACATGTAATGAAAACGTAACGTTTAGTGAATCTCAGATGCTTTCTCCAGCGTCATATATAAACTTGCGTTAGGGAGCCACACATTGAAAGAAGTCATTGGCGTTTTATAGTAAACACATATATATACACACAAGATCTCTGTATGTCTGTCTGTCCGTCCGTCCTTCTGTCTGCCTGCCTGTCTGCCTGTCTGCCTGCCTGTCTGCCTGTCAGTCTGCCTGCCTGTCTGTCTGTCTGTCTGCCTGTCTGTCTGTGTGCCTGTCAGTCTGTCTGTCAGTCTGTCTGTCTGTCTGTCTGCCTGTCTGCCTGTCTGTCTGTCTGTCTGTCTGTCTGTCTGTCTGTCTGTCTGTTCTTCTGTCTGTCTCTAACAGAACCTGATTGTTCAGGTACATTAAATTATATTACACATGGGTACGATTTTTAGTAGAAATCAATGAAGAAGTTCACTTACGAAAAAACAGTGACCAGGATTTTTATCATTTTATGAGAGTTTGCGATTGGAAGCAGTGGTTCAAATTAAAATATCGTTTCCCTTTGCAGATTAACTCAAATGGGCCCCCTGGTTAAAGTTCGTACTTTACCAGGCTTTAAGTGAGCCCCCTCTTTGGAGATTCAGCCGTGGGCCACCCTCGATTGTAGGCCGTGCGGACCCATAGTTACCCTTCTGAGTGAAGATCTTTAGGACAGGAACGAAAGCGATTCATGCCTTGTGCATTATTATAATGGCGCTATAGAAGTCATTAGATTAGAAGTCATTAGATTAGAAGTCATTTGATTAGAAGTCATTTGATTAGAAGTCATTTGATTAGAAGTCATTTGATTAGAAGTCATTTGATTAGAAGTCATTTGATTAGAAGTCATTTGATTAGAAGTCATTTGATTAGAAGTCATTTGATTAGAAGTCATTTGATTAGAAGTCATTTGATTAGAAGTCATTTGATTAGAAGTCATTTGATTAGAAGTCATTTGATTAGAAGTCATTAGATTAGAAGTCATTTGATTAGAAGTCATTTGATTAGAAGTCATTAGATTAGAAGTCATTAGATTAGAAGCCATTAGATTAGAAGTCATTAGATTAGAAGTCATTAGATTAGAAGTCATTAGATTAGAAGTCATTAGATTAGAAGTCATTTGATTAGAAGTCATTTGATTAGAAGTCATTTGATTAGAAGTCATTTGATTAGAAGTCATTTGATTAGAAGTCATTTGATTAGAAGTCATTTGATTAGAAGTCATTTGATTAGAAGTCATTTGATTAGAAGTCATTTGATTAGAAGTCATTTGATTAGAAGTCATTTGATTAGAAGTCATTTGATTAGAAGTCATTAGATTAGAAGTCATTTGATTAGAAGTCATTTGATTAGAAGTCATTTGATTAGAAGTCATTTGATTAGAAGTCATTTGATTAGAAGTCATTTGATTAGAAGTCATTTGATTAGAAGTCATTTGATTAGAAGCCATTAGATTAGAAGTCATTTGATTAGAAGTCATTTGATTAGAAGCCATTAGATTAGAAGTCATTTGATTAGAAGTCATTTGATTAGAAGTCATTTGATTAGAAGTCATTTGATTAGAAGCCATTAGATTAGAAGTCATTTGATTAGAAGTCATTTGATTAGAAGTCATTTGATTAGAAGTCATTTGATTAGAAGTCATTTGATTAGAAGTCATTTGATTAGAAGTCATTTGATTAGAAGTCATTTGATTAGAAGTCATTTGATTAGAAGTCATTTGATTAGAAGTCATTTGATTAGAAGTCATTTGATTAGAAGCCATTAGATTAGAAGTCATTTGATTAGAAGTCATTTGATTAGAAGTCATTTGATTAGAAGTCATTTGATTAGAAGTCATTTGATTAGAAGTCATTTGATTAGAAGTCATTTGATTAGAAGCCATTAGATTAGAAGCCATTAGATTAGAAGTCATTAGATTAGAAGTCATTAGATTAGAAGTCATTAGATTAGAAGTCATTTGATTAGAAGCCATTAGATTAGAAGCCATTAGATTAGAAGTCATTAGATTAGAAGTCATTAGATTAGAAGTCATTAGATTAGAAGTCATTAGATTAGAAGTCATTAGATTAGAAGTCATTAGATTAGAAGTCATTAGATTAGAAGCCATTAGATTAGAAGTCATTAGATTAGAAGTCATTAGATTAGAAGTCATTTGATTAGAAGCCATTAGATTAGAAGCCATTAGATTAGAAGCCATTAGATTAGAAGTCATTAGATTAGAAGTCATTAGATTAGAAGTCATTAGATTAGAAGTCATTTGATTAGAAGCCATTAGATTAGAAGCCATTAGATTAGAAGTCATTAGATTAGAAGTCATTAGATTAGAAGTCATTTGATTAGAAGCCATTAGATTAGAAGCCATTAGATTAGAAGCCATTAGATTAGAAGTCATTAGATTAGAAGTCATTTGATTAGAAGCCATTAGATTAGAAGCCATTAGATTAGAAGCCATTAGATTAGAAGTCATTAGATTAGAAGTCATTAGATTAGAAGTCATTAGATTAGAAGTCATTAGATTAGAAGTCATTAGATTAGAAGTCATTAGATTAGAAGTCATTAGATTAGAAGTCATTAGATTAGAAGCCATTAGATTAGAAGTCATTAGATTAGAAGTCATTAGATTAGAAGTCATTTGATTAGAAGCCATTAGATTAGAAGCCATTAGATTAGAAGCCATTAGATTAGAAGTCATTAGATTAGAAGTCATTAGATTAGAAGTCATTAGATTAGAAGTCATTTGATTAGAAGCCATTAGATTAGAAGCCATTAGATTAGAAGTCATTAGATTAGAAGTCATTAGATTAGAAGTCATTTGATTAGAAGCCATTAGATTAGAAGCCATTAGATTAGAAGCCATTAGATTAGAAGTCATTAGATTAGAAGTCATTTGATTAGAAGCCATTAGATTAGAAGCCATTAGATTAGAAGCCATTAGATTAGAAGTCATTAGATTAGAAGTCATTAGATTAGAAGTCATTAGATTAGAAGTCATTAGATTAGAAGTCATTTGATTAGAAGCCATTAGATTAGAAGCCATTAGATTAGAAGCCATTAGATTAGAAGTCATTAGATTAGAAGTCATTTGATTAGAAGCCATTAGATTAGAAGCCATTAGATTAGAAGCCATTAGATTAGAAGTCATTAGATTAGAAGTCATTAGATTAGAAGTCATTTGATTAGAAGCCATTAGATTAGAAGTCATTAGCTTAGAAGTCATTAGATTAGAAGCCATTAGATTAGAAGCCATTAGATTAGAAGCCATTAGACTAGAAGTCATTAGATTAGAAGTCATTAGATTAGAAGTCATTAGATTAGAAGTCATTAGATTAGAAGTCATTTGATTAGAAGCCATTAGATTAGAAGCCATTAGATTAGAAGCCATTAGATTAGAAGTCATTAGATTAGAAGTCATTTGATTAGAAGCCATTAGATTAGAAGCCATTAGATTAGAAGCCATTAGATTAGAAGTCATTAGATTAGAAGTCATTAGATTAGAAGTCATTAGATTAGAAGTCATTAGATTAGAAGTCATTTGATTAGAAGCCATTAGATTAGAAGCCATTAGATTAGAAGCCATTAGATTAGAAGTCATTAGATTAGAAGTCATTTGATTAGAAGTCATTAGATTAGAAGTCATTAGATTAGAAGCCATTAGGCAGAAACCATTAGATTAGAAGCCATTAGATTAGAAGCCATTAGATTAGAAGTCATTAGATTAGAAGTCATTAGATTAGAAGTCATTAGATTAGAAGCCATTAGATTAGAAGCCATTAGATTAGAAGTCATTAGATTAGAAGTCATTTGATTAGAAGCCATTAGATTAGAAGTCATTAGATTAGAAGCCATTAGGCAGAAACCATTAGATTAGAAGCCATTAGATTAGAAGCCATTAGATTAGAAGTCATTAGATTAGAAGTCATTAGATTAGAAGTCATTTGATTAGAAGCCATTAGATTAGAAGTCATTAGATTAGAAGTCATTAGATTAGAAGTCATTAGATTAGAAGTCATTAGATTAGAAGTCATTAGATTAGAAGCCATTAGATTAGAAGCCATTAGATTAGAAGCCATTAGATTAGAAGTCATTAGATTAGAAGTCATTAGATTAGAAGTCATTAGATTAGAAGTCATTAGATTAGAAGTCATTAGATTAGAAGCCATTAGATTAGAAGCCATTAGATTAGAAGCCATTAGATTAGAAGTCATTAGATTAGAAGTCATTTGATTAGAAGCCATTAGATTAGAAGCCATTAGATTAGAAGCCATTAGATTAGAAGTCATTAGATTAGAAGTCATTAGATTAGAAGTCGTTAGATTAGAAGTCATTTGATTAGAAGTCATTTGATTAGAAGTCATTTGATTAGAAGTCATTTGATTAGAAGTCATTTGATTAGAAGTCATTTGATTAGAAGCCATTAGATTAGAAGTCATTTGATTAGAAGTCATTTGATTAGAAGTCATTTGATTAGAAGTCATTTGATTAGAAGTCATTTGATTAGAAGTCATTTGATTAGAAGTCATTTGATTAGAAGTCATTTGATTAGAAGCCATTAGATTAGAAGCCATTAGATTAGAAGTCATTAGATTAGAAGTCATTAGATTAGAAGTCATTAGATTAGAAGTCATTTGATTAGAAGCCATTAGATTAGAAGCCATTAGATTAGAAGTCATTAGATTAGAAGTCATTAGATTAGAAGTCATTAGATTAGAAGTCATTAGATTAGAAGTCATTAGATTAGAAGTCATTAGATTAGAAGTCATTAGATTAGAAGCCATTAGATTAGAAGTCATTAGATTAGAAGTCATTAGATTAGAAGTCATTTGATTAGAAGCCATTAGATTAGAAGCCATTAGATTAGAAGCCATTAGATTAGAAGTCATTAGATTAGAAGTCATTAGATTAGAAGTCATTAGATTAGAAGTCATTTGATTAGAAGCCATTAGATTAGAAGCCATTAGATTAGAAGTCATTAGATTAGAAGTCATTAGATTAGAAGTCATTTGATTAGAAGCCATTAGATTAGAAGCCATTAGATTAGAAGCCATTAGATTAGAAGTCATTAGATTAGAAGTCATTTGATTAGAAGCCATTAGATTAGAAGCCATTAGATTAGAAGCCATTAGATTAGAAGTCATTAGATTAGAAGTCATTAGATTAGAAGTCATTAGATTAGAAGTCATTAGATTAGAAGTCATTAGATTAGAAGTCATTAGATTAGAAGTCATTAGATTAGAAGTCATTAGATTAGAAGCCATTAGATTAGAAGTCATTAGATTAGAAGTCATTAGATTAGAAGTCATTTGATTAGAAGCCATTAGATTAGAAGCCATTAGATTAGAAGCCATTAGATTAGAAGTCATTAGATTAGAAGTCATTAGATTAGAAGTCATTAGATTAGAAGTCATTTGATTAGAAGCCATTAGATTAGAAGCCATTAGATTAGAAGTCATTAGATTAGAAGTCATTAGATTAGAAGTCATTTGATTAGAAGCCATTAGATTAGAAGCCATTAGATTAGAAGCCATTAGATTAGAAGTCATTAGATTAGAAGTCATTTGATTAGAAGCCATTAGATTAGAAGCCATTAGATTAGAAGCCATTAGATTAGAAGTCATTAGATTAGAAGTCATTAGATTAGAAGTCATTAGATTAGAAGTCATTAGATTAGAAGTCATTTGATTAGAAGCCATTAGATTAGAAGCCATTAGATTAGAAGCCATTAGATTAGAAGTCATTAGATTAGAAGTCATTTGATTAGAAGCCATTAGATTAGAAGCCATTAGATTAGAAGCCATTAGATTAGAAGTCATTAGATTAGAAGTCATTAGATTAGAAGTCATTTGATTAGAAGCCATTAGATTAGAAGTCATTAGCTTAGAAGTCATTAGATTAGAAGCCATTAGATTAGAAGCCATTAGATTAGAAGCCATTAGACTAGAAGTCATTAGATTAGAAGTCATTAGATTAGAAGTCATTAGATTAGAAGTCATTGGATTAGAAGTCATTTGATTAGAAGCCATTAGATTAGAAGCCATTAGATTAGAAGCCATTAGATTAGAAGTCATTAGATTAGAAGTCATTTGATTAGAAGCCATTAGATTAGAAGCCATTAGATTAGAAGCCATTAGATTAGAAGTCATTAGATTAGAAGTCATTAGATTAGAAGTCATTAGATTAGAAGTCATTAGATTAGAAGTCATTTGATTAGAAGCCATTAGATTAGAAGCCATTAGATTAGAAGCCATTAGATTAGAAGTCATTAGATTAGAAGTCATTTGATTAGAAGCCATTAGATTAGAAGCCATTAGATTAGAAGCCATTAGATTAGAAGTCATTAGATTAGAAGTCATTAGATTAGAAGTCATTAGATTAGAAGTCATTAGATTAGAAGCCATTAGGCAGAAACCATTAGATTAGAAGCCATTAGATTAGAAGCCATTAGATTAGAAGTCATTAGATTAGAAGTCATTAGATTAGAAGTCATTAGATTAGAAGCCATTAGATTAGAAGCCATTAGATTAGAAGTCATTAGATTAGAAGTCATTTGATTAGAAGCCATTAGATTAGAAGTCATTAGATTAGAAGCCATTAGGCAGAAACCATTAGATTAGAAGCCATTAGATTAGAAGCCATTAGATTAGAAGTCATTAGATTAGAAGTCATTAGATTAGAAGTCATTTGATTAGAAGCCATTAGATTAGAAGTCATTAGATTAGAAGTCATTAGATTAGAAGTCATTAGATTAGAAGTCATTAGATTAGAAGTCATTAGATTAGAAGCCATTAGATTAGAAGCCATTAGATTAGAAGCCATTAGATTAGAAGTCATTAGATTAGAAGTCATTAGATTAGAAGTCATTAGATTAGAAGTCATTAGATTAGAAGTCATTAGATTAGAAGCCATTAGATTAGAAGCCATTAGATTAGAAGCCATTAGATTAGAAGTCA
Source organism: Allolobophora icterica (assembly GCA_963556255.1). Lineage (NCBI taxonomy): Eukaryota > Metazoa > Annelida > Clitellata > Crassiclitellata > Lumbricidae > Allolobophora > Allolobophora icterica. Next base: position 93,503,432 of record OY744602.1, on the reverse strand, counting down.
TTAGATTAGAAGTCATTTGATTAGAAGCCATTAGATTAGAAGCCATTAGATTAGAAGCCATTAGATTAGAAGTCATTAGATTAGAAGTCATTAGATTAGAAGTCATTAGATTAGAAGTCATTAGATTAGAAGCCATTAGATTAGAAGCCATTAGATTAGAAGCCATTAGATTAGAAGCCATTAGATTAGAAGTCATTAGATTAGAAGTCATTAGATTAGAAGCCATTAGATTAGAAGCCATTAGATTAGAAGTCATTAGATTAGAAGTCATTAGATTAGAAGTCATTAGATTAGAAGTCATTAGATTAGAAGCCATTAGGCAGAAACCATTAGATTAGAAGCCATTAGATTAGAAGCCATTAGATTAGAAGTCATTAGATTAGAAGTCATTAGATTAGAAGTCATTTGATTAGAAGCCATTAGATTAGAAGTCATTAGATTAGAAGTCATTTGATTAGAAGCCATTAGATTAGAAGTCATTAGATTAGAAGCCATTAGATTAGAAGCCATTAGATTAGAAGTCATTAGATTAGAAGTCATTTGATTAGAAGCCATTAGATTAGAAGTCATTAGATTAGAAGCCATTAGGCAGAAACCATTAGATTAGAAGCCATTAGATTAGAAGCCATTAGATTAGAAGTCATTAGATTAGAAGTCATTAGATTAGAAGTCATTTGATTAGAAGCCATTAGATTAGAAGTCATTAGATTAGAAGTCATTTGATTAGAAGCCATTAGATTAGAAGTCATTAGATTAGAAGCCATTAGATTAGAAGTCATTAGATTAGAAGTCATTAGATTAGAAGTCATTTGATTAGAAGCCATTAGATTAGAAGTCATTAGATTAGAAGCCATTAGGCAGAAACCATTAGATTAGAAGCCATTAGATTAGAAGCCATTAGATTAGAAGCCATTAGATTAGAAGTCATTAGATTAGAAGTCATTTGATTAGAAGCCATTAGATTAGAAGTCATTAGATTAGAAGCCATTAGGCAGAAACCATTAGATTAGAAGCCATTAGATTAGAAGCCATTACATTAGAAGCCATTAGATTAGAAGCCATTAGATTAGAAGTCATTAGATTAGAAGCCATTAGGCAGAAACCATTAGATTAGAAGCCATTAGATTAGAAGCCATTAGATTAGAAGTCATTAGATTAGAAGTCATTAGATTAGAAGTCATTTGATTAGAAGCCATTAGATTAGAAGTCATTAGATTAGAAGTCATTTGATTAGAAGCCATTAGATTAGAAGTCATTAGATTAGAAGCCATTAGATTAGAAGCCATTAGATTAGAAGTCATTAGATTAGAAGCCATTAGATTAGAAGCCATTAGATTAGAAGCCATTAGATTAGAAGCCATTAGATTAGAAGCCATTAGATTAGAAGCCATTAGATTAGAAGCCATTAGATTAGAAGTCATTAGATTAGAAGTCATTTGATTAGAAGCCATTAGATTAGAAGTCATTAGATTAGAAGTCATTAGATTAGAAGTCATTTGATTAGAAGCCATTAGATTAGAAGCCATTAGATTAGAAGCCATTAGATTAGAAGCCATTAGATTAGAAGCCATTAGATTAGAAGCCATTAGATTAGAAGCCATTAGATTAGAAGCCATTAGATTAGAAGTCATTAGATTAGAAGTCATTTGATTAGAAGCCATTAGATTAGAAGTCATTAGATTAGAAGCCATTAGATTAGAAGCCATTAGATTAGAAGCCATTAGATTAGAAGCCATTAGATTAGAAGCCATTAGATTAGAAGCCATTAGATTAGAAGCCATTAGATTAGAAGCCATTAGATTAGAAGTCATTAGATTAGAAGTCATTTGATTAGAAGCCATTAGATTAGAAGTCATTAGATTAGAAGTCATTAGATTAGAAGCCATTAGATTAGAAGCCATTTGATTAGAAGCCATTAGATTAGAAGCCATTAGATTAGAAGCCATTAGATTAGAAGCCATTAGATTAGAAGCCATTAGATTAGAAGCCATTAGATTAGAAGCCATTAGATTAGAAGTCATTAGATTAGAAGTCATTTGATTAGAAGCCATTAGATTAGAAGTCATTAGATTAGAAGTCATTAGATTAGAAGCCATTAGATTAGAAGCCATTTGATTAGAAGCCATTAGATTAGAAGCCATTAGATTAGAAGCCATTAGATTAGAAGCCATTAGATTAGAAGCCATTAGATTGGAAGTCATTAGATTAGAAGCCATTAGATTAGAAGCCATTAGATTAGAAGCCATTAGATTAGAAGCCATTAGATTAGAAGCCATCAGATTAGAAGCCATTAGATTAGAAGCCATTAGATTAGAAGCCATTAGAAGCCATTAGATTAGAAGCCATTAGATTAGAAGCCATTAGATTAGAAGCCATTAGATTAGAAGCCATTAGATTAGAAGCCATTAGATTAGAAGCTATTAGATTAGAAGCCATTAGATTAGAAGCCATTAGATTAGAAGCCATCAGATTAGAAGCCATTAGATTAGAAGCCATTAGATTAGAAGCCATTAGATTAGAAGCCATCAGATTAGAAGCCATTAGATTAGAAGCCATTAGATTAGAACTGTTTGGGGATGTCTCCCAACTAGAGGAGTATAAGTTTGAAGCAACGCCGGAGAAGAAAGTCCCTTCAAATTCGTCATAGACCAGAACTGTAATAAAGAATTATTGTGTGGTAAAAAAGGGAAATAATAATTATTCGTAATTAGTCACTTCTGCCGCGCCGGTGTCTAGTGTACAAGGCATCAGCCGATGGCGCACCAAAACCAAGTCATAAATCAGGTCAATATTCAGAAGATCGGTCCACTAAGACATAGACAGATAGAGAGACAAAGACAGAGAGAAACAAAGGGACGCAGACTGATAGACAGACAGAGGCAGAAACAGATGGACAGAGTAAACTGGGAGGCATGCGGTATAAACAAAATCACAAAATTCTCGATTTTTCGGTTAGAAGCGGCGACGCAGCCGTTAAGATCTTATCTGGAAGCACGATCGAACAGAGAAGGATATCTAGCGAGAGAGTTAGAGAGAGAGAGAGAGAGAGAGAGAGAGAGAGAGAGAGAGAGAGAGAGAGAGAGAGAGAGAGAGAGAGAGAGAGAGAGAGAGAGAGAGAGAGAGAGAGAGAGACAGAGACAGAGACAGAGACAGAGACAGAGACAGAGACAGAGACAGAGACAGAGACAGAGACAGAGACAGAGAGAGACAGAGAGAGACAGAGAGAGACAGAGAGAGACAGAGAGAGAGACAGAGAGAGAGACAGGCAGACAGACAGACAGACAGACAGACAGACAGAAACAGTGAAACAGCGAGAGACAGACAGAGAAAATAGACAGATAAAGACAGACAGAGATAGACAGAGAGTGAGACAGACAGAGAGAGATAGAGCCAGACAGACAGACACAGAGGCAAAGAGAAAGCTAGACGGAGAGACAGAGAGAGAGAGAACCTGCTGCTGTATTTATGCGTGGGAAAGCATCCGTAGTAAGTATCGGAACGTGCATCCCACTTGGACCCACTGCAGCGGCGCAGTGATGACCTCCTCTTCTGAAGTAATCGCGTTCTTCCTGGTAGTCAGTCCAGAGAGCAAAACGAACCCAAGACCCCCTGCAGATGTAATACACCTGGGAAAACTTTCCTGATGATCGGATGAGAAATAATTCACGACCGAATTCATACGCAGAAAAATAGGTGACCTCCACCTACGTGTCTAGGACGCATTTCTTTACAGCTTGCTGTCCTTCTGTCTTCTTTATAGTCTATAATGTCACGACTTTTCAGAGAGACGAAAATGCGCTACACGAAGCAGCTTTTTACGATTTTAAATCCTGATGCATGCATACATATGTTTCAAAGTTTGACTGGTGAGCAGCGCCTTTTCGATATAGGTACATGTACATGTATAGAAAGCGCTATGAATGGTTCGGTTACATGCATAACATAATTACATTACATCTAAGATCCCCTATCTCTCTTTGATTCGGTCGATTCAGACTCAACCAGCAGAGAATTTACGGCTTCTATCTGGTCACCGGTTGATGAGCTGCTGGCATCATCACGTATACGATGGATAGATCGTGCAGCTGCCGCAGCAACCAATCGAAGCAGCATCATTCCTAATTGAACTGTTCCTAACTTCGTTTAGTGATGAAATCGCATCGCAGCTGCATTCTTCATTGTGCAGGTGGCTTAAGGACAGGCTTTAAAAGCGACAATTAACCTGCCTTAACAACATAAAGGTACCTGTTACCTGGCAATAGGATCTGTGTTGTCTGAACTTTCTGAAGGCGGTGTTCAGACACTTCTCTCTGTCTCTCTCCCGTTGTCTCTCACATGCTCGCTTTCAGTCTCTCTCTCTCGCTCTATCACTCTGACTCGGTTGCTTCCTTTTGGTGAAATACAACTCTATGCGATTTTAAGCAAAATCATGGCAGGTTAGTACATAAATGAATGACCGTTCGTAGACTGACATAGACTGACGTAAACTTTCAGGAAGCTTACATATACTTTCAGGAAATCCCTCAGGAAAAATGCCATTCAACCTGACTTCTACTAAGCCAGTGCTACTCAAACTTTGGTCCGCCGCCCGATACCGGTCCGCGAGTGATTGGTTACCGGGCCTGGAAATAATCAGCGAGATCACAATTTTAATCTTATTCAAATAAATGATACACGTTGTCTGTTGTAAAACATAATACACGCGTAAATGAGAATGCGACACAGTGTTTATACCGCATTCGAGGCCATCGATCACGGCCTCCTTCTTCAACAACAATCTCCTTGGTTTGACGTCTGTGGCACTGCTCCACTCTGGTTCCAGTCCTACTTATCTCCCCGGTCTTCTCTATGTTAAAGCCGCCAGCCACCGCTTGCAAAGCACTCCATTCGTCCACGAGATGTCTCGTGGGCCTCTTAATCTTCACAGTGGATTTACGCCTCTTATCCCTTTATATCTTCATTCTGGTTGCAAATAAAAGGTACGACCGTGTGAGCCAATTCAGATGCAAGTTCAAGCCACGGGAAAGAAGATACCCTGGGATTGCCTGCAGTATGGCACACGAACGGTGAGAATTGTGCAAACAAAATTTTCCCTATTGACATCAATAATCTTTGATGACATAAGTCTTATATTATGTCATAAGATAGGCTTATCGTTAAAGTGTTGAATTCAAGCATATAGAGTCTACGCATTTTATAGGCCTGTGAAAAGGGCAAATGTTCCGTTTATATATATATATATATAGGCCTAATTTGTAAACATGCAGCACTATATGCCTCTATGTAACGTATTTATATATCGTACATATATATATGTCGTAATCGTAACCGTAAACTCCAAATTTCTAAAGCGATACTCTAAGTTAAGCTTTATATCGTATATATAAGCCTATATATAGTATAGGCCTATATATATATACACCGTGTATATATTATATATAATTATGCCTGCTACAGTACTACACACATATATATATATAGTATAGGAAGCCTATAAATAATTATATATCATATCTGCTCATTGTGACTATAAAGTAGCATATAAAATTGGTTTCCTTTGCGAGAGAAAGTCCGCTGGGATGAAAAAGCTTAAAACTTACAGTTTTATGCCATCTATGGGTGAATTTACGAGTGGTATGAATACAGGTTGAGTGGTGTGGGCCTGTGCGCTTATGGCAGCCTCATTGGCAGGGGCTACGTTTCTGAAAGAAATGAGACCAACATTATGGGAAGTGGCCGCACACAATGCAAGAGTGCTTCCTGTGGCTTTGCGTTGAGTTGGTCCATATTTCCGGTGCTACTTTTTGGTTGGCATCATTGGGTGAAAAGACCTCAGGGCATTCAGGGGTTTTATGACTCTGGAAGAAATGCATTCTAACGTCCGATGGTCTCTGCATAATTGAAACTAATAAACTATGTACATATAGATCAACTACTTCTGCTGGTCTTAGCTCGGAGTTATTTTGAGGGGCAGTCACTCCTTTTCCCTAAATATCGTACCCTTGCTGTGCTCTGCACTCTCTCGTCATTAGATGCCTGCCTGCCTATACGTAATTCCAAATGTACATGTTTTTATAAAGCGACTGTATATAATCACATATTTGTATAGCGCCTCTTCAAGAGAAACTCACCAGAGGCCATCTGATGGCCTCCCCACTGCGCACTTTAAACTTACTTGACCGGTTGAGATACAATATACTTCACCACCGCTGCCCTGCAGTTTCAATTAATGGGTGTTACGCCTTTTAACGTCCCCGCGTACGGAAGCCGTTGGCGTGTTCTCAACTCCGGAGTCTCCGGTTAGCAATGCCTACTGAAAAAGTAGGCCTAACTGTCAGACTTAAGACTTGAGATGAATTCGTGCTGAGAAAATCCCGTATACCATGAGACTCGGCATTTCAGTCAGGAATATAGGGGCCTACAGGGCTATCCTCTACCAGTTATAGGGTTACAGACCGGATGTATACACTGCAGTAAGGATTTTCACCAGAGGTCCGCTCATTAGATACGATCTTTTATACCAAGCCATTGACGAAACCAAATAATAAATTACATTAGGGTTTTACAAGACACCCGTGATTACCAATTGTAGGCCTACGTTTAGGTCTTAAAATTATGATATACATAGGCCTATTACCCGCACTTATATGCTACTTAGCCTACTTGCGATAATAAATTGTACTGCTGTATCTGGGATTAAGATTGCAATCTTAGTCCCAGGCTGTATTTTGCACTTACGATATTAAATTGTAGTCCTATTTTTTACTATATTTTTGCACGCACTGACAATATTAAATTTTTTAATACTGTACTTTTGTGCTTACTGGCGATATTAAATTTTATTGCTATTGTATTTTGCACTTGCGATATTAAAATTGCTTTATTACTGTATTTTGCATTGAGCCGATGCACTTCTTTGAAACGGATAGGATATAAGCTTATATATAGGCTTACATAAGCCAACAAACTGCGAACGCAGCTGGTAATATCTTGGTTCCCACAACGATGCAAGATCTTTTTAATGCAAAGGAATTATTTCCTGTCAAAGAGATATCGGTTAAGAAAATTGCCTAAATCAATTTTGCAGCGCTCGCGCGGTCGGCCATCATAAAACCCGACGAGTATAGTTTTCGTATGTGCCTGCCACCCACGATCAATCCTATATATCTGCTTTCGGGGGTAGGAGCGGGGTCGAGGATCCCGTCTCCTCAAGGCATCCATTACGTGCGATTATTGACGGGAATACCATCCGGTAATAAAACCGGTCCATGATCTGCAGACCAGGCTTAAGGTGGAATGGATGGAATCGGTTCACACAGACGCACATAAAGACCTGTGGTTTATCTGCAAGCGAATGAAAAACCCACCCGTATTATTTCTGTGAAGAAAAAATCACCCGTGTTATGACCGTGCCTATAGTCATAAAGCACAGAAGTAATGCTAACGGTAGCGTATTTTCTAACTAGAGGTCTACGTTATTGATTCAAGGTAGCCTATTACATAACATCACATCGCATAACAAGTATAGAATAGCATAGCACAAAGTAACATAACAATTATGCTGTGACGGTTTGAACATAACTTCGCGGGGCGAGTTCTACGTGTAGGCATATATGTTCGGAGTCACTCATAGGCCTATCATTTTCCCTTTAACTGTCTCTACCCACATTGACCCTTCTCTCCAAAGAGGGTTCAAGACCGGTCGCTTTCTAAAGGGAGGCAACACCTGTCCACTTAAACTCTGTGTCGGGATCCGACTCTGCCTCTTCTGCGGTGGGTAACTGTCCTGAGGATGGTTTTCCGAGAACAGGGTTCGTTTCTTAACCTCCAACAGAGTTCCCTTTTTGTGTGCCTTCTTAGCTACGGGCTTTTTCTTCACTACCAATCTGCATCTCGTAACTCTGGAACTATCGCCATTAATACGACGCATCAGTCGTACTGAGTTTCCTGCTCAAGTACGACCTTTGAGAAGTCTGAATCGTTCTGCCCTAGGCACATGTACATTGGGTCTTCCACCATCTCGCTTTATTTCCGTGTATACGACTTCCGGCCTCGAAAGTATTTTTGGTAATGCACCACAACTCGATCTCCGAGTTTCTGAATCCTTCCACCGTAAAGGCAATTTGGGACTTTGTGCTGCACACACTAGACCAACACATTCAGTCAGTTCTGCTTTCAAAGACAGGATAATATCTCAATGCTATTTCCTATTGCACCCATTTCTTCGTCCTGACCTACGCACTGGAGGGCCCAACGCCGTACTAGCCAGGTCTCCGAACTGTGTGCTGTGACAAACACACAGGCCGATATGGAGTCGGTATACTGGGCCAATTCATGGGCTGCGATCCCGGGGTCCAGAGGGACAAGACCCCCACCTTTAGCAGTGGGCCTATGCAAGAGCTCAACTTTGCTCCACAAAGTAAAAGTGGTGGTCACCAATCTCCTCTTCCTTCCTCTTCCGGGTCTTCCCTGTTTTCAGCAACAACAAGCTGAACGGCGTCACCAATTTATGCAATAATGCAAGATAAACAATAAGCAATTAAGGTAACAACGTTCCGGTAGTTTATCACGTGTGCATGAATAGGCCTACACACCACCGTTAACTGCCGTTGCTTGAACTTGCTTCAAATCAAATTAACGCTGCGGCTGTCATGTCGCAAAAAATTTCAGCACAGGACCAAAAAGTGGTGATGACCGGAAACCAATCTCACAATACAGAGTTACGCCTATAGGCTTATTAAGATCGTAATTCGCCCGAACCAGGACTTTGATATATTCGTCCAGAACACGAATTGTAATTGTAATTGTAATTGCAATCGATTTATTTATAAATCGCCACTCAAAATCAGAGGCGCTTCCGACCCGGGTCAGTGTCTTCACTGACAAAGATAAATATTTTCAGGCGCTTGCGAAACTGGACAGGAGACAGAGAGAGACAGAGAGAGAGAGAGAGAGAGAGAGAGAGAGAGAGAGAGAGAGAGAGAGAGAGAGAGAGAGAGAGAGAGAGAGAGAGAGAGAGAGAGAGAGAGAGAGAGAGAGAGAGAGAGAGACAGACAGACAGACAGACAGACAGACAGACAGACAGACAGACAGACAGACACACAGACAGACACACAGACAGACACACAGACAGACACACAGACAGACACACAGACAGACACACAGACAGACACACACACACAGACACACACACACAGACAGACAGAGAGGAGGACAAGCCTATAGCTCTGAGGGAGGGTGTATGTACTGTGTAGGCCTATACGAATGTACTGTGCATATCACTAACCACGTGATGCCACGTAATTCCGCGGTTCGTTTATGCGCAGAACGCCGTTCAACGTTCAGTGCAGCTCATATGGTGCAACAGCCTCTTTAGTACTCTGTCTGTAAGCTATGATGTGGCACGGTCTGCGCTCGACGTCTTCCGCACTACTTCGTTGATTTTCTTCGACAGACTTGCCGACGATCGTTCATTCTATAGGAAATCGCTTAATGCCAGCTGCGATTATGCAATAAGGACGCCCTAAACTTAGACTACTGGCCTAAAGCGACAGTCGGCGTCCCTTTGATCCACAACAATTAATACTTATTGGTCATGGAAGGAGGGGAGGGGTAAATATATATTTGCATATTCAACTACTAATATAGACCTGTAAAATATAAGAAATAAATCGAAGCCAACGAAACAACTTACGCATCAAACTGTAGGTAGATCTAACACAATTAGGAATAAAATAATCTATTATTTATAAATTCCATCGATATGCTTGCTGTTTGGCCTGTTCGCCACAATACCAGAAAACAGGAATCATAGCCTATCATTCACATATTAAAATATAAAATTTAGTGGCTAGGATGGCATTTAATCTGTTTAAATGATATAGGCCTAATATCAGTTTCAAATATAAAATGTCTGTGTAGATTGGCCTAGAATTTTCGACATTCAGGTTACAAGTCGAATGACAGTATATGCCTACATTGTGCAATTGTATATGCCCATTGCCTATGCCTAATGCATACCGGTACAACAGGTTATGTAATAGAATAGGTTCTCAGTAGGCCCCTACAGCTGTATAGCCGACATATACGAATACAATACACATACACATACACTATACTATAATGGTCTGCGTTACTTCAGCGCCAGTAGGCCTAGGCCTAGCAGTGGCGGCGATCTTGTTTGACAGGTGGGGGGACATTTTGGAACTGATCTGGTGAAAAAAGAGTTTTGAACTGATCTGGTGAAAAAAGAGGCCAAAAAAATTTTTTCGCGCTGACGCGCGAAAAAATTTGATTACCTTTTTTTGGGGATCCCTCTAAATTTGGGGGTCCGATGTATGGCGTGTCCCCCCACTCTTAAAGGTGGGGGTCTTGTCCCCCTCGACCCCCCCGGGATCGCCGCCCATGAGGCCTAGTATACTATAGGCCTATTATTTTCTTTTCCTTTCATGTTATCGGATACGACAATTTAACTATAGGCCAATTCTACCCACGCAGATTCTCAGTCAAGAAAATCAGCTGATCTATTATGGTGGTTTTGCATAAGGTCAAAACAAGTGGGAATGAACGCAATTCAGACAACGCCAGTATTTATAGTTTCACCAATAGGCTACTCTGAACCTTCCATGCAGGTAAATTTCTAGAAAGATCTACAAACGAAAGCAAGGCGGAACTGTTTTTAAGTACTTAAGTAGCATGTCAGTGCTGTTTTGCCGGAACGCTCCGGAACGGCGTTCCGGCACCTTTTTCAGCTATTAAAAATAATTTAGTTATTTTAATAAAAGAATAATTTAGTTATTTTAATAAGAGAATAATTTAGTTTTTTAAATAAAAGATTAGGTCTAATTTAGTTATTTTAATTTAATGTAACGTCCAAAATTTTCTTGGGGAGGGTCTCACCGAGACTCATCCTGCACTCCTTAAACTTCAAAGCCCGTTTTTTTCGCCCTCGATTTATCCCTTCGATAATTGTTCAGTAGTGGAACCTTTTTTCTAGAAAAAAGCACTGGGCATGGGTAAATAATAGCTGTGCCCAAGTGATTGCTCGTCCATTGATATCCTTCATACCAAAATATAATTGCCATAGTTCTCCAATGATATCCTTCATACCAACAAACGAATAATTGCCTGAGATCCTTCGTCACTTGATATCCTTAATACAATTACCAATGTAGGCTTCATGTAACACACTCGGCACATTCTTGCATTGCATTGCAACAGCCATCGCACATGCCTACACGAGCAGGGAATATGTTTCTGGTAAAAACTGAGGCCAATAATTAGACAGCTTGTGTGGTCAGGCAGAAAAACAAGCGTAGGCCTATCTGTCATGACTGGAGTTCACAGTGACCTTTCGTTACAAACTATTAGGCCTACATAATTAGTATTAATAACTACATATTAAATACCTGATTCCTAATTATGAATTACCCATTAACTAATAATTACCTAATAAATTTTTACCTAATAAACTAAATATTATGTAAGACTGTCATTAATTAGTTATTATCATTATGTACTAATTACACAAATTACCTAAGTAGGCCTACCAATTATCAGTAAATAACTAAATATTAAGTAAATTATTTATAATTTATGGCCTAATTTTTAATTAATAACTTAATTATCAACTGTCTAACCAGGCCTATCACACGTCGGACAATATGCTATTGAAAGCCTGCTGTTGTCAGCGATCAGTTGCAAATCGTAATCGTAATCTCCAAACTTCTAAAGCGCCACTCGAAGGCCAAGCGCAGGACACCAGCCTATTCACGAGCGCTACGTCAGATCAGAGGGGGTTTCCAGAGAATAGTCCAAAAGAGGTCCGAGTCCGGTTTCCAGAATGCCAAACCAAATCAGAGGGGGTTTCCAGAGAGTAGTCCAAAAGAGGTCCAAGTCCGATTTCCAGGAGGCCAAACCAAATCAAAGGGGGTTTCCAGAGAGTAGTCCAAAAGAGGTCCAAGTCCGATTTCCAGGAGGCCAAACCAAATCAAAGGGTGTTTCCAGAGAGTAGTCCAAAAGAGGTCCAAGTCCGATTTCCAGGATACCAGATCAGGCGAGGCAGAGCAGCTGTCAAGACGGGTGTCGTTTACGGCGAGAATAATTGGAAGGCGTAGGATCAGATGAGTCAGGGTAGGAATATTTGATAAGGTGAGACTTCAGTTTTGAGTGGAAAGCCCGGAGGGTGATAAATAGAGGAACAAGAGGAGGAGGATGAAGGACGGGTTGCAATGATGATGGAGGCATTGAGAAACTGCGGAATTCAAAGGGGAGATCATTCCAGAGGCGTGGTGCTGTGATGGATATGGCTCGGTTGGAGAACTTGAGGTGAGTAGTGACTGGGGGTCGAGAAAGACTGAGATAGGACGATGAACAGTTGCAAAGATGCTCTGGTAATGGCACGGTATTTATTCTTGTGTAAAATTCTGCCAATAAAGTCTTAACTTCACCTTGAGATGTCCAGAAACTGCAGCATTCAATGTGCCTCCATCCACCCAGACGTAATGGAACAGTTACTCGCCACAATCCCTCCTCCTCCCTCCGTCCCTTGCTCCTTCTGCGCCTCCCATTCATTGGCGCAAAGAGGTTAAGAGTGTTACCACGCAGCAGATGATCTTAAATTGCCAAAAATGCAAACATAAGCACAGCCAAACAGAACTCTAAACAGACTAAACTGTGAACAAACACTCCATCATCTTAATACAAACACAGCATAAATGCATATATACACACATTATTCGAATTATATATTATTATTAGACTATATATATATATATATTTATATTTATATATATAATATTTTTACACATACAGACGATATAAAAACATCTGGATACATAGGCCTACATTCATTTATGGATGCACGCACACATCATGCGTGTATACCTGGCTATCCTACATGTATAAAAGCGCCATTTCAGAAACTTGCAAATGCGCTAAATAGTCCTACATGCATATACCTCCAACATAAATCCACACAAGTTAATATATTGTGATGGTTTGGAATAGTCTATTGACAGAATTTAACCAGTTCTAGTTTGTTGTGCTTTTGCCTTTAAATTCCTTAGATCGATATATAGTTTATAGGCCCTATAGGCCTAGCTGTGACAAATGACTTCTGTTTTTGTTTTAACTATCGTCTACGGTGGTTATTTTGATTAATTTGAGTGACACAGTCAATTATAATTTGTATAACATATATGGAATTTCTTGAAATTTATATCCTTGAGGTTATTCGAATCAACGAAAATAGAACATTTAATTTAGAAATGCATTCTAATTTGCCTCTTCATTAGGCCTATTTCTTAACACAGGCTAGATCCACCATGCAGGAACCAGTGTTATTCATTCATTCATTCATTCAAAAATTTATATAGCGCCACTTCAAGGGAACTACTCAGAGGCGCTCCCGACTCCAGCGCGGCGAAAGAGAGGTTTTTAGGCGGTCAAAGAAGGTACCAGAGGAAGACCTAGGATGTAGGCGCAGCTCAGGAGGAAGGCCATTCCATATGGTTGGACCGACCACCGAGAAGGCGCGGTTCTGCATGATAGCAGTACGGGCAAATGGGACGGAGAGCATTCCCCTCCCCACCGAGCGGAGGACTCGAGCAGTCCGAGAAGCCGACACAGGCCGGAAGAGGTCTATGAGGTATATTGGTGCGAGACCCAGTTGACATCGCCAACCCAAGGAGGCGATCGAAATTTAATACTTATGCTTGAAAGTCAAGCACAGGGCACCAGCTTATAAGTTATGCTAGGAATTGCTGATAAGTTATGCTAGGAATTGCTGATAGTCGACAAGTTTATTATTGTGATCCGACGGGGTTTTGGGCCGTCCATAAGGACGTCCGAAACAAATTACCTAATTTGGTCCCTCCCTCCCTCCCCTTGTCCGCATTTAGCCTTACCCTCCCTCCTCCCCTTTGCGGACGTCCGCATCCGAGGATGACTCGCTACAAGAGTCCCAAGACTCGTGCAGCGCGGACTCATTACCCACCACCCGCCTTGTCCTTTGTGCTGATTTTGCATGTAAAACTCGAATCCAGTACTTTTTAATGCCATCTCCACACTTCTAAAGCGCCACTTGAAAGTCAGGCACAGGGCACCAGCTTATTCACGATATGCTATCGGACTGAAGTTGGTGTTTAAGGCACAAGCTGTACAGAAAAAACTAAGTACACTGTTGTACAGTATTAAATTTCGATGCGGTGCGGACGTCCGCACTGATAATAACCCCTCCCCTTGAACGCACTGGGATGACTCCTCCACCCCCTCACTGCGGACTTCTTTATCGACGACCCTTAGCACTTTTTGAAAATGAAGAATAACATCTGGTATTGCATCTTTAATCACAACTCATTAAGTTTCTGGCTTATTATTTTTATCCAGATATATGGAAATCATCTCTCAGGATTTAAGAAATATCAGGAGGAAAGTGTCAGGAATGTAACTGATTTCACTATTATCATTATTATTATTTAATGGAGGCAAGTGTAATCCCTCAGGAACAAAAATTATGCTAGGAACTGTTAACGTGTATATGAAAAATCTGGCTTTGTCTTGTGAAACACAACTATCATTACAGGTATTATTATTACTTCTATTATTATTAATTTTACCTCAGACAAGTGCGATCCCTCAGGCCTCCGGAGGCCAAAAATTGTCCAGAGACAATCAATGACATCTGGATAGGCTATCTTTCATCCAATTCTGGCAATTATTATTTATTATAATCATTTATCATTATTATTATTATTATTATTATTAATTATTACTAATGAAACCAGTAACTGATTTTGCATGTAAAACTCGAATCCAGTACTTTTTAATGTCATCATCATTCTTTCTACTATCTCCACAAGCACAGGGCACCAGCTTATTCACGATATGCTGTCGGACTGAAGTTGGTGTTTAAGGCACAGGTTGTACTGAAAAAACTATGTACACTGTTGTACAGTATTAAATATAGATGCGGTGCGGACGTCCGCACTGGTAATAACCCCTCCCCTTGAACGCACTGGGATGACCCCTCCACCCCCTCACTGCAGACGTTATTTATGGATGAACCCTTAGCACTTTCTGAAAATGAAGAATAACATCTGGCAGTGCATCTTTAATCACAACTCATTAAGCTTATTATTTTTATAATTATTATTTTTTATCCAGATATGGAAATCATCTCTCAGGATTTAAGAAATATCAGGAGGAAAGTGTCAGGAATGGCTAAACCTCATCAAATTACCAACTACTTGTAACTGATTTCACTATTATCATTATTATTATTTAATGGAGGCAAGTGTAATCCCTCAGGAACAAAAATTATGCTAGGAACTGTTAACGTGTATATGAAAAATCTGGCTTTGTCTTATGAAACACTACTATCATTACAGGTATTATTATTACTTCTATTATTATTATTTACCCGAGATAAGTGAAATCCCTCAGGAGACCAAAAATTGTCCAGAGACAATCAATGACATCTGGATAGGCTATCTTTCATCCAATTCTGGCAATTATTATCTATTATTATCATTTATCATTATTTTTATTATTAATTATTATTATTATTATTATTATTATTATTATTATTATTATTATTATTATTATTAATGAAACCAGTAACTGAATTATAAATTTGTATTGAATAAAACATGCAGTGCAAGATGTTGAGGTGAGGTGATATTATCGCATAGCTACATGTCCAGTACACAAGGTATTGCCTGTGGGGGCTGCCTTCAACAAACTGGTCAGCTTTTGGGTCAAAGTCAACAAAGGCTAGAAAACAAAGACAGTATAAACGAAGACACTGTAAATAAGACTTGGACTCAATATGAAAGAAATGTAGGACTTGAAAAGTTCCTGAAACAAACAAAAATCACTCATTCACATCTCAATCACAACGAAATGGCTGGAATCAGGAATGATTATGGTGATTATCATCATGATCATGATAACAATCATGACAACAACGACAATTATGATATAATTAACAGTCAGCATTGTTCAGTTGACATCACAAATGAAGTGTTTTATTCCCAAAGTCATGTGAGCAAGGAACATGGCACCCTTAACAGCACTTAGGGCAGGAACAAAGCAATCCAAAACCACACTAGGTGTAAAGTAGTTTCCCGACGTCCTAACGCTAACCTCCGAAGAATTCGCTGTTTCGACAGAACTCCTTCCGCTAACAGTGCAGAAGATTTCGTTGAAACAGCCAGCGATGGTTTCAAGCACAATAGAAAGTTCAAACTTTGAACACATCAGTATTTCACTCATTGTATTCGTATGACTAGCTAATCCTCTGAGATGGTCAGCTAGACATCTCTGCCACTCACCTCCACCTTTTAGTGCTAAACGTGACTCAATTGTCTGCCATAAAACATGGTTAGCTGTGGCACAGACTTGTTTCAGTTCATCCAAAGATTCTTCGGTCAATCCACACAGAACCAGAGTAGTAAGTTGCTCTTTGGCTCCCTCCACTCGCAAGTAGCTTCTACCGCTGATGACTTCATGTGTGATATTTTCAACATAACCGAAACTGTTTGCATCAACTGGTGTACGAAATGAAGCAAGCAACTGTCCACCAACCGTTCTCGATAGCAGCTTCACTTGCACAAGTCCAAGACGATCCAAGACCATCACACCAAGATTGCGCAAATGTCTTTTCACCTCTGGATGGATAACCTTCTGGCACACAACCAGGCCAATACCACACTCCACTAAACCACCCACGGTCTTCAACATCTCGTCCAAAACCACAGCATCTAACCTCAGATCACAAGTAAACTCAAACTCTGCATCCAGATTATCCTCTGCATCACCGACCATGGATACACCATAAACAACAACGGCAACGAGACCTCCCCTGGCCCCATCTGGCACACGCCTCGGGGCCAGAGGCATCGTGCGACAGGTCGGAATCTGAGGAGAATCGATGAAGAGACCACTCGTCACGTACGAATGCGCCGGACGCCTGCCAGCCACGCAAACGTACTGGACGTCGGCGTTGGCCGTTTTCGTTTCGCGTGCACCCGGAGTCGTTTTCAAGAACGCCTCGACAAGGCACTGATTGATGCGCTCCACATCCACCGCCGTCATCCCAGCGGCCGGCTTTGTAGACGTAATGCCGTTCACCACGCAGGCCAGATCAAAGAGACTGTCGAGGCCGACCGATACTCGCGCCGGACAGTCATTAGAATTCAGGTAGCGAATGCACTCCTTCGTTACAGCGTCCAGAATGTCTGTTATCAGA
This sequence comes from Allolobophora icterica, assembly GCA_963556255.1. Taxonomy (NCBI): domain Eukaryota; kingdom Metazoa; phylum Annelida; class Clitellata; order Crassiclitellata; family Lumbricidae; genus Allolobophora; species Allolobophora icterica. Next base: position 93,486,181 of record OY744602.1, on the reverse strand, counting down.
CGCCGGCTTATCTGTAATTCTAACGCTCGCTCTATTATAAGCAGCGTCAGCGTTGCCAACATCGTCCCTCCGTCACTGTGCATGTCAAGATGACTCAGAACGGCCGTCGATACGAGTCTCAGAACAGGGTTCGTCACCTGCGTCGTCTTCAACAGACGACTGGCAGACGAGGTGACCGTTACGTGACCCCCGACCCCGTTGTGTACGAGTTTACACTGACCGTGCGGCCCAAGACACGATTGAAAAACAGTCCGTAGCGTATAAACGGCACGAAATGTGTCTTCGTCGCTAAGAATGTTACGAGTTACCGCCGACTGTTCCTTGGCCGCAAATCTAAATCCAGATGGAGCGGAATTCATTTTACTATTTTAACTGATATTATCGCGAGATCGTTTAACCTGGGATTAAGATTACTAAGGGATATGAAGCCGCAACGAGTCAACCAATCAGAGCTCGTCTTTTCTGATTCATCGCAAGCGATGTCTGTGGCCGTCATCCGGGTTCTTAGGACTCGGATCAGAGCAGAAGTAAACACAGCGCAAGAAATCGCTCTAGATTCTTTTAGCGATTTATAATTAAGGACACCGAGAAGTTCATCCAAATTAATATCACTCCAATCATAAAATTTTTCCTTTGAACACATTCTATTTATAATTTGTTGAAGACGTTTTCTCATTGATAAAAGCGTTTTATTTAGTTAAGCCAGCGCTATAAGCGACCCATGTTTGACTACCAAAGGTCCCGGATGTGAGCCACATACATAGTCTAGATAAAAGATCCTATATTCATCGGCTTCATATCCCTTTTAGTAATCTTAATCCCAGGTTTAACAACAAAAAATTGGTTTAATCTTCGCGTTGTGGCGCCACTGTACAGGCGCCTGCGTTGTCAAGTGCAACGGCAAGGACCTATTATAGGCTACAAGATACTCTACTTTATTACTTCGTCATAATTTCCATATTTATTCGGCGCCATCTTGGTAAATCACGGGAACCAGATTATTTATAACAAGTGCTCAGTCAAAAGTCAGTGAGGCATTTCTGATCAGGTTCGGTTCCAACTCATGTCAAAGTGGCCAGGCACGTAGACTAGCTTACGTAGACCTCTAATCTGTGGAACTTTGACACTGGGGCAGCGAGAATCATGCTAGGATTTTTAGTAGGCCGAACATGTTCAGTTGGGCATGAAATCCCCAAGCACATATGGGAAGAGGATGATGAATTTGTGAGCTGATTGCTTTGATTTGATAGTTTGCTGTAGTTCTAGCAGAAGTGTAATCTAGAGGTGGAGCAGCTTGAACTATAGGCCTAGATCTGTAAGGAGTGCTGCAGAATGTTGACATTTGTAGCCAAATAGACAGCGAAATCAAATTTGTTGCAGTTGTGTCCCGAGGTAACAAAAGTGCTTTAGTAACGAACAATTATCTGCAAACATTAAACTTGCTCTATTCATAATTTATTGCATTATTTTCTAAACTCCGTTTTATACAGAATTTCGATTATACATTTCAAAATAATTAACCATCGTGAGATTCGTTATCTTCCAAAGCACCTTAGGGCCTACGAGGGCACAACTACATCAAATTTTTATGACGGCAGAATTGGCAAAATGCAGTTGCAACATGCCATATTGTGTCTTCATCCACAGTTTATGACAGTGTTGAAATTCGTTAGTTGGTTTGATGTGTTCAATAAATGAAGGAACTCCTTCCCACAACTGCTTCTTAGGAAAATCTTCTGATGGTAGCACCGTGGTTTATCCAGATGCATACATGGTCTGCAATCGAACACTCTCTGTGTAACAACACTGGATATAAGTTGTTTGTGCATGCAGTCTTATCTGTGGCTTGGATTGAGATTTACTTACCTTCATAGGCGTAGCCTCTCGGGGGGGGGGGCAGCCGGGGCACGTGCCCCACCAATAATTGAGATGGACTGTACATTCAATGCAATAACTGTAGAAAAAATAGCCAAATCCCCCTCCCAATATTTTGGACAAGTTTATGCCAGTGCTTACCTTGCAATGAATGCATTATAAGAAATACAAATATGTGAAGTAGGCAAACAAATAAATCCTTTGAAAACGACGAGTAAGTACAAGTATTTATTACAAGACCAAACTACATGATCATTCAAAGGCATAAAAACCCTAGTTAATATATTTGCCTAAATATCAAAGCACCAGAATTAATGTCATTTCAACATGATCACAAGGTTATCTACGGCACATGCAAAACCCATACAAGAGAAACAGACAAAAGTTCCAACTACACAATATACTAGTCAAGTCATTTGTATTCGATTTAAACCAGACCTCATACGAGTGCTTCTAGTGTCAAGGTCACACACAGATGGACTAAGTCGATTTCACATCATGGCCTGGAATTTGAACCCAGGTCACAGAGGTAAAAAGCCAACATGATAGCCAACTGATCAATGTGCCACTGTACAGCTGATTTTCAAGTAACTTCTAAACTACTTAAATTGGTTCATTAGCAATAACACTGTATGTTGCAAAATATTGATCTGAGGTGATAGAGCACACAAAAGCATAGAAAAACCAATACAATATCCCACACCTGAGATTGGATACTGCACATAACTATGTATGTAGGTACTTGTATAGTATTCATTGCAACGTCTCACAAAAGTGCTATGCAAACCACAAAAGACAAATCTTCAAGACCTGCTGAACATCACGTGAACTCGTAACCAATTTAAATCTTTTGAAATTATACAGTGTTATTAAACAACCCTCATATAGATTCTAGTCAACAATATATTAATTAGAAAATAAATGAATTCAATGAATGCAGATGGCAATCAGCTAAAGACCGTTTAAAAACTTTTCAAAATTATTACCATGTCACGTTGAAACACTGAGCATGTCAACTGGTTACGTCATTTCATTTCGATCTAAACACCTACCTTTTTCTAACACATCACAGACTTTCTATCAGACTAACCTTCTGAAATTGATCTAATTTTCAGCATGATTTTGGTGCACCATTGCTCAATGCCTTCATGTGGCAACAGAGCAGGTGAAACAATAGAAAAACTATATGTACAAAATTGCAATTCTGAGATCAGACACTCAATAGAAAACTAGGTATTTAAATAGCACCCATCAAAGTCTCCTAAAAGTGCTATCACAGTGTGCTAAGACACATATCAGTGCACATGATTGTGCAAGGCGAACGACATAAGCATTTTGGCAATCACTTTCATGGCCCATTCCTATCGATAGAGGGAGGTGGAAGGTGAGGGAGTGGTAGGGAAAGACAAGAGTGATACGAGAGAGGGGAGAAATGGTGAACAGGGTATTTTCCTCAACAAGGACATTTTGTCAAACTATTATGTACCGATAGATACGCTCTGCAGGATCGGCTAGTAATAAATGGTTAAGTGGGTTTCTTAAGAACGACAACTTGTCCACACAATCCAGCTTCAACGCCATCACCTGGGATAACATAATCACCCGGTGATGCTGCCATTTCCGGTGATAACATCACCAGCTGGCCGTTGCTTGACAAGAGATCGCGAAGAGACCAAAGTCGACAGCGTAAGCTCTGACCATGACATGCATAGACATACTTTGCATCAAATTCCTCAGACATTTCGAGATTCAATGACTCCAGTCCATCCTGCGTCAGATGAAATAAATCGGGACAGATATCGTCTTTGATAAAATGCTTATTTTCCTGCAAGTGTTGAGTTGCTGTTGGGTCACGGAGTATAAACAGACCTTCAAAACAATGTCAACACTACATTTAGTTTTAAAGTTATGGGACTCAATTTTCACGTTATTGCACGTACCAGTATATGTGTGTCTATATTTGTTGAATGTGTATGTACATGTATGCATCCTCAATTTGTATGCATCATTTGCATTTGTGCATATATGTCCACTTGTGCCTAACATAATGGCTGGACCCAAAACTGAATGAAGTCTGACTATAATCAGACTTCATTCAATAACAGGAATGTAATAAAAGGAAAAGTTGAACAATCCCCATTTTCAAAAACAGATGACCACTTTATACGAGTCATGTCAGACTGCATTTATTCAGGTCCCAGAATTTTCGCTGAATTTCTTAATCTGACCCCTTTAAATGTTAGATGTGTTGAATATATTCATCATTGCACAGTAATAAACACACAACTGCCCTGTGAGCATTTTCCAAAGTTCAACATATAGAGTAGTACCACTAACAGCAATCAATCCTTCATAATGTGACCATGCTGATTACGAGTCTAAAGACACAGTCAAGTTGTATGCTCACCTGTTAGGAGTGCCCAGTGAGCCCTCTGTCCTCTCTTCAGACATGGTTCGTGGTTGCTGTCCTTGTCGTAGCTGGTCAGGCTGATTAAGGACAAATGATATTTTAAACAGGACAAATGATATTTTAAACAGGACAGCTGATATTTTAAACAGGACAAATGATATTTTAAACAGGACATACGATATTTTAAACAGTCACTGTGACATCAGATAACATTTTAAACAAGAACTGTGTACAGGACATCACTGATTAAATTTCCAGTTGTTTGATGATTAACTGGATACACATGGACCTGCTGTACCAAGTAGCTGGGTGGAATGCACAAGAGCCAATGACAATTCTGCAACATGGCTCAGCCAAAGGAGATGACTGATACCTGATGATTGTAGGCTGCTCCGATTCAGCTTTTAAAAAAGACCACCCTATAACCTAACTTAAATTGTTATGACATGGTACTTGATTTGCGTCTTGATAGGAAAAATCTCCTAAAGACAGCAATATAAGAAGGTTCTGGGACACAATCAAACAAGCACTTGAGCACAGCTCCTCGTACAGTAATTAGGATACGGAATCAATACGACATTCTGTTGCTGCAACTCCTTTGCGATGATGGTTACCTTTTCATCTGCATCAATTTCTCGGCCGATCAGGTAGCCAGTGCAAGATACAAGATGCTCTGCTAACTGCAGCAGATTAGTCGCTGAAGAAAAATACAGAATATTATAATTATTACCATTATTACAGAGCATTATTGTTATTATTAATATTATCCTTCATAGCCTTCATTCTGTCAAAGATTTCATCATAGTTTCATGTTCTCTGATCAAAAACAACAGATTCAGATACAATACTGTTCTGGGACAGTTACAAGATACCTGGTACCTAACGTGATGTAACAGAAGATTCAAACATGCAATGTTATTTAACCATTTAACGACGAGCGTGTACTAAAATGTATACAGGGAACACTAATCCCTCTCATCATTAAACGAAGATTCACAGATGTAATGTAGTGTGAAAGAAGATTCACAGAGTATTGATTAAATACAGCAGCTCACAGGTGCCGTTTAAAGAATTGAGAAAATACACCAAGAAATCTTAAGAAACCAAGGGATGAAGAATAAAATAAATTAGATGTTTTATTTAATGAAATCAATGAATAAAACTATCTATGCAATCAATCCATCAATCAATAAATCAATCAACCAACCCACCAATCAATAAATCAGCTTAATCAATCAACTGACCAATCGATCAAACTCATTGACTCAGATTATTAACCGGTTCAGTTTCACATTGAGGTGACGATTAATAATAACAGACTGAATATTTAATACTATTGCATTTGTTTTTCAAAACGTTATTAAGTGACGTACCTGAAAACATTTCTCCCATCTTTGTGAATCCAAGCTTTCTAGCAGCATCAAGGACTTCATGGAGTTTGAAGGCTGAATTGTGCAGAAGGTTAAGGGCCATACACAATGCCACAAGTCCACAACTATCAAAGATACAAATACACAAACACACACACACACTAGAATGCACAGCAATGTTCTGTGACACAACTGGATCATTTTAGAGCCACATATCCAATCAATGAAATATCGATCTTTAAATTGATTTATTTAGCAGTTAATTTAAAGAAAATTTTATGCATGCAACATCGATACATCTGAATCTGAGGCATTCATGAATATTCACTTGGGCCAAGAGTATAATATTGGGTCTTGACAAGAATATTTAAATGATGATAGTGAACTGGCATGTTACCGATAGGCCTCTTGCAGTAGAAGATCTATTCAAAATAATAATAACAATAATAATTAATATGACAATTTATATAGTACCATAGCAAAGCCGAGGCCAAAGCAAAGGCCCGAGCTGCTCAAAAACTCAACGACAATCGTATGATACTTCAAAAAGATAGGTCTACAGCTGTCATTTTAATGACTCCACAGATGGTGCATCCTTCATGTGGTCAGGAAGACTGATGCAAATAATGGCTACTTACTTATTTACAAGTCCAATCAGCAAGTTCAAAGCTGCAATCATTGGATTACAGACCCAGCACATTACCAAAAGGATCACTTTATTGCACATGGATAATTATCATCTTGACATTACTTTACACATTACCGTACACTATTACTAAAGAAAATGGTATTCTCATACCTTGGGCCGTCTTGGACGACTGGAGGTACATGGCGGTAGAAAGACAAATGAAGCACTCCGTCAACAGCCTGGCTGTTTCCAAATCAAAAAACAAACAAAAGTCATCGAGAGTCCTGCCATCAGAAAATATATGCCTTTATCACCAAGAACCTATCTATGCTGCATATATGCATACAGGTACATACAGATCTACATTCATATATACCTACATACATATGTTCACATGTATATATTTATGTGTAGGTATGTACACACGTTTGTATATATGTGGCATAGATAGATCCTTACATACATAAATACATACACACATGCATGCATGACCTACAAAATTCACGCAAAATACCATATATACATACATACATACATACATGTATGCATATATATGCACATGCATACAAACATCCATACATACAAAACATACAAACCTCAACGAGTTGTTTGGCTGTGCTTGTAAGACTGTAAAGAGACTCCGAACTATACTCTGTGCATCATTACTCTCTCGTTGTTTTCTCTCCTGGATTCCAATCAGATTCTTTCTGACGAGAGTTTTAGCATTCTCCAGGACCCTTCCATGTCGGCAGGCATCTTGCAGCAGAGATCCCGGAAGGAGTGGCGGTGGTAGAGGTGGTGGTGGAGCAGGAGGTTGTAAAATCGGTTCATGGGGCATCACTTTTCCACGCGAGGTATCACGTCCGCAACCAACAGTGCGCCCTAAAACAAAAAGTGTAGTTTTCCGTATAATTTCAATGTGCAAAAGCAAAAATGCATTTTTTGCATATTTTCGGATTTATAAGATGTTTATTAGAGTTTTTGCATCTTTTAAGTTGCCTAAAACCTGACGTGTGGCTCGGCGACTGATTGGTTAGAGAGCTTGGCCTGTAACCTGGAGAGTATGCATTGTCAGTTGACGTATTTCAGAATTACTGTTATGATCAAGGATGGGGATTGGGGGGCAAAATTGTGTTGTTGGTTCTACTCCATCATACCTTAGGGACTTCTGCATTTTAGTCTCCTTGGACCCGGGTGGAGGCACCCTTCGCTAGGCTGCCCATGGACTCCTGACTGTCCCTCGTATGCATGCTGCTACAGCTCAGTCCAGAAGCTTTGCCTATGTTGGAACCAACAGCTGGAATCACCTATCTTGAGAGCTGCAGCTCGTGCTCCTCAGTTTGTCCCTTCCAGTTTCGCAAGCATTTAAGCCATTATTTCACAGCCTTTTCACTGGTTGGGTTGGTAGTGCCACTGATGAGTTTTAATCTTCAAGTGGCACTTTATAAATGTCAAATTACAATTACACACCCCACTAGTGTCAAGTGTCAACACATAAGCACAGGCCTTAGTGCGTGCTGCAAAACACTGATGTAGGCCTACTTAGCTCCTCATCTTCAGAAATATGCAAAATACCAAAGGATCATAATTATGTGCCTTGGGAATGATGATGATGAAAATGATGAAAATGATGAAAATGATGATGATGATGATGATGATGATGATGATGATGATGATGATGATGATGATGATGATGATGATGATGATGATGATGATGATAACAATTGACATGTTGCTATTAATAATGCGGGGACATTTCTCAACCAGATGTCTCCTGGATTTTGCAGTATTTAATTTTAGCCAATTCTGTTGAACTTTTATGACATTTTGACATCTTTTCTAAATCTGGTAAATTTCCAAGTCTGTCTACAGAGGCAATGCAGCAGTCTGCTAGGTACAAACCCAGCTGAAAGCAGTATATTTGAGATGGACATTATATCAAGGTCTAAGCTGAATATACTCTTGAAGAAAAAATTAGAGTTAGACCAATAACTAAAATTACTAACTGACTTCCAGCTTGGGAGTGCATATCCTCATCAATGCAAAACTTTACAATGCTGTCAGCAAATTGTGATCTTGTAATGCAGTCAAAGTCAGCCTAGTAGGCCTACATATAAATTTACACATTTAAGTAAGCAAGTAGGTTATCATCTAAGAGATGATTAAATCACTTTATAAAACTGACACACACCAGTAGCAGTGTAAGACATGGGGGCAGCCAATAGCCTACCTTAATACAATACCCTTAGTGGTTCATGTTTTTTTATAGTTTCATATTTCAACATTTTGCTCCCCATTTGCTTAGGGATAGACCTCATAACTTTAACCTCCCAGATAAGGAGTCAAGAAACTAAAGCTCATGTGTTATATGCCAACACTTACTAAACTATTACTCCCTTCCATTCTGTTTTTTGAACACCTACAGAGTTTTGCCTGTTGTTCTATTAAATTAAAACAAATATAAACAACAACAACAACAACAACATATCACAACCGTTGCTTTAGCGACACCTACCGTTTTAAAGGTTTCCTCTGGGCTCAAACTCCACCGAAAGAATATGAAATGACTCTATAAGTACTGCAATTTTTGTTCGTCCGAGTTGACAAGGTGAGTGTGGAAGACGACTACGTTCCCGACACCCAACGTGGGTAACGTGTCGAGTAGGTGAGCTACACCTTACTGTTATTACTAATACAAACTTCGTATTAAACATATGACATGACACACTGGCGGGAACAAGAAGCTATAAACGCGTTATTAAACAACGTTACGTTCTGGACTCGACTACTGTACAGTCAAAGTGTATAGGACTTTGGACTACAGTAGGAGATTATAATTCTCAGCATGCTGATTGCTGATGTTTTACGTATAATATAGTTAATAGAATCATGATTACATACGTGTTCATACAACGCGCTGAATGATAAAGTTGCCGGGCTGTCTATAAAAACAACCTTTGTTATTTCAAATGATGGACCTCTATTATCGTTCTCTCGCACTTATTTCTTACAACATTGACATAAAGGTGCGTAGAGCGTCTGAAAGTTCCCTGCAGTCCGAGTTGATTTGGTGTTGGTAAATCAATTTTAAAAAAATACATTGAATTCGAAAACTTTGTGGGCTTAAGGTCGAAATTTAATATGACGTCTCATTTCTGGATCTGTAGAGTTATTTACTGTTATGAATTGAGCGCTGGTGAAAGCTAATTTTCCTGACTTAGTGTTTGTGTGCCGCTAAGCTATTGAGGCGATTTACGTTACATTGAAAACTGGGTGTCTATGCATCGTAATGCATGTGGTTTGGCCGATTGGTTACAGAGAAGAGTACCAGTTCGAGCCTCGCCCGAAGCAGTGGGGGATGCTCAGGCTGTAATCTAGTCCCCCTCTTGTGGGGGGGGGGGGAAAACAAGTTTCCTGGGGGGGATTTTCCACCCGAACACGTGTCTACATTACGAAATTGCTGGATTCTGGGGGGAAACATCAATCCTGGGGGGGAAATTTACCCCCCCTAAAGACGTCTAGATTATTCACTGGGGATGCTGTATAATGTATATGTAATGCACATAAGTAGCCAACACGCACTGAGACACCATCTAGTACATTAAAAGCTTATTGTTCTAATTATAGGCATTAGCTCATTAGTCAAAGGCAGCGTACTTGAATAAGAGCAAGGTATTAATAGAACTGCTATAAATAAAATTGAAATAAGCCAATCAAATTGGATAAGCCACTCAGCTGAAACAGGAGGCTCTCAATCACGTGTTGACACCAATGGTAGCGTGGCCGAGCGGTCTAAGGCGCTGGTTTAAGGCACCAGTCTCTTCGGGGGCGCGGGTTCGAATCCCGCCGCTGCCAAGTGTTTTTTAAGACCCTGGTTTAACGCGTTAAGAACCCCAAAAACAATTGTTTGAGGCGCTCAAAGATAATCGGTGAAGAGTGTATCACTGATGTGGCGCGTTTTTTGGGCATGGAATTGTAAAGTATTATTTAAATCTCCATAGCTTTGCTGAAGCGCGCATTATAACTATAATGTAGTGACATGCAGATTGTATAGAACACTGAGTGAAATGTAAATTTAGGAAATATTTCAGCGCCACAGAAATCGCGTCAGAGAGACCAGCTTACTTGCCGGAGCTATATATGTCCACAAGTCACGACATATGAAAGTCAGTGGCAAGCCCCCTCTCCCTTCCGCCTAACACATCATAAAACGGGTCATAAAATTTTTAGTTCCCACACCGGGGATCGAACCCGGGCCGCCAACGTGAAAGGCTGGAATCCTAACCACTAGACCATGTGGGACCTGTTGAAGATCATCGGTAGCTTTACTGTTGTATGGAATTCCCGTTTATTTCTCTTTCGCTCTGTCATCGATAACCACGTAAATCGCTTCACTGACGAAGAACCATAGATATACCCATGTCAAAGACAGACAGTGGATATGGGAAAAAAAATTTCTCATACATAACCACCCATAACCACCATTCTGAGAGCCTGGCCTGTGAGTTCTTTATCGCCTTCATAACGGAACGGCACTGTATAGATACGTCATACGTCACCGCATTATTAATAGCAACATGTCAATCATCATCATCATCATCATCATCATCATCATCATCATCATCATCATCATCATCATCATCATCATCATCATCATTTTCATCATTTTCATCATCATCATTCCCAAGGCACATAATTATGATCCTTTGGTATTTTGCATATTTCTGAAGATGAGGAGCTAAGTAGGCCTACATCCGGAATGGCTTGAATCCATCAGTAAGTTCTGGCGTACGGTCCACAGACTCCACACAGGAATTAATCTGCGCGGAAAGTAACTGCATTGAAGCGCTGAATTGTCAATGCCGAGAGTTGTAATGTCTTAAATCCCTTTTGACATTACTGAGGCTTCTGATTGTGTGTAGCTTCAAAGTAATCGTAATCGTGAACTCCAAATTTCTAAAGCGCTACTCTAAATAAAGCTAAGCGCAGGGCACAAGCTCATTCACCAGCGCTTCTCCAAAGCGTGGGACTATCGGAGTTACTTTTGATTGAAGCCAAACCTTCCTATTAATATAGGTCCGAGAATTTCAAAGGCTAAGTGCTAACGGGACGAAATAATAGGCGTAAGAAGTTGACCGTTAACATCCTGGAAGTAGCTTGCTATACCGCCCATGCTATATAGGCCTATTAATAACCATTATATATATATATTAAATATTATATAATATATATATATATTAATTACCATTATATATATGCTACATAGGCCTATTCCATTATATATATATGCCCATGCTGTATAAGCCTATTAATTGCATTATATATATATATATATATATATATATATGTATATATATATATATATATATATATATATATATATATATATATACACAGTAGAACGCTTCTCTAGCTGCCGCCTGCTGAGCTGCAGCGCCTGTCGTAACTAAATTACAGTTGCCCTAACGGCATCGTCATGTAGTAGGTAAGTAGGATATAATGATGACCATAATGACAATACTCATATAGGCCTATAGGCTTCATAATATGGTGTTCGCTGGGTTGGCAAATAAGGCACGCAAGCAGTGGGATTGGCGTAAACACAGCTTTCTGTGGGGCATGGCTGTAGCCGAATTGATATAGAGCCTGTAATGCGGAGATACGGGTTCGGGCCTCCAGGCACTCAGGCGGTGATGTGTTTAACGACGAGCATGTACTAAGGGTTAAACGATCTTCACCAATAATTATACTTCGCGCATGACTCAGCGCTAGGCCTATCGACTCTCGGTCGTATATGGACCGTATGGTCGTGTGTGGACTTTTGAACTTTGGAAGGAGGGTAACGACAATTATAGACTTGTATTGCATATTAAATAAGAAGTGGCTAATTAGGTTTATATATGACACCCAATTGAGACTTCTGCCGCAAGTGGTGGGATCAGCTATGAACTAATATAAGTCGACGCCACTTAAATGCTTAGCCTCGAGACTCTCTTGAACCTATGGACCGACTTATGCACATAATAGAAGTTCACTTCACGTGCACTGTGTGAAATTGTCTAAATGTGCTGGATAACAGAGATGGAGCCTATGCATACTATAACCCCTTCAATAACCATTCATTTACGTCACCTGGTGATACGGACCACAGCGCAGCCAAGAACGACCAATCCACAGCCCAATCCACAGCCCAATCCACAGCCCAATCAGTCGATCGTTTGGTGTCCACTGGCTCGTTGTTAGAATGGTCTAAGCGGCCTATGCAAAACCATGCGGTTTTTGTACACATCAGCCTATCGATCTGTATATAGGCCCTAGGCTTTTAGGCACATGCCTAACTGTAGGCTACATAGGGAGGCGTCTTTAGTCTTCCGTGTAAAATCTGGAGACGCTTTCGCTATTAAACTGCGTCTGATACTGCGCATGCAGGTTAGTTTTCCGTTTAGAATATTTCTGAATTTAGCCTGCAGCAAAATTTAAGTGAATTGTTAGGTCTGTTTAAGATTTTTTAAAGCAGTCCGATATAACGGTATGTTTCTAAAATTCAACTGCAGAGCAATATAGAGGCAAGGTCTATCTACAGCCTACGGGGTAAGTTTGTAGCAGACAAAGGATTGGACATGCCATGGGTGTGGTTTCTGTTTAACGATACCATTTCAAACTAAGACGATTAACGTTGTCCTCCTGTTTATTTACACTTGGGACTGGCACCACCGGATTTTATGGGTTGCCTTCGGCTTCGGATTGATCATCTGGATATTGACCCTGGCTGGCCTTGCACTAAGCTTAATGGGGCAAGGGGGTTGTCCATGGACGCCAGAGTGGAATGTTGACGATCTCCCCTTTAAAATGTGTATGGCCTCGACTCTGCCCAGTTTTCAATGAATTGATCGGGTGAGATCCTCTACCACTTGCACAGGATTTAAATCCCCTTTAGCTCATCCGGATGATCTCATGTGCAAGGCATTAACCGATGACGCATCCAGGGACGTCTACTCCATAGAAACCTTGGAGCAAAATAATACTCCATCCAAGAAATGGGGGAGGGAGATCTGTCAGTGTGTGCCACTATTAATGGGGGGAGGAGAGGAAGGGGGAGGTGGGAAGAAAAGGGGAATTGGAAGTTGCTTGAATGACTTAGGGGGGATAGACGCCCCTGGACACATCAAAGCCAAGCCGTATAGGCACTGGCATAAACTTGTCCAAAATATTGGGGGCATGGGGTCTGGACCAGAGGTGCAAAAAACCAAGTTTTTCAAGATGAAATTTTTTTCTTTTTTTCGTTTTCTTTTGTTTTTATGGTTTTTGTTGTTTTGCTTATTTGTTTTTAAGATTTTCGGTTTTGGATCACAAAAATCATGAAATTTGTATGAACAAGAGCTCCAACTCAGTTTATTTCAGTTGCGATTTCGAAAATTAAAAATCATTAAATCGGTTATTAAAATAAGAAAAAAAATGTTTTGTGGTTTTCTTTTTCTTGTGTTTTTTAAACCAAAAACCGAAAAAACTTTTCACCTTTGGTCTGGACAATCAGCGAGCCTCAGAGGCTTCCAGTGTAACGTAATGCATATGAATTGGGTGCCTTTTGTTTACATGTAAATTGTTCTAAATTGAAGATATTGAATAAAAAAAGAAATCTTTGTTTTCATTATGAATTTCTGATAGTACCGGTATTTCAGTTCTTTGTCTCTGTTTTTCTGTTTCTGAAGAAATTTGTCTATATTGAAACATAATATTTTAATATTTTAAGAAATTCTCCTCTCGATTATTGGGGGGGGCATTGCCCCGGCTCCTCAATTATTGGGGGGCACATGCCCCGGCTGACCCCCCAGAGTCTACGCCTATGCGTATAGGCCTACAACTAGTTGCACCACAGTGACTGGATGGATGTTCGAATGATAACCGAATAAGTCACCTCAAGCAAAATCATCTACCATATCTGTAATTTTCCTGAGCGTTGGAATTGATTGTTTATGACACTTGACTGCGGCTTCACTTGAACCGTCATTTACTAATCACTGGTTCTCTGTGCGTTATGATAACCGACCACACAAGTCATTTTAGGTTAGACAATAGACATACTTATTAGATAATTGCCATAATGATGAATTGCCTTGCTTTGGTATTCACGAATAAACTCGATGCCATTACCCAGCTACGTAGTAAGTAAGTTTGATGACATGTGTACATTAAACTGAATTGCTCGTGTCTCTAATTGATGCTCCGTTGTTCCCAATGTATGCGGCGTTGTGCCGTTGTTTATGCTATTCCCTTTCTTTTTACTTGGAATTGTTTTTGTTACTTTCCAGGGACCGTAGTTGTTCCTAGTCGTTGGTTTGGTGGCCGCGATTGAATTAGAGATGGCGACTGGTGGTCATGGCGATCAGAGGAGGCAAAGCGATAACAAGCAAGTGACCCTGAATCACGAGGACCGGCTGAGGTTGCTCAGCGAAGGCAGCTTCCGGTGCAGACCTTGCCTCAACTGTGGCAACTCTGATCCGCGCTTCATCGATCTTGAAGGAGGGCAATCCGGAGATGGAGTAGGGAGAGGAGCAGGAAATGGAGAAGATGCGGGAGGAACAGAGGCAGCTCAGCGTCTCAGGTGTAAGAAATGCGATAAGCCGTATACTTTGTTGACTTCCATTGAGGAAGACTTCTCTTCAGTCCTCGGTAGTGATGGTGACATTAATGATGATGACGGGTTGGATTTTGCTGGACTCGAATGCTGCAACTGTCCTAACAAGGAACCAGCTTGTTTCAGCGTCAGCCACCATGACAACGGGCACCTGCGGAGCATCACGTGCTTGATCTGTAACCATGGCAACACATTCCACGAATCAGGTGCGTCTTCTGGTGGTGGGCCGTCCTTGAATGACGGGGAATGGGGCACGGGGAATGACGCAGCCGGGGTAGAGTTCAGTGGATCAAGAATAGAGTGCATTAAATGCCCCAACACCGATGCAAACTTATTTGACGTCACTCTTCACCCGGATGGACGCATCCACAAAGTCACCTGCAAGAAGTGCGGTCATGGTAACACATTCCGCACTCAACCGGAACAAGCAGTAGCGATCTGTAACAACCAACGAGGCTGGGGTTTATGGAGCGCAGTCACCGGTGCGGCTCTGATCGTCTCGCCACTTTGGAATGTGGCCCAGGGCCTCGTGCAGAAGTCTGCCCAGTCTGCCTGGAACCAGGCTTCGCAGCAGGTATCGGACAACGTTCAGAACAACCGACCAGTGGCAGAGGGTCTGCGGCAGGTGGGCGCCGGACAGGCTGCTGCCTTGGGGAGAAATCTCGTGCTGGAACTGGGAGACAAGTTCCTGAAGAAGCTGCTACCGGACACAGCCGCAAAAGCCTTAACCAGGAATTTGTCGGATGTCGTCAGCCAGTATGCCATGAAACTCCTCGCAGCGGGACTGGAAAAGAAAAAGGCTACAGCAAAGGCAAAAACTCCAGCAAAGACAAAAATCCCAGCAGATGCAAAGCCTCCTGCGGACGCTTAATAGCTCGGTATAATTGGGATGCAAGTTGCGGCTGACCCATTGGGGAAAAAAATCTGTGAACAAGAATAAAATGTGTGGGTAAAATGTATTTTCAATGGAACCAATTGGGAAAGGCCTATGCAAGAGCATAGTGTATGGGAACATGTATTTTCAACGAGAGATAGTCTATGCCAGTGCCAGTGGGGAATGACTGTGTGGAAAATGTATCCTCATCAGATTCAATCGCTTTTAAGACTATATCAGAGACCCTTGCGACCAATCGTGCTGCAAAGTGTTCTGAATGTTCGTTCCTTTATTTTGCTTCTGAATGTTCTGAGATTTTTTGGGCCAGTCTTCGTGACCAAACATATCTTCTAGAGCTTTTGACTCGACTTTGACATGTACATGCTAACTAAAAACATTCTAAAACTAGGACTGGATCCAGATTACGATGTTCACTCTTGTAGACGTTTAGATCTAGTTTCGTTGCTTTTCACGAGTTTTACATGTTGACTACACGAACTGGAGGTTTTCACAACTGAAGTTGACCAGGAGTGGATGCTTTTATGCAATCCTAGAAATCTAGGGGAGACCGGACATAATGGGATACTTGAGGCATTTTGAAGTTTGCGTTATATGATTAATTAAAACGCCTCATGACAGTAAGGACGCTCGCTTGTATCATCGTCACCTTGAAGGTTCTTGCAGTTCGATACTTTTCGCCTTTGTATGCATATAATTGCTCGTTTTCTTGCACGTTGTTTTGATTTTGTCGTGTTATCGACTGCAGCAGAGATTTTATAGTTATCAAAAACTGTTGTTAAAAAGGAACTTGTGGATTGGTTTACTATCTTCTTTATTCAGTTTAGGTCTTTTTGACCGGGTCTTTTTGACCAACTTCAGCAAGCTTTTCTTATACAGAGTTGTAATGACTAACTTTTTCCCATTTTGTTGGATGACCTTCTGGGCCGATATGGTGCCTTGGGTGGTGATGATATTACAATGGACCCGACAATGATGGCAGCGACCTCAGTGGCCGATGTCTTCGTTGAGCAGTGTTTAATCTAGCCCCCCTCTTCTGGGAGGGGAAACAAGGTTTCTGGGGGGGGAGCAAAGAATTCACACAAGATTTTTTTTATCCATCTGGAAAAAGTTTAAAGTTTCAGGCTTTTCCTAATTTCATCTTCAAAAAAGTTGAAAGTTGATGACCTTTTTTTTATTAGTCCTTCGCCCGATTTATTTCTAACTTTTTCTACAGCAATTACTCTCTGAAAAAGGTTGATGACCTTTTTTTAGGAATTCATCTCTCTGGGGGGGAACCATGTATCCACATGTATCCTGTGGGGGGATTTTCCTCCCTTAAAGGTCTCTACATTGTAATATTGCTGGCCTCTGGGGGGGGAACACAAATCCTGGGGGGACATTCCCCCAAAGACGTCTAGATTAAACACTGTTCGTTGAGGTTGACCATGCAGGAGAGGATGAATTAGTGTGAGATTTCTTTAATAAGTAGTAAGTCTACGTTAGTGTTGAACGGAATGCCTGGAATGTGTGATAGATAAAGGAGCTTGACACAACAGATGATGGCGGGAATCAGTGGCGGCGATCTTGTCTGAGAGGTGGGGGGGACAAGTCGGCCGTGGTCTGGTTGATGACCTTTTTTTAGGAATTCGCCTCTTATACAACTTTTTTAAGGGTCTCCCCACAATGTCATTACCTTTTTTCAGAACGTCAACCCCAGACATTGTTAGACTTTTTGGAACTTCTTCTCCCGCAAAAATGTTATTACTTTTCTTAGGAATTTCTTCTTACTTTCTCATAATTTTCGGGGGACACTTCTGCTGAAAATTTTTATTCTTCCCTCGTCTGGTCAGAAAAGGCTGTGAAAACCCTCACACGCAATTACATTTGCTGCCCTTTTTTGGTCTTTCTTCAAAATTGGGGGGGGGCAGATGTATGGCGTGTCCCCACTCCTAAAGGTGGGGGTCATGTCCCCCGCGACCCCCCTAGATCGCCGCCCATGGCGGGCATTGCGAGGGAAGTGGTAGAGGAACGGAAATTTGAACAGTATGCCAGAAGCCCTACATGCAGATTGTAGTTTCTTGGCGAATTAAGCGCACGGTCAGATTTGTACCGACGATACCGTGACATTTAATGGACGGCTACGTTTCACTGTGATACCTTTAGTGACGTTACTGAGAAATGGACAGAAATACAGAAATACAGAAATTATGGTAGCCTGGTAGGCCTAGCCTTCTATTTCAAACCTAGCAAGCAGGGCTTAAGAAATGACAAACCCATCCAAGGCAAGGGAGACGTTCTTTGTGTTATAATATAAATCGGATATTTTAATACGCTGGCAATAATCTGAGAACTTGTATGGCGCCATTCTTGCTGCTCAGGATATTAGTCACGCGGTTGATAGAGCAAAACGTGTACATTGACATTTATTATAAACTAGTTAGGCCTACTGAGAACCCAACGAACGTGGCTATCAGAGAAGTCTGCTACTTTGAGACATGATAGCTTATTGTAAATATTTTAGACCAGGGTAATGTCATAGATTTGCCGCGATAATAGCCATCGCAAGCTCGAAAATTTATAA
The DNA here is from genome assembly GCA_963556255.1 of Allolobophora icterica. Classification (NCBI taxonomy): domain Eukaryota; kingdom Metazoa; phylum Annelida; class Clitellata; order Crassiclitellata; family Lumbricidae; genus Allolobophora; species Allolobophora icterica. The sequence continues at coordinate 93,467,808 of OY744602.1, read as the reverse complement.
AGCGCTGCCAAAGCTGTAGTCGAGGGTATACGCGGGTATACAGCGTGTACTCACCTGTAGAAACCATGTACTAACCTCACAAAATATGTGTAGGCCTACTCTAGTACTCACCTCCGAACATTTTTACGCTCGCAGTTTTACGCAGTCACAGAAATGAGAATCTGAGGCGCGGTTAGTCAGTCGCCATGGCAGATGAAGAGCAATTAGATATCCATTATGTTTGAAAGCCAGTGAGTAGTGAGGTTTGAGGTTTTTCTTGAAAGAAGCAGAAGAGGTCGAGCAACAGATAAACTTTGGTCGTCGGTTCCATTCCTTGGGGCTGCAACACGAAATGCACGAGAGCCCATGGCAGTGCTACATCTAGGCTCAACCAAAAGACCCATAAGCATAGGCGTAGACTCTGGGGGGGTGGTCAGCCGGAGCACGTGCCCCCCAATAATTGAGGAGCCGGGGCAATGCCCCCCCCCAAAAAAAATCGAGAGAATTTCTTCAAATATTAAAATATTATGTTTCAATACAGACAAATTTCTTCAGAAACAGAAAAACAGACACAGAACTGAAATACTATCAGAAATCCATAATGGAAACAAAGATTTATTTTTATCTTCAATATCTTCAATGTGAAACAAATTTACATGTAAACAAAACACCCATTTCATACGCATTAACGTAACACCGGAAGCCTCTGCTGACTGTCCAAACCAGAGGTGAAAAAAGCTTTTTTCGGATTTTGCTTTAAACAACAACAAAAAGAAAACCGCAAAAATTTTAAAAAAAAAGTAAATTTCTTATTTTTGTAGAAGTTATTTTAATAGCATTGATTAAATGATTTTAAATTTTCGGAAATCGCAACTGAATTTACTGAGTTGGAGCTCTTGTTCATGCCATTTTTCATGATTTTTTTATCCGAAATCAGAAAAACTTAAAAAACAACCAAAACAACAAAAACCATAAATCTAAAAAAAAACGAAAAAACAACAACAAACAACGTTTCATCTTGAAAAAACTTTTTTTGCACCTCTGGTCCAGACCCCATGCCCCACCAATACGCTATTTTGCCCCACCAATATTTTGGACAAGTTCACGCCAGTGCCCATAAGCGAAGACCGAAGACTGCGTGGCGGGATGTAAGGAGAGAGTATAGTGATTGGAAGTACATGTAGGTAGGAGTGCACATTGTGAGGGTTTTATAGGTCAAACAGGCCACTGTAGGTCTTATTCTCAATTCTACAGGAAGCCAAATAGGCTAAATGCAGCTGACTGAGCAGAGTAAATGAGTTTGAACTAGAAGATGCACACAGCACCACTCGAGCCAGAGACTTTTGGACAGTCTTGTTGTCCTCGAGACCAAGGGACGTCTTGGCCTCGAGTGCACTCGAGTTCGTTTTTAAAAGTCTTGGTCTTGGTCTTGGTCTTGAGGTTCAAGGTCTTGGTCTTGGTTTTGCAAGACCAAGACCAAGACTTTTGTCAATTTGAACAGTCATTAATTTTAACAAACGGCAAGAATTTTAAAAATTATCCAGTAATTACTCATACAGTTATTGCTTTAGTATTTACACGGTGTGAATGAGGCTTCACTGTTGTTTTGGACAATTATTTTGACTTCCGGTTATTTACCATGGAATAATTTCAAAACAGACTCATGATTAATTTGTACATTTACATCCGGTTCTTGAAAAGCTGCTTTGTGTGCTAGCGATTTCAGCACTTGCAGACCGTGTTTTTTCACATGGCAAAATTTTTATGAGGCCCCACAGGTCACGTCTTGGTCAGAAAATTATGAGCAAATTGGTTTTTATAAAATTCAGCAGGCATTTGGAATAACATTTCGCATGAAGGACTTTTGTAAATACGAATTCGGAATTCTCTGCAGTCTCCATTTAGAGTTGTTTTGCTTGAATAAAAGAAAAAACTCATGTTTTCATCAAAATAACGAGTAGTCCGACTGGACAATTTTTAGTAAGGAATAGAAGTCTGGATACGATTGTGATTTTTTTGGGTCTTGGTCTCGGTCTTGGTCTTGAGGTTCAAGGTCTTGGTCTTGGTCTTGGTCTTGAGGTTCAAGGTCTTGGTCTTGGTCTTGGTCTTGAGGTTCAAGGTCTTGGTCTTGAGGTTCAAGGTCTTGGTCTTGGTCTTGGTCTTGAGGTTTAAGGTCTTGACAACAAGACTGCTTTTGGATGCGTTGAACTTTTACTTGAGGGTCTGAAATGCCTGCAACAACAGTTGGCATAATGCACAGAGTTGGCATAGCCTATTATTAGGATGCTTTTTGATGTTGTTTAATTAGTAAAACTGCCAGCCATTTTAGATAATAGCCTTTCTGGCTTTAAAATTTAGTTTTAAATTTTTCTACTATTATGATGCTTATGATGTAGTGTTGTTAGCCTAGAATTTTTTTTAAATTTTACACTCCTTTTTTCAAATATTATTATGTTCTTATTACTTCTATGTTTTATATTTTTTCTATACTTGTTCACCAATGTGCGGTTCGCTTTTGGTTTTTCAATAAAGAATAATAATAATAATAATAATAATAATAATAATAATAATAATAATAATAATAATAATAATAATAATAATAATAATAATAATAATAATAATAATAATAATAATAATAATAATAATAATAATAATAATAATAATATAATATCGTTGGGTTACCACGATGCCTGAAGACAGCGTCCTAGTGAAGCTTGACTTCACTAACGCTTTTAACACTCTGCGCAGAGATTCGCTTCTAGAGGCAGTGGCTAGAGACATCCCAGAGCTCTATCGTTTTGGTCACGCTGCCTACTCCAACCGTCCACTGTTGCGTTATGGCTCGAATATCATACGATCTGAAGAAGGGACCCAGCAAGGCGATCCACTGGGCCCTCTGGAGTTCTGCCTTGTCTTACAACCGGTTCTGATAAAGCTGAGTTCGGATCTGCGCATTGGATACTTGGATGACCTGACATTGGGGGGTAGCAAGGAGTCAGTGGCCGCCGATGTTCACCTTATTGCGCAAGAATCAAAGAAGCTGGGTTTGCTATTAAACCGCAGCAAATGTGAGATCGCCTGCCAGAACATCCAAACGCCGATCGATGACCCGGCGTTTCAAGACTTTACAAAAATGGCCTTCGAACAGATGACCTTGTTGGGTGCACCTCTGATACAAGGTCCAGCTGTGGATAAGGTTTTAGAAACGAAAGCTAACGATCTCGAGAGAGCAATCGCAAGACTATCCTTACTTCATACGCATGATGCTCTGGTTCTGCTGAGAAACAGCTTAAGTGTACCGAAGCTGTTATACAGTATGCGCACAGCCGTCTGTGCTGATTGCCCGGGCTTGGCTCGGTTCGACAAATTGTTGAGAGAAGGTCTATCGACCATCCTGAATGTAAACCTTGACGATGACCGGTGGCTCCAGGCTTCTTTGCCGGTGAGAGACGGTGGTCTGGGAGTTCGTTGTGCATCTACGCTGGCACTTTCCGCCTTTCTGGCTTCTGCTGCTAGCACAACCGAACTGCAGACATGCATCTTACCAACAGAGTCGGCTGAGATACCATACGAACTGGTCAATTCAGCACTCACCGCGTGGAAGGCCCTGACAGATGCAGAACCACCAACAGGAACAGCAACTCATCGCCAAAAGGAGTGGGATATCCGATACACAGACAAGGCACGGACAGGCCTGCTCGAGTCCACCAGCTGTCCTCGCGATCGTGCTCGCCTGCTAGCTTCACAAGCACCTCATTCTGGTGACTGAATGCTAGCTCCTCCGGTGACTGCTTTGGGCCTTCGCCTCTCAGACGAGGAGATACGGATCGCAGTCGGGGTGAGGCTAGGCACGACACTCTGTGAGCCACACTTGTGCCACCACTGCCGAGCAAATGTCGACGCAAGAGGGCTTCATGGTCTGGTTTGTAGAGGAGGAGGAGGGAAACAACAGCGGCACGCTATGCTCAACGATGTGATCTGGAGAGCGCTGAGCAGAGCGAAAATCCCTGCTCAGAAAGAGCCTCTCGGCCTCTCAAGAGGAAATGGAAAGCGACCAGACGGTGTCACGCTGATTCCTTGGTCACGCGGACGATGCCTGACATGGGACGTGACAGTGCCCGATACCTACGCCACCTCCCACCTTGCCCACACATCCATCGGAGCTGGCGAAGCCGCGGAACATGCAGTTCTGATCAAGAGGGCGAAATACGCAACCATCACCAACACCCATACCTTTGTGGCGATCGCCTTGGAGACGGGCGGATCTTGGAGCGGTGAAGGCCTACAGTTCGTTGTGGAGCTGGGAAGCCGGATATCGGACTCAACGCACGATCCACTGGAGACATCGTATTTGTTCCAGCGGATTTCAGTGGCCCTGCAACGTGGAAATGCCATCTGCCTTTCCAGGACACTGCCACCTCTGACTGAGTGACGCCAAGATGGCGCTTCAGACAATTAAATTAAATATAATAATAATAATAATAATAATAATAATAATAATAATAATAATAATAATAATAATAATAATAATAATAAAAATTTATAATAATAATAATAATAATAATAATAAATAGATAATTATGCGATATAATCGTATAATAGCCTATTAGTAGGAGTTCGAACTTCTGTGGGGAGCTAGGCCTAAGCTCGAGCTATAAACCAATTGCACCCAAGTACGATGGTATTTGCATCTTCAGTGTCGGTTTCTACAAAACGCCATCCAATAGATATTTTTACGATTTTGCAAACAACGTTACTGTAATACTCACAAAAATTTGTTCGACGAGGATGGGATTCGAACCCACGCGGGGAGACCCCAATGGATTAGCAGTCCATCGCCTTAACCACTCGGCCACCTCGTCATACATCCACTGTCTAGGCTCCTTTGAATTTATACACCGTCGTTTATATTCCGTGACCTTTACCTTGACCGTTTCTCTTCCCGGAATTTTTATCTGGGAATTTCTACCTGGCCAGAAAAAAATAAGTAGCGAACAACTAGCACCATAAGAGTGAAAATTTTACAAATAACTCGTTTATCTTAAAAGGAAAAGTCAACTTCGTATTCAACAGATGTCGCCAGTTGTTCTTGATGCCAGAAGACGATATCGTAATAAAATCTAACCTGAATCCTAATTTGCGCAAACCACTTGCACCGAGAATTAAAACTAGGTGCTAAAAATTAGAAGTGAATGGACAAATTCGGAATATCCTTAAAATTACACAAAATTGTAGCTGTAGGCTACAGAACGCAGACGACCTATGTGGCGCTTCGTTTAATCAACCAATTCGTCAGAAGACCTGCATAGAGGTTGTTTGCGAATACCTAAAAACATAAATACAAGATGAAATCAATCTTAATATTGTATTACACCAAACTAGGAAATTCTGTTTTTAGATGGGTTCCAAATCTACTGAAGAAGCTAGTCAGGCATCGGTCGACCGTCGGTCCTCGTTAGTATAGTGGTGAGTATCCCCGCCTGTCACGCGGGAGACCGGGGTTCAATTCCCCGACGGGGAGGCGCGAATTTTTGTAGTTAAATTGAATGGATTGAATACCGGGCAATGCGGAATATTTGTGATAAGCGAATGTTGCAACCATTTTAACACTCAACGCGATTTTCGTTTTCACTTCAAGTACCGACTGTTGTAATGCGATTTGTCTTAGGCAGCAGTAAATGTAAGACGTAGGCCTAAATGTAGACCTAGGCCTACACGCATGGCGACGGTCACAATTTCTTCATTTTTCTATGTATTTATCGGGTGAGATCTATCACCGCCGGTTGAATTGGCTGCCCGCCTTTTAAAGTGCTCGTATAGGGTAATTTGACCTAATTCCAGCCGTTTTTTTTTTATTTTACATAAACTTCATATTAAAAGTCAACCGACCTATGTGTATGATATACCAAATGAAAGAAAAATTATTCTACAAAGTGAACAATACTCCAGCCACTACAAAAAATCTATGCAGCAATCACAGCATTGAAAAATAAACAAGGCCTGTGTGAGACCAAATTCCAGCCATGTTAACCTAATTCCAGCCTACCTGTTTTGTATATGACCAAATTCCAGCCAGCCATATTATTAAGGCATCCAGTTTTAAAAACAATGTGTCCCAGTAACATATTACGATATTAGGCCTATCTTTTTTTTATTTATTTTTATTATTCAAACAGCAGCACTCACAATTCCAAAAGGAAAACTGCTAAGCGGGACCTAGATCCTCTTAGGCTTTTCTTTTCCTATTGTTCCCGGATAACCTCATTTTATACACTTGTAACATACTTGAAATGTAATTGTTTGATGTTGTTTGATGAAATGAAATAAATTTCTGGTTATGGTTGCCATAGGCGTAATTTGGGGGGACGAGGGGTACCCACAACCCCACTTTTTGGACTGAGGGTACCCCCAACAACAACTTGCTTTTTTTACCCCCACTTTGTATTGACACAAATATTAATGAGAATGCTGTCAGGGTAAAATGTCTCCATGTGAAAAGCAAAAGTGGAGTAGAACTTGGTACCCCCCACATTCTACACCTAAGTTACACCCCTGATGGTTGTGGTTATATAAAGTCATTAATCATAAACCGTTTGCTCCTAAACCCGGCAAAGATTAAATTTATTTGGTTGGGCACCCAACAACAACAACTTGCTTAGCTTGACCTTGCTACCCTGGTCGATGAATTTCATAATTACACTTTCTCTATGGTAGTTCGCGACTTTGGAGTCCTGCCAGATCACGGGCTTACACTTGCAGCAAAGTCCTCAAAGTCTATGACAAACGGTAACTTCAATGGTACAAACCCGGCAAGATCAGGAGCTTACACTTTGCTCGTCTCCATTGTCTTGTCCACACTTGTTGCTATCAGCTGCGCCAGCTTCGCACAGTTGCCCGCTCTCTTATCCATGGCGCCATTGCTACGTTAGGCCTAGTAGGCCTACACTCCTTTATCACAGCTCGACTTGACTACTGTTCCTCACTTTACTATGGCCTACCTTCTAGTCTGGCATGCCTCGATCGAGTGCAACGCTCTGCGACGCGCCTTATTGGCCGATTACCAAAATTTGGTCAGGTCTCTAGTTATATGGTGGAGGTTCTACATTGGCTTCCTGTCAGCCACCGTGTAGTATACAGGGTTGTCTCCCTGGTCTGGCGGTGCCAACTAGGTTGCGCTCCTTCTTCTCTGCGGATCCTTTGCCGCCCCGTGCTGGAGTTTTAGGGTAGCCGCCACTTCCGCTCTTCGAGGAAGAGGGCCGGTGCGCATTGTGCCTTTTGCCCGCACACGACGCTCAGCCACCATGCGAAACCGTGCTTTTTCAGTGGTAGGCCCGACGGCATGGAAGGGGCTCCCTCTGGAGCTGCGCCTGCTCCCCAGAACTCCCACTGATACGTTCTGCACTAGATTGGAAACTGTTTTATTTGGCCGTGCTGTAGTCGGGAGCACCTCTGAGTAGCCTCCTTGAAGAGGCGCCATATAAATATTCGCATGAATGAATGAATATAATAGCAAGGCCTATAGGCCTAGCAAGTGTAATTAAGAAATTGGGCCTAAGAATTACGGTAAGCAATATGCTTGACTCAATTCCAGCCACTCTTGTCTCAATTCCGGCCACCGGCTGGAATTTGGTTCAAGCACGGCTGGAATTTGGTCATATCGCACAGGTTGTAACAAACTAAATATACGGACCGTAGACAATAGTAACACACAAAGTGTGCATTCAAATATCTAGTTATTAGCACTGTTTTTCACAAAAAATATAATGTATTATGGTACTTTGTGTATGATTTACCAAACGCACCTTGAAGTTTTTTGAAATTGTGAAAAATCTTCTCAGAATTTGCGATTTTTTAGGTAAATATTTACTTTCAATCTGCGACGCCCAGAGGTAAAACTTTAAAGGAAGTACGCAATCTGTTGATGGCCGCTTTCATACTGATTCGAAAAATGGTCGTGTTCGAAAATTCGGACGGTAAATATAAAAGTTAGAGCGAAACGAAAAGGTGGCTGGAATTAGGGACCTGGCCGGAATAAGGTCAAATTACCCTACGGTACGTGCCAGTGTTTAATCTAGTCCCCCTCTTCTGGGAGGGGAAACAAGGTTTCTGGGACCGACCAATTTGTTGTCATTTCGTCCATCTTCAAAAAGTTTTAGTCAGACTTTTTCAACTTTGATCCAGACTTTTTCAACTTTCATCTTGAAAAAAAGTTGATGACCTTTTTTTCTACACTTTTCTATAAGAATTACTCTCTTAAAAACGTTGATGACCTTTTTTTTTTAGGAATTCGTCCCTCAAAAAGCTCAAAAAGTATTTTACTCACCTCTCAGAGGGAAACCATGTATCCTGGGGGGGGGGAATTTACCTCCCCAAAAGCCTTAAGGTCTCTAAGTTATAATATTGCTGGCCTCTGGGGGAACACAAATCCTGGGGGGATTTCCCCCATCCCAAAGACGTCTAGATTAAACACTGGGTACGTGCTGTGTAGGCCTAAATGTTAATCTCCAAAATTTATCAGCACTACACATAAGCAGCGTCAGTAAGACCACAGTATAACTGTATAAGTTATTATTCATACTGTGGTAGACTAGCTTATTCACCGACGATCTAGCAAATGAATTTCCCATGAGCTGGTCAATTGTTTCAGTGCCATGTCAGAACCGAGACAGAACCGTCCCCACTTTTAAACAGTGCCAATCAATATTTTATTATTACTGCAATTAAAAAGATGGCTTGTTTTTATTTACACAAAAATTAATAACAATACTGGCAGGGTTATAGGCCTATGTCCTAAAATCCCTAAATGGTCTCCATGCGAAAAGCGAAAGTGGAGAAGAAATTGGTACCCCCATTTTTTGACCAAAGTTACGCCCATGGCCACAAGTGCAGCCCTAGACCAAATATTTCTAGTTATCAGCTAGAGTCCATCCTATTGCGATTATCTGCCCAGTGTTCGACATTTCGACATCAACTCGGCTCGCAGTGCATCCGAAAAGCGCTGGCGTCGAGCGCCATCTAACGGTACTCGTCAATTTTCGATCACATGGTGGCGTTTTCTGATTACGTCATTAGGCGTAGGTCTAGCTATAATAAAATTAATAGTCTTCTCAGAATGCGCGATTCTTGCCCGATTTGAGATCTATGTATTGGCGTATGCAGCGATCCTACGTAGGGTGAGAATTTTGATAATTTCGTTAAACTGTATTTTCTGATGACTTTTTACGTACAGTTATGCTAGCAGCCTAGCACTGTTGGAATGTAATTATTAATTGGGGGATAGGCCTAATTTCGTCGCGATCTGATGTAAGTGATAGCGTGTAGGGCCGACACCTTCAGCTTGCCCCATGCGAGAATGTGATAGTCGTTCGGAGTAGTTCTGCATGGATGGCATCGTTAGCAAGCGCTGTAACTGCAGCCTTTCTGCTATGCCTGACTGGATTATCATACTCTCAGTCGTCAAACTTCCCTCCGCTTTTCGATATTGCCCAGAATCGCCCGGTGACTACATCGCCAACGCAGACGACATGCGGAGTTCAAACGATGGGCGCCTACTGCAAGAGCTCCACCTTGGCCACGTCCTTGACAGAATGTCCCATCGGATACTGCAGCCAGGACTGTCCATACAGGACCATAACCCCCGGTTACATGAACCTTCTTGACGCCGGAGGGTATAGTGCTTGCGTTAACGCTGACGCCATTAATGTCAGGCCTGGAAGTGCTGTGACATCATACAGCGTCCTGTTCGGATCTGCAGGAAGTCCGTGTTTTCTCATTCCTACGAATGTACCATCGATCGGAAGCAATGGATCAATGACCTTGACCTTTTGGGTTTGGCTAGATGCCAACAGCATTGGGCAAGTGAATTTTCAAATCAATTGTCATGTCAATAGACAAGTCATGAGTAGGCTTTACTGTTATGGATGAAAACATCATTTATATAAATTTTATGTGGCACCATTGTTGGGGGAGACACCCATTTGGTGGTGCTGTGCAGCATTTGTGCATGGAAAGTTTGCTCAAGGTCTGAACATAATACATATGAGACTCGTAGTGCAGGAGACGAGTGATCAGTCTAATACTCAACAACAACTAACAGTTTGTAATAAATTATAAATGGCTGCTTTAAAGATTATTACAATAATACGATAGATAGAAAAGTGTAAGAAAAATACAGTGTTAGAACTAAAAGCACTAGTTAGTATAACTTTTAAAGTGCAACTGTAGTGCAATGAATGTGAATTGTTGCTGCTAAGTGAAGAGTAAATGTGGGGGAGGCACTGGTCATTGACCCTTGACCTGGCAATGGACAAATCTCAAAGTCAGTGCCAGTGCATTGCAGAATTCACCATGCACTACCCAACTTGTGCAGAATCCTTTCATGGAGTCTGCAGTCCATTCAGGGATAAGCTGGTGCCCTGCAGTCCATCATGAATAAGCTGGTGCCCTGACATCTTTTCATGAATAAGCTGGTGCCCTGCAGGCTGCAGTCCATCATGAATCAGTTGGTGCCCTGCAGTCCTTTCAGAAATAAGCTGGTGCCCTGCAGTCCATCATGAATCAGCTGGTGCCATGTAGTCTGTTCATGAATAAGCTGGTGCCCTGCAGTCCGTTCATATATAAGCTGTTGCCCTGCAGTCCATTTATGAATAAGCTGGTGCTTTTAAGTAGTGTGTTAAAAATTTGGAGTTTTATGATTAAACACAACAGGCTTGAGCTTGCAATACTTGGATTAATTATAGATGTAGTATATTACTAAAAGCCCACCATCATGCTAAATGAAACTGCTAGGCAAACTACTGTAGGGGTCATATTACTAGTTGCAATCCAGAAGCACAATAAAATGGTAACAAGGACATGTTTTTTCAGGTCTGTAGACTGCATTGCTGTCCTGGCTTGAAAAATATTATGTTACTGTATTGCTTAAGAAATATGTGTTGCAAATTTTTAATGTGTGGTATGTTTAATTTTTGTGAAGAACTGTCTTGGACAAGTATGAATCAGATGGCCAGAATGGAAACATCTTACGAGTGCAGGTCGCTCCGTCCGTCATCCTCATTTCCTACAGAACAGAAGCTGGGCAGCAGATATTACGCATCACTGACACTATACCACTTCATGCATGGACAAACATTGCAATCCAGGTATTCAGGAATTTACACGTCTATAAATGAAGAAGAATTAAGTCAGGTTCCATGTTACCCAAAATGACCCATTCCTATTAACTAGAATTGCAGTTATGCACTGTTGACGTTTCCTTAAAAATCTGATGTATAGCTGTCAATAACAGAAGTTTTTGTGTGTATATGTATGCATTTAATGCATGATAATTGTCATTCTATCTTTGCCTTGTGAAGTGCTGTAAGGTGGATGTATTTTCTTAAAGTATGTTATAAATGTTATAAATAAGCTTCATGGCACTGCATGTTGGAGGTAATATCATTGTATGTTGAGGCATTGCTGTTGCCAAACTAGGCAGTATCACAGCACAAGTGGGCAATATTATTGCATTGTTTTAAGTTAGGTAATTTTGATAAGGATGTAAGTATTATAAGTGTACCAGTAGGCATTATAGCTGCAGGGGTTTGAACTACCACTGCATAATTAGGCACTGTCATTAGGTTGGTAGGGAAGATTAGATCTATGAGTGCCTGAAACACAGGTAAAATCACCAGACAGTAAACTATTATACCTTGCTCTTGTCTGCCCAAGTTCTGCCTGGTGCACACATGAAATCTTCTATTGATCCATAGGTTGGTTGTGACTAAACAATTTCAGAGTAATTGGTGATTAAAAATTGATACTGTTTCTGGGATTGGAATCACGTTGGGTTTGAGCCAAGTCTCAAAACTTGTCCATAATTTCATGCAGTCTAATGCAGGCTGAGTCCTGCCAAAAAAACCTTTTGTTATCTAATATATTTAGATGAAGATATTGGTGAATATAATGTATCCTTGTAAAGTAGTAAAATTGAGGATTTAATGGACAACAAGGAGCATGTAGGGCACAATTAACCATTAGGTAGTACACTTGGCCTGTATTCTGATTTGAAGTTTGAGCCTGCTGAGAGAGTACCCTGTATAATGACCCTAAAGTGAACACCATAGAGAAGTTGTTCACAGGTACTTGTATCTGTCACCCAATCAGTGTAATTTGGTACTGGCATAACATTGGAAGTAAATATCAAGTCCTGTGATGTACTGACCATGACCTTGGGATTTGTCCACTGCTGGCTCAAGGACTTAAGAGCAGAAAACAGAGCCTTACCTGCATTCTACTTGGGACTTGGGATATTTACTTACTTACTATATAATAAAAATGTGTCCCACTACTAATATCATACTCGGATGTGGTTTAATGTTTAATGTGCTACGTGCACATTTTCGTGATGCTTATTTCTTTGCAGTAACAATGACATTTGCGATGTATGTTCTATATAGACTGATCGGAATGTTACTGCTGTGCTACAGTATTGATCATTAGCCTTTTCTGATGAAGTCAGGCAACATCTGTTCCCATTATACATGAGCAAATATTAATGAGCCTGGATGGCCTTACATCCGCACATAGATGCAAGCAGAATGGGCGAGATCCATACACAAAGTGCCACAGACAAAGACACATACACAAAAATGTTGCAGCTCCCAGGCTGTTTCAGTTCGACAGAGAGATGTGATATGTGATTTGATACGAATAACCTGGGCGACACAGTTTCCGGATTGGTTGCATGCTGACCTTGTATCAATCAATCAATCAATATTCGTTTATTCGTCAACCATTTGACATAACGCAATTGGTAACAATCATAGATAAGTAAAATAATGAATAGAAATCTATCAGCTGTTTCTCGTTCATTTCAAAACCAATACAAGTCATGATATAGAACCCTCGATATAAAGTTTTTATCATTTTTGGTTGGAAGGGAAAAATTGATAAGGAGTGGGTCGGCTCTCTGGGAAGTAAGGGCAAAGAACATGTTGGACACTACTGCATTAAATAATCGATCATCAGCCAGACGAGCCAGATCATCTGCTTTCTAAACTTATAAAGGAAGGAAATCCCTTTTGCACATACGTGTTAAGAGTCTATCGATTCTGTTCTTTTCACCTTTACTAAGATAACCCACCATGAGGGGGAGGCATACATAATACAGGATAATGTGGTTGCCCTTGCTATATTATACAGAATTGGTGATGGAAAACAATGTGTTCGAAGAATTCTCAGAGCATAGAGAGATGAAGATGAGGCCGTTAGGACTGCATCCAGATGTGACCCCATTGACAGTTGACTTTGTCTTTAAACACTGATGTTTTATAAGTATTAAAGTTTCTGCATCACACAACCTGTAAAAGCATAAATTGTCAGTTTGCTAATAGACTTGCAAACTGGCCAGTTCTAAAAAAATGTAGCCTGAGGACTGTAGTTGGTTGGGACACCTAGCTGTTGTGAGGGTATTTAAAAGTTGTTTGGCATTACTTCTTGAGCCTTCCAGGCTTTCATTCATTGGTGACCGAAACCCCTTCCACGCAGTTTAAAATTTGGTGTTGCCAGGTTGGAAGCACTGTCGAGGTGCTTCTTTGAAGTGGAGGCGCTATATGAATGTACCTTACCTTATGTTACATTAGAATGCACTGTGCTATGGTATGTTTTGTTGTCAGGTGTATGGGAATTATCTGAGTTATTTCTTGAATGGAACTGATGCTGGTATGTCTGCTCGTGGGTCCTACACACTCGCTGGTCCTGTTCTCGATGGAACTGGAATGATTCGTGTCGGACAGACTAAAAATGGTATAAAATTCATCATCCTTTGCTTTGTCTGTGTGACAGCATTTAGTAAAACCAGTTTTGACATCTTTAATATAATGGTATACAATATCTCTGCCATAGGTTATGAAAGGCAGACTCGAAAGGACAAAAGTTCCAGCTTAACCCTTTAACCACGAGACGGATTAGTTTTTCCATACATTTTAGTACACACTCGTTGTTAAAGCATTAATAGAGCCGCCAATAACAAGTGTTCAGTGATGAATGAGCAATGAGCATAAACAATGAATGTGATCTCAGCTAATCTGGAAACTTCAAAGGCAACAGTTGATTTTATAACATCACATAATACAGATACATAATACAGATATCTTGTCTGAGTAGAACTATTGCAAATTACAGGAAATATTCAGCAGTCAATTCTTCCTATAGCTATGTCTTCAAAGCTATAAGAGTATCCACTGACTCTCATTTCAAGCGGTTGTAATACTAAACTACGTTGTAAGAAGTTATTCTCAAATTTAAGTTTCTTGAATGGTATTTTCAAATTTACCATAGCATGTTTGAACAGCAGTGACTGTGAGCATTCTGTTGTATAAAGTATTTGCTTATTTTTTTACTGTTGTCTTTTCCAAATCTGGATTTGGAAGACCTCTGAGGGGTGCATCCTTGGAGGGGTGCTACAGAAAAATGAATGAACCTCCATCAGTTCTAATCCTCAGAGGTTTATCAATTTAATGCCTACACATAACTCTGATTCACTCACCTACTGTATAGATATTCATTATCGCTTTTGTGGTTTAATCAACAGTGGGTGATTAATAATGATTTTTATGGTTTAATTAACAGCTTGCAGCTGATTGTAGTATTGGGTGATAAATAACTGAGCAGAAGCAGCACTTAACGTTGTTGGTATTGATTTCATTGTTTAGGTTCAGATCAATACATCGGTCGTCTTCAAGATGTTCAGTTCTACAGCGATACTCTGACCAACAGGTGGGACGACCTTCAGATACTTTATGGAGAGGTCATGGACAAAGGTTTTGAAGCTCCTGTCCATGTGTTAGAAATCATGTTCAGATTTTTATGTGGTGTAGCGGTGGACCGGTGGTGTAGTGGTATGTTCTGTGCCTTGTAACCAAAGGGTCGCAGGTTCGAATCTACCTCAAACCATGGCGTAGCGACCTTGGACAAGTTGCTTACCCAGAATTGTCCAGCGCTTGTGGAATAGGCTGGTGCGCTGCGCTTGACCTTTAAGTGATGGCGCTTTAGAAGTTTGGAGAATATGATTACGATTACGATGAGTGGTATTATTTAGTTCAATTTTCAAGTTATGAAAATGAAGTGGTGTACCTAGTATATAAGCTTCTGGGACAAAGATGCCAATTCTGTGATGGGGTGTCATCAATGGTCATATTCCATTTAAGCTGATAATTTGTGTGCATTTTAAACTCAGATTTGCATGGATGGTAATGTTGTATTGCACAAATGTGCATGTTGGTGGCTGTAAATGTGGCGAAACTGTATATTTTGGGAAGAATGTACAAGATACAAGTTTCAGCATGCAGCAGAGATGTGCCAGTGGCGGACAAAGTGTGCTGCTACTCAAATTTCACTTTGTCACAATAGGATGAAACAGCAATGACAATTGTCAAAAAACTGTAGTCAGTAAGTGTTGTATGGTTTTCAGAAATCCGCATTGCAGCTCTTCCTCGTTTGTAGTTTGTTTGAAAAAGTCTTAATCATAATCAAGCACTTACAAAAAGTGCTGCCTGAAGAACACTCCTCATAGAAACAATACTTCACTTTGGAAACTGAGATTCTGATGATTATTTACAGCGTATGCCCAACCTTATCTAAAAGCTTGTAGAGCATAATTTTTAATGCACGGGATATCACAACTGATGGTTACCC
Source organism: Allolobophora icterica (assembly GCA_963556255.1). Classification (NCBI taxonomy): domain Eukaryota; kingdom Metazoa; phylum Annelida; class Clitellata; order Crassiclitellata; family Lumbricidae; genus Allolobophora; species Allolobophora icterica. The sequence goes on along the minus strand of OY744602.1, from coordinate 93,452,154 downwards.
CAAGTAAAGCCCATGTCTGCAGTCATAAGCTGTTTCAAGAAGATTGTTCACGTGAAGTAACTGAAACTCAAAAATGCTATTCAAATTCACCAAAGCATGAATTATTCAAAATGGTGATTCTAATCTAAATTCATGCAATAATTCTGAGGAATTTTCTTCAGAAATGTGTTTTGGATATTTGGTTTTTTGATTTTATTTACATATTATGTTGAGTTTCTTTCCATTCATGGGTTTGTTTATTATTATTACCGGGTATTACAAATATTTTTAATGCATGCAAGGTCACACAGAAATGTGAATTGGTAGTGTGGTTAGTCAGTCGCCAGGTGAAGAGCAGTTAGATATCCAAATGCTTGAAAGCCAATGAGAAACAGTGAGTACCAGTATTGCTTTGTCAGACTGATCCTTTGGTGACAGTAATGTAAGGCTGAGTATCACTGGCATACTGCATGTTTAGATCAAACATTGTAAAAATTATGGCTTTTATTTTTTATTTCCACCTAACTAAGTGTTTGATTAAATCAGACTTTCCAAGTTTGGCTGGTTTTATAAAATAATATTACCAGATTTTATGACTTTGAGAAATAATCAAATTTGACTTGTTTTATGTAAGTGCTGCTCTTCTGTTTTGTAGGACCAAAAATTAGTCATGTTTTCCCAGTTTATGTGAATCTGATCCTATATTATAAATTGGGAGAAATCATTCAAGGTTTACTATTTCCATTTTTTTAATATTATACAACTGTGAAAGCTCAGAGCAATAGTTCAAGTTTACCAGTTGATGTTAATATTATTTTAATTTGTGAATTTCAGAGAAATCATTCAGGTATATTCTGGTTCCCTGCCATCCATGCGCATCCTGACTGATTGTCGATGTCCAGCCGATCATCCGCGTGTGAAGCCACAACAGACGATCATTTGCATCCGCAACGGGGTTCCAGACAACAATGGAGATGAGGTTCTCAGGGTCAACGCCAACGCTCACCCGCTTGAGTACGTCAATGATGGCGACGGCAACACATTTTGGTTGACAGTTCCGATTGACGATGTCTATATTGAGGTGGATTTGGGAGACCAGTTTCATGTAAGAGAAATCTGTGCTGTGAGTTGTAGGTTTTAAGTTGTGGCTTAGAACCATGGCATTTATAAGATTTTAGTCTGACTTCCTTAAGGAACAAGCTTATGGAAAATGTTATTAAGTCTATTCCTGAAAAGTGGTATCTTGTCTTTGCTGAGCCATGATATACACATAGATACGAAAGAACGTTTCTCTAACCTACAAATACACAAATAGTTGATGTTATAGTTCTTAAACAACAAGAAATTCGCCTGTTTATGAACAGTGTATGTGTAGTGGTTTTCTCTGAGTTAGAACATTTGAATGTGGACTGTAAAGTTGGGTTTGTTGTCTTAAAACTGGAATTTAGCTGGTTTGTTTTTGTCTTCAATCCCTAGTGCTTGATAAGAGTTTTGAGGAGCCATATATCTGCAAGGAAAGTTATTATTGTGGCCGTGTTGATTATGTGAATTTTACTGCAACCCAGTGACTGGCTGACAGCTAGAGCAGAAAATAGATATGAAAAGAGACTGAAAATCGATAGGCAAATGGACAGAAATAGATATGATACAAATAAATACATGTGTCATATAACCCAATACTGTGTAATTCAGTTTTAACTTTACATTTCACTTTTGTAAATTTCATCTGATTGAAATTGATCCATTGGTTTTCAGACACTTATGATAATTAAGCACTGCATTGTTCAGAGTGAGTAAATATGTAAGTAAGTGACATATTTGCAACTGACAAGCACATATGCTGTATCTGGTTTAGAACAGCAGAGCAATATTGTTAAAAGAACTTATAAGTTGGTCTTGTATGCTGATTTATTCTTTGTTCTTTGTTTTAGGTATTTTTTGTTGTCATTCAGTTCTACAGTCCATTTCCAAAGGCACTGACAATAGAGAAGAAGATGACAGTTACATCTTCCTGGGAGACGTGGCAGATGTATGCGGATGATTGCAACGATGCGTTTGGTCTCCCAAATAACGGTCCTCTAGCTCTTCCAACTTCCGTCAATTGCCTGCAGTTTGCTAGGCAAGTAGTCTAGTGTAGTCTTATTGACCCAGTGGTCAGGTTGGTGGCTTTTGTCCACTCCACTTGTCATTTATTCAACTAAGGTCGTGGGTTGCTATGTTTGTACCGAGAACTAGAACTGTTTCTGAGAATGAGCTTCTCCAGTTGCTGGACCTAAATTTTGGAATTTTCTCTGTGCATCTGTTTGTGTCTCCCTCCAGTCTCTTATTTCATTTTAGTCTCATGTTAAGAATTAACATTTTCAGCTGGCTAATCCACCGTTGGCTGTCTTTTTGTCTAAGTAAGTAAGTAAATAGCCTTTTTTGCATCTGACAGGCACACATGTTTTGCATTGTATACAACGATTACATACATATTTTGAAATAGACCATACTGGGAGCAGATTACAAAGTCACACATGCACAGCTAAATGTACCGGTAACTAAAAGATTGACCTGGTTTTGTGCACCATCTGTTGATGCCTAGAACATCAGCCACCGATTCTGTAGAAGTTGCTTGTTAATTATAATACTCTGCTGTTTCTGTAATCCGACGATTGTAGGTTCAAGCCTGCTGAGCAGACTCTGAGTAACTACCTTGGACAAATCGATTGCATAGTTTTGTCTCTTGCCTCAGATTCGGATTTAATGACCTTGTATGACATAATAAGTGCAACTAATAAATAATTTATTAAATAAATGAAGTAACGATTTCACTGATGGCCAGTTTAATTATGAGTCAAGATACATGTATTTGGCTTCAACTGCAGCCTGCATTTATGTTTAAATATTTTATGATATTATAGAGTGTTACTAGTCGAGACTCTCATTGTAAATAGTACAGCTGTGAAAACTGAGGATGCATACGCAGGACTTTTATAATAATAATAATAATAATAATAATAATAATAATAATAATTAATAATAATAATAATAATAATAATAATAATAATAATAATAATAAGACATTCAACAACAGCTCCTAGAATAATTTTTTAGACTCCTGAGGGATTACATGTACCTCGGAAAAAAAAATGATGATGATAATAATAAGACGATTTGTATAGCGCCATAGCACAGCTGAAGCTGAAGGAAGGAGCTTACCAGAGTAAGCTTGGAAGCTTCTGACCAAACATGCTGACACCATGCTGTACACAGTAGCAAACCTACACTGCCCATTCTAATGGGCCGTGGTGGTGAAGGATCTCACCCCATATATTCACTGACAAATGGGCTGAGTCAAGGCCATATGATTTGACTGAGTGCCTGTGAATAAGCTGGTTTCCTCGATTTCCCTTTTTTGGGTGCTGTAGATCTCAAGATTACGATTATGATCGTATGGTCACTATTTAAAAACATGTATGTTTAAATTTGCTGTTCAATGTTTATTTAACTGAGCTTTACTTGCTGCTGTTTTTTGTTTCACTGTGTAGTAATAAGGGATTCACACCGTACTCTCGGGCTAATGTAACCTTCAGCCTTCTTTCATCGACCCCAGTGACCCGACCTGGATACAGTGATTTCTACAACACTGCTGCCCTCTTGGACTTTGTGAAGGCAACTAGGGTTTGCTTTCGACTGCAGGGCCATTATTACCCGATGACAATTAGGCACCAGTACTTCGGAATTTATGACATCAGCATTACTGGAAGGTAGCTCTTATAGTATAGTTGATTCTTAGCTTGCTTGTGACATTGGGTGAGCCGACAATACCAGTAAGCTCTCTGACAGGGATGTTTTTAACACCCACATAATTCACCTGGCCAGTAGTGGTTCTGCTCTTTACTACTGCTGACCAAGTGAACTATGTTCGTATGGGAGAGCTTACCGGTAAATGGTCATCTTTGTTAAAATGCTTGTGCTAGATAAATTCTTGTAATAAATTACCTAGCCATAACAGCGAAACGGTTGATTCCATCTGGCTTCACCCTTTTAGGTGATAATATGTGGTATGACAATAATTGCTGAATTTGCTGTAGTATTTTAATGTTACTGGGTTATTAAAAGAAATTATATTGGACATGATTTTCTTTAACTTGCTTATGTGTTGCTTTGGTGAGTTCAATTGAGGATGCTAATGGAAAAGACTTTTGAAATATGTTATTCTGTTGTCCTCATAGGATGTTAAACTCTCTTAGGATAGGCACTCCAGTACACTTTGAATAAGCTGGGTCCCGCGACTTCGCTTTTATGGGCGCTGTAGAAATCGCGAGATTACGATTACGATTACAATTACACTGCTACATGTAACCACTAAAGTACTACCAAAGTACCACGAAAATGCCACTAAATTATGATATCATATGAAAATAGTTCCCAATTGTTTGAAGTAGGTTTTGAGACTAAAAACAAACTAACGATGAAATTTAAATGAAAGAGTAATTGTGCTAATGAAATAGGGACAACTGTAGTGAAACACTTACGTTACTAAGATGTGCTTGCCTTGTTCTCCAGATGTAAGATGCGATTGCTTTGTTTCTTTAGATGTAACTGTAATGGCCATGCGGACTCTTGCGATCTTTCGTCACTGCCCTACAAATGTCGTTGCCATAGCGACAGTTTCACAGATGGAAACCAGGTCATTTTTGACTTTTGACTCTTTTCCTGTTCTTGTTTAAACTGAGTCATTGTATTACTTAGAAATGGCAATCAATTGATACATGATAGTGTCATTGTATCATAACAGGTTACTAGGATGTTTTCAGGCCCAAGTTGAGAGTTGTTTACTGCCGCTCAAAGGCCTGGGAATATGTATGCAGTGCTTTTTTTCAGCCGGAACGCACCGGAACGGCGTTCCGGCACCTTTTCAGCTACTGAAATATAATTTATTTATTTTAATAATTAAAACAATAATTTTGTTATTTTAATTTAATTTAAGTGTTTTTGAACTGTTTTCAGTGTTTATTGAGACCCCTCCCAACCCCCAATCCCGTTTTTCTCGTGATTTAGCCCGCCCATAATTGTTGCGTTCCGGAACCTCTTGTTCCATTCCAGAACCTTTTTTTCTAGAAAAAAAGCACTGTATGTATGTATGTATCAGGACAATTGTTAGTACTTGACAGAAGCACTGTACATGCACCTACAGCCATCTTACAGATCTAAACAAGTGCATTGTAAGAAAGTTTGCAAATGTATGCTGCACGGAGTCAAAGGCAACAGTAGGTAGATGCAGTGGGAGATAAGAACCTCACCTACATTCTACTGCGGGACCTCGGAGTTTTACTTCACCTAAGTTTTGTGGTCTGTTAGAGTAAGTATACCTGCTGTTCCTCTGATGTGTTTGTTACATTACATCCATTGTCCTTGCCAGTTTTACCTGATGGTATTATTCTTTTCTGTTTCTTTGTAGTGTGAGCGCTGTCTGCCTCTATACAACAACAAGCCGTTTGAAGCGGGGAACCAGCTGAATCCCTACCCTTGTAAACTGTGTCAATGTTACAATCATTCGTCAAGCTGCATTTACAGTGCTTCGACGGATCTCTTCCCGTCGGACTACGACAGCGGCGGGGGTGGAGTCTGTGTGAGTTGTTTGCATAACACAACCGGACAAATGTGTGACACATGTGTTGCCATGTCCTATCGTCCGAATGGAAAGAGTCTCTTTGCAGCAGACGTCTGCCTGCCTTGTGACTGCAGTCCAGCAGGAACTCTTCCAGACAGCATGGACTGTAACAAGGTACCATCTCTTATTGATCAAATGGAGGTAGAATAAGGCAAGTCCTTCACTCGCAATTGCTCGTGGCGCTTCGGCGTGAAAAATTCCGGCACAGTATCAAATGCTGTAGTCGGGTGCGCCTCTGAGTAGTAGTTGACTTCGAGAGGCGCTATAGAAATATCCGGAAAAAAATAAAATAAAAAATTTATTTTATGACTGTCAAACAACTTACCTTTAAGTCCTCAGTTTCTCAGTGAGTTAAGGTAAGGACTGGAGGTGAGTTGTTTATTACCTGACTGTGAAATTGGACCAAAAGCTCTTAGAAAACCTGTGGATTAATAACATACAGTCATGGACTGAGTTATATAATTCGAACAGTTGTTTAAGGAGACGAGACACAGAAGTGGATGGAAAAGAATTGTCCATGATGCATCGAATCCTTGAATCGAAAACAAGACAAATAACAGGGCAGGCAACACTATTGTGAGGTACTACCTAGAAGGTGCTTTGTTAAGTGTCTAGATAACTAAGAGTCTTCTAAGTGTTACAGACTTCACTGGTGTCTCACTGAGTTAAGGGAAGAGAAGTTAAGAGGATTACTCTGTTACATTATGTGACCATCAGATGACAGATCTCTAAGTTCTGCAGCCATAATTCCTTTCTTGAAACAAAGTAGAGTTCCCCATTGAGGTTGATTAGTATCTTATCAGTGTTTGTGTCTGACCATTTATGTAGCTCCTTTCGAAATATCTATAAATATCTAACAAAGTTGTTGCTAGTTTGAAGTAGACGTCTGAATTGGGTTAAGCTGTGTTAAAGTTTCTTCAGGTTAGTTCTAAAGGTCAGGAATATGAGAGCCTTGTGAAAAAGTGTGGTTGCAATATCCACTTATGGTACTTGACCAAGTGACAATGTTAAATGTAAAGGCCATTTTCTGTGTAAGGCTAATGTTAATTATGGAGGCCAGTGTACGTGTAAGGCTAATGTTTAATTATAGGATGGAGGCCAGTGCACTTGTAAGGCAAATGTTTAATTATAGGATGGAGGCCAGTGTACGTGTAAGGCTCATGTTTAATTATAGGATGGAGGCCAATGTACGTGTAAGGCTCATGTTTAATTATAGGATGGAGGCCAGTGTACGTGTAAGGCTAATGTTTAATTATCGGATGGAGGCCAATGTACGTGTAAGGCTAATGTTTTATTATAGGATGGAGGCCAATGTACGTGTAAGGCTAATGTTTAATTATAGGATGGAGGCCAGTGTACGTGTAAGGCTCATGTTTAATTATAGGATGGAGGCCAATGTACGTGTAAGGCTAATGTTTAATTATAGGATGGAGGCCAGTGTACGTGTAAGGCTAATGTTTAATTATTGGATGGAGGCCAATGTACGTGTAAGGCTAATGTTTAATTATAGGATGGAGGCCAGTGTACGTGTAAGGCTAATGTTTAATTATAGGATGGAGGCCAGTGTACGTGTAAGGCTAATGTTTAATTATAGGATGGAGGCCAATGTACATGTAAGGCTAATGTTTTATTATAGGATGGAGGCCAGTGTACGTGTAAGGCTAATGTTTAATTATAGGATGGAGGCCAGTGTACGTGTAAGGCTCATGTTTAATTATAGGATGGAGGCCAATGTACGTGTAAGGCTAATGTTTAATTATAGGATGGAGGCCAGTGTACGTGTAAGGCTAATGTTTAATTATTGGATGGAGGCCAATGTACGTGTAAGGCTAATGTTTAATTATAGGATGGAGGCCAGTGTACGTGTAAGGCTAATGTTTAATTATAGGATGGAGGCCAGTGTACGTGTAAGGCTAATGTTTAATTATAGGATGGAGGCCAATGTACGTGTAAGGCTAATGTTTTATTATAGGATGGAGGCCAGTGTACGTGTAAGGCTAATGTTTAATTATAGGATGGAGGCCAGTGTACGTGTAAGGCTAATGTTTAATTATAGGATGGAGGCCAGTGCACTTGTAAGGCTAATGTTTAATTATAGGATGGAGGCCAGTGTACGTGTAAGGCTCATGTTTAATTATAGGATGGAGGCCAGTGCACTTGTAAGGCTAATGTGGTCGGGCGTGCGTGCGATCAGTGTGTGCCTGGGTTTTTCAATCTTCAAGTTACGAATCCTGTGGGTTGTGAAGCCTGCCTTTGCAACGTCGCTGGAACGGTCGGAGCAAATGAATCGTGCGATCAGACAACTGGACAGTGCAACTGCAAGCCCAACGTCCAAGGTATTGTCCATATGTCTTATCTTAAATGAAATTATATTAATTTTAGGGCTGGTACTGATTAAAAAATTAATCAATTAATCTCCAAAATTTAACTTCAATTAATCGATTAAATATTGAATTCATTTGATGTCTGTTATGTGACCAGTCTCTTGATTTCTGAATTGCTGATATGAGTGTGAGATTATATCAGTGCACAGATGACATGGATGGTCGGTCCGTAGAGTTGATTTGGTGTTCATTTCAAAGAAAGTTTTATACGGTGTATAGCAAAAGCGCTTTCAGAAAGTAAATAAACATTCATTGCTTTTGTAAGTTACTTTAAAGTTGCTGTATTAATTGTCTGGATACTTAAACATTGAGAGAACTCAGTCTTGACACTGTTGTTTTACTTCAGGATTGCGTTGTGACAGATGCAACTATGGGTTGTACAACCTAACCAGCTCAAATCCTGATGGTTGCATTTCATGCAGTTGCAACCCTTACAAGTCAACAAGTTCTTTCTGTGATCCGGATACGGGACAGTGCCAGTGCAAAATGTTTGCTTTTGGGCTGCGCTGTGCCACCTGCATTGCAGACTACTGGGACAACAATGGCAGCTGTCAGAAGTGCATGTGCAGCGATATCGGAACAGTGTTGGGGACGGTGTGTAACAGCAGTTCAGGACAGTGTGTGTGCAAGAGAAACGTCATGGGCCTCAGCTGTGACACATGTGTTGACAATTTCTTTAATTTAAATGTTGTCAATGCAGATGGGTGTGTGACGTGCGACTGTGATCCGCGTGGAACCATTGCGGGAAACCCCACGTGCAAGAAATTTCTCGGGGAGTGTGAGTGCAAGTTGTATGCAACCGGGCGAGCGTGTAACCAGTGTAAGTCCAACGCATTTAACCTCACGCAGTCGAATCCGAACGGCTGCGTCTTGTGTGACTGCGACTCGAGTGGGACCCAGGGTGGAAGTGGAGGGGGTTCTGGAAATGTATCATGTGACCAGAATTCGGGACAGTGCACATGTCTCTCTAGCAGAGTCGGAAGAAGATGTGACAGCTGTCTCGCAGGTAATTGAAAAGTCTTGTTTGAATTGAATCTAAGCTGTGTACTTTTGTACTGCTGCCATCATATATGCATGCATATGTGTATGTAATTGTAATTGTGAGTGCTTATTTATGTAGCACCTATTGTAGAAAACTCATTACAGATATGCCAGACCTCACTATACAGGACTATGATTGAAAGAATGGCCTTCAGCAGCTTGCAAAATAGGGGCATAGAAAGTAGGAGAAGCTCATGTCACAGATTGCATGGAATCCTGTTCCAGAAGGAGGTGTTGACCATGGCAAAGCTTCCATGTTGGATTGTGGCAGTATATGACATGGGAACAACTCATATATATGTGTGTATTTATTTGTGCATGTATATATGTATCTAGCTACTCTCTAAATGCTGCACCTTTGAGTTCCTTTTAGAGCACCACGTCTTAGCCAAAGTGGTGTAAAAGTTAAGAAGAAGCGCTAATCAGTAAGAAAGTGTGCTCTGATTCGAGACAAGCAGTGAGTCACTCACCACTGGTGAGCATTGCATATGCAGATCCTAACAGACGAATACCCTCTAGAGGTGAGAGTCAGAATTCCTGGTCCATGTTGCATTGGGGATGAGGAATAATGGCCGAATTTTAGTCATCCACACAATTATGCTGTCCAGCTGGTAGGCCTACTCCATCAAAAGTAATTATATGCAACCATCCTCAGCTGTGGCATGTTCCTCTCTGGAGCATTGCTGTTTCCACGACATGCAGCCAATTAGCTGTCTATTACGGGCCCGTCTCCAGGCAGTTTGCAGCCCAAGGTTAAGTGGGCACACCTTGAATGTCCACTACCACCGCTCTTGCCAATGTGCAGCAGGGGCGCCCAACAGGCCTCTTTTATGTACTTGGAGGGCCGTGAATTGTTGCGGGCAATGTCTTGGTCAACTTTGCAGTGCGCGATGTGTCCCAACAGCGGCAGTCTCCTTGGTTGAATATTGGGTAAGGCCTGAATTAATCATTTCAAAATGAATAAATCAATTAAATAAATCAATCTGATGATCGTCTCAAAGTGAAACAAAATTCCACACTTTTTGTCCGTCGGTGAAGTCCAGTCAGGGTGTAATAGGTCGGTCAGAAATCATTTTGAAAGAAAGGACTTTTAAGTTGGACCTGTGCAGGACAGAGATGGACCACAAATTCTCTTATTTCAGTTATTATACAATACATGTATCTACATACATACATGCTTACGTACATACATACATACACATACATACACACATGCATACACACATGCATAGTTGCACAATTACATACACACATACATATACACTTACATACACATACACACATACACACTTACATACACACTTACATATGTGTATGTATGTAATGCATGGACTTGCCATATATGTCATTTAGGATACTTTGTGGATCCATCCGCAAGTGGTGGCTGTCGTCGTTGTGACTGTGATCCAACTGGAACTATTCCACAGACGAATTGTGACTCATTGACGGGACAGTGTCAGTGTCGACAGGGAATGTCTGGAATAGCGGGACTGCGCTGCGACAGCTGTCTGCCGACCTACTGGGGAATGAACTCCGCCACTTCCAGGTTGGGAAAATTCATCATGGGTGGCTGAAAATTTATTGCTATATTTACTATGTGTAAAATTTGCTCACATCTTTAGATCTGTTTAATAGCTATGTTTCAGTAATTAGCTCAAAAGGTATTGTATAAATTTGTGCACTTCATGTGTTGATTTAAATAAAGTGTGATATTTAATTGTATTTTGGTTTATTTTGTGGCAGCTGTCAGTCTTGCCTTTGCGATCCAGCTGGCAGCAGCAGCAACATTTGTAATCCAGAGAGTGGTCAGTGTCCATGCAAGAACTTCACCACTGGACGTCAGTGTGGTCAGTGTCAGCCGGGAACAACTGGTCTACAGATGGACAATCCGTATGGCTGTAGCAAAGGTAAAATCAGCTGCAGCTGCAGCCAGTCTGGCATCTTAACCAGGATACAGGTGGTTTGGTCTGAGGAAAGAGTTTCTGGTCATGCATGTGCATTCTGTTGATTCGGGAATGTAGGGAAAATGTGTGGATTGACTTTTTGTAAGAGGTTTGTCTTGTCTTGCCTTGTCATGATTGATTGGTTGATTGATTGAATTGTTTATTGAAGCACCACACAACAGACAAATCAAATTATAACAGTTTCGCCTATAGCATTTCAAGTGCTGGCGTCAAAAGGGTAATCCAAAAGGTCAAAAGTCCTGCTACAGCCTGGATTACCCTCTCACATAAACAGTTTACAGGTGGCCAGTTCAACACACACCTTCATGATCATTTCAAACAACATTTCAAATCATATGCAAAGAATCTAAACAGTGCAGTGCAAGGTAAAAAACAGTAACAAACCATACAAACAATTAAATGTGCGAGGACGGTAGGTAGCATTTAATTTGTACTTTAAATAAACCAAGGACAGGAGCTTGAATCAATGTCTTGTCTTTGGTCGTCCTTGATCCGAGGATTGGCTGCACCATGGGCATTGGTTCCATCAGCTTTTGTCTTTCAACTCCATCATTAAATGATCGATTGGCAAATCAGTCCACAAGGCTAGAAGAATCTAAGAGGCTAGAGGAATATAAAATATTTTATATGAAAACTATGTGGAATGACCTTGGGAATCCAGAGCACGATGTACAAAAATTAAGAGAATGAAATTTGGTAAGCATGATGGAAATTTAGGCCACCGTGTTATACTAAATCGACATTGTGCCCTAAATTTAATACACATGCAATGACAACCATTTGTAAAGAGAATATTCTGTTATACAAAACAGTGAAAAGACTGGCTTTTCTAAGAGACTGGGAATACAGACCAAGACATTGGATAAGAAAATGAGTAGAATGACCTTTTGCAAGTTACTGATAATTAAGATGTCACTAATGTTATGTGGATAAAGAGTAGATTTCTTTCTGACTCAACTAGCAAAGTCTTATTTAGGCTGAATTTTTTTTCAGTTCCCGGAAAGCAAGCACCTCCAGACAATGTCACTTTGGGCCCAGATTTCATCATACTGAGGTGGAATCCGCCAGACTTTCCAAACGGAATCTTGCAAATGTATCGTCTATATCGAGATGATGTCCTCCTGACCAGCTTACCACCAAATGGTATTTTATTACTATCAAATGGTATTTTATTACTATCAAATGGTATTTTTTAAGTACCAAATGGTATTTTTTTAATACCAAATGGTATTTTTTTAATACTAAATGGTATTTTTTACTACCAAATGGTATTTTGTTTTACTACCAAATGGTATTTTGTTTTACTACCAAATGGTATTTTTACTGTTTCTTCCCATTAGTACATGTAACTGTATACACTTCAACTGTGATGTTTGCTGCAAGTTCGCTGGTTGATCTCTACAAATCTGCATGGGACTGCTAGTGGAGACCGTCTTCAGCCACTTGAAGTTGCTATTGTAATAACAGATTTATGTAGCCCCTCTAGGTTGAAGGATCCTTCAGCTGAAACACAAGATGGACAGAAACAGTCGAAAATGTGGATAATGTATCACTGGAGACTACATGACGAGTGAATTTTCTAATATATGACTGTCGTCAAGGAAATATTTAAAATGTGCTAAAGTTACAAGGTAATTATTATTATTATTATTATTATTATTATTATTATTATTATTATTATTATTATTATTATTATTAGACCTCCGAATGGTCTATACCGCGAGAGGCGCTTTATAAATGCCCATATACAATACAATACAATATTATTATTATTATCATTTGAAGATTTATAAAGCACACGTTAATATGACTAAATACGCCGCAAATGCGCAGTAGTAGCTTGTGAACAGATAAGTTTCTAATTTCTTCCCGAAGCTTTCGATAGGAAGTTCATGGACATGGAGTTTGACAGCCAGTGCATTCCAGACTGTTGGGCCGGATGCACCAAATGTTCTTCTAAGCATCACAGTGGCCTTTCCGGACCACACTTAGTCGTAGGTCTTCCACAGTCGAGACCTACCAGGAGGCAGTGTGAATCTGAGGTGGCAGCTGGTCAGCCGTGAGGTGGTAGTGAGAAATAGTGTTTGTCGCGGTCGACTCCTTCGATCGCAACGACGAACCAACGAAGGAACTATTAAAAGATCTTTATTTAAAAATAAAGTCGATTAAGTGTAGAGTAAGTCAACTCGTCTATCAAATATCACAATCGTAGACAGCACACAGGTTGGCTGGTCTCGATTGAACGTTATACGATCAATGTTTCAACGTTTACAAATCTTCGTCAAAAGGCCCTTAATGTACATCAGGTCTATCTTATATAGAGTTCTCCCGGATTCCAGAACGTTCTGTGACGTCACTGTACTTTTCCCTGGAAAGTCCTACTGAACACGTATATCCTTGTTGCATGCACCGAATTAATGTTGACAGCTTGCTGCAGAATTTTCCGTGCGTTGTAAACAAGCTTGTTGACGCATCGGTTTTCTTCCCTTGATGCATGCACCCGCGTAGACCACGACATTCCCTCCGCCCTCAGATGATGACACGTCTTCAGCACCATCCCGAACGGGTCATCACGAGCAAGCCGGGCCTCCAGACTCCATCTCGACACAGCATATACAAACAAAACAAAACACATCAGTTAGTCAATTTATCTATACAATTTGCGGGCTCGATCCTTGTGTGTCGGGCCATTCCCCCCCTTCACCATCCGAGTCACAACCGAGAGAGGAAATCAGCCACCGTGTTCTGACGTCCAGGACGATATCGAAAGTCCACGTTAAACTCTTGCAATGCTAACGCCCAACGAGTCAGTTTCGCACTCTTAGGGCTTGCATCTGTGAGATAAGACAAAGGATTATGATCTGAATAAATGATTATCTTTGATAAGAATATCCATGACTTGAACCGTTTAAGTGCCCAAATTACTGCGAAAGCCTCTCTCTCAATTGTAGACCAATGCATCTGTGTATCTGTAAGTTTAAGGCTAGCAAAAGCAATTGGTTTTTCTTGACCTTCTTCGGTCCACTGAAACAAGCAACACCCGACCGCGGTGGCACTTGCGTCAACACTTAAACCAAATTCCTTAGTGAAATCAATGGTATGCAACTGTGTAGCTTTACTGAGATCATCCTTTAACTTATCTAGTGCTTCTTGATGCTTTTGCTCCCAAGGCACCTTCGTAGGTATGTTATCTCGTGTCAAATCAGTTATTATCCGTGCTTTTTCAGCTAAAGCAGGTATAAAATTTCGAAAATAACTGAAAAAACCCATAACCTTTCTAACTTCTTTCTTTGTTGTTGGAGGATGGATATCATTGATCGTAGCGATCTTACCTGGATCAGGTTCAATACAACCTGACCCTACTATATGGCCAACAAACTTTATTTTGTTTTGTGCAAAATTACATTTTCTTAAATTCAAAGTGAGTCCTGCTTCCTCAATAGTTTGCAAGAATTTCTCTAGATGTTCTAAATGGTCATTCCAATTCATTGAAACCACTGCCATATCATCGACGAATGGTTCGGTAAAACTTCGCACTGGATGTAAAACTTGGGTCATAGCACGAATAAAGGTATTGCTAGCGGACTTGAGTCCAAACGGCATTCTTGTGAACTCAAAAAGTCCTGCATCACATACGAATGCCGTAAGCCATCGATGTTCTTTCCGAACTGGAATTTGCCAATACCCCGATTTCGCGTCGAAAACACTAATAAACTTTGCCCGTCCCACCTTTTGTAAGACGTCAGCAATGTCTGGGGTCGGGTAACAATCACCTAGAGAATATTTGTTAACATGGCGATAATCAATTGCCAATCGAACGCCATTTTGACCTTTGGGTCCCTTTAAAACGCAAACTACCGGACTGGCCATTTCACTTTTCGATGGTCGAATGATGTCTAATGCTAACATTTCTTCTATCTGGCGTTGTACTTCAGGTTTAAGTAGCTCAGGTACTTTATATGCCCTTAAACGCTTAGGAGTGAAATCATGAGTTATCTTAATTTCATGTTCTAATACTGGACAATACCCAGGTTTATCCACAAATACTGCCGTGTGCCGATCCAAAACCTCAAAAAGTTGCTTCTGTTCCTCTTGCGAAAGATGCGCTATAATCAGAGGATCAATTCGCTTACTCGGGCTTATTTGATCACGTTCTTCCTGATCTACAACCTCTACTATACCAAATTCTTCATCTTGATCAACAATTACTGAACAGCTATTGATCATCGCTTGTTCGAGTCGTTCATGGTATCGCTTGATCTTATTTGCGTGTAAATGTCTTTGTTTTCCCTCTATTTCTACTATATAAGAATATGGGGATTTAACCTTGACTACGGTAGCAGGTCCTTGCCATCGACTATAAAATTTAGAACTACCAAAATCTGGTGCTAATACTGCTACTTTATCTCCAACTTCGTATTTTCTGTCAGTACTACGCAAGTTATAATAATCTGCATACCGCTTGGTTTCTATATCACTATAGTAATCTGCATAAACTTTCGCGAATTCGAGGTTTTCCTTCAGTGATTGGAGATACTCTTCGGGTGATTTACCTAAGTTAAGAGGTACTTTTCGTTCGCCAGCCCACGATTCCTTCAACACACTAAGTGGACCCCGAGGAAGAGTTCCATAAACCATAGTGAATGGCGAAATATGAGTCGTGCCTGAAGGTTTTTCTCTAAGGCTCCACAGAACAAACGGTAACAATTGGTGCCATCCACGAGGATCAGATTGAGCAAGCTTAAAGATCATGGTTTTCAAGCTTTGGTTGCATCTTTCAACCAATCCAGCTGCCTCAGGATGTCCAGGGGTATTAAATCTGGGACTACAACCCATTCGCCGCAAGAATTCTTTCGTCAAACGACTGGTAAAGTTGGTACCACAATCAGAACTGATGATCCTTGGAATAGAAAAAGTTGTAAAAACTTGCAACAGAGCTTCACAAACTCCCTTTGCATTCAGCGATCTAAGAGGATACGCCATCGGCCAACGAGAAAATTTGTCCACCAGAACCAAAGCATAATTGTACTGGGGTTTCGATTGGTTGGATTCTCCAGTCACTACCATAGGGCCAATACAATCCATATTTAGATGGTTAAAACAGAGTTCATCCGCCCTCGGAATAGGAGTGATCGGGACTCGATCTGCCACTTTAACTGGAGTTCTTAGTTGACAAATTTGACAAGACGCACAATATTCGCGAATCCTCTCATCCATTCTTGGAAACCAAAAGTTTAATTTGATCCTGGCTCTCGTTGCCTTAAAAGCCATGTGCCCAGCACATGGGGCATCGTGTGCTACTCGCAAGACAACCTCGATTCTATCTTCCGGTAAACATAATTGATTAACCTTATGTCCCATAATTTCCCCTTTGTGGTACAGGAGGTTATTATCTATAAAGAAATTATTTTTATTCTGTCTCGCTTGTTGCCAGCAAGATATAAGATTGTGACAATTCTGTTGCTCACGCAATAAAGTATCATTATTCGCTACTCCCTCATCAGACTTGAACTCTGTTGACTCAACATCAAGAAAATTATCTGAATCATCAACTAGTTGCTCCTGAGAATATTCATTCACTTCTGACGGCAAGGATTCGTTGCTGTTACTTTTCTCGATATTAACTTCTAAGTTATCTTCTTCTGCCCCTTTATTTCCGGTTTGGGAGACTTGGGTTGAGCTGTCTGGTTATTGACTTGAACATGTGGTTGACCTCTCGTCCAATTGTTATACTTCGGTGTCGGATGACTACGGCATACTAAGTCATTCCCACCATCATGCGACGCTACATAAATGTCAGCCGCATTAGCTATGTCTTCACAGCTCAACCACTCCTCTTTTTCTTGGGCCAAGATATAATCTAAACAAGCCTTCGACAAGGACTCCTTAAGCCGATCCGCAACCAATAAACTTACAAGTTTATCAAACTCATCAGTTATCCTTCTACTTTTCAAATAATACATAAGAGCCACACGCAATTTGGATGAATAGATCGTAAATGATTCGTCCGATGCTTTGTGCAACGACCAAAATCGGGCTCTAAGATTTGAAGGGCTTATCTTAAACTCCCGTAGCAAAAACTCCTTCAGGAATTTGTAGTCATGGAGCTGTGCCTCAGTAAGGCGCATGGTTAATGCCTTAGCTCTTTCACTTAAAATGGCTAGCAATAATTTTGCTCTAACATCTTCATCCACCTCATACACATTAAACAAACCATCCAAGTGATCAAAGAAACCTGGAATTTCTATAGGGTCGGAAGGAAATTTCCAAAGAATATTCTTGAGGGCATCACTATAACGCTTAGTACGACTTGCTAAAGAATCTCTAACATTTCGTTCTTCCTGCTTTTCCTTCCTCTCCCTTTCTTCTTTCTCTTTCCGTTCCTTCTTTTCTCTTTCTTCTTTCTCTTTCCGTTCCTTCTTTTCTTCCTCTCTCCTCTTTTCCTCCCTTTCTTCCTTCTCCTTCCGTTCCTCCCTCTCTCTTTCTTCCTTCTCCTTCCGTTCCTCCCTCTCTCTTTCTTCCTTCTCCTTCCGTTCCTCCCTTTCTCTTTCTTCCTTCTCCCTTTGTTCTTTCTTTTCTTCCTCTCTCCTCTTTTCCTCCCTTTCTTCCTTCTCCTTCCGTTCCTCCCTCTCTCTTTCTTCCTTCTCCTTCCGTTCCTCCCTCTCTCTTTCTTCCTTCTCCTTCCGTTCCTCCCTCTCTCTTTCTTCCTTCTCCTTCCGTTCCTCCCTTTCTCTTTCTTCCTTCTCCCTTTGTTCTTCATATTTACGGATTTCGAACTCCAGACGGCGCTTCTGCAGCTCGTAATCCACTCCTGTTGGAGATATTGGACTACCCTTAAATTCCTCTTCTTCTTTTCCAATCTCCATGGCCCATTCTTCCATTAATTGATTTCGATCCCATGACATAACATCATCTTCGTCCCTTCCTGCCTTCATAAGATACACCCTAAGGCGCTCAGACGACATTTTGCGAATATTCGCTTGCATCTCTGTTGTCAACGCTTCCATTTTTACAAACAGTCAGTCAACAACAATCAACAAAAAAAACAGACACCACGCGGCAAACCCGCCACACAAAAGGAAAATTCCACAACCCAAAGTGCAACTATGCAGTATCCAAAGAAGTACACTCGCCAAGTACGCAAAAACTATACAAGCTCACGCAAGTCTGGCCTCGATCACAACAATGGATCAAATTTCAAAGAAATAATCAGCAGATATTGAAAGAGAAATAATGGCTGCCTCCCACTCGGCTGCAACTCCACTCTCTTTTCTCCTTCTCAGCCACGACAACACCTAGGATCTTACCCGTATGTTGACTGCTGTCTTCTGCTGTCTCAGCCGAACGACGCACTTCGTCCGTCCGACTGTCGTATGCCGATTCACCCGTCTCCCACGGTAGAAAGGCGTCTCGATCCGCTCGCTGCCTGGAACAGACCGTCTCTTGATCCTCCGGGTTGACTCCTTCCTCCGTCGGCTCGCGTCTTCTTCACCGGATCCAACACCGATGATCCCACTTCTGACACCAATAATGTCGCGGTCGACTCCTTCGATCGCAACGACGAACCAACGAAGGAACTATTAAAAGATCTTTATTTAAAAATAAAGTCGATTAAGTGTAGAGTAAGTCAACTCGTCTATCAAATATCACAATCGTAGACAGCACACAGGTTGGCTGGTCTCGATTGAACGTTATACGATCAATGTTTCAACGTTTACAAATCTTCGTCAAAAGGCCCTTAATGTACATCAGGTCTATCTTATATAGAGTTCTCCCGGATTCCAGAACGTTCTGTGACGTCACTGTACTTTTCCCTGGAAAGTCCTACTGAACACGTATATCCTTGTTGCATGCACCGAATTAATGTTGACAGCTTGCTGCAGAATTTTCCGTGCGTTGTAAACAAGCTTGTTGACGCATCGGTTTTCTTCCCTTGATGCATGCACCCGCGTAGACCACGACAGTGTTTGATAGTGAGAAATAGTGAGTTTTGATCTTTGTTTACAAAGTTTTGCTTCTCAGGATTTTTCCAGTTACTTTTACTAAGTTTATTTTGGTTTTGCTTCAGTTACAAGTTATAACGACTCTGGTCTCATCCCCTTTACCAAGTACCGCTATCGCCTGGAGGTTCAGAACGACTTTGGCTCCAGCTCTAGTCCAACGGTTACTTTTCAGACTTTGACAGGCATCCCATCTGGTGACCTTGCACTGAAAGCTTCTAATGTTGGTCCTGATACAGCCACATTTTCATGGAATCTGCCAACATCAACGAATGGAGTGTTGCAGAAATACCTCTTGACGTCCCTCACCCCTGCGGATACGTCTCCAAAAAGTCAGTATGAAGGACTCGCATCAAGCTACACAGTTACAGGGTTGAGTCCATTTACGAACTACACATTTCAGATCAGTGCCTGCACAAATGCAGGTTGTCTCTTGGGTCAGTCGATCTGGGTCGTGACCTCTGAGGCACCTCCAGCGAGACAGGGTTCGCCAAACATTACGGCAGTCAACTCCACGTGTCTGCTTATCGAGTGGTCTCCACCTTCTTCTCCAAATGGTAAATGTATGCTAATAGAAGATTGGTTTTGTTGACTGTATTGTGTGATGATGCTATATGAATGCTGTGAATAATTGAACAAATGAGTAGCCGCTAATGATTGGTTGGATTCTTCCCTTGTAATACGGAGTTGAGGAGATGAGCCTCCCTATGGTGGTTCCTGTGTGATTAAATCTTTTGTGTGTAATTACTTGGCACCATTGATACCTCTTTGGTGCTATATAAATATAAGAAAGAAATGGCTAAGCTATTGCTGGATTTTCATTTAATGTCTGTCTTTGGGAAACTTCTCTCATGTCTTGTGTGGTATTCTGCTTGCTAGCGTGCTCTGCTAGGCTACTGTCATTGTCAGTGAGTTGGAATTAGGCAGTGAGTTAGAACTGGGCATTAATGTACAGATGGGCAGTGAGTTAGAATTAGCCAGTGAGTTAGAACTGGGCATTAATATACAATTGGGCAGTGAGTTAGAATTAGGCAGTGAGTAAGAACTGGGTATTAATATACAATTGAGCAGTGAGTTAGAATTAGGCAGTGAGTATTAATGTACAATTGGGCAGTGAGTTAGAAGTAGGCAGTGAGTTGGAACTAAGCAGTTAAAACTGGCTTAATGTACAATTGGACAGTGAGTTAGAATTAGGCAGTGCTTTTGAACTGGGCATTAATATACAATTGGGCAGTGAGTTAGAATTAGACATTGAGTTAGACCTAAGCAGTTAGTTAGAGCTGGGCATTAACATAGTATTGGGCAGTGAGTTAGAACTGGGCATTAACATACATTAACAGGCAGTGAGTTTGAACTGGACAATGATTTGTTATGCTTTGTAGGAATAATAATTTTCTATGAGCTTTGGATGCAAGGACCAGTTCCACCAGATGGCAACACCACGTCTTCCTCTCTTCCTCCTCCAATGCTGATCTTTCGTCCTGCTGGTCAGTACAACCCGATGTCACCCCGGGCTGGAACTCTACCACCTCCTGCCACCAGCTTCTTGCACACTAGTCTCCAGCCATTTACCATCTACCAGTACCAGGTGTTTTGTGAGAACTCACAAGGAAAGGCGTCAGGTCCGTGGACTCCGGGAAGAACAGCAGAAGCGAGTAAGTACATCTGCATTTTTAAATTTGTTTTCTGAATATATCGACTGTTAATGACCATGTGTGTACATGTAGAATGATCTGAATGTGGTATGTAATGTGTATTTCGTACCTCGTGTTGGTACCAAATTCTGTTGCATGGTAACAGAGACAATTGCTGACATCTTGTCCAGGGTTGTTACATGGAGTCCACTGAGCAAGCTCAAACCTGGAAGCATTGGATTAGAGATGAATTTGCTACTGAACAGACCATAGCACTGACATTGACGATGATGTCGGGTGAGGGGTTACAATGAAGTCCACCTGTGTTGATTTCACATGAAAGCCCGGGTCCCCGGGATTTGAATCAACGCAAATGCTTGGAGCCAACCAACGGATTGCCGTCGACTGTTGACGGATGACTTTGATGTTCAAAGTTTCTGGAACAAGTTGTGTTGCAATTGGTCTATTGGTGTTGTGTAATTTCTAGTTCCAGTGTTGATGCCAGCACCAACCGTGCTGCCGGTTTCATCAAGCGCCCTTCTGGTCAGTTGGCCAAACCCCGACCCGGTGCGCCAAGCGAGGGGCTTTGTCACTTCATACACTGTCTTCGCTTATCAACAGACAGATCTTCAGCAGACGCCATTTGCTCCTGCATTCACCTGGATCGTAAGTTGTAATCGATATATACACATAGGGGGCGTGGTGGCTCAGTGGTAAGTTCGGCGCCTTGTGACCGGAGGGTTGCAGGTTCGAATCCCACTTTAGCCGCTGCGTACGGACCTTGGGCAAGTCCTTCACTCGCAATTGCTCGTGGCGCTTCGGCGTGAAAATTCCGGCACAGTATCAAATGCTGTAGTCGGGAGCGCCTCTGAGTAGTAGTTGACTTCGAGAGGCGCTATAGAAATATCCGGAATAAATAAATAAATAAATATATAGTTATATACGTTATATATATATATATAAAAATGTGCATATATATACTGATGCTTGGTCATAAGATAGTGGTGCTTAATAAATGCATAATAATAACAATAATAATGATGATGATGATAATAACAATAGCAATAATAACGATAATAATAATGATTGTGGTGCAACAGAATCAGATAAAAACACCTGTCTCGTGTTGCAGTTATTGGCCACACTGAATGCATCCACATTCAGCTTCCTTGCTGATGGATACGCGCCATTCTCCAACCAGAGCTTCTTCATTCAGCTGTGCAATTCAGTTGGCTGCGTTAATAGCAGCATCACCAGCAGCAGAACCCTTCTAGCAGGTACATATGTGTCTGAGTTAAGCATGTATGTTATTTATTTTAACAACTGCTTGAATTTTTTACACTTTGACGAAGAGCTGCCTTAGTCTCTCGGTCACTTTTAGTACACCCGCGTCATTATAATGTTAATGATTACAAGCAAATGTAATTTGTACCTTGTGTATTTTAGTTAAGTTTCGCTTTATCTTTAGTACGTCATGTTTGTAAACCAGTTATCAATCAATCAATCAATCAAATCATTTTATTGGAACCCAAGACAGAAAATATAGCAATGATACGAATACATCAAGTAACATCGAAAGAAAAAATATAAACCAGAGCAGCAAAGGGAAACCCAGAAGGGATATTTTATCCCGCTAGATTAGGGCACCCAAACCGTTTTACGTAACCTAAAATAGTACTGGCCTGCATAAGACATATCCAAAGGGTACAACTGGATGGCAATAACTCATTTCTCATAAATTAACCTACATCAGATGTAGGGTATCCTAATTAGTTAGAGAAGCACAAAACTTAACTAAGAACACAAAAATCTTAATTGACATCTTACCTGAATGCGGCAAAAAACCTGCCTTAATCATTTATGAATAGTGTAATGGAGAGAGAAATTGTTTCCATGGTTAAGATTTATCGCGTGTTAATTGCTGGTCCTAGGCAAGTCCAAACTGTATTTGTTACAAAGTCTTGATTGGCAATCAGAATGACTGTATTTCTTTGTTAATCTGTAGTTCCATCCGACCTTGGCTTGCCAGTTGTTTTTGGTTTCAATGATAGTACGATAAATATCAGCTGGCAGCCCCCGGCCAATTTGAACGGTCCTTCTCCTCAGTACATCATACGTCGGTCGATTCCTGCGCTGAGCATTCCGCCACCTAGTGTCGAAATGGGAGTTTATTTCCGTGGAAGAGGATATTACTTGTTCTCATCCGACATAGTTCCGCAAGGCGTTGGATTTACAGGTATTGTTTTACATTGTATTGCATGGTATTCGTTCCTTTCTTATATTTATGTAGCACCAGTATCTCAGACTAGCTGATTTATTGATAGTATTATACAAATGTGCTTAAAGGGTCTGGACAAACTTGATGCCTGTCATCCCAGATGTTGAGTAACATTGCAAATTGATTGTTAGAAAAAGGTGTCCTGCCACTGGGTCAGCTTCAGCCAACATATTTCTCCAGTAAATAAGCATGTAACTAAATTGGTAAGTAAATAAGACCATATACTGCAGATTAAATCATATAATTTCTTCGAATCATGGTTTCTAGACAGTTGCTGCTGGACTGGGTGATGGTGGATGGATACAAGAAACTGAAGGAGAAAGCCCAACGTCGAGAGGAGTGGTGCCATTGGACTTTTGAACCTGCCCAAGAACAGATTACTTGAAGAAGAAGAAAAATTTCTTCAGAGTATTAGTGTAGTGGTCATTCAAGCTTTGTACCCAGATGCAATTCATGGCAAGTAAATTTAACATTTGTTTGGTCGTCAGACGAGCACTTTTGTCCTTTGGGGTGCATAAGTAAGTTTTATCTTTACGTTAACCTGTTTTACTTTGAAATTTTCCTGAGATTTTGTCATTGATTTTTGTCATGACTTTTCTTTCATAGGAATCAGTGTCACATTCCGCACTTTCCAGAGTGACGCTCTGATTTTCTTTGCTGCTTCGCCTGGAATCCAAGAGGAATATCTCGTCATTCAGTTGAAAGCTGGTCGGCCTTGGTTCCTCTTTGACACCCAAGGTCCTTTCTGCTGATTTCTACTTTGCATATAACAATAATAATAATACTAACAATAATAGTATGTACCTTGGGGCCAAAAAAAATAAAAATAATAATAATAATAATAATAATAATAATAATTATAGGAGGGATTATATGTACCTTGGGGATAAAAATAATTTAATAATAATAATAATAATAATATTAATATAATAACAAGTAGGGGTCCACCGGAAAGACATTTTCCACCGGAAACCGAATCCGAGTATTTGGATGTACTATTTGCCGGATCCGGAAACGAACCGGGTACCATTTGTTCCATATGCGAAGCTTCACATTTTCATGTAATAAGAAATTATCGACATGAATTTCTGTACTTGTAATAAGTGACTAATACAATTTGAACTGTAGTCATTTCTGTGCAGTTGTGAAGTTTTCTGTGTAATTGTTTTAAGGTTCAACATTTATAATTTTATATACGCAAGTTTATTGAATAAGTTTTTAAAGAAAAAATTTTTTTTAAAGGAAACATTTTTTGCAACTGTTTGCGTCTACAATATTTGCCGAGGCGAATACTTCCGGAAACGGGATTTCCGGCCGAGGCAAATGTCCGAGGCGATTTCCGGTGGACCCCTAATAACAAGACAATTTATATAGTGTCTTAGCACAGCCAAGGCATGTATTATGACTCCAAGTTATAATGAGTACACTGACTGTACACTGTCGGTGGAAAGATGAGAGGGAGAGGACTGGCCACCCACCTCATTTGCCGAGGCTAAGAAAATTAAGTCGCTAACACTTCATACCCATGGCTGCCTCTCAGGCTAGTTTAGGAGACTGCTCTTCTTCTTGTGTATGTTAATTTGTGTCATTATTGACATAATTTACTTGAAAATTCTCTGTGCTGCAGAGATTTAATGTGATGCCTCAGATTTTTACTCAAATGAGAAAGATTTTATTTTTAATTCTCTTCAGTTTGGCTTTACTGTTAAATCTGCATCAAATGTTGATTTTAAAAGAAGTAGATTTTTAAATTCTGTGAAATTTGACTTTACTGCTAAATCTCTGCTTGGATTTTGACTTTAAAAGGAATTACAGCTTCAATTGTTGTGTGGTCAATAAGTTTACTCCCATGATGAATTTATGCAGCACATGTTCTTGACTGACCAGGATTTCTTTGTTTAGATTGTCCAACAGCTGTTACAACTGTTGATGATGGTGGTTTCCTGTACAATAACGGTTACTGGCATGTCTTCCAAGCAATTCGTTTGGGTAAACAAGGAACAATTCGAATGAATAACTCGTATTCTGGTAAGTGGATGATTAACCATGCCTCACATTCACACTTCTATATGATTTTGTTAATAAATTAAGAATTTAAGGTTACTACTAATAATAGTAATACTTTGTCATTCTTTACGTTACCTAACCTTACTTACCTATGCAGTGATGCATATTGCAGGCAATTAGTACGCTATCCTGGTCTGGTAAGTCGTAATCGTAATCTCATGATTTCTACAGCAGCCAATTTCATGAAGTCTTTGAAACCAGAAACCAGCTTATTCAAAGGTGTTCTGTCATAACATAATTGATAGGCAGGTAAGGTCAAAATCGGTTCTGAGTCAAGATCCAAAGGGTGTGGCAGGCAGACAGTCACATGACTACAGTAAGTAGTGTTTAGAATTGAAGCGGTGAGAGAGGTAAGGGGAAGCGGGAATCAGGGTAGGATTTGTGGGAAAAAATTTAAATTTTGAGTGAAAGTCACTATTTTGTGAAGTTTGTGAAGAGATAATTTATTGCTTGAGAAAACAGGAAGCTTTGTCTGAGACTGCAGTTCCTCAGTCTCTGCCTTCGCTAGCTTTGCCACCTGCGGTTGGTGAAAGGGATGGAGGTTTAGGTTACTGCATCTTCCTATGGATTTTGAGTTTTTGTGTTAGTCTGACTTTGCAGCTGCTTTTGCAGTATAATTGCTTGCTTCTTTTACCTGTCAAACAGTAGCCTTAACCTAACATGTAAGAGAGTGTTCTTTTCTATTTCCAGGTGTCAATTCAAGCCAATGTCAGAGCAATGTCTTAGGTAACAACACAGGCGTCTTTGTGGGCGGCCTTCCTGATACTTTCATCATAGAAAGACAGGATACTAACCCTATAATGCAGGTGAAGACCTCTCATTCAACAGTGGTAGATTCATTTCCCCTCTGGGTCTCAGTTATGGCACTTGTCTTTTGGCCCTGTGACCTGCGATTGACTGTTTAAAGCACCCTAGAAGTTAGAAGTTTCGCTGTGGTTGGCCGTCCTCCTGGAACTAGCTGCCTAGTAACCTGCGACATGAGCCTCTCTTTGCCTGTTTTCCGCAACTGCTTGAAGACCATTTTGTTCGATCGTGGTTTCATTGTGTTAGGTAAGGAGTTCCTCTGATGTGCTTCTTGAAGTGGTGTTGTATAAATGTTCAGTTACCATTACCATTACTCTAGAAGTAGCTACTTTCAGTGGCCTAGAAATTATTGTGTTTACAATTACTAAATAATTGTTTTTGGCTCATATTTTATGGTTAGAAAGTATTCTTGTTATGTATTATTTTTATTACAGTTTTTTGTCAGACATTATTATTGGGTTTCTCTGTATGGAGGCTCATTTCCTTGTGGTGAAATGACAGTGTTCCTTTGTGAAATGGCCACATATGACATTTCTTAAGTAAGTAAGTAAGTAAGTAAGTATATTCTTTATTAAACCAGCTGCCTGGGTGCATTCTGGTGTACATCCATCGAAAAAGCAATTTACATCAATAAATGTCAATAAGAATACAGCATTCTAATCATGAATGTTTTCCTCATATAATTGTCAGCTTGGGGTAAGATGCAATCATGAGAACGCAGTCGGAGGGTTATATTATTGACTTTTTGGGTTAATTTCTGAAGGTGGTTCAACAAGGATTTCAAGGTTGCCTGAAGAATTTCCTCATAATGACTCAGGCAACTCCTTCAGAGGAATGGATGACAGTGAACTTTAACAGTTCCTTGGGATCGACCAATGTCAGCCCACTCTGGCAGGGCTGTCCCTCGTCCTACACGAATGGCATTCGCTTCTATGGAACTGGTAAACAAATAATAATAATAAAATAATCTTTTCTTTATTTAAGTGCTTGCTAACCGCACTGCGCTGTACAGTGAACATACATATAGTAGAAACGGCAGCCAAGCAGGGCGCCTTACATACATTTATACAGTAGAAGCACATGATAACAGTTTTACAGGAGTCGATTATAACTGTTTATACAGTAGAAGCACATGATAACAGTTTTACAGGAGTTGAATATAACTGTTTATACGGCAGTCAACAGGGCGCCAATCACGGCCTACTATTCATTTAACCACCGCCGCCACCTAGCGAGTGGAAGGCTGAATAAACCTTATGGGGTCTACGGGGTTCGATCTTGGTACCTACTGCTCTTCACGCCAGTGTGTTATCCATTACTCTACGGGCCCCCCCCCCCCCATGGGGCTTAACATGCTGTATTGGTCGACGTGCTGCAGTGTAGTGCTAAATATTGACCTTCAGCATTATCCCTTTTACTTACAGCCTGGTTTACCCGCTGTGTGATAAGGCATGTCCTTGCGCTCCTGAGTAGACTGCCGTTAAGGGGTGCTATATAAATGTTCCTTAATAATAATAATATCCTATGATGACTTCAAGTTAATAAGTCCATGCTCTACTTACATTTCAGAAACAACCTTCCTCTCTCTAAATTGATTTTATTTTGTCCATTACTGCATAAGACTTCAATATGTCAGAGAAAAGTAATTTATGAAATTCGTTCAAGACAGTCTTACTGTAATAGGACTCTGTGAAACTCGTCTTATCACCATTCTTGACAGCTGTGGCTTGAGCTACTCAGTTTGTCTCTTCTACAGTTTTGCAAGCACCCAATGTCTGTATTATTTGACAGTAATTTCACTGGTTCTTGGCGGGAACGCCACTGATGAGTTTTTTCTTCAAGTGGCGCTTTATAAATGTCAGATTACAATTACACTTACTATATTCACATATATTGGTGGTTTTCTGTTACCTTCTGTTTGTAGGGTATTTGGTTTTTCGGTCAGCAACTTTTACCGGAGGTAGTTCGACCGACTTCTCTTTCAAATTCCGAACGGAATATCTGTCGGGCCTTCTGTTTTTTGCGTACGGGGGCAGCGGTTCGTACTACCTCGCCCAGATTGTCTCGGGTTGCCTTAACTGGGTGATCAGCAACAGTGGCGTCATGTATGATATTCTGTTCAACACCACTGCACTATGTGACGGCCAGTGGCACTCGGTGCGTTTGACCACAACTGGACAACTGATGACCATCGCAGTCGATAGCATTACACCATCCTCTTACAGTTCTGGCGCTGACCAGCTGGGAATCAGTCTTGCTTCTTTCATCTACGTTGGTGGATTGCCTTCTGGGTCTGAGGGAGATGTATTTGTTGAAAAGAACGGACTGCGGAATCGACTGCGGACCAGTAAGTAGTGTATCTGGATAGTTTTGTGGCTACAGAAGAATATGGGACAGAGAGTGCAGCATGTAATGTACTTCTTATCGTAACTGTGCATTTATATAGCACCTCACAAGGAAGACTGAACAGAGTTGCTCTTGACCTGACAACACAAGGCCATGATTGAATAGAATGATCTTCAATCACTGGCTTATTAGAGGCATCAAAAGGACAAGGAGCTCAATGGTGCAGGTTGTTCTGTTCCAGACTGAAGGGCTGACAATGGCAAAGCTACCTGTCACATTGGGGCAGTACAGGGTGGGGAAACAACCAGGTGACACTGTACGGTGGAGTGAACAGGGCTGCAGCCAGGTACAGATGACACTGATATACATAGCTGTCTAAGGTAGGATGGAGCACATCTGGTCAGGCAGTATCGGGGTAAAGGTCATAAACATACGTTGTAGAGCAGTGTAAGTAGCTAGCTACTTTACAATTACATACATCTTTACAATTACTTACTGATTACAGCCACATTCAGTGCACTATGTCCGTAAACTGTAAAGTAAGTGTTTGAGAAGAAGACGAAGAAAAGTGTAATTTGGAGATGTGATATAAGAGATTTTTATTTACATATTTTGCTGGCTGCAAGAATTTCAGTTTCATAGATCAGATACAGTCACGGGCACCTACTTCATCATGTTTTATCTGAGATTAGTTGTTTTCAACTAATACAACATTTTCAGTTGAATTTTTAATTTGTTGTTTCAGCTTTAAAACTTCTTAAACTTTCATCATTGTGAGTTTCTTCGTTCAATGCTGAATTTTTGTCTGCACTTCTTAGGCTTTGGTGGATGCATTTTGGATGATCTGCGTTACAACCGTATGTCGGTATCGATGTCGGCGTCTGCAGTTTCAAGTCTCGGCGTTGATATGGCTGGTTGTTCTCAGCCAACCAGTATCGCCACCTGTTCAAGCCAACTGATTCAAGTGGTCGCCAATAGTACAAACACCTTTGCCTATGACTACGACCTTCTGCCGTTCACAGGTACGCTTATCAGATAGACATTTTCTATATGTCATTGCTTTTCGGGATGTTGATTTCAAGGTGTTTGGAAGGGTTTGTACCTCAGCATATGTGTTGTTCTGAACTATGAGGTTGAAACAAACTATCTGATAGATCTAAAAGGATGTTTTATATGTAAAGTTCAAATGTTTCTTGAGTTATTTCTGACTGCAGTTGTAATTTTGAGTGAAAGACTGCATCAGGTCTACCATCCTAGTATGCCAATAGGCGTTGAAGTGGCATCTCATTGGTAGTTGATGAAACTGCTTCTGGAAAATGGAGCTCTCTAACAACTGGGTTTGTGGGGGAAGGGTAGTCCATGTCTGCTGCTTGGCAGGTTGAAGGCCCACGTGTGACTGACGTTTGGGTCCTGCCAGTGGTTAAAGTGGTTTGGGTGAGCAGTGGGAACGCCATAGCAGATTTTCATTGGAACGCATGCGTCAGCAGTGGGAATGCAAGCAAAGAATTTCAAGAGCAGTGGGAACGCCGTTCCCATCTTTCCCACCCCACTTTAACCCCTGGGTCCTGCCAAAGATTCGCGTTGCTTATCTGTCACTGAAATGAAAGATATTATCGAATGTAATGCCAAATCTTTCAACTTGTCTCTGCTCCGAGCTTGACCTTGGTTAGTACGAGAGTTTAGCATAAAGCACAGTTAGTTAAATCCGTGTTATGTTCTGATAATGCGTGTTTGTTTGCTCTCATCCATTTCATGTCAATGATTGCTCTCCTTTTTTCTTTATTTAGAATACATGTATCGTGTTGAAGCGGTGAATCCTGCTGGATCGGTTCTTAGTGACTGGGCCACTGGCAGAACCAGAGAAGGAGGTATGTGTACATACTTACTCCCATGGCACAAAGACGTCATATGTGTTTAGATGTATGTAAAAGTAGAGCTTCATCCATCTTGTTGCAGTTGACTCCAGAGGAGGAGATTGGTCACGATCACTTTCTGGGGCAAACTTACACCCTCTTTATGCTGTTATTTTGAATCCAGAATCAATGCTGTGTAGAAGAAGAAGAAGAGCAGTCCCTTAAGCTAGCCCTGAGGCAGCCATGGGTATGAAGTGTTAGTGACTTCATTTTCTTAGACTCGGGATATGAGGGCAGGTGGCCAGTCCTCTCCTTCACTGTCTCATCTTCCCACTGACAGTGTATGGTCAGTGTACTCATCATAGCTGAGTTGGCTAGGGGGTGCAGGTGAGACAGAAATCTCGAACCAAATTTCTGCCCTGGTTAGGATTTGAACCCCCGATCTCTCGATTGACAGTCTAGCGCGCTAATCACTACACTATCGAGCACCCCAGTTTAACTAGTGTGAAAATGTGGACTGTATCTTACTTTCAGCGCCAAACCATGTGCCTGAACCGACGGTGAAAGTGTTGTCAGGAAATCGTTTCGATGTGTATTGGGAGGCACCTCAGAGCAACACAGGACGCATAACAAAGTACATCGTGCGCGTCTACTATACAGCCAACACGACAACGCCTGCATTCGAGATCCCTACTGAAGGCACTGTGCAGAGAGGTTGGCTACATCTGAACTCATGAGTTTAATTTTTAAATTTTTTTATTTATTTTGGATATTTCTATAGCGCCTCCTCAAGTCTAATACTACTCAGAGGCGCTCCCGACTATAGCATTGGTATACTGTGTCGGAGTTTTCACGCCGAAGCGCCACGAGCAATCGCGAGTGAAGGACTTGCCCAAGGTCCATACGCAGCGGCTAGAGTGGGATTCGAACCTGCAACCCTCAGGTCACAAGGCGCCGAACTTACCACTGAGCCACCACGCCCTACAAACTCAGAAGCTCAGCAGACAGTTGTGTATATATCAGAATTTGCATAATGGCCAAACATGTCATGAGGGGATTGTGTAATATAGGGGAATCCTGCTTACAGTGATATCGTTTTAATGCAGTACCTGATACGGCTGCTTTGGACAGCATTATGACAAGTTTCTGGTGTGTATGCATATAGAGATGGAGTAAATTCTCAACACTTCTTCAACATAGCATATATTCTCTACGAAGTACTCATAAACTGACCCACACAAGCAATCTAGACTACATGTCATAGTCTTACGACAAACGTGGTCACATCTACACTTTCTGTGATTTATATACTGGTACTACTGGTACTTGCATTTTCAGTTCTTATCCACCTGGCTGTCTTAGCGAACTGATCATCTGGATATTGACCTCATTACAGTCAATATTGACCTCATTACATGATTTAATTTTGGTGCACCATCAGTTTGACACCGGCACAAATGAATTTGCTAATTAACTGATTGATTTAGAGATGAGAATGCTCTATAATTTTATCTTGAAGATGGTCATGATTGGTTATATCTTGTGATTCATTTTGAACGAAATGTTTCTCTAGTTTTGGCAACAACTGCAGTGCCGTCTACAAACTACACGGTGCATCTGGTGGCATGTACTGATGGTGGATGCACAGAAAGTCCTAATGGAACACAGATCGTGACCAACGAAGATGGTTAGCCTTCTGCTTCACTCTCCTGATGCTGTCTTTAGAAATTAAGAAGGTGTTAGATCAAAGGTGGAACAAACGTCTTGATACTGGAAGGTGGTTATGCTTTCATGTAGAACTATATAGAACTCTAATTACTTTCAAAGATATGCATTCCTTTATTTCATAATATTATGTGTTGTTATATCTACTCACTTCGTGGGTGGAGGTGTCTTATGTCTGCGTGGTATAGTACCCCACTGGTTTGCATGCTCATCGTGTACAATACTGTACATGCGTACTTTCCTGCATACATAGATATGTATATACATATATATGTATGTACACTGTTGTACAGACCTGTGTACATGTTTGAGCTGTTTTTGTAAAACAGTTAAAAATCTCTGAAAAATACTCTTTATTCTATGATACTTCATTCCATCAATAACAAAATCAGTCACCAATGGGGATTCTCCGAAAGCATCTTCTCAGATCAACAAGTCCTTCCCAAGAGTGGTGGTCTTAGCGTCACGGAGCTGTGGACCTCTGGCCAGCTCTGCCACTGAGCATATGTGTTGACAGTTGACATTGTAAGGCATCCTTGAAGTAGCTTATTAGAATGTATACCAAGGTATGCATTGTTATCATTACAATGGGACATGTTAGCCGAACGGATAGTGACTGCTCGGCCTGTAATGTGGAGAGTATGGGTTCGAGCCTTCCCTCAGACGGTCACTGTGTAAAGACCTTGAGCAAGTGTTTCACTCACAGTTGCTCAGTGCTATTGGTGTTCTGTCATTTGGTCATGTGTGCACTTCGGAACTTTGGAAGGAGGGCAGTATCAAAAACAGTTGTAGGTATTATGTTATTGTACAATACAATCATTTGTTCTCTTTCTGTTTCTCCAGTTCCATCAAAAGTTTATCCACCTGTGGCTGCTGACATTGGAACAACGTTCATTTTCCTGCGCTGGACTTTACCAGGCTTACCCAATGGCTTGCTTACTGGCTTCATCCTCTACAAAGATGCCATTCCAATCTACACTGGTGTCCTTCAGGCATACAACGTCACCAACCTAAGCGTACGTCTTAGTTCTGTTGCGAATCGATGTCACCTTTCTATTTTATTTATGCTAAATGTTCTAGCTTCCAAACTGCAGCTTCACTGGCTTTGCTTTCTAATACTTTTTCTGATCTTTATCAGATTTTGATTCGTATTAATTAATTTCTAACCTAGGTAGAAATGATCTGCAAGGAACAAAGGAAGTAGAATTGTTACTGCCATAATTTACGTGCTGAATATCTTTCCTCTAACGTGTGACAGTGAGAGGGGAAATTACTCTGCAGTCGATTGTGATATCAGAAAGAAATGAACATATAGAGAATATAAGAGCATCTGCTACTGAGTCGAACACGTTTGATTTTCAGGTTTATACGACCTACGGTTTCTTTTTGGAGTCGTGTAACCAGGTTGGCTGTGGAACAAGCCTCCAAACGAGCGGCGAAACTCTCATCACAACAGACCAACTGCCACCCGCATCCATCAATCCACCAAGGATCACCCTTCTTGGTAATTTTAATGCAGTGAAGTCTCTGATATGCTACACAGTACAAATATCTGTGCATTACAAATCTTATTATTGTACATTAAAACTCTGAGTCAAAATGATTCACACTGTGATGCCATACTCGGTCAATACAAATGGCGAACAGCTTGATAATGTTATTACATGTTATTATTATTAAGTGAGTAAGTAAGTAAGTATATTCTTTATTGAACCAACTGCATATCCACACTTTGGTGTACATACAGTAAAGAGACTAGCGTAAAGCATTCTCATTATTAGTTA
This sequence comes from Allolobophora icterica, assembly GCA_963556255.1. Classification (NCBI taxonomy): domain Eukaryota; kingdom Metazoa; phylum Annelida; class Clitellata; order Crassiclitellata; family Lumbricidae; genus Allolobophora; species Allolobophora icterica. Next base: position 93,418,636 of record OY744602.1, on the reverse strand, counting down.
TATTACATGATAATTACATGCAACAGCCTGCCAGTGGTGGGTCCACCTGTTTGAGTATTACTTGCTTAGAGATAAACCTGTTCTTAAGGAACTCTACTGTCTTTAAGATAATGAAGTCTTTGAAAACGTCAAGTTATGCTGCATTACCCGGTAATTGCTTGTGAAACAGTGTAATGACAAAATTTATATAGCATCACATTATGGCCTATTTACAACAGAGCAGTGGCAAGAGGAAAATGGGATTTAAAGTTCAGATCTTGGCATGTGATTTTAAAATATTGGAGAATAATTTTATTCTAAGAGGAACTGAGATTGAAAACTGATGACAGAGAACTTGTGTTCCCAGTTTAGAATAACGTGTTGGTATTGCCGCATTCACTGGCGTAAACTTATCCAGAATATTGGGGGGCATTTGGTTATTCTACACTTGTTGCATTGGGTGTACAGTCCATCTCAATTATTGGGGGCACGTGCCCTGGCTCCCCCCCAGAGTCTACACCTATGGCCGCATTTACCCTTCTTCTTTGGTGTTATGCCCTCAGGCAGATCTAGGAATCCAACTATGCCATCTGTGCTGTGCTATTTCCTTAACTTCTTGGTAGTTCCATCTGCTTCCTTTATCCACCATCGATGTGAAGAAAGCGTCTGAAGACATTCAAATCACAGCTCAGACCTATCTTCTTATAGCATCATATGACTGCCATTGGTTTTTTAACTTATGTACAGCGCCCCTTTCTTCGGCCTTGGCTGTGCTATGGTACTATACAAATCGTCTTTTTATTATTATTCTTATTGGTTGCAATGGATCTCTGACTCTATATATTGGAAATAGTATATTGTAAGATGCTAGCAAAGACAATGAAACATGGGTATCTGACAGGTGTTCTTGGTTCCAGTCTTGATAAATTACTGATTGGGTATGTTGAGTATGACTGGTATGTATAATTGTATATACCAGAGATTCTTTATAACACAGTTTATTATGAGATAAATTCTGATATGACTCAGTCCAGTGGATGTGTGAAACTATGACTTCGTTATAAGGCCATTGTGGATATGGCTACAAAAGTGTATATAGTACATTTTCAGAAGCTATTACAGGCACTGAAACATGACCATCTAAGTTTAATAGATTTTATTGACTGCTAATTAGCTGTGCTGGATTTCTGATTAGGTCCAACCAAAGCGTACGTTGAATGGGACCCACCACAGCAGCCGAATGGTCAGATGATATTGTACACATTGTACATGTCACAGAATCCGTCGATCGATGGGATCGATGCCTACAACAGCACAGAGACTTTGATCCACTTCTGCACCATCGAAACCCTCCGTCCAGGAACACTCTACTTCTTTAAGCTCTTGGTAATGCTCGTCTGGCTTTGTATAGACTAGGTATTCCCATGTAGAATATGAAGTTCTTAGATAAAAAGATACTTTTATTAGACTTTTACTTATATTATGTGCCACGTTGAGAATCCTTATTTGAGCCTGTGCTGTGTTGGAAATTTATGTGTGTAGAGAGAAAGTGAAAAAGCTGGTTTATACTTCAACATAAAGAAGACAAAGGTCATGACAACAGCAGATTGGGATAGTTTTGAGATAGACGGAGAGGAAATAGAGGTGGTAGAAAGCTTCACATTCCTAGGATCACTGGTTGGAAAGGAGGGAAAGTGTGATCCAGAAATAAAACGAAGGATTGCTATAGGGAAAGCTGCAATGACCGGACTGGAAAAGATATGGAAAGACAAACATGTGAGCATAGAAACCAAAAAAAGGCTCGTGAGAGCACTAATCTTTCCTACGGTACTGTACGGTTGCGAGACGTGGACAATGACAAAGAACATGGAAAATAAGGTTAACGCTTGTGAAATGTGGATATGGAGGAAGATGCTGAGAATATCTTGGACTGAGAAAAGAACGAACGAATCAATACGAGAGGAGATTGGAGTTGAGAATGAAGAGTCGTTAAAACAAACTGCGACAAGAATGAAGCTAAGGTTCTTTGGACATGTTATGCGATCTGATGGTCTGGAGAAGGAAATGATGCTGGCGTGCGGTGAGGGGAGGAGAAGACTGGGTCGCCCAAGGAGGAGATGGATGGATGAGATACAAGATGTAACTGGCATGAATTTGGCGGAATTGAGAGACTTGTCATCGAATAGGAGATGGTGGAGTGTGTTCACCAGGACGATCGCTAGAGCTCCACGAGCTGACAGCACAAGGTGACAAGGTGAGATTATTACTGCCACAGAGCGAATTTTATGATTAATACGGACAATTGTTTTTCATGTAGTAGTTCAGGCCTACTTTATTTTCGGCTCCTAGCATATTACTTTATGAACTATTCACGATATTTGATTTAGGGAGCTCTAAATTTGGTCTTTGAATTATTGGGTTATGCTCCTGTAATGGATGAATTTAATTCATTAAGGGCCTATTGTCAGGGCTGTAGTGGTAAAATTAGAGGTGAGTACGCTACCGGTTAGTTTTCCGAAACAAATTAGAGGTGAGTATACGCTACAGTATTTTGTGAGTATACGCTACAGTATTTTAATATAAATAAATATAAATATATTGTGAGGTGAGTATACGGTCTCTAGAGGTGAGTATACGCTGTATACCCGCGTATACCCTCGACTACAGCCCTGCCTATTGTAGTCAGAGCTTCATACCTGCTGCAGCTGCCTCTCAGGTTTAATTAGCTTAAGCGCCTGGTCTTAATTTTATGTCTGTGCTGTTGATTTCTGTATTTTAGGGTTGTACTGGTGGAGGCTGCACTATGAGTAATTCTACCAAGGTAACTACGAGAGAAATGGCGCCTGACGGGGTTCCAGATCCTGTGGTTACTTCCCCCAGTCCCACTCAACTTATCATCTCATGGGATTTACCTACTTCACCCAATGGTAGGTAGCTTTCGCTTGGGGCATTAATAATTTGGGTGATAGTTCGAAATCTCTTGAATCTTGTTTTCTCCAGCTTCATTTAAATCTGCAATTTGGATCTGTAAAATCTCTTTGAAAGCAATTAGGTCTAATCATTCTAAATCTCTTAAATACTCATCTGGATTGCTTTCCTAAACTCTTCAATCTGAATCTATAAAATCTCTTTGAATGCACTAGAGTCTATTTATTTTAACACTCCATCTGAGACTCTTTATGTACATATCTGTTCTAAATACCATTCTAATTTCTTAAGTCTTTGTTTGTTAATGCTTTTAATTCTGATCATTCTAAATCACCATCGAAATCTTATATAAATTTCCATTCCATGTAATTTATCTGATTTAAGGGCCTATTGTCAGGGCTGTAGTGGTAAAATTAGAGGTGAGTACGCTACCGGTTAGTTTTCCGAAACAAATTAGGTGGTATTCCAATTTATCGAATCTCTGTTTCACAAAGCACATAATTCTGATCATTCTAATTCTCCATCTTAATTTAAATTTCTATTCCAAATATCTGAAATCTTCATCTGCCTCTTCATTCTAATCTATTCTGTGTGACACAATGCACTTTATTCTGATGATTCTAAATCTCCATCTTTATTTAAATTTACATTCCAAAATATCTGATTCATCATTCTAAATTTCCAAAGTCTTTGTTTTCACTGGAATGCGCTTAGGAGTGATTGTTCAGTACCATCTCTTTCACAACGGTCTCTTCATCTTCAACGACTCTGTACAAAGGGTCTTTTACCTGAACGACCTCCAGCCGTGGAGCCTTCACTATTTCCGTGTCGAAGCGTGCACTGCTATGGGTTGCAGCTCCAGTCACGAAGTGAGCGCCCGAACCCAGGAAGCCCCTCCGCAGGGCACCATCGGCCTCAGCGCACAGGTTTTGGATGCACGCTCGGTCAGGGTGCAGTGGACGAGGGTTCAAACCCCGAATGGTCTTCTCTTCTACGACGTTTATTTCGAGGGGCTGTTCTACGTCAATCCAAGTATGAATATGATAACCTTGTTTTTGGATGGCATTTAACAGTGCTGTATAGATGTTGAGATCATTTCCATACATAGCTACATGCACATATGGTTGCATACATAGATACACAAATACTACATGCACACATGCAGAGTGGCACAGTGGCCGATTGGTTAGAGCGCTGGGCCTGTAACACAGAGAGAATGGGTTCGAACCTCCACTCAGTCATTTACTGTGTATGGCCCTTGAGCAAGTCCTTCACACACAGTTGCTCATAGCCATTGATGTTCTGTTGTAATCAAATACAGTTGTATTGTATTATATTTGAGTGCATTCCTTAGCTTGGCTAAATGACAGACCGTTAAAAGTGTCCAAAATTGACAATTTAAATTCTTTCGCATATTTCTTATTGTTGGTTAGTGCAAATGTCTAGTGATATGCAGCAATTGGCAGCACTAGACAGTTTTGTGTTCTAGACTTAAGTTCTCTGCATGGTGACCATTGCAATGCAGGCATTCGACAAGATTGGCTACAGTGGCTGATATCTGTGTGGCGTTAGCGTCCAGCTGCTATAAGCAGATATCGGCAGCAGTAAGTAGTTTTCTGTTTTGTACTGAAGGTTTATGAGTAGTAACTGTTCCATTAAACTCTGCCATTGCTCATACTCTGGCAGTACCAGTCCCAAGCCTGGAGAAAGGAGGAGGGTGACGCTAATCATCTTTGTTATGACATTAAACAGCCAACTAACCAACCAATGAATCATTTAAAAATAATTGACCATTGCAGGTAAGATGGATTATACAACTTACAGCGGCCGGCGTAGTCTCTATCATACCAACGACACAATTGTGATCGGTTCATGGGTGAACATAACGGGACTGTTGCCGTTCAGCAGTTATTCGATCCAGATAAACGCTTCAAATACTAAAAGCTTCATTCTCAGCGATATTGCTACCGTTTCCTTACCAATGGCCGGTAATTCAGACAACTGTATCTTGAGCAGATATATTCTGCGGCATCAAATAAGCACAATGATTTAAATCATAGCAGTCATTATTATACTCGGCGCCGGACTTAGGATATTTCGGGCCCCGTGCAGAGTATGCTGCACGGGCCCCTCGCCACTCAAGTCAAATTGCTTTTCATTGCTAATCATTTTATTTTGTAGATTTTAGCAAGTAAAACAAGTCAAATCTAACTATACACGAAAATTCTGGGTTGTAAAGGAAGTTGACTTCTATTTTATTGACAAAAGAGAAGATTTAATCAAAACCATAATATTATTATTAGGGTGTCTTGTTCATGGTAGTTTTCTGTGATATTTTCGGGGCCCCCTAAGTTGCGGGCCCCGTGCGACCGCACGGTTTGCACGCCCCTAAGGCTGGCACTGCTATACTATATATAGCTGTAGCATAGTTTCTTTTTTATTTTACTTTTAAATTTCATACTTTCATAGTAGTCAAGAGTTTTACACATTTATTTACTTTTTTGTTTTTTTTTCACACCTTTCAAAAATTGTTTTAACTTATAGCTGTCTCTGAGGAGTTATAATTTTACTGTACTTTCATATTTCATATATTCATATCTTTATTTCATTGATTGAATAATGATTAAAGTGATTCTCATTTATATGATTGACTGAGTATAATAAGCAGAGGTAAAGAACGACAGGAGCAGTCAGGGCTTAACATTCTCTCTTCATTTTGTCTCTTAGCACCAGATGGTGTCCTTCCGCCAAGCCTGTCGTCCTCAACTTCGAGTTCGATTACTGCCACGTGGAGTCCAGTTGCTCGATGGAACTCGGACCGTGAACCTACATTCCAGCTTCTGTTCAGAGATGCATCCATTCCAGATGCCGTTGTTGAGAAGTCCGCATTGTTTGGCTTTGTTCTGCTATTGTTCAAAATTTAGTTATGTAGCAACTTCTGTAGTGCTTTTATTTGGTGCACAAGACATTCATCAACTGATGGAACACCAAAGGCAGGCCATAAGTGGGTTAATATTGGTGATCATATTGGTGATCATAACTCGGAATGGTTTGGGCTGCACACTGCATGGGGAAAGACCCAGGGTAAGAAGGCTAGGGACCACATCGGGATGCCGCTAATTTCACTTTAGTTTGCCTATAGAGTTTATAGGTAGCACAACATTGATAATGTTAAGAACCTCTTCAAGAACAACCATGGTATGTAACTGAACATTCCTGTAGCACTTGTTAGGACCTCTTCTAAGGCACTTTCTGATACCCTTTACAGTGTTAGAGTTTCGTTGAGAGCTACCACGTACATCTACTTCTTATGTAAGCACTGGTTTCTTAAGTATGCGCATGCTATCTATTATCTGACAGTTACTATGCAATTCAACTGTATTTGATGTTGCCCTCCTTCCAAAGTTCAGAAGTGCACGCTACTCATATGCAGAACATCGATGACACAGAGCTATTGCAATTGAAGGAGTTGCTCAAGGTCCCTTCACAGTAGCTGCCTCGGGCAAGGCTTGAACCCGTACTTTCCAAGTTAAAGGCCATGCGCTCTAACCAATCGGCCACTGCACCACGCAGTTGACGTCTAGCTCCATAGAAGTAACTCATCAATGACAGTGCTATATAAATTGTCTACAAAATTACAGTACATGCAGTGGCCATTGTTGCTTTATATGGTGTTTCGAAAAAAGAAGATGCTATAGCCATATCTGAGGATTGTTCTAGAAAGCTTCTGAGAAATGGCGCCTTAGCCTCATTATAACATGAATTTTGATTTAGAGGATTCAGAAATCGTAAGCATAATCTCTAAACACATTCAGCTTTTTTATGAAACCAAGACTTCCTGTTGTATTTATAAAATATAGTCCGTCCTGCTCGTATTTTACACACCTTTATCGGTCTGACTGATAGCTGCATGCACAAAGAGGCTCTGAGAGGCTCTTAATATGCACTACGCAAGTTTTCTGTTACATTACATTACATGTATACCCGTATTGGTAGGAAATGTAGACTGAAACTAAGTAGACTGTCTCCCTGATGTTCTTATAAAACTCATGCTGTTTTCCTGTTTTATTTTAATGTGAAGACATGTCTATTTTCAGTCTTTTTCCATCGGAAACTACAGCAACTTCGTACACAAAGACAAATCTTTTGCCATTCACTCAGTATGCATTCAGTGTTTATGCGAGCAACGCCTATGGCAGGACGTTTTCTGACTGGGCGTTCCTTGTAACTCGCCAGGACAGTAAGTGCCACCAGCCACTCCTCTCTCATTCTATAGTAAACTTAAATGTTTGTCTCCAAAATTTCTCTAGAGCCACGTCAGAGGTTACTCGCCAATGCCACGTTCAAGTCAAGTCCACAGGAGCCAGGTTCTTTGTTCAGTTTCGGTGCCAGATTAGAATACAAGCAGGTAGTTTAACCGAGAGACAGTGTGCTGCTATGATGGAAATTGCTGGGGTCGTGGTCATGGGAGGGCACAGGATTGGAAGCAGGGTAAGATAGCTTGAAAAGTTCGGTTCATTTTTATTGTGAAATGCTGCAGGAGAAAGGGCAAACAGGGGAGTGCTGAGGTTGACAGGGAAGAGAGTTATGAGCGAACTGGCAGAGAGCTTTCAGGAGTTCATCCCAAAGAGTATTGTGTCACAGATAGTTTATATGGCAGTGTGTTAAGGTTGAGAGGTGGTATATATATATTGTCAGATACATATATAAAAATTATATATATATATATATATATATATACATCAAAAGTACTATCTGTGTATCCTTAATGATTTTTTGTGTCATCTGTTCGATAAAGCTCATTTATAAAATTCATGGTTTTTTTAATAATATAAATTCATAATTTCACAATATTTGCGTAAATAAAGTCTTTCGTAACAAATAATTTATTCCAAAGGAGTGTATTTATAACTTAATTTATTATGTAAGTTTTCCTGTAAATTTATTTTGCAGATTTGTATTTCATGAAAATAATCTGTTTTTTCCCATGAAAAAATTATTTCAGGAGATTTTGGTATTTCACAATCATTCACAAGAAATTATACTTGTTGGCATAATTTTTAAGATCTGATCATAGTTACTAATAGTTGATTACGACTTTTGACTTCTTATGGCTTGTCACTAATTATAACTTATTCAAGGTTTACTTAAAGTGGTTGTGAATGATTTATGTAGAGCCAGAGAGCATTGATCCTCCGATGCTTAGCGACGTGCAGGCAAGGTCTCTTCAGGTCGACTGGCAGGCACCTCTTCGGCCAAATGGCATCATTACCCTCTACAACCTATACGAGAACAACTCCCTCGTACAGACAGTAAGAACACTGTACTTTTTAAAAGTTCCTATCCTTTATCCTTCCTTTTGTCTTTGTTTCACTTCAGTTTCAAACACTGTCCGACATAGTCATATGCATGCCTAACTGATGTAACTGCGCTTGGAACTAAATGTGACCTTAGTTTTTAGATTCTACTGTAGTTTGTGTTTCACACTGAATGTCATTATCATTGCCATCATCATCATTGATCATTATATTTATCACAATCACGGTGTTTATATTTATATCTATTATCTCTCGGCTTTTGTGTCGCACCTCCTTAAGACCATCTCAAAAGAACATGTCTGCGTAAGAGATTGTATTAGGTCCAACACTGTGGTCCTTTCAGCGGCTCACTACGTCTGCAGTCCCGCAATTACAGGTTCAGTCCTGCCCAGTGGAGTTCGTGTAATGACCCTGTGCAAGTTGTTTGTACACATTTGTTGGCTTGTGCCTCAAATTTGTATGTACTGACTTTGTGCAAGAAATAAACAAAATAGACAGATAAGTAAATAAATTTTACAGTGAGGAATAGAATGTAACTTGAGCTGCATCAGAGCAAAGCAGTACATCTACGTTTTTATTATCATTTTAAGCATTTATTCTGCATATGTGGTGTGCTATAGCCAGTTAATGTTTTGCATACTTTAGGTGAACAGTAACATAACAAGTGCAAATGTTACGGATCTTGTACCGTTTACCAGTTACACTTACCGTGTTGAAGTGTGCACAGTGGCAGGGTGTACGATGAGTCAGGAGTCTCGACCAGTTACCACTTTGAGTGCAGGTTAAGAAACACATTGCCTATTGTAATCTAACAAAATTACTTTGATTGTGCTATTCTCTTGATGCGTGAGACATCGGCTGATGGTCATTTCAAGTGAAAGTGTAGTAAAACCTCATAAACCATTGAAGTCTGGTCCCTCTGATGAGTCAGAAAAATCAGAAGTCGAGCTGCAGTGGGTGAGCAAGTTGAAACAGGTGATCTAATATCAGAGCTTTGTGAGAGTACACTGGCTGGAAGAGTATGTTATAGACTGGTGTTGATAATAAACCTGTGAGAAATTGCTGCTTACCTGGGTATTCTTCACTACATTTGGCCAAACTGAGACATATTTAAATATTGTCCCTTTGTATCACAAACATGAATTGACAACATTTAATAAAATGGCCATTATTCACATGTGCATCAAGGCTGCATAATCAGTGCCTTGCTTGAAACTGTGGACCCGTGCAACCCTTATACAAAGGCTATTTCATAGTCTTTAATGTTGCTTATTCTACTTGACAAGGTCGTCTCATGACTTGTACACAAAGACAATTTTCAGTTAATCTTATTAAGTGCCTTTTAGAGCACTTCAGTTAATCTTATTAAGTGCCTTTTAGAGCTATTACATAGCAATGCTGTATTGCAATCCACAGATTACCTTTTTCACTTACCTTACCCTTCATAAATGCTTTGTTGAGTAATGGGCTCTTGTTCTTCATGTGCTGTCTCTGATCACCTTCTCTAACATAATGTATCATCTGAATGAACTGGTTCCCTGCGATTATCTTTCGACCAGTGCTTTATAAACCAGAGATTTATGATTACAGTTACAATGTTTACAATTCAGCACCAGAGGGCATACCTAGTCCAACCCTAATCGCACAGTCGTCAACATCAGTGCTTATCGTTTGGGACGTGGTTGAGCATCCGAATGGTGACATCGTCCAGTACAGCATTCAGCGACGGCTCTTCAACCAGACAAATGTGGTTCTCGTCAAGACATTCCTTCCCTCTGATCCACGCCAGTACGTCGACTCTTCTGTCAACATCGTGCCCTACTCGGGGTACGAGTACCGGATTGCGGCTTACACGGTGGCTGGTGTTGGGTATGGACCGTGGGCGGCCGTCTTCACCAAGTCAGCGAGTGAGTAATAGTGGGGAGCTTTGTTCAGTTTCTGGGTTCTGATGTGATAAAAGAATGCTTCTGGTTTCTTGCGTAGAAGTGGGTAATTTTGAGTGCAACCACGCGACTTTGCTTTGGGAAATATTTAAAATGATTTCTTTGATGATATGTTTTACAATGGTGGCGTTTGTGAAGGCAGTGGTGACATTGGTGGTTGTGGAGATGAAGGTGATGATGGTGGTGGTGACAATGGTGGGTTGTGGAGATGACGGTTGTGGTTCTGGAGGTAGTCGTGGTGGTGATGATGACATTGGTGGAAGAGGTGACGCAGTGATGATGATGATGACGATGATGATGATGATGACAACGATGATGATGATGACGACAACGATGATGATGATAATGATGATGATGACAATGATGACATTGATGATGATGATGACAATGATGACATTGATGATGACATTGATGATGATGATGATGATGATGATGATGATGATGATGATGATGATGATGATGATGATGATGATGATGATGATGATGATGATGATGATGATGATGATGATGATGATGATGATGATGATGATGATGATATTCTGTTCTCTAAACAGGGCCTGGTGGGGTTCAGTCTCCATCTGTGAACCTTCTGAGTCCAACATCAATGCTCATCTCTTGGCTGGCTCCGTCATATCCAAATGGCATTCTCCAGTCCTATATCATCCGTCTGCCACTTCCACGCTACGACATCTCAAACGTCAGCCAGATGTCTCTGACAGTCGATAATCTTACTCCATACACAACTTACAACATCACAATTGCTGCTTGCTCAGGTAAATTGTTCTCTGCCATCTCTGACAGCCACACTTGTTTTGTTGGGCCACACAGGGCCCATAGCTAACCACCAGTGGCGCATATTGTATTGTATTGTATTGTATTCGGATATTTATAAAGTGCTTCTAGTGGGAGGGCCATTCAGAAGCGCTCCCAGTGCAAGAGACCCCGAGAGAAAAAGCAAGTTTTAAGAAAGATAAAAGAGGAAGAGACGTTACCTGAGAGAATAGAAGAACGAACGAACGGAGGAAGCTCATTCCAAAAGGTAGGGCCAGATGCAGCCAGCTATATATCCTACGAACACAGGGATGCGCAGTTGGTTATTATGCTAGACTGTCAATAGGGACGATCAGGGTTAAAATCCGTGCCAGCAAATAACTTTTGTTGTGAGACTTCAGCTCAACTTGCACCTTATGCCACTTCGATATAGGGAGTAAACTCTGTCAGATTAGGCTGTGAGGAAGAGGGCTGGGCATCTCCTTCATATGCGAAGGGTAAGGAATTTGAAGTAGCTAATACTTCCTGTTTATGTTTATATTCGTTTATTACGTAGAACAACAGGCAAAACGCTGTAGGTGTACATGAAAAATAGAACTGAGGAAGTAATAGCTTAGTATGAGTTGGCGAATAACATGCGAGAAATAAAGTTTCGTGAGTCTTTATCAGGGAGGTTAAAGTTATGAGGTCTGTCTCTAAGAAAATAGGGAGTTAAATGATGGTTAGGGAAAAGGCATCTTAGTGAATGGTTTTCATTACACAGGACAGCTTTAAACAATACAGTTTCAGCTTTGTTTGCAAGCTCTGCGATAGAGGGAGAATTGGCTTAAATATAGCCGGATCGTTTAAGGTGCAGTCACTACAGTCACTGCAGTCCTACACATGGTTACCTCTCAGGGTGACTTCAGGGATTGCTCTACTTCTTAACTTTTTGATCATTAGCATTCTTATTAGGACTGTCTTAGTCAAAGTCATTACCTTCAATATTATGTCTTTAAGTAATGATGACTGCATAATAGATAGTCATTTTCTGTTTTTAAAAGTTTTAAATTGTTACTGGAATTTGGCCTGCACAACGATTTGACTTAATTATGACCATTGACTGAATCCTTGAGCATTTTACAGTAGTGCTATAGGTTTTTAAATTATTATTATTGTTATTATATTATTATTATTTCAGGCAGACATGTAATGCAACCAAAACTGATTTCCGTTATTCCACTTTTCCAGATGGCGGTTGTACGGAGAGTTTATCAACTGTTGTTACAACCAATCCTTCGTTACCAGATGGAGTGACTGCACCTCTTCCAACACCAATTTCACAGACTTACATCTCAGTTGTCTGGAAACCACCATCGCTTCCAAATGGTCGATACATCTATTATGAGCTGCTCAGGTCAAAACTAAAGCAGCCTTTGGATGGTGAATTGAACAAATGTCTTAATACGTTTCAAGCTAATTTTATGTTTAACTGAAGCTGTGAAGCACAAACAACATAAAAATTCTTACAACTGAGACATTATATGCGACTGTTGAGGCGTCAATTGAACAAACCAAGAGAGTCATTAAGCCTGCTTAATTCAGATTTTTCTCTGTGTCTTGTTAGTGGAAACCTTTTCCCGTGTTGTACAGCACAGTAGCTGATTGGTGTGTTATTGAGAGATTTCATTTTTATCAACTACTGTTTAGCATTGTGTTTACTTCCCATGAAAGCTCGTGCATTTTCTAACCTTCATATTGAGTAGATGTAGTCAGTTGTTAGTGTATGTTTCTTGCTTTATCCATTCAGTTGGTAATGTAGTTGTGTTGCATTTTCCTTTGACTTTTCGTTATTTTAATTTCAAGTACAAGAGAGTGAAGATGTGAAAAAAATATCAGTTAACCTGAGAGTGTTTTTTGTTTCAGTTAACGCGACTGGTTTCGGTGTTTGGTCGAGCCTCTACTCTGGCAACATCACAAACTATGAAGATCGAGGCCTGACTATCTACACTACGTACCAGTATCGTGTCACCATTTTCAATGACTTTGGCCACACAACCAGCGGTGCTTCAGCTCCAGTCACAACCTTTGGTGGCCGGCCACATAAAGCGGCCGATGTCGTGGCCGTTTCTGTTAACGACACTTTAATTCTTGTTCAGTGGACGCTTCCCAGTAAGTCATAATTATATAAGCATCTTAATTTATCCATTCATTCTTTTGAATCCACCATTAACCCCAAGAATGGATTTAGAAGGAGGACGATGCTAAGGATCTTTGTTATGACACAGTGTCGTTAAACAGTGGCTCGTAGTTTAAGTCCCTGCCAGGGCAGAAAGATGTTTGAAACATTTTGGTCTGCTATAAAACCAGTACATTGACTGTACACTGATGGCTTGAAGATTAGGTGGCTTGGGTGAGGACTAACCACCTGTCCCCATGCCAAGGCTACAAACAAATGAATGCCCATGGCTGCCTCTCAACGTTTTTGTAAGGAACTGCTCTTTTCTTCTGTAGCAGTAATAACAGATGATTTTTGTGGTGCACATGGAAATATTCTCTTGGGCTTCATGTATCTTGCATGCAACGTTTCTGTTGTAGCTTTCCCTTCTATTGTAGTATGAACAGGTGATATTTCAATTGCTTGTGGTTACAGAAATTCTTGACCTTCAGGGTGAAGTTGTGCAGTTTCTGCTAAACATCTACATCATTTCCAACTCTTCTGTGACTGAAAACTCCTCCACCAGCCAGACCCTTGTGCAGACAATGACCTTGAACTCTACAGTTGATTCGATCAGTGTAACCAGACTTCTGCCTGACACGTTGTTCATGTTTTCTCTGACAATGACAATGTATGGAGGAGAGAGCATCACTTGTCAACCAGCGTACGCTTCAACTGCTAAAGGAGGTCAGGCACTTTTGAGTTATTTATATACTTTGTTATTCAAACACATATTTATTATTTAATGAAAAATAGAACTAGCAGTAAGCAAACTCTGCACTTATATATTTATTATCAAACACTGAGCCAATTCAACTAGTTTATTCGCAGTTGCTCAATTTAGAAAAACACAGTTCAGAAATAAAACATTTCTAGTTTGTTCGGGATAATTTCATTGTAAGAAACTGTGGCTGTCCATGTTACAAAGGCTGTTGATGCAATCATCCTTTATCGAATCTTACCTTTTGTTTTCAAGCTACAATTATTTTAGCCTCTTGATTTTATTTATTCACTCTTTCATTTGCCAATTCTTCCTTTCTCAACCCATCCTGTAATCTATTGTAAGCCATCATTCTACTTGCTCATCAGGAACGTCATATGGGGGAAGGGGGCATTGGCCCCCCTATTTTATGAGAGACAGAAAGAAAACAATGATGTAAAAATGAACAGGAGGAAGAAGAAAGGGGTAAAAATAGAAAAAAGAGACTCATTTGCAGCATTGCCTTACAGTTTTGCACATGTAGACTAAATACAAAGCATTTTAAAGAAACACCGAAAAAGGTGAAAGAAATATTTTCACCTCTTTTTTGTTTAGATCAGTCAAATAGCCAATTGTGCTTTACTTTTGTGGCTTGATACATACAGACATGCATTTAACATACTGCTTAGCTAGCTGTGAACTATTTTACAGTGCCTGATGGTGTCAAGGCACCAGTTGTAAATGGACTTAACGACACATCGATGAGAGTCTCGTGGGTTGAACCTCTACGTCCAAACGGCCAAATCACTGGATACTTCATCTATGTGAATGGAATGAAGATTGATCCTCATCTTCGCCTGCCCGGATCTTTTGTTGTCACTAACCTAAAGCCGTACACAGTCTATAATGTTCAGGTTCTTATATAAAAACATATAATAATAATAATAAAATAAATAAATAAATACTGTGTAATAATTGCTGATCTTCTAGAGAAGTGGCGTCATAGGCCATTTGAGCTGTGATGACATTGTCGTGTGTGTATGCTGTCATCGTGACGCAAAACAAGTGCAAGATGTCAAGCGGTTGTAGACTTTTAAATCCAGCACAGTGGTTTTAGTCTTATATTTTTATATATTGTGATTTAATAAAAAATAATTTAATTTATATGGCTTCCTTGGGAGCACCTCTGATGAGCTTCCTTCTTAAAGAGGTGCTCTGCAAATGTGCACATACAAATTACAAATAAAAAATTCTCCTACAGGCAGCTGTTGACTGTTGAGACTGGAGACGACAATGCATGTTGTCGTGTTCTTGAACAAAATGAACATCAGCAGGGGCCCGGGAACCTATGGCGCCGAAGGCGCCTATGCTCACACAAGTTTTGGCTCTGTGGCGCCGAGGCAGGCGCATGCTCACACAACTTTTTGGTCATTAATACAATAAAAAATATCATTTTCGCCTAAATTCTAACAGTGATTAGACAAAAGATTATGCTTATGCCGACGAGCTCAATGCACTATAGAAATAACAGTACAGTATTATACAGGCCTAATATGAGGTCGTTGAATGCCAGCCCTGGGTCAGCAAGTTAAGCGACTGTCGTGTCATATTTACATCGATTGATTACTTTCAGACGGTGTCTCACGCCCCTTATCCCATCCTTCTAACCGAATTTCTCCCACGTCCCCAAACAAGCGCGCAACTCTGCCTCTGTATGTCCAGAGGAAGTGTTAGACTGCAGATTTCCCAGGTCATGACCTAGCTGGACGGTCAGCATGCTGTGGTACAGATGCCAGATGTTGTGGCTCTGTATAAGTACATTCACTACACTCACTGTAGGCCTACATTTGTGACCGTAGTTCGAAACTTTCATTCGTCGCCTAACTGTGCTCATCACTAGTCGTTGCAATGGACACCTTCGCAGCTTAACTTGGAAGACTTTGTCAGACAGGTAGGCTAGACTCACATACAAATAAATATTGACAAAGATCCAAGTTTGTGTCAGTATGCACATACAGGCATCGGCTTGGTATGATGTCTGGTCTGCTTCACCATTGCAAAGAGGGCTGAAAGACGCAGACTTCATCGACTTGTTGCTTATACTGATTTCTACCCTTCTAGCCGTAAAGCTATTCTCCTAACTCTGCCAAGTTGCCAACCACTACATGTGCAATCGAAAGATTGTGCAGCACTCTGCGTCGTGTGAAAACCTAGCTACGATCTACTATGGCAGAGGACAGACTATCCGGATTGTGTATGATGAGTGTACAAAGAGAAAATTAGCAAGAAGAAAAAATAATTCATGAATAATGTAGATGAATTTGGCAAATGTCGTCGTCGCCTTCAGTTTCTTTTTAGATAGGTGTGTATCTAGATGGGTGTGTATACACCTATCTAAAAAGAAACTGAAGGCGACCTAATGGATAATCCACCTTATATATGACCATTGACCAAGGCAAACCTATACATTATATAGGTTCGCCTTGGTATATATATATATATGCTTGCCATGCTATATATATATATATATAGCATGGCTCACCCAACTTTTAAACACTTCCCGGGCCTCTGAACATCAGTGATTAATAAAATATTTATTTTATTAATCGGTAATATATTAAGTTTATTAATATAGCAGCAGGTCATTGTACATTAATATTTGCTCATTGAACTGTCTCAATACATTGTTTTCGTAAACTGTAGGTTGAAGCATGTACTCTGTATGGCTGCACCAAAGGTCCTTCAGTTCAGGCTACTACGAGTGAGTCACTTCCGGTAGGGTTTGGTCCTCCTGAATTGACGGCCCTCACTTCGTCCTCTGTCTTTGTGACCTGGTCAGCTCCTACACAGCCAAACGGTATCATCGTTGGATATGAATTGTATCGGAGGACTGTCTTTGAGTGTGGGTAAGCGATGCTGTTAATAGAAACATCATTATACTAGATGTCTTGAACGGCTGATGATCCTTCAAATAGTGGCAGAAGTCTAACGATTTGAAGCCATCTTTATTATGAAATGATGCTTTCTATGTCTCTGAGAAGTTTTAAATTCTGCCTTAAGAGATACCTTACTATTTAGAGATATTAGGAGTTTGAGAGATATCAGTATTAAGAGATATTAAGAGTATTAAGAGATATCAGTATTAAGAGATATTGAGACAGATCAGAGTATTTATATTGTAGAGAGTGTTTAGTGGTTATCATGCTGAAGTGCAAATGCAAAGGTGTTCTTGGATTCAAATCCCTGCAGGGGAAGAAAGATGTTTTAAGACTTCTGCTTCGTTTGTGCACCCTAGCGCAGTCAGCTGTGAAATGTGTACAGTGACTATACACTATCAGTGATAAGGTCAGATAGTAGGAGAGAGAGGACTGGCACCTGCCCTCATATGCTAATGCTAAGAAAATATACCCATGGCTGCCTCTCATGGTTAGCTGAAAGGACTGCTCTTGTTCCAAAACATATCACCAGGTCACACTTGTATTGTTTTTCTGTGATTTGCTGTAAATTAGTGAATAATTAAAAAATTATAATGTCCACTGTGTTCAGGTCGCAGCCCACTTCACCTTCTGAACCCACACCTGTGAAATGTCGCTACTTATCATGTGGAATACTGGATGGCACTTGTGGTGACCAGTGTTACTCTGGAGCGAAGGTAACAAGTGATGGGTAACAATTTCTGTTATATTGCTTTACATAAGTACTTTGTGACACGCGTGTTTTTGGCTCATATATTTCCTATCTGTTACCTATTTTATGTGTAATTTGAACCAGTTATATTCTATCTGCTAATCTCCTTATCTATTTTGGTTTATGTACTGCTCTTATTAGTGCATCTTAGTGTGAGGTGCAATGCAACTAGTGTGCTCTAACATCTGAGTTCAGAATCCGAATCTGAAATAAAAACAATTTCAGAGTCATTATATGGAGTCCACACAGTGTGGTATAGAAATTCTTGGATTATTATGATTAGTGTTAGTTTTAATTCTACTGTAGCTTACCTTCTACTTCCTTGAACTTCAAGGATTTCTCCTGAACTGTTCGATAGAATTACCACTAAGAAATATGCCTTCACTGGGAAGAGACCATTCGATGGATTGATGCCCTTTACATTACAGTAGCCATGCTCTAGAATCTTTCGAAACGGAATAGCAGTGGAATAGGAATTGTGCTTTCTTATTTTGCTTTTCATTATCTAACATATCTGTTGGTGTTCGTGGCAGACGTGCTGCGGTGGTATCGTATACGATGCGATGAAGGGATACGAATGCTGTGATGTCGATTACATCCCTCAGCGTAACCTGCCGAGCGACGTCTGTTGCGATGGGCAATTCTATTCTGCTCGTGACAACTACCAGTGTTGTGGCAAAAGGTGGGGAGGTTTAGTTTGATGGAAATCAGTTCTAAGCATCTCTTTCTGAAGTCATGCTGTTTTTCATTCTGAAGGTGCTATAAAGACTTGCTGTATTAAGGCATATTTCACTACTGCGCAGGACATGGTTTGAGCTTGATGCTGAACATATTTTCTGTTGATGTGTAACAAATCCAGGAAGGTGAGCTGAGTGAAGTCATGGTAAAAAAATATGGATCTGTTGACAGCACAGATTGAGGGGCTAATAGTTCAGTTTAACGGGAGCTATTCTATTTTTTTTTAATTGACAGGTGTGTTGTTCACAATACAGGTTTGTTGAGGTGCAGAAGGGCCAAGTGTGTTGTCCCGATCCAGTTCAGGATAGAGTGAACATTGGTTTTGGAGACCAGTGCTGCAATGACATTCCATTCTCTTCAGATGGATCTCAGATCTGTTGCAATGGTACGTCTGCATTGTTTCCATCTTGTCATAAAGCCATACCAATTCAATTCAGTTCAATTCAAAACCTTTTATTGATCCCAAGTGTAATTACATAATACAAGACACATAAATTGAACAGGTATCAACTGGTGATCCCAACGGGAACAATTATGTTCCACTAGTAGGAAGCCCAGCATCCACTGTTAGTTGCAGGCAGTAGCATCAATGTCATTACGTCAATATTCATCAGGTAATCAAAACATTACATTAAGATTCAGTTTAGTTAACTGGTGCTAGTGGAAAAACTGTGCTACCATTTAAGATGTTATTTAAATTGACCTAAAGCAGGCATATTGCTAAGATCAGTCAGTGGGTTTCGAACTCCAAACATATAGTCCACAATATAGAATGGAAAACTCTCTAAACCCGAAACTGTTAAAACAAGGAGACACGTAGGACTATTAAATCAAGGGGCAAAACAACAATTGAATGAGCAGTTTTGTGCATTACTGAATCAAGATCATAGAATTTATTGACAGTCATTATCTTAAGCTAAAAATTTCTTAAACATTACTTGATAGCTAAACGCAATGAACTATCTCATTCACAGTCGCTATGTCTAGTCAGAGGATCTTTCCAGTTATACCATATGAAGAACAGGGTCTGTTTACCAAGAGACAAGAGAGACACAGAGAGTTGTTACGATAAGTATGAGAGAAATGGTAAGGCAGCAATTTAGTTAGATCAGGATAAGATGATGCGACTACTATGTCACAGTATAAATGAGAACACTGTACAAAGTACTGGAGTGGCTTGTGTTGGATTCGTTTGCAGGAGTGCTGTATGAAAAACTGAACAGCCAATGTTGTGGGAGTGAGGTGGTGAGTGACGATCTCATCTGCTGTGGTGGGGTAAAGAAAGGATCAGCACATGATCGCAATTCCACAAAGTTCTGTTGCGGTGCAGAGTACGTGGACGTGGCCTCCAGCGTCTGTTGTGTCAACGACATTGGACAAACCCAGGTCAGCAAAACAGATGCCATCTTGAAATGTTAAATTCTGACTTTTTGGAAACTTGAATATCTGAAGTGCTTACAGTGTAGCAGCGGGTGTTGTGGAGTGGATTACGAATGCATTTGCCTTTCTTCTCTACAGCCTTGAATTTCAGTGCCTCATGTTATTAATATTTATGAATACTGTTTTTACTTTTTTGGCCAAAAGTACTTGTTATCCTTCAGAATGAAAAAATTAACGACATTTTTTGAATAGCCAGCAAATCAGCAGTAAATATTAATATTATTTATAACAACAATAATAATATTAATAATAGTAAGAATAGTAGCGATAGTAATAACTCATGACTAGTAATATTATTTTTACTATTATTGTTTTGGCTGCTGTTCTATTATATCTGCTAAGCAAACATCCAAAGCATGAATTTAACCTAATCCAATAGCAATCGCATGTTAATGACTGTGGCATAAAATTTAGTTACATCTGTTTTCAGTGTGATTGATTTTATTCAGTAGTTTTTTCATTGTTTGAATTTTAGGCTTACTTTTACGAAAGTGAATTAGCACGTAACATCTCAAACCAGAAATGCTGTGGCACTTCGAGTATATCAGTGTTACTCAGTTGTTGTAACAGTGTGGGTTATAATCCTGCAACCCAGATCTGTGCAGATATCTCAAGCAAAGACTCAGGTTCGGAATTTATCAATTGTAAACCATTAGGTTGCAGATGTTTTCTACTGGAGAAGAGAAGGCCGCAGTGTTGGGCTACATCAATGTGTAAATGCCTCTTGTAGGTGCTGAAAAGTGGCTACCTGATGGATCTAACAAGGTGCTACTGACAAGAAGCTGAAAAGTTTCTAGAACTGTTCAGAATTGTAGTTGAAGATTGTCATAAAAAGCTTGAAATGCCTGCTTTGTCATGTGAACCCAGGTCCCAGATACCAGGCTGTAAAATGCAGCACATGTCAAACAGGCTGAAGACAGAAACACAGAAATGCACCAACCTACCAACCTTGTATGTGTGCATATATGTCTGTGTGTATCTGGGTATGTATGTATGTATGCATGAGTGTATTAATGTGTGCATGTATGTGTATGTATGTGAACATTTATAAAGCACTTTTAAAGAGCTTCATGAGGGCACTGGGTATGCCTTGGGTGTATATGTGAGTATCTGAGTTTTTGTACTGCAATTTTGAGGACCTCTGAAAAAGCACCACGAACATTATTGTCTAAGGTATTTAACAGATGCATGTTAACATCAGAATTTAGATGGAAGAAGTCACTGCTTGATCTCAAATGACAGTTTCATTTGTTTGTGTCAACAGGATGTGGCTCTGGGACAGTATGTTCCACATCACAGTCAGATACTGCCTTCTGTGACCAGTGTAATTTTGATCGTAAACGGAACCAGTGCACGTCGTTCAGTCCATTGTTGTATGCACAGAAGCTGAACACGTCGGCTGGTTCCCTGCCAATTGACTCTCCTACCAAAAACAGTACGGATCAAATCTGCCTCAGTGATCCAGCGAAAGTCTACTCAGGAAATGCTCTCTCATTCAATGGTACAAATACAAATCCATGCTGTTCATAATAATATATGTATCATAATATGATATCTGTATTATAATTATATAATCACTGTATAATAATGTGATGTAATATCTGTATAATAACATAATGATAACCTTAGATGTATGTGAGTATTGTCCATTTTGTATGGTCCATTTAGAAGGAAATATTGCTGGCATCATCTTGCGTATAATAACAGGTTGAAGCTAATGAGGAGCAAAAGTGGATTTACCCCAGAAGGACATTTTGCTGAACTAGCCCACAGGTGCTCTGTATAGGATGGGCTAGTTACTAGTTACTAGATGTGCAATTCACTACAACCAGATTTTTGCATTTTGCAGACAGTTGATGACTTTTTCCTGCTATCAATGCATGCTTTTGAGGTGCACTGATAAATTAGCACAATGAGTATTTGATTAATAACAATGCAATAAAGAAAACTAGAACTGTCAAAGCCACACTGTGTTTTATTAGCTTCTGTGATTTATCATTATTGATTATTAATTATTATTAATTGATGTACGGATTATAATACTTGTTCCACAGGAATCGGTTAGGAACCTGTGTGAGATGCTAAATAAGAAGGAAATGCTTCTTATTGGTATATCTTTGAAATATCTGCATATTCTTTCTAATAACTTGCAATAAAACGTTTGTTTTTGCATTCAACAGACACGAAGCTGTCTGCATACACTAACTACAGATACTACGCAGCTGTGATGAATGGCGCTGGTGTAGCGTACAGTTTGTCGAGTAGTGTTACTACATTGCCCGACATGCCGCTGGTCTTGAATGCCCCTGTCTACAGATTTGACCCCGAGAAGCCTTTCGTCATCTACGTGTCATGGAAGCCTCCACTGTTTCCAAATGGTTCGACAGTTTTCTTACTTAGTCTCTGCTTCAACGTTTGTCATATTAAAATGTCTTGTATTGTGTAGCATGATTGAGAAGATATGATCATTCTCTTCTCGTTGGTGTCTAACAGTTTATGTCACTTTAAAATGGCTTATATCATGTAAGAGATGATCATTTCTTGGCTCTTTATCCCAAAATTCATGAACAATGAACCACAGGAAGTACTCTTTAACTACAGATCTTTGTACTAGGACTAGATTCTACCAGTGGATGAAATATACAATTATTGATTTTATGGGAATATTAAACAATTCAGTTATGCAGTAGCAAAAGAAACAGGCCATGTAATGAACATATTCCAAAAGATGTGATGGAAGACATGCCATGAAAAGCTAGAAAAGTTTCTGACATTGAATTTTAAATTAGTGCTTGCTGTGACCTCAAGTTTTGTTTCAAATTTTGTGATAGATAATTTATTTACAGGCCCAATACTCTGGTACATTCTGCTGCGCGATGGTGTGGAGGTGTTTCGTGATGCTAGTCAGCTGCAGTATCCTGACAACAATGTCATCATTCCATACAATGTCTATCGCTACACTGTCGAAGCGTGCAATGCTGTTGGATGCATTTCCAGTCCCACGGTAGGATAATTGCGTTTGGCACATTGTTCTGTTTGACAGCGCTAGATTTCTTATCCAACGTTTGTGAGTTTGAGCCTGCTGAGTGGCCTTCATATAACAACATTGGACACATTGTTCATAACAGATGCTTAATTAATAGGCATTCGTTAAAGTGATCTGTTGAGCATAAAAGTTATTTGCTGCAATGTTTGATGTGAGAATATGTCTTCCAGATTTTGGCAGCCACACTGCAGGGCAAACCAGAACTGGTAGCGCCACCTGTTGTTACGGCACTGTCATCAACTTCCATAGAGATCAAATGGACTGTGCCTGGAAATCCTAATGGAATCATCACAAACTACGTTGTTGTACAAGTGTTGCCACAATATTCTGTTGTTGCAAATGCAACTTCCGGAATGCAACAGTACACTTTTGTCTACAAAGGTCTGTACACAACTGCCCTTGAGTTTCAAAATATCTGGCTCAGTCTTTGGACGTCACTGGCTTTCTGCATGTAATAAATTCTCTTGAGCTTATGTAATCTAAACTTGACCTAAACCTTCCATAGCTCTTCTGACTGTTTGCCTGCCTGACCCTTTAAAATCTTGACCTGAAACCGATTTTGACACTACCTGCCTATTAATTTTGTTTTGACTGAGCACCTGTGAATATGCTGGTTCCCGCTGTAGAAATCTCTAGACTACAATTACGGTAGTAACTCTGTAGCATCACTCATGTAGTTGCTACCACCCTGGCAGCTTGCCCTCAAGCATTTGATGAGACCACTAAGTTAAACTGGATACAAGTCAGAATCTTAGGTTAGTCTGATTAAAATTCTGTAGATAATCTGCAGAAACAATATATGAAGTGAATATAACATTTCGTTCTAAGATTATTCAGGAAGTTTTTACCCCAACTGGATTTGTTTTTTGTGTGCAATCTTTTTTCTTTCACTCGAGCTTTCAAAGAGAATGAATAACTTTGTCATGTTGTCAGATTTTGATAAAGAAAATTATGATAATAAACGAGTTCCATTCTAATCCAGAAACTTCTGTAGCACGTACGGGTGACTGGTAGTTGCTTCTGGTAGTTGCTTCTGGTAGTTGCATCTAAGAAAACCAGTTTCTGCAGTCACAATCGATAAGTCAGAACCAGTCATAATTCATGGGCCTTGCCATGTAGGACAGACTGTTAAAGAGTTTTTAAAGTTCATCCAAAACCAAGTGAGTGATTGCCCTATGTAGTGATTGTTAACTGTTGTCTGTTTTTAGGTCTTTCTCCGTATACATCCTATCAATTTCTTCTTATGGTCTGTACTGAAGCAGGCTGCACAAACAGCTCCACTGTTCAGTCTACAACCCAACAGGACAGACCAGTGGGTAAGGTTATCAGTTTCAATTTTATAAAAATGATTAAAATCATTGTCGTACTTCCACAAAACTTGTGGCTGTCCAGGGAGTTTCCTGATGCTTCTAAGGGTTTTTTAAGTTAATTAAGTAAGTAATCTTTTTTAGAGCAAGACAAATGCACACACTTTTTAACAACAATACATACAAACTGTGCATGCAATGAGTGAGGCAAAACGACAGTTCTTTGCCCTTCCTCCCACTGCCCAACCCAGCAAAAATTTAGACAATACTACACGTTTTGTCTTAAGCCTTAAGAAGCCATTTTGCAAGGCCGTGTTTGTTAGGCAGTTTTGTTATGTAGACTTGTAATATCATACCTTTAAGTAATTCACAAAGCGCATGGTTGAAACTTTTGAACCATTCAACTTCCTGTGCAAACCACCTAGATGCACTAATCTCTACACTTCTGTAGTATATTCACAATATTGTATCATGCAAAGGCAGCAACAGAATCTCTAGTTTGTTTATCTATGCTCATAATACTTTAATGAGTAAATAAATAAATAAAATCTCCTGTATCCCATGGTGGAATGTTTGGGAAGCATTCATTTCCCACTCTTAAGCCCGTAAGCCTGCAGTGGATGAATCCCAAGATCCTGGGCATGGGGCCAGTGCATCACAGGATTTGTAGTTATGCCAGCATGAGCAGCTTCTGCTGCTTGGTGACAGAAACAAATGTGCACAAGCAACTTGCCGATGATTATTCCACAGATTCCGTTCAGTCCACCATAAGAATCTGTGAAAGACTTCATCCAACAGTTCAGATGAATACATAAACATTTTCTTATTCAGGTAATTTTTGTATTGTGAATTATGTTCAAGATGTATCAGAGGAAAGAGGCAAAAGCAGAGCAGCCATTCATAATCTCTGTGAAGTCCTGAGTGTGTATTAACTTGTGTTGATGTTTACCTGTCTCCTTTGTTATGCTTTGTTTCCAGGCATCTCAAGTCCTCAGCTTCTCATTGTAACCTCCACAGTCCTGGAGATATACTGGTCAGCTCCTGCTCAGTCGAATGGCATCATCACTTCCTTTGCCATTTATCGATCAGTTGGCGGACTACCATTTTCGCTCGTGCAAAACGTTTCAGGCGACGTGCTGAATGCCACAGATGAAGGTGTAATGCCTGGCATACAGTACTCGTATGTTCTCGAAGCAAGAACGATTGCAGGGGGCACCAACAGCTCTGAGACGAGAGTGGTGGTGCCACAGGCGACGCCACTTGTCGTCCCTGTGCCAAGGAATGTCACGGTCCTTTCTGCTGTGTCCATTTATGTCGAATGGGACCCAGTTGTGGACTCCCAGAGTCCCATTGACCAGTATAAGGTGATTCTAAATGCTGGTTCTCCATCACAGTTACAGAAATCTGTTGGTTTAGACGTTAACTGTAACTTTACTGACCTCTGTCCATTCACAATCTACCACGTACGAATTCAGGCCTGTCTTCAGAATGTTTCTAGCGGTTGTGGTACAGGGCCTGGCATCGATGTCCAGACATTTGAGGCTCCTCCGCTTGGTCAGTTGCCTCCATCCGTGGTTGCAACAGGGCCTTCAGCCGTTGATCTTTCATGGTTGCCTCCACAGAATCCAAATGGTGTCATCACACAGTATCGCATTTTCAGGCGTCCAGGCCGAACGAACAGCTCTGGGCTCCTTGTAAACCTTGTGAATGCATCGACTCTCAGTTACTATAACACTGGTCCAGATCTTACGCCATTCACAGAGTTTGAATATCGTTTGACCTGTGTCAATTCAAAAGGCGAAGCGTCGAGCAACTGGACCTTAGTCCGGACCCTACCCGCTCCTCCTCAAGTCATCTTTCCGCCAGCGATCTCTGACATCAGTGCATTTACCTTCAAGGTGAACTGGCTGCCACCTCTTGTTCTAAACGGGGTTGTGATCAATTATCGCATTCAGTATCGCTCCACGTTCTCTGATCCAGCTGTCCCTCCACAGACAAATTCCCTTGTGGTGGACGGTTCCATTTCCAGTACGAGTGTCAGCGGTCTGAGCCCTTACACAATATACGACGTTAGAGTTGTTGCGGTCAACGCGGCTGGTAGTTTGTCCAGTAACTGGACACGCATAACGACAGCTCAGGCGGCGCCGGCCGATCTCGGACTGTTCGATGTGGAGAAGATGACGAATGGTCTGTCTGTTATACTTCGGTGGAATGTCCCGGTCAAGCCGAACGGCGTCATCAGCAACTACCTCATCTATGAGTATGGAAACATCAACGCAATCTACCAGGGTTTGACACGTCAGTTCGAATATCCTCGTCTCCAGCCGTTCACGCTCTACCAGGTCCGACTGGAGGCATGTACGTATGGTGGTTGTGCGAGATCATTGTGGCAGAGTTTCTACACAGCAGAAGTTGCTCCCCAGGGTCAACCAGCACCAAGTGTGGCATCGCCAAATTCAACGGCGGTCTCTATCTATTGGCAGAAGCCACTCAATGCATTTGGAAGGATACTCAGTTATAGTGTACTAAGGCAATCCTATGGACGTGTGCAGAAGAGATCAACATCTGATCCGCTGGTGATATTCACTACAACCGACACCGACCGTCAAGAGTATGATTACACCGATAACACTGCCAAGCCATTTACACGCTATGGATATCTTGTAAGAACAACGAATGCGATCGGGTCTACGGATAGTCCATGGCAGACCGTCGAAACACTACAGGCAGCTCCAGATTCGGTGTCGCCTCCGAAAGCGTCAACTATTGATGGACAGTTCAACCAGCTTCTGATTCAGTGGAGCGAGCCGGAGCAACCAAACGGAGTTATAATTTCTTATCAGCTTCGGAGAAATTCCTCCGTTCCAATTGGCTTCGGCGTAAACGACACTAAGCAATACGTTGATCGTGGACTGTTGGCATACACCGTGTATTCGTACACGATGACGGTTTGCACAGGCGGTGGATGCACTTCAAGTTTACCAACCGTTATTCGAACACCGGAAACTGCACCGCTGTTTGTGTCGCCACCTGTTGTCACAGCAATTAACTCGACTACTCTGTTTGTGAACTGGTCAGTGCCTGAGATAACAAATGGCCAGCTGTTATCTTATCAGCTGAAGATGAACGATGTTGTCTCATATACCGGACTGAATACTTCTTTTGTGGCTTCAAGCCTAACGCCGTACAAAGCATATGCGTTTGCTTTGATCGCTTGCACGGCTGGCGGATGCACGGCCAGTGCGGCTACAATTGGTCGACCGGACGAAGCAGTGCCTTCTGGGATGTCGGCACCGGTGCTACGAGTGACCAGCGCGACTTCCATCGAAGTCACGTGGTCATCACCAGTTCAGTCAAATGGTGTCATCACGTCGTACGAGCTGAGAAGGAATACAACACTGATTCAAGTCACAACGCAAACACAATATGTTGATGCTGATTTACAGCCAGGAACAACATACACGTACCAGGTGACGGCTTTTAACAGCAAGGGTGGGGCACAGAGTCCTCCCGCTTCAATTTCCACGTTTCCCACATCGCCAGTTGGCATGCAACCGCCATCACTTGAGGTCGTGTCATCGACCTCGGTCAGAGCCACCTGGCAGCCGCCTCTAAAACCAAATGGAAACATCGTCAACTACACCTTGTATCGTGATGCGGATGTCATTCTTCCTCAGCTGCAGCAGCTGAGCGTGGTCGTGACTGGTCTCGACCCTTGGACCAACTACAGCTTCCGCATCCAGGCGTGCACGATGATTGGCTGTGCTCTGAGCGACCCGGCCCAGATCATGACCCCTGCAGCGCCACCTATGGACCTCTCTGGACCGCAACTGACGGCCCTGGCGGACCATAGCGGAGCCGCAGCTGGAGTTCTTGTGGAATGGTCTCCTCCTGGAAGACCAAATGGATTCATCACACGCTACGATCTGCTACGGAGGGAATATCCTGTGCAGACAATTGGTAATTTTAACATTTTTTGGCTTAAGAATTATACTTTGCAATTCATAAACTTTAGTAACTAAGTAAGTAAGTAATCTTTATTAGTGTGAGACGAATGCCAACACTTGACAAAGAATAATGCATACAAACAGTAAAGAAGAAACATAAATGTCAATGAAACATGATGTCAATCATGTTGATCTGATTGAGAACTTTATCTCATGACTAATTGGACTTCAAACTGACCAGTCATCCAATGCACTCTTTCAGTTTAGGACATATGTGTGCATGAAACTATTAGCGAACTAAGGCATAGAGATATGCACATCTACAATAACGGGTTGGTAAAATAGGGTGCATATGAACATGAAAGTGAGTGTTGGCAGTCTTGTCCCTCACTGTGTGGTTTTCCCACCGACAGCTTTTAGTTATGGTACTTATTTTATGGTGATGTGCTGAAGGGCTACTTGTGAAACAAAGGAAGTCTTTCAGTCTCATCTCTCAGTCCTGGTGGAGAGTTGAACCCCTACCTCTGCATAGCAGTCTTGCACAGTAACCATTAGGCTATTGTGTGCCCCCTCTGTTGTATACAGATACCTTCAGAATATTGCAATTGCATTAGAGTCACAACTTCCTGACTGAAATCAGCAGCTCCTCGTCTGTGACCTGAGGTCCTGCTGGACAGAAAACTCGATGTCTGACCATGTGAATCTCCTCTGAGTACAATTTGTCTAGTTTGCAATGTCTGGTGAAGTGGTGATGCACAGTAACTATTGTGTAATCACATTATAATGTTTGGTGATTTCAGGGCAGTTGATCTACAGTGGAGTTGATAAACGTTATGCAGACGTTGCTGTTCGTCCATACTCTGACTATGAATACATGGTGACTGCGTATAATTCAGAGGGACAGACAAGCAGCCCGTGGCAACGGGTTCGCACAAAAGAAGGTCCACCAGAGGGCGTGCCTGCCCCTGTTGTTAAGGTTTGTATAGCTTCTGTTGATCGTGGCTCTGCTTTTGTTCATTTGTCTTTCTGTTCCTCTTCCTGCTTCTTCTTTTGTCTTTACCTACCTTGTGTCCTTGCCAAGGCAGACAGATGTTGCAAAGTTTCTGTTTCACTTTTGCCCCTAGCAAACTTCTTGTATGAAATGAGTATGTTGACCGTATTCTGTTGGTGGGAAGATGAGGCAGAGAGGGAGAGAACTGATGGTGTGCTGAGGCCAAGAAAATTAAGTCACTAACACATTACGCTTGTGACTGCCTTTTGGGGTTACGTAGTTTATGGGACTGCTATTCTTCTCATCATCTGATACAAAGCTGTCAAGGATATGAATCAGAAAATCAACTTTAATATATATTTATACTGTATTTATACAGGCTACCACAACACTTGTTATTTTTGTGGTACATGCAGGGCTCACAAATTAATTTGTCTAGTTGTTCTTTTCTTTCTTGTTTCTCCTCCTCCTCCTCCTCCTCCTCCTCCTCCTCTTTTTGCTCTGATTTGCGTTCATAATTTCTAAGTGGAATTTGTTTCATTTTCTGATCCTAGGGGGTGACTGCACGAAGTATAACTCTGCTGCAGAATGATCCGACGCGTAGTAATGGCGTCATTGATCACTACAATGTCTACATCAACAGTAACTTAGTGAGTCCACTTCGTTCGCTAAGCCTAGAGCTCTTCGGACTTCAGATTGAATGAATTTTCTTATATTCTTTTCTCAAATTATTTTATTGCCCCATAAATGAACAATTAGATGCCAAAGTTGAGGAAAGCCTCCCATGTCTCACCGCAGACTTTTGCGACTTTGTTTTCATCAGCAGTTGAAATGTCAAGAGATGAGTGTCAATACTTCACACATTGTCAGTACTTTAAAGAAACTTTACAGAAGCAAAATGTGCACTGTTCAGTTTTTTATTTTGTTGTTGTTCTTTTGTTCTGATTTAAATTTCTGTAGTTTGTATGTATGATTTTATGACAGGTGTTACATGGCCTTGGGTATTTAAGCATACTGTTTATAGGCAGATTAATAATAATAAAAGTTACACGTAATGATAATAACAAAAACTTACTGAAAATAGTCACACAGCTGTCCATGCAGGAATCCGTGATGCTTTATCGTGTACTCACAGACCAGGTGTGACCATAACTTAGTATTTTGGTGATAGAGTACTTCTTAGTGACGATTATTCCAAATCATTTCAAAGCCATGGTCGATTAAAAATACAGGCGTCTATGCTGTTACAGAGTTTTGTAAGCAAAACACCACAACTGGAACTGATGTTACTGGAACCATACACCGAATATACCATCTCTGTGCAAGTCTGTACCTTGGGCGGTTGTACAGAGAGCCCAACTGTCAATGTAGACACTTCGTCCGACGTACCCCAGAACCAACCCGATCCGGTCATTGACAACATAACGTCAACTGCAATGAACTTGTCTTGGACCGATCCACTTCTTCCAAATGGAAAAATTTCCGGGTGAGATGCAGTTTTCTTAATTTTTTTAAGAAACCTCGGGATATCATATTTCAGTCTTAAATGATTTCTGAGGTGTGGTTTCTTTGAACTGTCTGAAGTGTTTGTGTAAAGTGTTTTCACATAAAATCCTTTTCAGATGATGTGTCTGTGTTTGGAGATGTGTGTGATTATAATATAGAGCTTTGTGTGTTTGTATTTGTATGTATATGTGTGTATTTAGACGAATATGTAGTTTATCAGTAAGGAAATAACTATGTCACTGCAACGCAGTCAAGTTTGACTCCTTGTAAATATTGCTAGCAAGGATGCAAAGCTAACAAGTATACATCCTACCTTTTCAGTGATTGGTCTGTTCACCTGGAATAGCTTCCTTCTGGATATGTGTCCTAGTAGGGATGCGACTTGTACCTTTATATGGTCTGGAAAACTGTTCTCTTTCACTGGAGCTGGGCTGGGAGCACCTCTGAGTAGATATCATGAAGAGACAATGCTACATAATGCTCTGAATGAATGAATGAATGAATGAATGAATGAATGGATGGATGAATGAATGAATGGATGAATGAATGAATGATTTCAATGAAACTGTTTCTGATTGCTAGGTTTGAGTTGACGATGAGAGCTGGATGTCCCTATCCATACGCAGATGGGCAGGATGAGGTGTCCATCTGGTGCACTGAGGGTCCATTGAGCACCGTCGTTCAAGGGTTAGTCTACTCAGTCCACGTCACTCAGCTCATCCCTTACATGGTCTATCGATTCCAACTCATTTCCTACAATGATGCTGGACGTCTCCAGACCCCAGTTGCTGTCAGTGGAGTCACTTTGCCTGATGGTATGTCTGGGTTATGCACTTGTTTGTGTTCGAGGATTTGTGCAGCGGTTTATGAAATTCTCAAACACTTTGTCTTAGAATTAAAGGATGTTTACTGTAGAATGCAGTATGGTGATCTATTCAGTTAGAACGCTGGGTCTATAATTGAAAGATTCAGTGTTCACACCTGTTTAGTGTGATGTAGTGTAACGTAGTAAACAATGCAGTTTGCACGCATGTGCTTCGTGACCAGACAGTAGAATTTGGTACCGGCTTAAATCCTGTGATCATAATCGTAATCGTAATCTCGAGACTTCTACAGCGCCCAAAAAAGCTGAGTCGCGGGATCCAGTGATGTGCTGGCATGCATCTGCTGTCTGCTTAAGGATTGAAGAGCATGAAAACGTGCATTTCTGGAGAGTCGTGAAAGGTTTACTTTACATTTACTATTGCAGGATGATGAGAAAAAAAGTATTAAGCTTTGTTCTACCAGTTATTAGATCTGTTATGTTCAAAAGAAGATTTGTGAACAGATGCACTTTTACTCATATTTATTTGTGCATGTCTGTCAATTGTATTTGCTCGTCTTGTGATCTGTTTTAACGACTGGTATATATGTAATCGTTCTTTGCCATGTATTGCTTGTGTCATTGTGAGATGTATAGCAGGCCACTTACTTACCTGTTACCTCTGAGGTGCATCTTTAGGCTATGCTATATTATACACTGTGCTGCTTTGTTACACTACAATACACTACACTATTATATTCTGATTATATTATACTATACTATTATAATTTGTATAAATCACACTGCATTTGACTGCATCCTCAATAGTTCCTGTCTACCGGAGCGATCGTCCCCCGACGTTGAAGCTGAGCGCAAATGTTTTGCTTCTTAACTGGACGGACAGTTTCTATATTAATGCGGAGATCAAGTCGTTCACGCTCTACCGCAATGACCTCGTCGAATATATCGGCAAGGATGCCTTCTACTATGACAACATCGTCGCAAGAAACATTTGTGAGTTTCTGGGAGGTTTTGAGTTGTATCTGAATTGGCCAACATCTCTTATGCATATCAGGACACCAATCAATAAATCAATCAATCAATCAATAAGTTGGAATTTATATAGCACCCTTCAAGATCTCTACTCAGAGTTGCCAGTCCTGGTCGATGTTAACATGTCGAAATGCAGCCGCACCCCTGTTTATGTAGGTCCTTGTAGACAGTTTTATAGTGTGCATTACTATCACTTGGGTGTATGTTTTATAACAATTATTATTTATTATTATATTTTATGACATTTATGATTATATTTTGTGAGATTCTCAAGAGGTACTCTGCGTATGTTTTCCTATGTACGGCATGCATATGTATTGACAACTTCATCTTGAGAAACTTGTCTGAGTTGCCAAGTGGGATTGCATTTAGATTACACTACAATACAATTCAACTGTAAGTTGATAGTGGACTCCTTACAAAGCTCAGAAGTGCTCTAACTGCATAACTTAGTATCAGAATGCAGTGCTTGATATGATAGCCATTGATCCAAACAGGGTTTTATTTTGTAATTGTAATTACGACAATTTCTATGGCATCGTCATTAGCAAGCTACTTCTAGGATGCTTGACACTGTCTTCTGTCAGCGCAAATGCTAAGCTTATTTAGTGCATGCGTGCGTGCACTGACACAAAGTTGACACTTGGTCCATTGCTAGTCACTTCGTGCTTTTCATTCAGTTAACTTTCCCACATATTGTTAATCATTGTTCATTTGCATTAAACTGTTGCGCCCACTTGCTGCAGCGTTTCTTACCTTCTGGTTTAACTGTGGTATTTTCAAGTTTGTCATTTGTTGCTTTCAGCGTACGTATTCCAAGTATCCTTGGCAACAGACTATGGCCAGGCTTCATCACCATGGTTACTGTTTGATCCAAGTAGAGCGGATTTTATAGGTGAGAACATCAGACAGCATCTGACTGCAGTTATTCTTACCATAAGCTGAATGTTTTCTGCACGATAAAGCTTTGTACTTAAGAGGTTATTGGATTGAATCCTTATTGTGACTATATTTCAGGGATTTGTATCTTGGTTAGAGGGGCATAAAATGTTATGGCACCCTTTGAGACAGATAGAAGAATGGTGAAGGATCTAACCCAATAAATTCATTGAAAAATAAGCAAGGTTGAATCCATATAGTTGCTACAGACAAACATTTATACCAGCTTAGAAGTGCATATCCAGGCTATTGTAAGCAGAGCAAATCTCACGTCTTTGGTATTATTACATCTGTATTTATTAAGCACCACTATGTAATGATCAAGCATCAACTGATGGCGCTGAGCAGTTGTGAGTGAAGGACTAGCTCATGGTCTGTACACAGTAACCGTCTCAGGGCAGGCTCAGACCTGGCCACTGCATTAAAAGGCAAGCACTCAAACCAGTCAGATAATGTGTTGCACACAAATACATACGTCACACAGGTATGT
The DNA here is from genome assembly GCA_963556255.1 of Allolobophora icterica. Lineage (NCBI taxonomy): Eukaryota > Metazoa > Annelida > Clitellata > Crassiclitellata > Lumbricidae > Allolobophora > Allolobophora icterica. The sequence continues at coordinate 93,384,854 of OY744602.1, read as the reverse complement.
ATACAGACAAACCTACATATTTGTGTGTGTATGTCTGTGTGTACATACATACTCATACCTGTTGTCCTAATGATGGGAACTTCATTAGGACTTTTAAACTACTTACCATAATAGTTGTGCAGTCCAGCTTTATCTTGTAGCGAAATCCTCTCTGAATTTCATATTTCAATTAAATTAAACAAATGGTTTGTGGTTTTATTCATTGTTTTCATAAAGTTCTACCAAATACATCACAAGGTAACTGTACTGAATACTGATCACTTTTGTTGACACCAGTTTTACGCTTTACCTACAATTAAACACCTGTGTCGCACTGGTCAGTCTTCAGCAGTGTAACACCACAAGAATTTTTATATTGCTCCCCTCAAGTTCCCTGCTCAGGAACCATTTCAAAGGAGGCTTGAACTTTGACACTCTATGTTACAAGGCAAGCACTCGACCAATCAGCTTCTGTGGCTCACGGATCATCATCGCTTGGATGTGTCATTTGATAAACTAGCAGACTGTTCAGTGATACGGACCTGATTGCCTAGTGTTTTAGACACCAGCACGATAGAAGTTACTATTTAAGAGTTATAATAATTAATAATTTGAAAAGATAAAATTCTGAATTATTATGCATTTTTATGGTTTGGTATGAATTTGGTCATGTTATGCGATCTGATGGGCTAGAAAAGGAAATGATGTTGGCCTGTGGTGAGGGGAAAAAAAGACGGGGTCGACCAAGGAAGAAATGGATGGATGAGATTCACGATGTAACTGGCATGAATCTGGAAGAACTAAGGGACCTGACTTCGAACAGGAAGCAATGGAGAATGTTTATCATGACGACCGCTAGAGCTCCAAGAGTTGACAGCACAAGGTGACAAGGTGGTATGAATTAGTGTGGTTAGAATTCTGCTGTTGATTCATCTGTGGCACTTGGTCCGGTGCAGTTGTGTTTACGGTTTTGACACAAGATACTTCAATCACCTCCGGCATGCATAATTTTGCTCACTAAATTAGCACTTCTGATAATCAAATTCAAATCTTTTTCTGTGTAATTTTTTAAATGCTATTTATATCATTCACTGATGTTATGACTATAATCATGTGGTTTATTCATAACTGCCATTACTTCATCTGAAAATATTTAGTAATAACAAAGTATCAATGTGAATCAGTTTTATACTTCTTTGTAAAATAATGCATTATCTAATAATATACTTGGCATTGTATGAACTCATGAATATTTAAATTCTAGTGATAACCATCTCTATGATCTAACATGCTTTGTGGTATTTTTTAGTTTTTACACAGGTGGAATGATCTATTAAGACTTGAATCAAATAATAATAATTTTAAGAATGCCTTTGATTGTTATTTCATACTAGTACAGAATTTAATTTTATCTATTTTCTAATATTTCGTTTCGTATATATCTCCAATAATTGCTGTTTTGGTGCAGTTCTGTCGAGCGTAGCTCCAAGTGCGGCATTGTCAACAGTGGAACCAGTCTACAGAGAAGTCTGGTTCATTGTTGTCGTTGTTGTTGCTGGGCTGTTGCTTCTATTTCTCTTCATTGCGATCGTCTGCACAATGTCTACAAAGAGATGTGTACCGTACGTTCGAGAGAGATCCACTGTACAGGAGAAACGCTCGATACGCAAAACAGTTGTAAGTCATAACACGAGATCACTGAGGGTGAAGGTCATGTAAGAGTGAGGTCACAGGTGGTAAAGGTCATGGAAGATTAAGGTCACTGGGGTAACCATCATGGAGAAATGAGGTCACAGGTAGGGAAGGTTGTGGAGGATTAAAGTCACAAGTGGTGAAGGTCAGAGGTCAAAGTAGAAAGCAAAGAAAGAATTTAAGTATACTATAAAATTAATTAATGATAGCAAATTTTACAAAATAGTAAAATTAATTGATGATAAGCTTGGCAGATTAATGCTAATAAAAGACTTATTATTACAATTTTCTCAGTTAGCATGGAAATACTGATATTGATTTCAGTCAAATGTTTTTGTGTCAAGGATCATGGTGATGTGGCATTTCATCCAATCTACAGTCTTCCTGTTGTTCCGAGTCTACATTCGGATAAAGCCATGGACAGCTATGAAGGATATCTGAATCCAGCAATGTCTGATACAGCGTCGGAGGATGGAAGTCGAAGCATCAGTCTCGTTGATGCGACGCTGGACAAGCTGGAGAAAATGTCGCACAGATCAGCAAAGAAGGTGGCTAAGAAGTCAAAGTTACAAAGATCGGAAAGGAAGCAAAACCTGCCACTTCGAGTGGGACAGAAGAATCATGTATCTCGTAATATGGAAGAGTGGAGGAATTTTGATGATGACATCTCCAGCTACAATGATTCCAATGCGATGGGAACAGACAGTGGCTTACACAGCCTTGTGGTTAGACACTTCCAGTTTTCATATGGATAATTTTCACTTTTGTGTATATATATGCTGGCCTAAGTGGATTTTGATGATATGCAACCAAGTGCCATCGAAAAATGCATAGAATTCAAGGAAAACTTAAGGAGTAGATCCAAGCCACGCACTCAGAGTCAGTAATGTCTGAATATATTAGAGTTACAGAACAGCTTCCACACATGATTAACTACTCTTTCAAAATGAACAAATAGCAGAACAACAGCCTTCTTGGCCACCAGACAATCTCATGTCTGTGTGCGTACAAACGCCGTACATGCGTGGGTATGTATGTATTCTGCTTTCTCTGTCTTGTGTCATTTTTCATTTCTTTCTGTTTTGCTGGTGTCTGTCTTCACACTTTTCCCAGTGTTTTTTGGTAATGAATTGTTTCTGTTTGTTGTGTTCCAGTATGGAGACCTTTTTGACGATAGAAGTGATCGACCAGTCAGCGTTGTTAAGGAACACAAAATGTTCCCAGACTCTCGCGTCTGAACCACTTCACTTGTTTCTAAATTTTGACTTCTGCTCTTGTTCGTCATAGTCTGTCTTGTTCACTGTCATTCTGCATCCTGTTCTGTGTATCCCTTTGTGCTTTTCGCTAATCTGTCTTCCTAAGGTGTTCTTCACTATCTTAGACACTATCCTATTAACCCCTGTTCTACGCTGCTTCACTTTTTACCCTCATTCTTCTGTCCTAGACCCGTTATCCTCGTTTTTCTTCCTCAACTATCTTCCTACTTCTCGTACTTCTTCTTCCTCCTTGCCACCTCTCATTGTCCAAACTCCGCATCCCCCTTCTCCTCCTACCCTCCTCTGCTGCTACCTTCTGCTCTCCTTATCCATTATGCCAGCTGATGTCTTTCTCATGACCCAACTGGCCTGGCTTCTCCAGTTTCATTGTGAGGAGTTCCATCCTGAAGAATTTCCACGATTGATGCAGTTTGCATCATGTTCATTCTTCACAAGAAAAGCCTCGACTGAAAACCAGAACCACCTAGGTGAAGATCAGCTGCTGTTCCTGGCTCATCTTCCAATGTCAGTCGCTCTACTGGAACCTGTTATCTGAAGAGAGGAAGGATTAGAAAGAAAGACAATTGGACTGTTTATGATTGTTTGTAGCGACTGTGGCTGGCGCTGTAGAAACTTTGTCGTCGTGTTTCACTTTGCTTTTGTTATTCACATCAGTGCTTTCACTTTGTGTTCATTGTGCCGTGAACACGGTCAGTGTGATAGTTGTTGTGTGGAGTGTTCTTAGCATTTGTTGTGTTCACGAACACCTGCTCTTGTTGTTGGTACTTGAACTGCTATGTCCATTTTCATGTAGTGCCCTCTGGCGACGACTGCTTCGCAGTCTCCCGTGGACTGACTGCTTCGCAGTCGAGTGGCGACGACTGCTTCGCAGTCTCCCGTGGACTGACTGCTTCGCAGTCGAAGAGGGTGAAGCCGGTGTTGGCGGGTTCAAGAAAACGCCAGAAATCTAGCCCTCACTGCCCTTAGTAAAGCAGAGTCTTTGAACATACAATTTTGCTGTAAAACGATGAATATAGTTCGATTCGATCGTAATTAAATTTTGTGCGAAAGTAAACAACGTCGTTATTTGCATTATTAATGACGTTGGGGAATACCTGCGCCATAAATAGAACCGCTTGTCATTATGCGCATTATTAATGACGTTGGGGAATACCGGCGCCATAAATAGAAGCGCTTCGCGCTGGGTCGTCAGGGACGGTCGGTTGGGTAGAGTTTTGGCGGATTTTCACCATGTTAGCGGTGAAAAGGGGGTACGCGAACCCCTCCACTGGGTGTCCGATGCCGAGGCCGACACAGTAGTGAAGGTTTCGAGTGAAGAGGTGCAAAATTGTAGAAGTTAAGCCCGGTCAAACAGACAGACAGACACACACACACACAGAAATCTCGCTTTATTTATAGAGATTTGTACCACTGCGCAGTGTGCAGCAGTGAGCTGTGGGATATATATATATTATATATATATATATATATGTATATATATATATGTATATATATATATGTATATATATATGTATATATATATATTCAAGGGGTTGGAGCAATGTGTTTAGGGAAAATGTATTTTCAGTGAAGTTTTCCGTCCGTTCTGCAAATCGTGTTTTGTGTCTATGTACATATTTTTAATTTTGTTAAAATTATTTCAACTGATAACTAATTCGTCATTAGGGCATTGTGCCAACAGCCACTGGATATTCATGATAGAAGAGTATGCTGTAAAAACTATTGGCAGCTGAAGGAGTTGAGGTTTAAGGTACAAAGGTCCTTGTGTCCACGAGTTCTTTTTAAAAGAGTAAGCTACTGAACATATTTTAAATATAAAATTTTGCAGAGTTGTTCAAGCCGTTATTTGCGCATTGGTAATCAGTTAAATGTTTGGTCAACGTTTCTTTAAAGCAGGTGATGAACTACACAGTAGGGAACGAAATTCCAGCTTCTGACCAAAGGGTCGGCAGTGTTGAAAGGGAATTTAAAACTTTTACTTTTGATTGACCTCGTAATATTACTTCAGCAGGTCATTGTGCAGTATTTAATCTAGTCCCCCTCGTCTGGGAGGGGAAACCAGGTTTCTGGGGGGAGCAAACAATTGACACAAAATTTTGTCTTCCATCTTTACAAAGTTTCAGACTTTTCTCAAATTTTTCCATTTTTCATCTTCGAAAAAAGTTGATGACTTTTTTTTTTTTAGTCCTTCACCTGATTTTTTACTTTTTCCTCTGTCAAAAAATCTTGATGACCTTTTTTTTAGGAATCCATCTCTCTGGGGGGGGGGGAACCATGTATCCGCATCGATCCTGGGGGGATTTTTCCTCCCCTTATGGTCTGTACATTGTAATATTGCTCGCCTCTGGGGGGAAACATCAATCCTGGGGGGGAACTTTCCCCCCCCCCCAAAGACGTCTAGATTACTCACTGGTCATTGTGTAGTAAGCCTGCTGCCTACTTTCGTTGTTTAAGGACACTTTATTTCGGCCACGCAAGGCTTTTCTAACGTCGAGATTTCATTTCCGGAGCAGATGAAAGTGAGGCGTCAATTAAACGCAGTCGATAATGTAATACAGCGTCCAATGAAAGCATTTTAAAGTTGTCTAAAAAGAGCATTGCAGTTTAATATCTTAATGGCTGACGTCAACCTGAGCCTAAATTTAAAATGGAAATCTTCTGGTGAATTGCTGTCGTTTAGTGATGGTTTCTATTTAACGATGCCTTGTTATAACGAAAGTGATGAGCGTCGCCTCAGACTATGGATGGGCGTTCTATTCACTCTCCCCAGCAGGGGCGTAACTTTGGTCTAAAAAGTGGGGGGGTACCAATTTCGTACATACACGAAGCAAGGCGGAGACTGCGGTCTCTGTGAAGGCACAATGATAAAATATTCATTGGCATTGTTCAAAAGTGGGGGGTACGGTACCCCAGTCCAAAAAGTGGGGGTACGGGTACCCCTCGTACCCCCACAAATTAGGCCTATGCTCCCCAGAGTGTACAGAATGACCTTCTACGCTCCTCCTTTATCCAGGCTTCGGACAGAGACAATCTTGTGGCTGCTATTTAAAGAGCCGGTGTCTATAATCGTTTAATCGCCGTTTGTGTAAATGGTGTTCGGTGTGCAGCATTGCGTCTCTTTATGTTTTATTTATTTTCGTACGTACAACTGCTCCGTCCGTATCTAGTCCACCGAAGCAAATTGTCGACTATAGGCCTTTGGGTCTGTATAGGCATATGATATAGATCGTTTGTTTTCATGCGATGTGTGTTGTATTGTACAGAACTAATGATGATCACTTTCTTTAAAATATATAGGCCTACACGCCGAGTTTGTTGTCAATTTGGAAAGCCTCTAAACTAAAATATGCATATTGTATTGTATTGTATTTGGATATTTATAAAGCGCTTCTAGCGGGAGGGCCATTCAGAAGCGCTCCCAGAGAGACCCTGAGAGAAAAAGCAAGTTTTAAGAAAGGTAAAAGAGTAAGAGACGTTACCTGAGAGAATAGAAGAACGAACGAACGGAGGAAGCTCATTCCAAAGAGCAGGGCGAATGGAGGCAAAAGACCTAGATTGAGCTAGAGAAGTCCTGACCCGGGGAACGAGGAGGACAAAACGGTCAGATGAATGAAGAGGACGAAGAGAAGCAGCAGAGTGAGGGCGATGAATTAAGTCACATAAATATTTTGGAGCGAAACCAAGGTGAGCCTTAGAGACAAGGATGAGGACCTTAAATTGGATGCGGGCAGAAAGCGGGAGCCAGTGGAGTTCTTCTGCCATAAACAGGGACGTCATTTCAGCTTTTTTCAGGGGGGGAAGGACGTCAAAAAAGAGGTTACAAAAATTTTTCCCGCTCCGCACGAAGAAATTTTACAGTTTTTGTGCGTTTCTTCTAAATTTTCGGGGAAAAACTGCATAATGTGTCCCCCACTGTCAAAGAGCTAGGTGTGGTCTTGTGAAAAATCCTATGCAGACTCTAGTTTTGTTGATAGTGTATAATAATTCCATGAATTTGAGTATCATTCTTTTCTTTTTTACCCCTTTCTCCTCCTCCTTGTCTTGTTCCAGCTTTTTCATTTTTTTTTTCAAAAATCAGGCCCCCAAATGACGTCCCTGGCCATAAAGGTGGTGATATCAGAGAATCGAGGAAGACGGGCAATTAATCTAGCAGCAGCATTGAGAACGGACTGAAGAGGAGCAAGACGGACTTCAGGAAGACCAATGAGAAGGGAATAGCAGTAGTCAAGTCTAGAGCAGACAAATGCATGGACAATTGAAGTGAAAATTGGAGTTGGCGACGGATAGCTCTAAGGCGCCTTAGGTGAAAATAGGAAGTGCGAGTGAGTTTGGAAATGTGTTCAGTAAAGGTGAGAGAATTGTCAAGGGTCACTCCTAGATCACGAACGCTAGACGAGAAAGTGAAAAGCCGAAACCTGTGAGACAGCACAGGGGCCATCCATATATTACGTACGGAAAAATCCGGGAAAATTGGACCCCTCCCTGTTCGCACGCGTTCTCCCCCCCCCCCCCCACCCCTCCCCAGACCAGCTGCAGAATGAGTCAGTTACACACGTCCAGGCAGCGACTGTTGGTACTTTAGGCCAGATTGAAGGATGAGTAATCCATGGACTCACTGTGGGGTCATTGCATAATTACGTAACGCTTGAGGGTGAAAACGTTACGATACGTTACGAAACGTTACGTGGGTGGGTGTATGGAGATTAACGTTACGTAACGCTTTTACCAACAGTTTAATTATAAATCAATTTTAACATCGAATGACGCCTTATTGAGCATTTTTTAAATTAAAAGTTTAAATTGTGAATGGTCGGCCCTTCACTGTCTGTATGGCTCTCGTAGGGAACCATCTGTTCTCCCGTTTGTGTAAACCGGAAACCGCTGTTCGAATTGTTAGGATCTTTCATAGTTTTACCGTCGGAACAACGTGGTAATTCTCCTTGGATTCCTCACTTGAACTCGAAGAACCACTTTAAAGCATATTTTACTTAGTGGACACGAATTTCAAACATTTAAAATTGATGCCTGACAAAACCTGAGCAATATTTGTATTAATAATTTTCGAAGTGCTCAGACTAAGCAAATAATTAGTTCATCTTTATTTTTTTATTAATTATTAATAAGCAATTTAGTCCATGAAACTGTTCAGTGTGTAAAACTTTGACGTAAAACTTTAAAAAACAAAATAATTTGCATTTCAAACATGACTGTCATTATATCAATAAAACGTTAGGCCTATGTATATAGGCTACATTTTAGGCTTACTGTCAAATTCTAATTCACATACTAGGCCTATATTAAATTCACTATAAAATATGAATTATAATTGCGCGTTCACATAGTAAATCTAAAATGATTTTTCGTTACGTAACTCTGGGGAGGGTGGGTGGGTGGGTCTAGGGAAACGTTACGAAGCGTTACAGGGTGGTTGGGTGGGTGAAAAACGGTAATTTTCGGTGTTCCGTAATTATGCAATGACCCCTGTTGAGTTGTGTGATAGTTTAATAATGGCGTTCAGAGGTAAGGTGGCATACAAGTGACGCCTCTCCCACAGTCCTACTTCCTCTGGTAGTACCAGATAGCTGGAAGGACTCAACTCTAGCTCACTTGAAGACCAATCAATTTGCGTACGTACATTATCAGTAGACCCCCCACCCCCACCCCCACCCCGTTCGCAAGCGTACGCAAGCACATGCATTTCGGTTGCCCCTCCATGCGTGCGTAATATATGGATGGCCCCTAAATAGGCATAGGCATAGATCTATACGTCGAACTTTTAAAGTTTTTGGCTGTGTGATTCAAATGGAATTCGTTCATAGACCTCGATCGTGTTGTGGAACAGTGTTTAATCTAGTCCCCCTCTTCTGAGGGGGGAACAAGGTTTGTCGGGGGGGGGACCAACAAGGGCGACCTTTTTTCGGAATTTTTTTAGGAATTCATCTCTCAAAAACTTTCATATATCTTATTCTGTAATTTTATTCTTCTGTTACTCCTTTACTCGTCTCTGGGGGGGGGGGAGCGCAACATGTATTGGGAGAGCGCAACATGTATCCTGGGGGATTCCCCACCCCCCACCCCCAAAGTCTACATTAGCCAATGTGAAATAGCGGGAGTTTCATGTCGAGCTAGGCCTAATATAAGTCATACTGTACACGTACGAGAACTGCAATATAAAAACATTTAATACATGCAATGAAAATGTGTCTACGTAACAATAAAAAAGACAATAGTTTAAAGTTAAATCCTATTACATGTTTATGTATTTAAAAGAGATCTAAAGCAAACTCTACAACATTCCCGTTAGGCCTATATCCTACTGTACGAGAACTGCAACAGTCTAAACATTTAATACGTAGCCTATTAGTTTTCTGAAAATATGTCTTTACTTGACAATGACTATATTAAAATAAGAGATCATTGTTTCAACCCTATTACATGTTCACGTACTTAAAATAAGAACTAAAGCGAACTTTCAAACATTCCCCATAACAAAAAACTGAACAAGAAGTCTTTGGAAAAGTTTCTGAAAATAGAATGGGAGCTAAAACTTATCATATATAGAAGTATGATCAGGTCAGTGATAAGAATATCTCATTTCCGGTTCAGGTAAAGAAGTGTTGCGCTATCCTTCTGATGGGAAATGAGATGGTTGTATTCTCACTCTATTTCCATTGACCCCCTTGTGGTTTGGTTCTGCCTCCAACGCTCCTTCTAATCTAGTCTTCTCTCATCCTCCTTAATACTTATCCCTCAGCTCATTACATGACAATGACAAATACACCACACAAACAACGCACACACACAGACACACACACACACACACCTAGACACCTACACACACACACACACACACACACACACACACACACACACAAACACACACACACAACAACAGACACACAATGGGCTTACGGGGTTTAACGCCACGCCAGGGGCCCCCTGCCAAACAAAGAGCTTACGGGGGGGGGGCTCAGCAGGGCCACACACACACACACACACACTCACACACCCATACAAATACACACATACACACAAACAACTCAAACCGAAAAAACCACCACATCGCCCCTAAGACAGAAGATACAATTCCATCGCTCCGTAGTTAGTCACAAATCTTGCCGCCAGCAAATGCACATGCACCTGTAGAAACAAAGAAAAACCACGACGGTTATTACTACACGTTACGACAGAATCGGACAGATAGCCTAAATAGTATCATTATAGAAAAGAATAAAGTAGCCTATAAAACTTCTGTTCGGGCGGAATTCGTTTGTCGGCTAATCTGATCGGTTGCGCGCTGAATATTTAAGTCAACGATCGCGTGTCAGCGCTTGCCTTTACGAGTAGGTTAGATCTCGAGAGGTGGGATAGAGACTAAAGATCAATAGTCTTGAAAAGAAATGGGGTGGTTTAGGGTTGGTGCAACTTGGCAGTCTTGTTGTCAAGACCTTAAACCTCAAGACCAAGACCAAGACCAAGACCTTGAACCTCAAGACCAAGACCAAGACTTTGAACCTCGACACCAAGACCAAGACCAAGACCTTGAACCTCAAGACCAAGACCAAGACCCAAAAAATCGCAATCAGGTCAAGACTTCTAAAATTGTCAAGTCGGACTTATCGTTATTTTAATGAAAACATGAGTCTTTTATTTTATTCAAGCAAATTAACTTTAAATGCAAACTGCAGAGAAATCCGAATTTTAATTGTATTCGAATTCAAAAGTCCTTCATGCAAACTATTATTCCAAATGCCTTTTGTATTTTATAAAAACCAATTCCCTCAGAATTTTCTGACCAAGACGTGCCTGGTGGGCCTCATAAAAATTCCGCCATGTGAAAAAATACGTTCTACAGGTGCTGAAGTCGCTGACACACACAGAGCTAAGCTTTTCAAGCACTGGATGTAAATGTACAGAGAGTGCACTTTTTGAAATCTTCCCATGGTTTATCATACCGTCTGATACAGAATAACTGTAACTGTTGCTGCTGCCAATGGGTTTCCTGACCAACAAGACTTGTATCCATCCCTAGATATTTGTCGTATGATGCAAGCAGGCTTGATACAGAATTCTTGAGACCTTGGTCTCGAGGACAACAAGACTGCAACTTGGTGGTTGACCGAGGGAATATGTAATTGGATCCCCGCTGTCAAAAAAACACTTCATCGTTCGCTCTCTGTACAAAGCTAGATATAGCTAACAGCCTAGGCTAGACCAGTGGCATGAACTAGTTAGATGCGCACGCAAGTCACCAAACCGTCGAATTGACTGGTCTTTGCGCGATTGTAGAAGCGACGTTTAAAAAAGTGACAGTGGAAAAGTTTGACCCAGATAGTTACTTAATCGCCAGAGGTCCGCATTAAACGTTAAATTCTATAGCCTCCTAATAGTGTAGAGCAGGGATGGCGAACCTACGGCACGCGTGCCCAACTTGGCACGCCAACAGATTTTGCTTGGCACGCCACCTGAACTCTGAACTTTCGTTTTTTTCTACTTTCTTATATTTCTTTATTTTTTACATTCAGCAGTTTCTTTCCTGCTTCATTGTCACATAAAATTATAGTAAATATGAATAATTGCACTATTAAGTAGCCACGGTCAAAAATAGGGGCCTAATGCAATGACTTTTCAATATTAGCTTTCACTTTTTTGAGTACTTCATTCCGTGTTCATTGGTTCAAAAAAATTTCTGGCACGCGAAAGTTTTCACTTTCTTTAAGAACTATTTTGTGGCACTCGAGCTAAAAAAGGTTCGCCATGCCTGGTGTAGAGAGTGTCAAACCCTGCCACTGATAATGCCAGTCTCAAGAGCGAAGTGAGGGTTGGAGAAATAGAGCGAACGGAGGGTAGGAGGAAGAGAGCGAACGGAGGGTAGGAGGAAGAGAGCGAATGGAGGAAGGGAGAAAGAGAGTGAACGGAGGGTTGGAGGAAGAGAGCGAACGGAGGGTTGGAGGAAGAAATCCCACGGAGGAACGGAGAAAGAGAGTGAACGGAGGGTTGGAGGAAGAGAGTGAACGGAGGGTTGGAGGAAGAGAGCGAATGGACGGTTGGAGGAAGAGAGCGAACGGAGGGTTGGAGGAAGAGAGTGAACGGAGGGTTGGAGGAAGAGAGCGAACGGAGAGTTGGAGGAAGAGAGCAAACGGAGGGTTGGAGAAAGAGAGCGAATGGAGGGTTGGAGGAAGAGAGCAAACGGAGGGTTGGAGAAAGAGAGCGCACGGAGGAAGGGAGGAGAGAGCGAATAGAGGGTTAGAGGAAGAGAGCAAACGGAGGGTTGGATGAAGAGAGCGAATGGAGGGTTGGAGAAAGAGAGCGAACGGAGGAAGGGAGGAAGAGAGCGAATGGAGGGTTAGAGGAAGAGAGCAAATGGAGGGTTGGAGAAAGAGAGCGAACGGAGGAAGGGAGGAAGAGAGCGAACGGAGGAAGGAAGGAAGAGAGCGAATGGAGGGTTGGAGGAAGAGAGCAAACGGAGGGTTGGAGAAAGAGAGCGAATGGAGGGTTGAAGGAAGAGAGCAAATGGAGGGTTGGAGAAAGAGAGCGCACGGAGGAAGGGAGGAAGAGAGCGAATGGAGGGTTAAAGGAAGAGAGCGAATGGAGGGTTGGAGAAAGAGAGCGCACGGAGGAAGGGAGGAAGAGAGCGAATGGAGGGTTGAAGGAAGAGAGCAAATGGAGGGTTGGAGAAAGAGAGCGCACGGAGGAAGGGAGGAAGAGATCGAATGGAGGGTTGAAGGAAGAGAGCAAATGGAGGGTTGGAGAAAGAGAGCGCACGGAGGAAGGGAGGAAGAGAGCGAATGGAGGGTTAAAGGAAGAGAGCGAATGGAGGGTTGGAGAAAGAGAGCGCACGGAGGAAGGGAGGAAGAGATCGAATGGAGGGTTGAAGGAAGAGAGCAAATGGAGGAAGGGAGGAAGAGAGCGCACGGAGGAAGGGAGGAAGAGAGCGAATGGAGGGTTAGAGGAAGAGAGCGAATGGAGGGTTGGAGAAAGAGAGCGCACGGAGGAAGGGAGGAAGAGATCGAATGGAGGGTTGAAGGAAGAGAGCAAATGGAGGGTTGGAGAAAGAGAGCGCACGGAGGAAGGGAGGAAGAGATCGAATGGAGGGTTGAAGGAAGAGAGCGAATGGAGGGTTGGAGAAAGAGAGCGCACGGAGGAAGGGAGGAAGAGATCGAATGGAGGGTTGAAGGAAGAGAGCGAATGGAGGGTTGGAGAAAGAGAGCGAACGGATGGTTGGAGAAAGAGAGCGAATGGAGGGTTGAAGGAAGAGAGCGCACGGAGGAAGGAAGGAAGAGAGCGAATGGAGGGTTAGAGGAAGAGAGCAAACGGAGGAAGGGAGGAAGAGAGCGAATGGAGGGTTAGAGGAAGAGAGCGAATGGAGGGTTGGAGAAAGAGAGCGAATGGAGGGTTGGAGAAAGAGAGCGCACGGAGGAAGGGAGGAAGAGATCGAATGGAGGGTTGAAGGAAGAGAGCGAATGGAGGGTTGGAGAAAGAGAGCGCACGGAGGAAGGGAGGAAGAGATCGAATGGAGGGTTGAAGGAAGAGAGCAAATGGAGGGTTGGAGAAAGAGAGCGCACGGAGGTAGGGAGGAAGAGAGCGAATGGAGGGTTAGAGGAAGAGAGCGAATGGAGGGTTGGAGAAAGAGAGCGAACGGAGGAAGGGAGGAAGAGATCGAATGGAGGGTTGAAGGAAGAGAGCAAATGGAGGGCTGGAGAAAGAGAGCGCACGGAGGAAGGGAGGAAGAGATCGAATGGAGGGTTGAAGGAAGAGAGCAAATGGAGGGTTGGAGAAAGAGAGCGCACGGAGGAAGGGAGGAAGAGAGCGAATGGAGGGTTAAAGGAAGAGAGCGAATGGAGGGTTGGAGAAAGAGAGCGCACGGAGGAAGGGAGGAAGAGATCGAATGGAGGGTTGAAGGAAGAGAGCAAATGGAGGGTTGGAGAAAGAGAGCGCACGGAGGAAGGGAGGAAGAGATCGAATGGAGGGTTGAAGGAAGAGAGCGAATGGAGGGTTGGAGAAAGAGAGCGCACGGAGAAAGGGAGGAAGAGATCGAATGGAGGGTTGAAGGAAGAGAGCGAATGGAGGGTTGGAGAAAGAGAGCGAACGGATGGTTGGAGAAAGAGAGCGAATGGAGGGTTGAAGGAAGAGAGCGCACGGAGGAAGGAAGGAAGAGAGCGAATGGAGGGTTAGAGGAAGAGAGCAAACGGAGGAAGGGAGGAAGAGAGCGAATGGAGGGTTAGAGGAAGAGAGCGAATGGAGGGTTGGAGAAAGAGAGCGCACGGAGGAAGGGAGGAAGAGATCGAATGGAGGGTTGAAGGAAGAGAGCGAATGGAGGGTTGGAGAAAGAGAGCGCACGGAGGAAGGGAGGAAGAGATCGAATGGAGGGTTGAAGGAAGAGAGCAAATGGAGGGTTGGAGAAAGAGAGCGCACGGAGGTAGGGAGGAAGAGAGCGAATGGAGGGTTAGAGGAAGAGAGCGAATGGAGGGTTGGAGAAAGAGAGCGAACGGAGGAAGGGAGGAAGAGATCGAATGGAGGGTTGAAGGAAGAGAGCAAATGGAGGGTTGGCGAAAGAGAGCGCACGGAGGAAGGGAGGAAGAGAGCGAATGGAGGGTTAGAGGAAGAGAGCGAATGGAGGGTTGGAGAAAGAGAGCGAACGGAGGGTTGGAGAAAGAGAGCGAACGGATGGTTGGAGAAAGAGAGCGAATGGAGGGTTGAAGGAAGAGAGCGCACGGAGGAAGGAAGGAAGAGAGCGAATGGAGGGTTAGAGGAAGAGAGCAAACGGAGGAAGGGAGGAAGAGATCGAATGGAGGGTTAGAGGAAGAGAGCGAATGGAGGGTTGGAGAAAGAGAGCGCACGGAGGAAGGGAGGAAGAGAGCGAATGGAGGGTTGGAGAAAGAGAGCGAACGGAGGAAGGGAGGAAGAGAGCGAATGGAGGGTTAGAGGAAGAGAGCGAATGGAGGGTTGGAGAAAGAGAACGCACGGAGGAAGGGAGGAAGAGAGCGAATGGAGGGTTAGAGGAAGGGAGCGAATGGAGGGTTGGAGAAAGAGAGCGCACGGAGGAAGGGAGGAAGAGAGCGAATGGAGGGTTGGAGAAAGAGAGCGAACGGAGGGTTGGAGAAAGAGAGCGAATGGAGGGTTGAAGGAAGAGAGCGAATGGAGGGTTAGAGGAAGAGAGCGAATGGAGGGTTGGAGAAAGAGAGCGAACGGAGGGTTGGAGAAAGAGAGCGAATGGAGGGTTGAAGGAAGAGAGCGCACGGCGGAAGGGAGGAAGAGAGCGAATGGAGGGTTAGAGGAAGAGAGCAAACGGAGGGTTGGATGAAGAGAGCGAATGGAGGGTTAGAGGAAGAGAGCAAACGGAGGGTTGGATGAAGAGAGCGAATGGAGGGTTGGAGAAAGAGAGCGCACGGAGGAAGGGAGGAAGAGAGCGAATGGAGGGTTGGAGAAAGAGAGCGAACGGAGGAAGGGAGAAAGAGAGCGAACGGAGGAAGGGAGGAAGAGAGCGATCGGAGGGTTGGAGAAAGAGAGCGAACGGAGGAAGGGAGGAAGAGAGCGATCGGAGGGTTGGAGAAAGAGAGCGAACGGAGGAAGGGAGGAAGAGAGCGAATGAAATGGTTGAAGGAACCTATCGACTATTGTAGTCCTACTGCACGTGCACAATGAAGTACTCTGTTCATGATTCTTCATTCATTATGTAATTCTTTTATCTGCAGTGTTAGTGTACACTACGGCTATGCATGTAGCATGTAACTAGTCTATAAGCGACAGGCCAAATTGACCAATACATTTTTGTTGTATTCTTGTTTTGTCTTGAACTATTAATGTGACTTGAACTATGGATCATTGATGATAACGTTCAATCCTTTTTTTACTTAACTAAATGCAGTTTTAAATAGCTATCTCAGTACTTAAACTTTTTAATGGATAGGCCTAAGTGCCCCAAGCTTAGAATGTCCAAGGGCCCCGGCTGGGTTGTTACGCCACTGGTTGTTAACAAATCTTTCAAAAGAGAATTAGTTATTGTTACAGCCATAAAGGTTACTAATAATTATTATATAGTAACTTACAATTGTCATCACAATGGATAAGTTTGTTGTGAGACGTTGACGCTTAGAAGTATTGCAACAAGAGATTGTGTGACCGCCGCCGGTTGCTGTGTGCTTGTCTTAATGATTGAGCAGAGGAAGCACTGTTGCATAGCATTACAATTATTAATCTCTTCCCAGTTGAAAGGGCTTGAGGAGAGGGGGAACTCGGAGAGGGGGAAGACAGGGCAGGATAGGCGATGGGATCACATCCGATCACGGGATCTTGCCAATGGAATTCTTTTACTAAAAGTCGGCGCCTATGTCTACGATGCTTATATGTATGCATGCGTATATGTATGTCTGTACATGTATATATGTATGTATGTATGTATGTATGTATGTATGTATGTATGTATGTATGTATGTATGTATGTATGTATGTATGTATGTATGTATGTATGTATGTAAAACTATGTATGTATGTATGTATGTATGTATGTAAAACTATGTATGTATGTATGTATGTATGTATGTATGTATGTATGTATGTATGTATGTATGTATGAATGTATACATAATTACATATATATGTATGTATGCACATATGTACGTACGTATGATTTTGATCTTCGGTTCGAGTAGGATTTCGATAAATTGTCTGTAGATTTCGAACTCCAATTCAAGTAGGATTTCGATCCCTTCGTCGGTAGATTTAATCACCCGCTCAATTAGGATTTCGATCTCTTGGTGATGTAGATTTCGATCTCCAGTGTGAGTAGGATTTTGATCTCTTGGTCATGTAGATTTAGGTTTGAGTAGAATTTCGATCTCTTCCTGGTATAAATTTCGATTACCAGATTCAGTTGGATTTCGATCTCTTGGTGATGTAGATTTCAATCTGCAGCTTGAGTAGGAATTCGATATCTTGGTGGAGTAGATTTCGATCCCCTGTTACAGTAGGATTTTGATCTCTTGGTGATGTAGCTTTCGATAACCAGTTTGAGTAGGAATTTGATCTATTGGCGCTGTAGATTTCGATCTCCAGTTTGAGTAGGATTTCGATCTCTTGGTGGTGTAGATTTCGATCTTCAGTTTGAGTAGGAGTTCGATCTCTTCCTGGTATATTGTATAAATTTCGATCACCAGATTTAGATGGATTTCGATGTCTTTGCTGGTGTAGATTTAGATCTGTAGTTTAAGAAGGATTTGGATCTCTTTTTGGTGTAGAATTCGATCTGCAGTTTGAGTTGGATTTCGATGTCTTGGTAGTGTAGAATTCGATCTGCAGTTTGAGTTGGATTTCGATGTTTTGGTAGTTTAGAATTCGATCTGCAGTTTGAGCTGGATTTCGATGTTTTGGTAGTGTAGAATTCGATCTTCAGTTTGAGTTGGATTTCGATATCTTGGTGGGGTATATTTCGATCTCCAGTTTCAGTAGGACTTCGACCTCTTGGTGCTGTAGAATTCAATCTGCAGTTTGAGTTGGATTTCGATGTCTTGGTAGTGTAGAATTCGATCTGCAGTTTGAGCTGGATTTCGATGTTTTGGTAGTGTAGAATTCGATCTGCAGTTTGAGTTGGATTTCGATATCTTGGTGGGGTATATTTCGATCTCCAGTTTCAGTAGGACTTCGACCTCTTGGTGCTGTAGAATAGGGCATAGTGACCAGAAAGGATTATGTTTGGCATATCTTAATTTGTTGCTCCTGTGCATAGGATAGTGTCTGGTATAGAAATTTTGTTTCTGGTATGCTGCTTAACTTTGCCGCCATGGCTCTGAAGTTGTTCCAATATACCACATTATGCTACTATTAAGCTATAGTCCAGGCAATTTACAGATTGACCTGGGAAAAATTGCTTCAGAAGCTTTTTAAACGGTTTTCTGCTCAGAAACCGTTGCTGAATAGCATATCCAAAATCGGACAAAATCGGTCAAGGGGTACACCCCCCAAAATGAATTTCAAAATGGCGGATTGGGGTTTCCTAAGAAATACCAATGATAACACCGCAACGGATAAAAACCAATTAAAACGGATTTGCATTTAGACATGGGCAAGAGTGCTTCAGAAGCTTTTTAAACGGTTTCCTGCTCAGAAACTATTGCTCATTAACATATCCAAAATCGGACAAAATCGGTCCAGGGGATCACCCCCAAAAATTAGTTTAAATATGGTGGATTTGGGGTTTCCTCAGAAATACCAGTAATAATAGGGGCCTAACAATAATTTGCAGTTAGACATATGCAAAAGTGCCTCAGAAGCTTTTTAAACGGTTTCCTGCTGAGAGACAATGGCTGAATGTCATATTCAAAATCGGACAAAATCGGACCACGGGAACACTCCCAAAAATGAATTTCAAAATGGCGGATTGGCGGTTTTCTAAGAAATGCCAATAATAATACCAATAATATGCAGTTAGACCTGGGCGTAAGTACTTCGGAAGCTTTTTAAACGGTTTCCTGCGCAGAGACCATTGCTGAATGACATATCCAAAATCGGACAAAATCGGACCACGGGAACACTTCAAAAAATGAATTCCAAAATGGCGGATTGGCGGTTTTCTAAGAAATACCAATAATAATACCAATAATTTGCAGTTACACCTGGGCGAAAGTGCTTCAAAAGCTTTTTAAACGGTTTCCTGCTCAGAGACCATAGCTGAATGACATAACCAAAATTGGACAAAATCGGACCACGGGAACACCCCCAAACATTAGTTTAAAAATGGTGGATTTGAGGTTTCCTTAGAAATGCCAGTTATAATAGGAGCCTACCAATAATTTGCAGTTATACATAATTATGCAAAAGTGCTTCAGAAGATTTTTGAACGGTTTCCTGCTCAAAGACTATTGCTGAATGACATGACCAAAATTGGACAAAATCGGACCACGGGAACACCCCCAAAAATTAGTTTTAAAATGGTGGATTTGAGGTTTCCTTAGAAATGCCAGTTATAATAGGGGCCTACCAATAATTTGCAGTTATACATAATTATGCAAAAGTGCTTCAGAAGATTTTTGAACGGTTTCCTGCTCAAAGACCATTGCTGAATGACATATCCAAAATTGGACAAAATCGGACCACGGAAACACCCCCAAAAATGAATTTCAAAATGGCGGATTGGAGTTTTATAAGAAATACCAAAAATAAGAGGGGTCTACCAATAATTTGCAGTTAGACATGGGCAAACTAACCAACCAAACTCATCAAACTCACCAAACTCACCAACCAAACTCACCAAATTCATCAACCAAACTCAACATTGTTGACTTTCGTGCACACTAGAAACAACCCAAAAAAGGAGGCACTATTTTAACGCCTTTTCAATAAGGTATTTGCCATGGTTTTCACCTGCGAAAGTAGATGAAACTTCAATTGCTCGGCGGCAAAGTTAGATGCAATAAATTTGATGCAATTTTTCTTCCACACATATGTTTAAGGACTGGAGCAACCTTTCTGGTTGTGCCAAAGTTCATTTTAAACCAAAACCCATTTCTTGCTATGCCCTACTGTAGAATTCAATCTGCAGTCTGAGTTGGATTTCGATCTCTTGGTGGTGTAGAATTCGATCTGCAATTTGAGTTGGATTTCGATATCTTGGTGGGGTATATTTCGATCTCCAGTTTCAGTAGGATTTCGATGTCTTGGTGGTGTAGAATTCGATCTGCAGTTTGGGTTGGATTTCGATATCTTGGTGGTGTATATTTCTATCTCCAGTTTCGATTTCTTGGTGGGGTATATTTCGATCTCCAGTTTCAAATGGGGTTTCGATCTCTTGATGAAGTAAAATTAGATGTTAAATTTGAGTAAAGATTTCGGTGTCGCTCTAAGAAGGCTAATTAACGCACGCCAACTCGTAGAACAGCAGAGAACAAAGCTATAGATTTTTTGACGTCATTTGCAAAGGGAAGCATTTATTGGAAATGACGTCACTTTGATTATTTCTGGGATATCGTTTGAACAGTGCAATTGATTTATCAAGTAATTTATAGGATATCGACAATGGGAATAATTAAAATAATAAGTAGGCCTATCGGTGGCGGTAATAATTATTATTAGCAATTAAATTATTAAATTAATTCGGTTAAATAATATTGCAATAGTTGTCTCTGCGGGACTATTTCCGGAATTTGTAAATTTTTATAGCGCCTTAATATATTGACAATTCATTCGTTCGTTCGTTCAATTCACTCATTCGCATATAGGCGTAATTTGTGGGGGTACGAGGGGTACCCGCACCCCAAATATTTTAGACTGGGGTACCGTACCTCCACTTTTTGAGCAATGCCAATCAATAGTTTATTATTGTGCCTTCCCAGAGATCGCAATCTCCGCCTTGCTTCATGTAGGCTATGTAAAAAATTGGTGCCCCCACTTTTTAGACCAGTTACGCCCCTGTATGTAGGCCTAGTTAGTTACTGTTCAACGACTCTCTGTCATAACAAAGAGGATTAGTGTCGTATTTCCCCTTTATCCAGGCTTGGGACTGTCCACTGCCAGAGTACGAGTAGGCCTATAGAGCACTATTCGTATGTACTTTGAAAGTCCATCAATTAAATAGTATTTGTATACCGTAATCTAACAAGAAATTGATATAAGTGCTTTGATGTTAGTGCTGCCTTTGATACTGTAGAATGTAGATCATACCATCCTCTTTAGACCGACTGTCTAAATCTTTTGGTACAATTGACTCTGCTCCTTTGGTTCCGCTCATTCCTTACTGATCGCTCTGTTTATATTGTTTTTGGACCGACCCGCTCCGCTTGGGCCTATATCCCATATGGGCTACTCCAGGGCTCTGTCCTCGCTCCCCTTCTGTTCATTTTGTATACCTCATACAGATCTAGCGGGGTTCTGGGTCCAATATGGGTGTTTCGTCTCACCATGACACACAGGCTTACCTCCATGGTCCGGCCACCTCAGCTGCTCTTATAGTTGAACGCATCCTGGAGTTTTACAGGAGCAACAATTGCTAGGTACGAGTCACTCGGAGTCACAATGCAACAGACTAGGCCTAACAGTCGAACAATCATTCTGAATCAGCCAATATCCTATCCAGGAACGTAGCCACACTTAAATGTAAGAGGAGGCAACTGGGGTTTGGGGAGGGGTACTTGGAGGTGCAGTAGTCCCCGGCGCCGCCGCCATCCGCCGCCGCCGCCGCCGCCGTTAAGCCCTCAAGTCGAAACCAGTCGCTTAGCTATCGACTGCTAGCGACTTCGTTCACAATATTTTGCTTGTTGTTTTAATCGCTTTTCCCAAGTAAACAATAACAGGACAGTGCTTCTACTAAGTCTTCTTAACAGCTAATAACATAATTATAATTGATTGTACGTCCATGTTGTTGTCTATCAATGCAAATAATATCTACGTAGCTACAGCCTACCGGAACTGAAATTTTCCAGTTACTGAAACGAACACGGAAATTATTTCAGAATTGAAACTGTAATAACAACTTAAATTATTTCAGAACTGAAACTTGTACTGAATTACGAGCCAAAAACTGAATTAAAATCGAAACTATAATTATTTTCAAAACTGAAATACCACTGCCTTGGACTTAGTGGTATGCTTTATTCCTTTAATAAACACTCAAATGCGTCACAAATTCGCATTAGCATTAATTTTCAGTCATCGGGCATGCGCATATGAAGCGGAGCCCATGTAGGACCCATATTCCCACATTGAACCGGTATAGAATTCATATGGGTCTATAGGCGTAGACTCAGGAAGGGAGGTGGGGCACGTGCCCCCCCAATAACTGAGATGGACTTACACCATATAAATTCCCCCTCCAGGCCTCCACCAATATTTTGGAAAAGTTTATGCCAGTGTATGGGTCCATCTAATGTCCACGGAAATGATGGCACGCTCAGTAAAGTACGCGTTAAAATGCATTTTATTGTAACATAATCAGGTATGACATACCAGATTACATGAGAAGTCGATAGCAAGTCGCTAAGTTAGTCGATAAGTCTAAGCGACTTAGTCAGTCGATAAGCATGTGACTTAGTCGACTGAGTCGCTAAGTCAGTCGCTAACTCATCAAGTCAGTCGCTAACTCCTTAGCGACTGACTCCGGGTACTAGGGTGCAGGGGTTTAGCTCACGGAAATTTTTGTAAATGAAAAAAAGCAAGAGAAGGCAACTGCCTGACTGCCTCCTCTTTCCTCATGGCGGCTACGCTTAGGTCAATATCGTATAGCTCATATAGAACCCATATTCCGATATTGGACCTCCACGTTCTATAGATCCCCTATGGGTCCCACGACTCCCACCTAATGCCCACGGAAATGACGGCACGGTTAATGCAGTTTGCGGTAAAATGTATTATAGGCTTATTGTTAGGTGAGTAGGCCTAATGGACATACCTGATTACCTGAGAAATCTATAACAAATCGTTAAGTAAGTCGAAAAGTCTAAGCGACTTAGTTGATAAACATAATTATGTGACTGGTATAACAGAATGATGTAGCCAATATACTATAATGCCTTCAGTGACCATTCAGTTTAAGTAGGTCTATATCTAATAATCTAAGCGTGAGCTGTATCATATCTGTCCGTCTCTTTTCCTCCGTGTTTGTTCTCTGCCATCTGTATCTGACCGAAGACCAGGCCCGGATCTACATTTTTGGGGGCCCTGTGCTGATCGAATGACGGGGCTCCTTACAATTTTAAGAAGCAAGGCAGACATACAATAACCCGACACATAACTTGTTATACTTTACAGCACATAAGAATTAGATAGGACAATTGTTACGAGATCACGACTCACGCACTGACATGGAAAGAACATAGTCTGTCAAAGAACAATATTCTGTATAAACCATCTTTCAACTTCTGCCATCTGTAAGTTGAAGCTGAAAAGAAATTGTATAGTGACTGTATGGTGGCAAAATATGACACAGCCTGTAAGCAGCTGTCGACTGAGTGGACGCCGACGAGGTTGAGCGAGTGAGCTGCACAAGGTACGAAATGTGCCAGTTGATTTACTTCCTTAACTCGCACTTGCAAACCAGAATAGATACCGGCCATATTGGCAGCATTGTCGTAACTTTGTCCTCTGCAGTTGGAAATCTCAAGGCCCAGTTGATCAAGGAAATCCAATACAACAGTCGTCATTGATTCAGCGGTATGACTTGGGAGTTCCAGAAAGCGGATAAATCGTTCAACAGGCTTGCCGTTTGGCTGCACGAGGTGAATGATGAATGTCAACTGGTCTGCGTGGGAAAGATCGGGTGGTAAAGAAACTGTAACTGTTTAAGAGAGGGTCGATGTATCATCAAAGTGACGTCATCATATACTATGACATTATATGGTTATATATTTAGTCATAGCTATGATTGCTATGCATAATGCATTGCAATTTGCACTGTTTCTTTCCTAATCCTTTATTCTTTATTTTTTTTACTTTTACAATTTGGGGGCCCTGTGCTGCAGCACAATCAGCACCGTGGTTAATCCGGCCCTGCCGAAGACAATGGAGATCATTTATTCGTACCCATCGCCGCCAAATGGCTGGCGTCAGGAACTGATGATGATAATGACTACAAAAATTGAAGTGTTGCAGACTTGAACACGTCACTATAGGTATTGCAGGAAGTTTGATGCAACGCAGTGCTCGAAATGGAAAATTTTACGAAACGGAACGCTAGTCAAAGATATGGGAGCATTCACGTTAATTTCATAGTATTTTCCACAATAATTCATTTGACGAACCGGAACGGAACGCTGACGAACCGGAACGGCGTTCCGGTCCATTTCGAGCACTGATGCAACGAACAAAATATGAATGCGTGAGCCGGGAGTCGAACCCGGGTCAATTGCTTGGAAGGCAACTATGCTACCGCTATACCACTCACGCATCGTTGTTTACTAGGCCAAAGTATTTCTATATAATACCTCTCCTCTAGTAGGTCTACTTATAATTTTAATAATGCTCTTCTTTGTAAAAACGTTTAGCTAAATAAGATTAAAGTAATTGTGCTTAGCAGCTAAATATGTACGATTACATGGGGGACAGAGCTGTCAAGAAATTCCCTTTCCAACAATCACTAGATGACAGCACGGTTGTATGCCTCACTCCCAAGATGGCAGTATAGAGGACTTTGACGGGATATCCCGAGACCATTACACATTCTTCACTGTCAATCCAGAAGGTATCGACCGCGTTGTTTACATAAGTAAAGTAAGTAAGTAAGTAAGTATATTCTTTAATTTAACCAGCTGCCAAACAGCACTCTGGTGAACAAGCATCAGCATACATACATCAGAATAAATTAATATGTGAATAACATTCTGACTATAAATGTTTTCTTCATATGATTGTCTGCTTTTGGCAGCACCCGGTCATGCAAGCTGCAAAAAGCTGGCTTAACGGTGGGGGGGGAGCAACCCATGAAGGACCGCCGAAAACAGACGGGTATCGGTCAGACGGTACATCTCTTCGATCTTTGGGTAATCACCAGGGAGGTACCTCTGTCGGATTAGCATATTTACAGCTGCCTGGAGCCATCCTTTTTCTTGTTGTCCAGCATATCCCCACCATGCCAGAATGGCATACAGCAGACGTGACAGCACTGGCGGCGATCTTGTTTGACAGGTGGGGGGGGGGCTTTAGAACTTATCTAGTCAAAAAAGAGTTTTGAACTGATCTGCTCAAAAAAGAGGTCAAAACATTTTCCCAGTTCCTACAGCGGTTTGTGTGACTTGAGTTAAATTCTTACGTCATCTGCTGATGTGAACCACAGAGCAGCTAAAACAGACCACTGCTCGACAGCCGGAGACGTTTGTTATCTGGCATTATCTGCTATCTGTATCTGATCATCTGTCTATATCTATCGATCAGTGTATGTCCTTCGTTTTGTCTTTGTCCGTCTCAGTCCATGTAACAGGGTGATGGACTGAAACACAATCTTGACACAATGACACTCCCTGTATCAGTGTAGGCCTATATGACTAAAGCGGCAAAAGCCCACATTCTTCAAGCCGCCAAGAAACTCCCTGGAGGAAACTCCCTCCATGAGCATCAGGTGGGACCCGTATGGGCTCTCGACGGATTCAACATAATATTATATGGGCTCCAAGTGGGCATTCTGTCCGGGAAGCTTATGACGTGCGCCCACACGAATTGGCAGCACCTCACATTTAACTGAAAACGGATCGATAATTATAGGCTGATAAACAGTATGGTCAAGGCAATTATATCATACCACAAAACAATTATTTGAACGAGTACGTGTTCATAAATGAAGAAGGGGTCCATAGAGTAGTGGTAACATCACTGGCGTGAAGAGCAGTAGGTAGCGGGATCGCTTCCCGCAACCCTCTCAAAGGTTCATTCTACCTATCATTCGCGAGATGGCGCGTTGTTAAAATGAGACGTAGGACGTGAAGGGCGCCTTGCGCGGCTGCCGCATACAGTCAAATTCGACTCCTGTAGGCCTAATAACTTGTGATCATCCGTTCATACTGATTTGTAATCATACTGCGTCAGTTTGAAAATATTAAACGAAGAGTGTTATTAGAGTGGTAATATCACTGGCGTGAAGAGCAAGATTTAGGTCCACTCAGCCTTTCATTCGCGAGATGGCGCGTTGTTAAAATGAGATGTAGGACGTGATGGGCGCCTTTCATGGCTGCCGTGTACAGTTAAATTCGACTCCTGCAATAACTTGTGATCATCCGTTCATACTGATTTGTAATCATACTGCGTAATTGTCAGTTTGAAGATATTAAACGAAGATTATTACTATTATTATTATTATTATTATTATTATTATTATTATTATTATTATTATTATTATTATTATTATTATTATATTGTATAATTTCGTGTACGCGGCCTTTTTTTTATCTGGCAACGAGAGACGCCATGTTTCAACACAAGGATCTAATATAATATTATTGGTCCTTGGTTTCAACCTTCGAGTTGCTGACGTTGTTAGAATATTATATGAGTTTTTAGCAGACGAGCACCATTATTTTTATCGCCAAAAGGATACGTAGGGATTAGGAAATTAATTATTACTTTGAATGTTAACGGATTTCACAGGGAAATTATTTTAGAGAAACATTTTAAAGCTGAGAAACAGCGATATGTCAGACAAGAATAACGCTGTTTTAGACAAGTCAGCCGTAGCTTCTGCACCTGTATCGGAAGAGGGTACCGTAGCCGCTCAGCCCGAGAGAATTCCCACACAGGTCAGAAAACTTTAATAATTTTGAATTCTTCATCATTTATGCACTCGGTGGAAGCGATGATTTCTTCGATTTGGGGTACCAAGAGCATTTTAAGTCAGTTGGAGGAGATGAAGAGAAGAATCAGAAATATCATTTATTGCAGTAGGCCTAAATTTCAACTGGTGGGCAAGACGAGAGAATGCATGTGGGAAGAGTTAGTCATGTCATGTCGCCGTCGTCGCTTTGCGATGATAGGCTACATGAATGGGTCAACATTGTCCAGCATTTCCTATCTCGTACTGCAGCCAAGAGTTAGTAAGGCGATGAAATTGGTAAGAAATTTTATTAAGATCCAAAATGAATTCATTTCAAATTGATAAATTACTCTCCAGCTAATTGAATGTTAGAATTTGTGATTGGAGGATGACTATATCAGCACCTCTGATTAGGTTGTACTGCGAGAGGCGCTTTATAAATTCGTAAATACAATACAATACAATAACACTGCATAACATATGGAATAAAATGTTCCACAATTAAAGAAACATCAGTTGTATAGCAAAATGAACAAAAAACAACAGAAAATTTTCAGTGTATTCATAATTGTAATCGTAGTCTTCAATTTTATAAGTGCAAAGCACAAGGTTATTCACGAGCACTGCATCGTATCGATGTCCATTGGAGGTTCGAGTCCGGTTGCCAGAGAGACCACATAACAGAGCAGCTGTTACGGAGGGTTTCATTGAGGTCAAGAAAGTTTAGAAGGCAGAGGACCAGATGGATTAGGGTATAGCCTATGAATTCATTTTAATCTTTTCAGGATACAAGGATACAGGATACTAATATCAGTGATGCAGAAGCGGCAGTGCTGGCAATCAGGTCCACGTCTCGTCACATCATCGACCTCTTTGTACCAGTAACACTTTGTATGCTGATTGTTGTTGCCACCATCAATACTGTGCCTTCCATTGCAAACTCAAGTGTTGGTGCTGATATGTGAGTTCAGTTGATTTTATACTTTCTGTAGCGATACAGTTACTGCTTGCATCGTGTAACGGCCAGCACCTGTTTTGTAATGATGATAGACAGATTTATGTGAATTGTCAACTGTGAATGGGAATCCACTGTTTAGGATCTATGTGTGTATGTGGAAGCGTTAGTGACTCTTACTAGTTATCTGAGCAATGTTTACTTATTGCATAATGTTTTGTTCTTATTTTTCGTTATCGTAAACTCCAAATTTCTAAAGCTTGACTGTGAAGCTAAGCGCAGGACATGACCTTATTCACAAGCACTGTTTGTAATGATTCAACACCATATTAGGCTAGTATAAGCACCACTTGTTAGGTAATGAAAAGGCGCTAACTTTCTAGATAACTGACTGACCATGGCTATATCAGTTCAATGATCATTTGGATCCAGTAGTCGTTTAATCCGAAGAACTGTTCTTTATTTTCAGGAATGAACTTATGTTTGGTGAAGCGGCTTCAAAGAAAAGAGATACTGGAACAGTTCTGTGGCATTCTCTGGTTTTGGCTCTGATCATCCTTGCCATTGTTATTGTCACGTCCATAGTCGTTATTCTTCTGTACGTATATAGACTTTATTGGGTAGGTCTATCTCTTGTTACTACACTTTAGTTATAATTTATTATTAATTACAACTTGTCGTAATTTTACTAATTGTTACTACTGTAAGGTATCGAAACCTATTGTTGCTTTGTAAGGCAGCTATGTCTCCTGCTACTAAACATTCATTCTGAGAATTTATATAGCACCCCTTCAAGATACCTACTCAGGAGTGCTCCCAGGCCAGCTGCGGCTAAAAAAGAAAGACGAGTGATTTGTGAAATGCAGGCAAATTGTCCAGAGGTAGTAGGCACACTTCCAGCGGGTTCCATTAGTTTTAACCATGCTATAAAGTAGGCCTACTATTGCAAAATATATCAATCTATCTTAATTTTTAAGGCAGGTGTATCTCTTCTTACTAGACATTATAAATTACTAATATTTTAAGAAACGCCAGCCTATTGTAGTTTTTATACAGTAGGTCTAGTGTTGTTAATGAACACTTCCAATAATTACTTAGTTTAAAAAAATTATTATTCTTCGGTAATACCGCGGTAATGGTTACAGAGTTCATAAATTTCATTTATTCATTAATTTTCAGCTGAGTAATGACACTGGCTATTCATTCATGGATTACACAATAATTAACAAGCTGAGGTGCATAATTTTTAGTGTTAGTCAATTTCATAAATTTTAACATGCTATCAATTATAATGTTACAGGTGTATATTTCTTACTTTTAAGACCTGGCTTCAATCAGAAATGCGTACAGTGGCTGTGTCAACACTGTATAGGTCCTTATGACACTTGCCATTGTACGCATTTCCGATTTAAGCCATGTAGCTTATTTTTCAAGCTGTGAACACATAATTACTTAGCTCTAATTATATTGTGATGTTTTCTTGTCAACAGGTTTTGAGAGCATTTCTGTTCTTGGCCTCCGTTATACTCTTGTTTTTCTTCTGCTTAAAGTACCTCCTGTAAGTCTCAGTTGTCTTTTCTTGCCTTTCTTGGTTTCTTGGATTAAAGATCACTCAGTTTTGTAGGAGCTTATTATATTCTGATAGGTTATGTCTGTTTCTGCGTTAATTAAACAACATATTATGTGAAAATATATCTTAATTAATGAGCCATTCCTTAAGAGGACACACGATCTGACGTTCTAAGAGTCCAGAGGATGTACTGTTGGATTATTTATGTGGCATTTGCAATTCAGCCGAAGGTTCTTCAATCCCAGGTCTCTGAAAAGTCTTGATAATATAAGTGTGGAGTATATGATTGGTCACCTTACTCACCTAACCTTACTTAACATAACTTATTTGTAATACCGGTCCCATGTAAGGTGTTTTACCTAGGCTCGTGTAAATTGTTAACGAGGCTGTTTAGACACCCAGGCAGCTGAGCCACGTTCATTGAGCCCATAGTGGGTCTTCATGGTTGACAGCTTTTAGCCCAGTATGGGCCAAATTCTATGGTTATCAGAGGTGCCTGTCAAAGAGAGTTTTTCATTTGTGTGCATCGTTTACCTTGGGACTAGCTTAATTTAGTGTCTATTCACTGTTAGACTCTGTGTGTCTTAACTCAGATGATTAGCGTCACCGTCATTTATCGACTTTTCGGACTGGCATCACCTGAGCACGGCAATGTATTGCGGAGATACTAACTAACTATTCTTAAACTATTCCTACTAGCATCAGTAATCTGGGGAAGAGCATCTTCGAGGGGTACTTAAATTTAATGATCTAGGTAAATGTATAGTTAATTAATATTACATAAATTACATTTATCTGAATAATACCGCCAAACATAATTGATCATTGTGGTTTGTTTAATTAGGGATGTGCTATCCAATTACAACAAAGCCATGGACTACATAACAGTTGCCATCGTGGTTTGGAACTATGGCGTTGTAGGTCTAATCGCTATTCATTTCAGTGGTCCAATAATTCTTCAACAAACTTACCTGATTGTTAATTCTGCCTTGTTAGCCCTCAATTTCATCATGATCTTGCCTGACTGGACTATATGGCTTCTGCTTGCCATTATTTCCATCTGGGGTAAGTATACCAAGTCGGGTCTTGGTTTACCAACTCATTCCGTCATATTTAAATTACAGTCATCACTGGTATAATTTATATTTGCTGTGAAAATAAAGTTTCCAAAGCCGACAACTAAGCTTGAATCAAAATCTTGTAGTTCAATGTTATCAACACATGCTAGTATCCACCATTTCGTAATTAACCAAACATTAAGAAAATTTTCTGGATTACTGGTACATGACTCTATCTTGAACTATTTTCAAAGCTAAGTAAGCAGTCTGTTACTTCAGTTTGCAATGCATAGAGGAATATTCTGTTCACTAATTTTTGTACATGTTCTAGATTTACTAGACAAAACTTGCAAAAATTTATGTTCAACTGTGTAGGTCTCATAGCAGTGCTGTTAAACGAATTATGAACATGGCAGATCTCTTAGGACTGTTAATTGTTAACAGAATGCTGAACATGGTAGATCTCATAGTAGTGTTGTTAAAAGAATGTTGAACTTGGTAGATCTCATAGCAGTGTTGTTAAAAGAATGTTGAACTTGGTAGATCTCATACCATTGTTGTTAACAGAATATTGAACTTGGTAATTTCTTAGGAGTGCTATTAAAAGAATTTTGAACTTGGTAGATCTCATAGGAGTGCTGTTAAAGGAATGTTGAACTTGTTAGATATCATGGGAGTACTGTTAAAATAATGTTGAACTTGGTAGATCTCATAGCAGTGCTATGTCCCATGGGGCCTCTACGAATCCTGGTAGAAACTGCCCAAGAGAGGCAGGAGCCTTTGTTTCCCTCACTTGTCTATTCAAGTAAGTGTTTTCTTGAGAATAAGTTCCACTTTTAAAATTAAAACTAGTTCTCTAATCAATTTAACTTTGAACTGCATGCTTGGAACTAATTTAAACTTAATTTACAGTTATTCGAGCTAAGCTAGATAGTAATTGTTTTTTGCCTTTTGTTATCTCAATTGCATGAAGTTTTTTGTTTTCACTTTTCAGAATATTGCCTTGAAATGTGAAGCATTTACACATTTTTGCCTTATTTTGTTTCATTCATTTAGTCTATTCATTTGAACAATTTTGCCCTATTCATTTAGTCTTGATTGATTATTACACATTTGTCTTATTTTATTTCATTCACAGTTTTTCAGTTTTTTATTCATTCATTTGAACATTTTTACTTTTTTTTGTTTCAATCATTCCATCTTTACTTGAATATTTTGTCCGTTTTGTTTCTGATTCCAATCATAATATGATATTTTCTACTAATTTGGTTTCCTGGAACATTCTATCAGCGCAAATTTATTACCTTAGTTACTTTAGTTAGAAGGAATCTGGCAGCGACTGTATTCAGAGTAATGTGTAGCATATGTTGTAGCACGAATGATTTGGTTCTATGGGATAACTGAAGAAGATGAAACTCAAACTGTAGGAAAACCAATCTCAGGTAAGAAACATGACAGATTGATAATTGGTAAGTAAGCTCTTAAAGCCGTTTTACTTTGCCATTCTTAACTCACTCATCTCACGACTTCACGCAATGCTGTGTCCAAACCCTAGTGAGGATAGCTGGACGAGCTTTTTGAGCATTTACTCACAGTTTGTCTTGAACAGTTTTTGCTTAGGTGATTGAATGTTTTTGTCTTTAGTCAACTGTTGTTACAGCTCATTACTGTTTGTTTTCTTGTCTAATTTGTGTAACTGCTGTAGAAATTAACCATGGTTTTTGTGTTTGAATCAAACCCACTGGATAAAAATAAAAATTTTCTTCTGAAGTCAAATTCAAGGTTTCATTTCAAGTTGCTGAAATAACTGTTGACCTTTTAACATTTTGGTCATCGTCTGTTCTTCCCCGTTTGCATCTTGTTGTCTTTGCCCATTATGTCTTGACTCTTCCTGTTCTGTTTAAGTCACAGCTTCACTGTGGTTACCCATTTTGCTTTGGTTTTGCTAGTTTTTTTTCCTTTGTTTGCTTTAAAAATATTCACGATAGCCATTTTTTACAGTATATATGGACAACCCTTACTGACTCAACTGAAAATCAAATGGGGCATGGCTTAGTTTCCTCACCCCTGTCCACCTTAAAGCTGTTTCACCAAGAACAGTTCCAGTGTTACTGTGACTGGGGAATAAGGACTGATTTAAAATACTGAGGATGGCTGCACTTCATTGTTTCATAAACAATGAAGTAATAGGCCTAAACGAATATTCTCTGTGCATTAGATTACAGGAAATAGCAACAGTCGTAAGTATTAAGTTGTCATGTAGTGCAATTTCTCGATTTCTCTATTGTTGCATTGACTACATGCAGAAGGGTTTATATAACATCAAGCTGCTAGAATTTGACTGAATTTCTCCAACAGGTTGGCAACTTTAGCTGCAGTTTCAGTTGAAGTGACCACTTGTGCTTTATTATAATGGTGTGATAGAAGTAAATAGATCGGGTGAGATTAATGAAATAGTTGCTGGTTGTAGATGAAACAGGTGAGAAGACTAAGCAGTTGGCTTCTGACCCTCCAACCGATATCTCGAACTCCGACCAGAAGAAAACCGAAAGATGGAAGAGCTCTGTGATGGAGGGTCATGCCAGTGACAACAGTAGAAATGATGATAATAACAGCGACATGGCTCGGCAGTTGAGTTCTCCTACAGCTACTCAAGAGGACAAGAACATCCAGGGCACAGGAAATTCTCTCACTGCTGAAAGTGGCAACAAAGGCCAGACTCAGCTGTCTGGTAATGAGAGGACACAGAGTATGCATGCAAGAATTGAGGAACAGCTTACAAACAGAGAAGATTGTGAGTCTTGAATTTTGATTAAAATTATATATTGAAGTTGGGTGACGGATATTGCCTCAAGTGCTGAATGAACCAACATACTCCACATGAGTTAAGTGCCGGTGAATAAGCTTGTCTCTCTGATGCAGAATTTGTGTGGTGCAGGGAGTTTTCAAAGATTTACATTACACTGGATCCCGCTGGGCTGCTATGCCTTTTGGCCTGCTATAGTATTTCTCTGCATCATGTATACTGCTGATTTTAAAAATGTCCATCCTAAGGTGAATTTGCACCTTTTGCATGCCCTTCTACAGTGCATTGTTGTGCCTTTTTCAGTGGTTAGGCCATTTTTATGGACCTGTGTCTTCTGAGATCGACACGACACGAAAACTGTTACCTCTAGAGCTGGTCTTGGAATACGTTTGAGTGGATATCTGGAAGGGGAGCTATATAAATATAAATATATATGTTCTGAATGAACGAACGAATGAATCTGTGAATATTTTCAACATAGCAGTATTATAGTGGCACAGAACTTTGAAGCCTATCAGGAACTGTAGAGTAATTTGCTCTGCAACCTGCACATAATTATTATGTGTAGTGCGTCTTCAAGAAACCTCGTCAGAGGTGCTCCCGATCTCACAATACAATACCATGATCAAACAGAATGGTACGTTGGAGCACAACCGGCCATGCAGCTATATATGCATTGCAAAAGGATATTAAAACTATACCTCTTCACCATGGGCAACTAATGCATGTAGTTAGATATATTTCCAAAATATGTACATATTTACATTGTTTGCAAGTAAGTGCAGCATGTAGAAATTTTGAATTCCCATCCTAAGCTCAAGTGCCTCTGATGAGTCTTTCTTAAAAGGTGCTATATAAATGTGTAATTACAATTATGATGACTGAATCCATGCCGCATTGGTGCAATCTATGGTTAGGTTTAAATTTAGATTCATAAAGTGTAGGTAGGATTCATATAACAACAGTAGTATAGCCATTTGTACTAACCAGTAGTAGTCCACAACTGATCCCTTTTAGTGCCATTAAACTATTACTTGGCTTTGTTTCATAAAAGCACTGTTCAACGTATTTATGTAGCTGGAGTGAAGTTGGGACTCGGAGACTTCATCTTTTACAGTATGTTGGTGGGAAAGGCCTCTGCTACAAGTGACTGGAATACTACTATCGCATGCTTTATTGCCATACTTGTTGTGAGTGTAATATGCTATAAGTGACATATTCATGAAAGTTTATGCCTGTTTTTAGCTTTATAGTGTAGCTTCATACACTAGATACCTCTTTTTTAATTGCCTGCCATAAGACTACTCCAATGCAGGGGTTGTACAGAAGAGCCATATGTACCAAAATATCCTGGTTCTTCTGATGGTCAGTTTATTTTACTACCCCATGTTGCCGGTTCATCCATCTGGAACGGTATACATAGGATGATTGCTCATACGTACAATTCAGGGGTGGCGATCCGGGGGGCCGAGGAGGACAAAACCCCACCTTTAACACTGGGGGGACACGCTATACAGTTGTGCCCCCAAATTTTGAAGAAATACCAAAAAAAGTCAACACAATTTTTTCACCCCTTTTAACCAGATCAGTTCAAGTGTCCCGTATTCCTCCACCTGTCAAACAAGATCTCCGCCACTGGTACAATCGTTCATAGGGCCTTTCGCTCATAGGACAATCGCTCATAGGGACGATCGCTCACAGGGCCTTTCACTCATAGGACAATCGCTCATGCATCGCGATCAATTACAGAAAATAGTAAAGTTGTACTTACAGTATTGCTATTGTATAGTTATTGAATCTTCATTTGAAGTCACTTGTTTATTTCCTATATGATCTGTGCAATTTAATAATCAATGTATTTGTCCAAAACGAATGAATTTCCCTACTTTTATGTGCATATTTTTCATAAATATTAGTAAGGGGCCATCCATATATTACGTACGCAAAAATCCCGGGAAATTGGACCCCCTCGCCCCTGTTCGCAAGCGTACTTTCTTCCACACCCCCTGCGTACGTACACTTGACGCACCCCCCCCCCGAAGACCAGCTGCAGAAAGTGTCTCGACAGCTCCAGGCACTTTAGGCCAGATTGAAGGATGAGTGAGGGCCAATATAAACAAATTATAGGTGTCTCGTTCACAGCACAGAATAACTGCACATGGCTTTTATATAATGTAATGAAATGCCATCGGACGACTATAGGACAATACAGAATTATAAATAGGCTAATGTGGACGTCATAAGTAGACAGTGGCGGCGATCTTGTCTGAGAGGTGGGGGGGGACAAAGTCGGCCACGATCTCGTCGGCGACCGGTTTTGGAAAATGTTGTCCCCTCAAAAAAATTTTTCTGCCACTTCATCTCCGAAAAATTTCGCTTTCATCAAAAAGTTGATGACCTTTTTTTAGTCATTCGCCACCTTTTACAACTTTTTCCCATCTCCCACCGATAACACTTTTTCTCAGATCGTCTAAAAGATTTGCACTTTTTTTCACGAATTCCTTCTTTCTCATAATTTTTTTCCCTCGTCTGGTAAAAAAAACCTGCGAAAACCCTCACACGCAATTACATTTCTCCGCCTTTTTGGTGTTTCTTCAAAATGTGGGGGGACAAATGCATGGAGTGTCCCCCCACTCTTAAAGGTGGGGGGACATGTCCCCCCTAGATCGCCGCCCATGTAAGTAGAAATTTATTTTGCGTACGTACACTTTTTCTCCCCCTCCCCCCCCCGTTCGTAACCGTACGCAAAATCGCCTAAATCCTACCCCCGACCCCTCATTGCGTACGTAATATGTGGACGGCCCCTAAAGCTATATAGAGTCAATTGGAGCAGTTGATTAGTTGGTTACTTGTATAATTTCTCGGTAATTGAAGTTAATTGCTTACGTCCCTATTTTGACCCACATATATTTAATAACATGGCTTATGAGCGATAGTCCTATGAGCCATCGTCCTAGCGATCATCCTGGAATTATCTAACTCTCTACACCCTCATGTACGGTACTCCCTACTGAGACTGTCTTTTTGCTCTAAACTAAGAGCTATGGCTCTTAATGTTTGCCCAGCTTCATTTAGCAATTCTGAACGTTGTAAGGAGGGCATTATCAAATTACAATGTATTGTATTGTATAGCACAAACTCTGATATAATGCAGTCAGAGAGATGGATCCCAAATTTAGCTCCATTCAGAAAAAAACTTAATTAGAATGCAGTTTTTGAAATGGCTCCCAAATACAGGCGAACTGTGTGTACATTTATATTCTGTGGTGTGTTTTTTGTAGGGTTTGTCAATGACCTTGTTCCTACTCTTCATTTTCCGCAAGGCACTTCCTGCGCTACCTATTTCAATTGCTTTTGGTTTGGCCTTTTACTTTGTTACAAGTCTTGTGGTAGTTGATTTTGTTAACAAGTGTCAAGTGAACCAGATTTATATATAGCAACATCAAACTGAAAAGTCCTCAGTTGGCAATTCGGTTTACAGATATATGCATTTACTACGTTTAGTCTTTATCGTAGCGAGAACTGTAATAATTCGCCAAATACGTTGGTCGAGTCTGATTGAAGCCCAGAAGGATGGACTTCAGTCACAGGCATTCGCAGAATTCAAATACTGTCGGTTAACTTATTTAATGATTTATACTATATAATTTTATTATATTCAATCTGTTCTGAAAACCTGTACAGAGGGTTAATATAGGCATAATAATGTAGGTTAACCTACATGTATATAATATAGGTTAATATAATAATGCACCAAATGCATTGGGTGGCTGTAATTGAAGTGCAATCTGTATAGGGTAAGATCTGGGTCAGGATCGGAGTGCCAACACAGACTGCAGAGCGAGCGATGTGTAACAATTACTGGAAGAGAGTTCCAGAACCAGCAGTGTGGCCGGCATCAACCAAAGAGAGTACAAAAGATATCTGCAAAGAATTTAGCCTTTCTGGAGACATTACAGGTGGGCAGTCCGATGATCTGGTTGTGCAAGGCCTGCAGTGGTAAGCCTTATCATCCCTTGTATATTTCGCTCACATTGACAGAATGCAAATACTACAGCAGAATTATATTGTAAACTCTGTGTAGTTGTGTAATAATCTATTGCTTGGGGAAAGGCTGAATTCAGTGTTGGTGTTCAGTTATATATGTTC
Organism: Allolobophora icterica; assembly: GCA_963556255.1. Taxonomy (NCBI): domain Eukaryota; kingdom Metazoa; phylum Annelida; class Clitellata; order Crassiclitellata; family Lumbricidae; genus Allolobophora; species Allolobophora icterica. The sequence continues at coordinate 93,348,144 of OY744602.1, read as the reverse complement.
AGTTTTTAGGCTGAAAATAGGCCAACACTTGGTACATGTAATTTAAAAGAAATAAACAAAACGCCCCATTTCATACGCATTATCGTAACACCTGACTGTCCAGAATAGAGATGAAACGAGATTTTTTCTGATTTTGGTTTTAAACAAAAAAAAGAAAACCACAAAATTTAAAAAAAAAATTTCTTATATTTAAGAAGTTATTTTAATAACATTGGTTCAATGATTTTTAATTTTCGGAAATCGCAACTGAATTAAACTGAGTTGGAGCTCTTTTTCTTGCCATTTTTCATGATTTTTATGATCCGAAATCCGAAAACCTTAAAAACAACAAAAACAAAAACATAAAAGCAAACAAAAAACAATAACAAAAAACAACTTTTCATCTTGAAAAACGTTTTTTGCACTTCTGGTCCAGACCCCATGCCCCCAATATTTTTAGCAAGTTTACGCCAGTGTATACAGGCCCACATTACGTAGAACAGCAATGTGGTAAAGGCGTATGCACGTGTAGGCCTACAGGAAATACTATTAACAGATACCGTCGATGAAGAAAATTGTCCATTAAGGCCTAGTCATTCGTGCACTTGATCTTTCAGTTTGTAAGCAGATGTAAAGTTTAATTTCGCGTAAGCATGCATGACAGACATACATACGACAGCCATAAAAGGTGTTCGGACGTGCGTATACCTAAGCCAAAGTTTTCATCCATTGTAGGCCTATTTGCACGAACATTTTCAGGCGAATAAACTTACTCCTAAGAAGGAGGCCTATCCTAAACACAGCTCCTTTGCTGGAATTTGGAAGTAACTTTGTGGTAGAGTGCAGTGCCGGATTTAGACTTTGTGAGGCCCTTAGCTTTATAAAGCTTGGAGGCAAATTGTTAAAAAAATTACACCAGAAGCTCTCACAAAACTTGAAAACGTAATAGACATATATGTAATATGTGCCTTTAAATCATTTAATAGCATGGCATTTAAAGTGAAGAATTCAAATTATTTTCAAATGAATGCACTTACTCAGGCGAGATGGAATTTGCTACACAAGCCGTTTAAAAAGCTTCTGCATAAAATAAATTTTGAATTTCCTTAGGCCCTTGAGCATTACGAGGCCCTAAGCCGTAGCTTTATTTAGCTTATGCCTAAATCCGGCACTGGTCGAGCGAGGGATAGGATTTATTCTAAAATGATTGAAAATGTGGCTACGTAGGCATACAGAAATCATGCAGCTTGACAAAACCCGTTAGGCCCCTACATATTATGTAGGCCTCCTTATACGGGGATTATACACAATTGTTTTAAAACTCGAATTACACGAGAATTAAACAGAATAAAAGTTGTACAAAGTATGCCTGAGCTCGACGTTCATGTCAATTAACTGTAAATCTAACATTGCCTATGATCAGTGGCGGCGATCTTGTTTGAGAAGGGGGGGGGACATTTTGGAACTGATCTGGTCAAAAAAGAGTTTTGAACTGATATGGTCAAAAAAAATTTTCGCGCGTGACAATTAATTTCTTAACCTCAGCACTACAAAATTTGATGACCTTTTTTGGTGTTTCTTAAAAATTTGGGGGGTCCGATGTATGGCGTGTCCCCCCACTCTTAAAGGTGGGGGTCTTGTCCCCTCGACCCCCCCCCCCCCCGGTTCGCCGCCCATGCCTATAATGTTGCACAAATTCCGCTTCGTGTACGCCTGCTACGGCTGTAAATTTAGATAGGGTCTATATACATGTATTACGATCAGGTCCTGTAGCCAAACATACCGTTGTAGACAGCCATGGGTAGGCCTATAGTGGCTAGCCTAAGAGCCGATGGAATTCTTTGTCTTTACCTTGGCTTTCCTCACCGTCCGAGCTACTAATCGATAATATGTAGTCGGTATAAGCTATCGTTTAGAAAACAAATTCTCTAGAGGGAGGTTTTTGGAACAAGTCTTGAAACGCCTTGTTGTCCGGCTAGATTGCATGAACTCGGACCTCAAGATCGAGTGCCCAACGCAACAGAGGCGTATACGCATGGGCGTCCGGAGGGAGGCAAAGGGGGCATTTGCCCCCTGAATTTTGAAAATATTTTACAAAAATAAAATCTTTTGCTTATTATGATTATTCCAACAGTCCCAACACAATTTTAAATGTTAAAAAGCACTTAATTATTTCGGTAAGTCGGCTATTCTATGCAAAACAACGCCATTTTGCTCCCCCAACAAAAATTTCGCCACTCCCAGAAAATTTTACCCCCTAGAAATTTCTGCACCCCTTAGAAAAATTCCTGCGGACGCCCATGCGTATACGTCGATACTGGACAAGTCACAAAGCAGCTCAGATGAGCCAGGCAGCTGTGTATACGGCTATATTATAGTCGCATGTCCTGTCTTTACGTCGCTGGTAATAAATGCTCAATTTAATTGAATCACAGGCAAGATAACCACACTTCGAGGGCGCGATTTGTAGCGTAACGGGTAGACTCCACTAGCTTGGACTTTCTCGATACATGGCCCACCCTCTCACCGAGTCTCACAGCTCTAACCACATATCGCACCCTGTCTAATTCTGGTTATACAAAACGTCGTTAAGGGCCATCATATATTACGTACGCAAAAAATCATTTTCATACCCATTATAGGCAATGTTAGATTTGCACCTCGTACATTTTGTGGACACTTCCCCATGCGTAAGTACAACTAAGCTTCTCTATACCCCTCCCCTTTTACAAAAGTTAATTAGCTAAAGTCATCTTTAAGACATTTATTTTACCATAGGCTACTAAAACTTTTGTTAGGCTAAACATCATATGTGCTAGCTAAAAGTTGTTAACTGTTATGAAGAAATAAAATACTAACAACACTAACACTTACATTTTAAAACGACTAGAGTTATAAATAGGCTAATGTGGACGTCATAATTAGACATTTATTTTGCGTACGTACACATTTTGGTCGAGACCCCTCCCCCTCGCCATGCGCACCCGTACACAAAATCGCCTAAATCCGATCACCCCTTCCCATTGCGTACGTAATATATGGATGGCCCTTAAACCCTTCTGTGCGTTTTTTTTACCTTGGGCCTGTAGTCTTAAAGCCTCGGAAAATCTTAAGTGACAAAACATTTAGGAAAATTGCGACTTATTTCCTGCACGCTTGCGCAACTTGGCGGATTTCGTTTTGTCGTTGTTCGTCGCTGCGTGGCGCCACGGGTCGTTCTTCCCAGACTTGCGGTGATGAGTAGCCTGTTGCGTTCTGTGGTCCGAGTCGAATCTCGAAGTTTTCCACAGCATAGCGGAAGTCTCGAGTTGAGCGGGTGTTGGCTTGGAGCGACAGGATCCGCGATGGTTAATACGGATACGCTGACCTATGGTGCACTCATCGACCTTGAGGAAACATTTGTTTTTGTAGGTCATTCCGTTCTGGGCACACAGCGGGTTCCTGTCGATGCCTTTGCAGCTGTAGCTGTTCGGGCAGCGACACATCGGGATGCCCTGAATGTTCAGTATGCAGACCTTGTGCTTGGGACACTGCATTCCATCGCAGGCGTTGCCTGTATCACATAGAATGTTCAATTAGTCTTAATACGTGTAACCTGTATGCATTGTGTTTTCTAAAACACGACTGTTCATCTGATAGCATGAACAGGCGGATAAAATTTCAGTCAAATGTCGTTGGCATACCGCATACGGTCAGTCGGTCACGGGACTTTGGGCTAATCGGTACCAGATAAGGTCTAGCCGCAGCATCCTGCGTTTGATGACAGTGCCATGGATGCGTTGACTTGGACTTTATCTTGCTGTACCAGACTGGATCAGAACATCACAGAGCATAGGCGTTATTTTGGGGGATTAGAGAGGTACCAGTAGCCTATAGATGCAAATTACTAACCCGGCCCTAAAACGATCTCGAGTTGGTCACGCGAGATTTCGAGATCTGCCGTGTGTGAGAAAACTCACGTGTCATTCGCCTACCAGGAATAGGCAACTATATATATATAGGTCGACGTACATACTTATATGTATATGTATATATATAATATATATTATGTGTGCTTGAATGTGTATGTATATATGCATGCATCATTTGCATATATTGCCTTTTCAAGAACCTGTCAGAACATGGCTACCTGCCGGATCTGAAGAGGTGTTCTAACCTTCATAGCCTAAATGCTCTATAGAACTGAAGCTATGCCCTGCCCTGTCCATCGATAGACAGGGTGACATGGCACTGGTAAGAATTAATAAGACCTACTTGGATGATGAGATGTTTTCCTAGTAGTTACATCCTGTCTCGATTCATCAGTACTTCGTTCGACAAAACAGACGGGGCAGCAGTTACACCGGTCCTTAACCACCCGACCCTGACACATTTCCGCTTCGACGGTTTCACACCGATGCATCTCGCACGAGCTGCTGCAACCTTCGCCCTTGGCAGAGCTCGGGTGCGACGTGGTCCTGTTGCTGTACCTCGTCGTCGATAAAGTCCTTCCTCCGAATGGTACAGTTCGTGTGGACGTCGTTGTGGTCGAGTGCTTTCGTGCTGGCAATTTGGTTGTTGTTGTCGAAGGTGTTGCTATCGTTGTTGTTGTCGTCAGAGTTGTAGTTGTCGGAGTTGGGGTTGTTGTCGGATATGTAGTCGTCGTTGTTGCTGTCTTCACGCGGTGGTTTTTCTGTGGGATGGATACTTCTGTTGTCCGTTGCCTTGGTTCTGTTGTCTCAGCAGTCGTTCGTGTGATGGACTTTCCTCCACTGGGTCTTGCTCTCTTCGATCCATCTGCTTCGACGGATGCCGTTACCAAATCCGACGGAATCACGTGATCTGTCGCCAGTGGTAACGCGTCCGTCGTCGAGAACCCCGTCTTCATGGTGATAGCCACGTGACCCCCGTAAGTTCCGTTCCTCCTGGCTTTCGTTTTCCTGGTGACTTTGACGCTGTTGCCGTGTCTTGTCCTTTCGTTTGGTTCCGGGACCCCTGGGGCGGGCATCGGATCGTGTTGCCCGCCGGCGATAGACGTTACCGTTGGCAGTTGCGATTCGTGTGGATCGGAGGTCGTCGAGCGTCGCTGCTTGTTGGCGGCGTTCCTTCGATCTTGCCCTCCACGCGATGAGGGGCCTGTGTTTGTCCCTTCGACGGATGACACGACATAGTAGACCAACAGCAAGACGGGTAAACATCGCAGTCGACACACGGCCACCATTCTGTCTCTTGTCTACAATTATGAAACCGAATAGGCTTATATAGGATGGGAAGAACTGCTGGCGACCGGACGAGATGTAAGGGGAAATGCTTACTTCTGCTGGGAGATCCAGTCTGAACCAGCGGAGTAAAAAAGATCGATGGTCAAGACGAAGTGTATCTGCAATTGAGAGTCTGAATTAACCACAGGAGTAAAGATGAATGGACACGAGCGAAATGGATGGAGCTGTGAAGCGATGGGAAGTAAAGACTGAACAAGTGGAAGGAATTTCCCTCCGCCTCTACAAATCGCACCCTGCTGACAACTGCAGTAAAGTGCTAAGAGCCCAGGTCTGTATCATATGCAAAGGTATACAGCCTGCAACATGTATACCTAAGCGTCAACGAGAGCCCGTTGAGTGAGACCTGCTCCTGCTGTGCGTAAATAGAACCAGTCGCGGTATCTCTGGACTTTGCAGATGGAAACGATTATACAGTATAGCCATAGGCGTAGCCAGTACGAGGCAAGAGGAGGCAACCTCCTCTTTTTATATATAAGCTTACTGGAACTTCGATTGACCAATGACATTGTCATAATGAGGAGGATTTTGCCAATGGTCTGTGAAGCTTGATTGTTAACCCCACTACACCTGGATGTCTCCCGGAGTTGCCTCCTCTTGAATTTAAGTCGGGCTACGGACCCGAGTATAGAGTCTATAGAGTAGGCCTATAATAGACCTAACGTTTCTGCATGGCTGTTTTGTCGAAAGGTTATGTGTGCATGGCAGGCCTATCTAAAAACTACAGGCAGAGACCTTTGTAATTTTACGAAGAATCTGACGATAGTCCATGTGCACATGGTGGCAATTCCTCAGAGCTTAAACTCGGTCAGATTTTGATAAGAGCCAGATACCAGCTGTTTTAAGAGACAAGGACGAGATTCGGTCGAAACCGATTAGAAATTGGCCTATTTCAGTGATGCAAAAGAGAAGCAAAGCATGTAAGAACGCCACTTTCAAGGGTCAATTATGCACGTATACAATATATAGCCTACACATACACAATATAGACCTATATACATGTATCATGTATGCAATATATACATGTATGCAATATCAGGGCTGTTAATATCGCGATAAAGTATCGCAATACTTGGTTTCGCCGATGTTTGTTTTTTAGTATCGCACCCAGTATCGCGATAGTTTTATTTTGTTGGTATCGCCGATACGTTTTAGCCTGTAAACTCGATACCAATATATTACTTTTTCCACTAAAAGACGTAGTTTTCTGGGCGTGACATTGCACTGGATTGCTTCCAATACCCTGGGAGGTTATCAGCCAGTGTACTATGGGTTAGATATCCTGCAAAGGGGAGAAGGTCATTGGTTTAGAACTTTAGGTCATCTGCTGCCAACAATTAGTATGTAGTGCTTGACACTGCTTGCACGTAATTTATGTCAATAAACGTGAACTTGGGCTACTTATCGAAAAGCATAGGTAAAAGTATTGGTATTGGTATTGCAATACTTTTAAGAAATAGTATTGGTAGCCTATTGATATTGCCAATACATTTATGAGGAAGTATTGGTATTGGTATTGCCAATACATTTTGCCAGTATTGTTTACAGCCCTGTGCAATATATAGGCCTACATGTATGCAATATATACATGTATACAATATATACATGCATACAATATGTGCACATATACAATATATACACGTATGCAATATATACATGTATAATTGTATACAATATATATGTGCATACAATATATATATGTGCATACAATATATATTATTATGTAGCGTGTAAATGTAGAACACGGCTAAACTTGGACCAAGCATGGGAAGAACACTGAATTAGACGAATAACCGAAAGGAATGAATATCGTTTCTCCTTCTGCTCCCTCTCCCCTTCCCCTGATGATGATGATGATGAGGAGGAGGAGGACGATGATGACGACGACGACATGATGATTGGTTTAAATCTCCAGCGGCGAGGGAACCCTAGTGCAATCCTCCGTTATACGCCATCTAAGTTACCCGACTAGCCTATTTCATATCTCTGTTACCCCCAACGACCTTTCCAGAATAACGAAGCACCATTATACAGAGGTTTCTGGCTACCCTGACTCGTTTCCACATGAATCCACTCAGTGGCGGCGATCTTGTGTGAGAGGTGGGGGGGGACAAAGTCGGCCACGATCTCGTCGACGACCTTTTTTTTTAAAATCTTGTCCCAAAAATTTTTTTTCCCACTTCCATCTAAAAAAATCTCCCTTTCATCTTCGAAAAAAGTTGATGACCTTTTTTTAGTCATCGACCTCAGTTCTCCTACTTTCAACAATTTATCCCTAAACTCTCAAAAATTTTCTCCCTTCTCATCTTCCAGAAACCGAAAAAAATCACATCTCATCTTCGAAAAAAAGTTGACCTTTTTTTTAGTCCTCAACCTTACTTTCATCACTTTTTCCTGCTGAATTCATCTCCTATTATAAAATTTTATCTCTTTTATTCTTTCAATTTTGGGGGGACACTTCTGCTAAAAGACTACTTTTCTTGTCAAAATTGCACTGAAAACTCGTTTTCGCCCTCACACAGTTGCATTTGTTGACCTTTTTTCGTGTATCTTCAAAATTTGGGGGGTCCGATGCATGGCGTGTCCCCCCACTCCTAAAGGTGGGGGGTCCTGTCCCCCTCGACCCCCCCGGGATCGCCGCCCATGAATCCACTAATCCGTTGTGACCCTCCTACGGGCTTTATCTCCTGAACCCACCTCTTTTTTACACAATAGGTATCAAAGGGCTTTAGCTGTTTGCGGTCACACGCAATCCTCATATTATAATTTACATCGGTCACATAAGTTGGGTAGCCTAGGCCTACATGTAGGCCTACATAGTAGCCTAAATAGTACAAATTCTGTAGCACTATATTACAACAGTTGAGTTAGTAACTGATACGAAATCTGAAATGTTACATTGAAAATTGAAATCAATTAGGCCTACCGAAGTAAGCGTGTAACATACGATCGTAATCGTAATCTCTAGATTTTTACAGCGCCCCAAAAGCGAAGTCGCGTTGTCAAGCTTATTCACAAATGTCCGATAGAAGATATTATACTAAGCACACCACAGCAGGAGATCAGTGTTAGATTTTTATACTGCTAATCTATGGACCGGCCAGTCATTGCGTTCAGCCAAGTCACAGGGTGCAATGACCTCAGAAGAAAAAAAGCAGGCTCTTGAGCTAGCCGTGAATGGTAGTCATGGGTATGAAACTTTAGCGACTTAATTTGTCATGGTCTCGGTATATGATGGCGGGTGACCAGACTGTGCGTGCGTGCGTGTGTGTGTGTGTGCGTCCGTCCGTCCGTGCGTGTGTGTGTGTGTGTGTCTCTTCCCCCCCGACTTTCACCCAGACAGCGTACGGTTAGTGCACTTCTTATAGTCGAGTTGGCCGACACCATGCCAAAGTCCAAAGTACATTCCATCGCCCGTCATCCAATCGCTTAAATAACATCAACTACAAACAGGATACAGTTTGCTATGACCATATACTACCAAAATCAGTAGCCTAGCTAAGCTGAACGCGAATAAGTAAAATATCAGTAAAACTATGAATACAGCATCAGACTGGATATAGATAGCTTCCTACCCGATGTTCGTTTACTCCTCGACTACGAAATTCTCTCCTAACCCTTTCTTTGTCTTGAATAGTTCCGTTACTACGCGCAAATAGATTATACTCGAAGTTTTATGTACGAACTTCTGACAGGCAGCCTACATAGGCCTACGAGGCGCTTTAGTCTAAATATGTCACGGACGAGTTACCCACACCCACAAGGACTCATCTGGAACTAGACGCGCGCAGCTGTTGCGCGTACAAATAGCGTACGCTTGTATACGCTAAGCTGCTTCTGCTGTACGTGCCCTGACAATTAGGGCCAGCTGATGTAGGGCTCGCGCGGGGTGAGTGTACTGAGCACATGCCGATGCGCGAGTGTGCTGACAGGCTGCTGCTGAGGGGGCGCTGACAGACAGAGAGAATCAGCGGATACGGGCGGAATACATTAGAGACTAAAGGGATGCACGTTTGGTGCCAGATTTGGCGCTTGCGTTTAGGCCGGTTTAGACCAGAAACTTAGGATGTGTAGACCACTACAGTACGATGAATGTTATCCTGTGGAGCAGCAACAGAAGGCGACGACTGCGTAGGGTAGACAATGTAAACGAAGACATCACAAGACTTGGGACTAAACACGAAAAAACACTTCCTTCGACGAATGACGGCAGACAGTGAATGGAGACTTTTCGTTCGCATCCATCGCCGCCAAATGGTTGCGTCAGCAACTAATGATGATGATGATGATGATGATGATGATGATGATGATGATGATGATGATGATGATGAAGAAAAATAAGAAGAAGAAGAAGATGATGATGATGGTGATGATGATGATGATGATGATGATGATGATGATGATGATGATGATGATGATGATGATGATGATGATGATGATGATGATGAAAAATAAGAAGAAGAAGATGATGATGATGATGATGGTGATGATGATGATGATGATGATGATGATGATGATGATGATGATGATGATGATGATGATGATGATGATGATGATGATGATGATGATGATGATGATGGAATAGGACGGCGACATAACTCATCTTTGTTATGACACGGCGTCATTTAACTAAAACTACACATACGTACAAACTTGTAGTTATACCATGACATAAAATAAGGATATTATTAATATGAAAAGACGAAATACAAAAAACTGTAGAGTAACTGTGAAATGGTTCGACGTGTGAATTTTAATGGGCTTCCCTATGCGTTTGAAATACTTGCATTTCACTTACATTACGTTATGTACTAAAAAATGTCAGTAAAAGAGAATGTAAAACCCTACCACCATCAGGATCTATCATCTATGGCCTGCAGAAGGTAGGCCCTATAGTTGCTTCCACCCTATAGGCCCTATCGTAACCTTAAGAAGTTAAGCTTATATTGTAATAGTACCCTGGTCCCTAGATCGCACCAGTCAACCCTATATCGTTATAATAGTAATCTCGTAATTTCTACAGCGCCAAAAGAACGCCAAGTCATGGTAATCGGCTTATTTACAGGCTCTCAGCAAAACCCAAATCGATAATCAGGTCGGGTCAGAATCAGTTCCAGGTCATGACCCCATGGTCAGAGAGGCATGCTGACAGTCAGACGGCTACGGTGGATAGTGTAAGAATTAAGAGTGGAGAATGAAAGACCTGTACATAGATTGCAAGAAGTGCGATGCTGGCACATAATATTATGCAAGGACACGTATGGGCCCTAAATCTACTCGTGGTTGATAGGCCTAAGTTAGGCAGTGTTAACGGCGATAGAATTTCAAAGCTTCTCAGAAGCTGACCCTAACTTCCAAGGTCAAATAAATACAAGTCGGTTGGCAGTGTAGCTATGCATCTATAGCCGAGGCATATATATGACCGTGGAAATAGAACATCCGTACATGCATGCCACTCTGTGCGGTGAACAATCAGTGCGTTGGGATTCATTCACCTAGTAGCAGACATGCAGACAGACAGACAGACAGACAGACAGACAGACAGACAGACGGTCAGATGACTGTATATAGTACGTCGTGCAAAGCCATATGTCTACACTAGAAACTCGTTAAAACGTCTTTGGGAGATATGCCTTATAACGAGACGACGTTATAAGAAATTACCTACCTAAAGCGATTATTGTCTATAGGCCTATTGGTGAAATAATTTTCGGATCCAAGTCATTGATCGTGTTATATCAGAATTTGTTTTATAATTAAGGATGCTCTAACGAGGCTCTGGTGTAAATAGAGGGATCTTCATGTACATGACAGTTTATGATTTATGGCATTAAAATATACATATAGCACCTAATATATAGATTGTATATTATAAAGAAAATATAAATAGACCATATATAGACTTTATAAGTAAAGTAGTATAGATCGCAAGCAGAACTAACTGTCAAATAGGTCACGTATAAAGTACTAAGGTCGTGAACGTCTAGTTGAAATTAGGTCATGGTTTGCGCTTTGAAATGTACAAGTATACGATTCATTGGCGTAGCCTGTATATGCATATGTATATATATATAATGGCATAACAGTTATATATATATATATATATATATATATATATATATATATATATATATATATATATATATATATATATATATATATATATATATATATATATATATATATATATATATATATATATATATATATATATATATATATATATATATATATATATATATATATATGCTTATACATGACATACAGAGGTACATATCCGCATAGGTTATGGCTGAAAGTAATTACAACTATTACAATGTCAGTGTAGTGCAGGCCTTTATATTGCGCCTCCGTGACCTCTATGACCCTGACCGTCGTGACCGATACAGAGTCATGCGGGTTAATATTGAGAGCGTTAACGCCGCAGCATAATAATCGTAGCCTACGTTCTGTGAAACCTTACTTAGCCTACTTAACTCTATTAAATGCCTTTGAATTCTGCGTATGATATTATTGTATATTTCTGGCATAATTAAATTACTAATAAATAATTATCTGTCGTGAGAAAGCTTGTCATGTATACCTACGCGCTACCACGCATTCTGTCAAAGGTAATAGGTCTATCCAGTAGGCCCCTATGTTGAAGCGTAGGCATTTAGACTAAACTCGTGAGTTATAAAATTTAATTAATAATTATGTAGGCCTATGAGTGACGATTATACAATTATATTAAGGTAGCTCATGGGCGGAGTTTGGTTTTAGTACACGGGGGGCTAAAACATACCTTACAGAAACCTTGATGACCTTTTTTTAGGAATTCGTCTCCGAAAAATTAATTTGATGACCTTTTTTAATGAATTCGTCTCAGAAAAATTTCTGTCTGGGGCTTCATGGGGGGCTTAGCCCCCCTAGCCCCTGATAAACTCCGCCAATGAGGTAGCTGATTGGTTGAAGCGCTCGCCTTGTAAGGCGGAGAGTACGAGTTCGAGTCTCCTGTGAGACGATTACTATGTATAGTAAAACACAAAACCACAAACATCACATCACTTATCCATGTCTTCAAATCATTCCACTGACTCAAAATACCTAACGAATAGAATAGCGGCAATGGCCTATAATTATATCAAGTCACATCACCCAAGTATGCAATACACTCCAATCCTCCCAGCCCTCCTATCTCTGTCAGCTGTTCACGGTCCAAACCCTTCGCTCAACCCGCTCCTCTTACACCCTATTTAGGTCTAACACATCTCCGCCCTTCCGAGTTCCGTCACATCATCACTAAAATTTGCGAATCGCTCCATATCCATAGTGGTCTTACACCTCTGGAACCAACACCCGCCAGTAGCCTATTACGACAAATATCTGATCCATCCTATAGGCCTACGAACTCACCAAAACCTCACCTCTATAGGCTCTTGATAACTCTGCACTGGTCTTTCATTCAAAACTGGAAACGCCTCTTTATCACAAATCCCTCGCCGTTTTAACTATAGACACCACCGTCTGCCTACCTGACCCATTTGGATCTTGACCTGGAACCGATTTCGCCCCGCCTATCGATTACGTTTTGACTAAGCGCCTGTGAATAAAGCTGTTTCCCGCGACTTCGCTTTTTTGGGGGCTGCAGAAATTTCGAGATTACGATTACGATAGGACCTTGATCATTTCTTTCACTCACAGTTGCTAATGGAGTGATGCTTAGCCATTAACGGCTCTTAATTAATGCGTAATAAAAATTAAAGTTAGATTTATTTTTAAATAATAGGTCTACATCTATAATGGCATATTATGCATCAGTACAATGCATTGCTATAATAGCCTATGGTTCCTACTTCCTAGCCTATTTTATGTCGGCCTATTCCTGGTCTATTGCTGTAGGCCTATAATGTGATTGATAACTATTTTTATTTCGGTCTATTCCTATTATCTTGTTGTATGATGCGATTCGAAAAATCGACTGTTACGCAACAGATCAAAAGATATTGGATAGGCATACTATGTCACATGTATTAAAAGGCACGTGTACGGTGTACCGTGTATAGGCTAACTTTATAGGCAATACGTACGCTTTCTTTGCGTTTAGGTCTATCGATATACTTTAATGGAATTTGTTTTAACCAAAAGCGCAGTGTATACTGAGTCTAGCCGCTAGACTCTAGCGGCTTGGAGGGTATCAGGCTATCAGCTGATACGCAAACTGTAGCCTAACAACAGGATATAGAATTTTTTTTAACCAAAACATTTTTAATGTAAAGCACATATTTTGTTGATGAGTTGGATAGCATCGAGTAAATGTGTTCGAAAGATGGCGCTGGTGGAATACTAGCCATCTCTGAATTCACTGCATTCAGGGCAGGACAAGTCCATAAAGTTACCGTATCATTCGACTTGTCCTATAGTCCTGGTGACGCGGTGGTGTAGCGGTATGTTCTGTGCCTTGTAACCGGAGGGTCGCAGGTTCGAATACCTCAAGGCTCAAGCAACTGCATAGCGACCTTGGACAAGTTGCTCACCCACAATTGTCCTTCGAAGTTTAGAGATTACAATTACGATTAACGCGGTAAAAGAAATTAATTCGCATAGATTTGTAATCAGATTTAAATTCGGATAGTGAAAGTTAAATTTTCATTAGAAGAATATTGAGCATATGCGCAACTATTAGAGCTTAATATTTCAGTTTCCGATATGGAATATGAAGGGCTGCCTTCCTGTCGACGATTAGGATCTAATGCCAGTTTAGACAGGATATTGCAGATTGCCCTAACTGATCTGTGACAATCTATCTACGTATCTGGGCCTACGTTGTCAGTTACTGTTGCTTGACCTAGAACCGATTTAGATCTACCTGCCTATCGATTTTGTTTTGATTAAACGCCTGTGAATAAGCTGGTTCCCGCGACTCTGCCTCATTAATTGGGCGCTGTAGAAATCTGGAATTTCCAGCCCAAGTACCTTCCCGGCAATATACCCAGACCAAATATAGTCGTGAACTCTTCACCATCCAGCCAACTCATTATCTCCGATTATCCTCCTATATGTAGTCTTTCTCGAGCCCCGGTCACCGAGCCATATCCCACACTGCACCACGACTCTGGAACGATCTTCTGAATCCCTTCTGAATTCCGCAAATTTTCGGTCCCTCCATCATCATTGCCACTCACTCACCATCATCTGCCTCAGGCATCTCTATTACCCCTTCACTTGTCCCCTTTGGCTATCCAATCAAAACTAAAGTCAAAGTCTCACCTCTTCAAGAATTCCTACCATGGATCCCTGACTCATGTAATCATCCGCCTTCCAATTCTTCTCAACCTGAACGACATCCGCCTAAGCACATGGGCGGCGATCCCGGGGGGATCGAGGGGGACAAGACCCCACTGTTGAGAGTGGGGGGCACACCATACATGATACATCGGACCCCCACATTTTTGAAGAAACACCAAGAAAGGTCAACAAATTTTACGCGCGAAAATTTGTGTACCTCTTTTTGAGCAGATCAGCTCAAAACTCTTGTTTGACCATATCAGTTGAAAAGTGTCCCACCCCCATCTGTCAAACAAGATCGCCGCCAGTGCCTAAGCAGCTATATACTCTGCCTCCCCTCTCTGAACTCCCTGGCTACCGGACGTGGATTCCTTTTGACAACCCTCTGGACAACCCCGCTGACTCGACGTAGCGCTCGTGAATTAGATTGTGCCCTGCGCTTAGCTTTCAAGTAGCGCTTTAGAAATTAATTTTGGTGATTACATTATTGCTAAAGGCCGGAACGACCTCACGGATGATCTGGACCACATTGAACGAAAGGCAGACATCTAAACTCAAGCTGAATCAGAGTACGACCTATGAGATGCTGGTTAGGACTCAGAGGGGAGGGAATGGCAGAGGATGGTTCCACCATGCAGTCACACCCGGAGTTACTAGAGCAAACGAAATGACTGTCATATGCTTAGCTTCGAAACGCATATTACCCGCATATGACTGTCATATGTTTAGCTTCGAAACGCATATTACCCGCATATATATATGCTGTAAGGCCAGGCAGTCGTATGCATTACGCATTTTAAAAGGCTAAAAGCTCATGGGCTTAAAGGCCCAAACCTATCCGACGTGGTTCGCGCCACCACGGTAGCGCGCACACTATATGCAAGCCCTGCATGGTGGGGTTATGCTCGGCTGCAGGATAAAAATGGGATTCAATCCATCATATAGGCAGATTGATCCGACTGGGGTATCCAGAGGCGGATCTACCATGAAGCAAATGAAGCTAAAGCTTCAAGGTCCAGCCTCCAGGAACGAATCTGTATATATGCCGACTGTAGTGCACAATGCACAAGGCCTCCATAACAGTTCAAGCTTCAAGGCCCAAAAAATGTAGGATCGCCTCTGGGGGTACCTCCCTGGTCACCTGGTGACAGAGTCTCACCCAGAGGCGTCTATCCCCCCCTAAGTCATTGGAGCAACGTCCCTTTACCCTCTCTTCTTCCCCCTTCCCGTTTCTCCCCCCCCCTAAAATGGTGGCACACACACTGACAGATCTCCCCCTTATTTCTTGGATGGAGCATTTGCTCCAAGGTTTCTATGGTGTAGACGTCCCTGGTCTCACCTTTGACCACAGCTCTGCCGATAGGCTGATAATGGTGTCTTCTCAGCAGTTCTGAAAAAACCAGGCCATATATTTTTACACAAGCTGCTACCACTTAGAAAACCCACTCCTAATTCTCTCCGACCACGTTCTCACGACAGGGTCCTAAACCTTGTTGACAATAATATGCAGAACAAATTTATATGAAGAATGTTGTATTCTTACTGATTCTGTATAATGACTTAGCAAGGTCCCAACACGGGGACCTTAAATGGCGTGGCACCCATTAAAACGGGCAAGCGGTGGTGAAGGATCACCCGATCAATTCATTGAAAAATAAGCAGGGTCGAGGCCATATACGGTCGCTATAGAAAATCGCGAACATTTACATTTACATTTTTATGAGTGTGCACCCGCAGTGCGGCTCTTCAGCAACCGGTTTAATAAAGATTATACTTACTTACTTACTTTATATATGAATGAACGGTAGAGGCGCTTGCGGAATCAGTGGCATATAACTTCTATGTCTATGGTTAAATGTATTATTAGTTTGCAGTAATCTGTGGTACTATTTATACATATCAATGGATAGCTCTGGTCGAGTGTCTCTAACGTATAAGGTTTTGTAGCGCTTTCTTTAATAATTTCATAAGCGGATAGGCCCTTACTTAAACCAATCAATCAATCAATCAATCAATCAATCAATCAATCAATCAATCAATCAATCAATCAATCAATCAATCAATCAATCAATCAATCAATCAATCAATCAATCAATATTCGTTTATTGCAGAAATTCCTGCCGACATAAACGCAACAGGATTACACATTCTTAAAAACATAGACAGCAAATGCGGTTAGGGGCCATCCATATATTACGTACGCAAAAATCCGGGAAAATTGGACGCCCTGTTCGCAAGCGTACTTTCTTCCGCACCCCCCCCCCCGGCGTACGTACACTTGACGCACCCCCCCCCCCGAAGACCAGCTGCAGAAAGTGTCTCGAAAGTCTGCACTTTAGGCCAGATTGAAGGATGAGTGAGGGCCAATTAATATACATGTAGACAAATTATAGGTGTCTCGTTCACAGTACAGAATAACTGCACATGGCTTTTATATAATGTAATAAAATGCCATCGGACGACTATAGGACAATGCAGAGTTATAAATAGGCTGTGGACGTCATAATTAGAAATTTATTTTGCGTACGTACACTTTTGTCCCCCCTCCCCCCGTTCGCACCCGTGCGCAAAATCGCCAAAATCCGACCCCCTCCCCCCTCAGTGCGTACGTAATATGTGGACGGCCCCTTAAATCAGATCACAGTAGGTCTATAGGCCCTAAATAATTATTTATACTGTGGTCAGATATCTCAATTAGGTATCAGTGACGAGTTAATTAGTGTTTCAATAAGGCATACGTACGGGATATAAAGTTTTTATAATTCTTTCCAGGCAATGTGAAATTGTGAGTTCGCACTCGGAGATTATGGGGAATATTTCGGTCAGCAGGGAAATAGGAACGCAGAAAACGGCCAGGGTCAGCAACGGCTGCATAGGCGTTCATCAGCCTGCCTGGCCAGTTCTGAAGCCCTTTGGATGGATGGGGAAAGTGAGCCAGTTCGGCGCATAAGTAGTTGCTCGATCCTTCCCTGTCTCTTTCCGGGGTATAGCCCCACTGATTTGCGCCTACGTTCTCATAATCTGGTTCTCCCTAGATTTGACTCCCTTACCCGACGAGGTTTCCTGGGTAGGATGCTATATAGGCCTAGTTATAAGGCTCTGTTGTTATTATTTCATTTTAGATCTAACGTTATTTTCCAAAACCAGTTTTCTTTCTCCAAAAATGGACTAAAATTCACCTACGGCAATGTAGAAATCCAAAATTTCTCCGGGGAGGACCCCCGAACCTCTGCTTCAAAGGGAGGGGAAGGGAGGGAATGGTAAAGAAGGGGAACACTGAACAGGGAGGGCAGGAAATAAGAGGTGGGGAAAGGAAGGGGATGGGTAGGGGTAGGGGAGGTAGGGGCAGGGCATGTTTTAAGAAAAATTTATCACTGCACATGGCAAGCGTCAGAGTGCATAAAAATCATAAATAATTATGAATTACAATTCTTTTCGTGCACAAACAGCGGTTAACAGCCTTTCATCACTGCACATTTTGTGTTTCATTGCACGTTAAAACAATCCCTGGGTAGGGGATGGGTTCACAGTAAGGGGATTGATTCCAGCTTGCAGTGGTATAGTAGGCCCTGGACAGGGCTTGAGGAAAGAGGGGACTCGGGGAGAGTAAAGGCAGGGCAAGATGGGTGATGGGATCATCCGATCACGGGATCATGAGAATGAAATTCTTGCCCCAGTACCTTTTACTAAAAGTCGGCGCCTATGGGTGACACAATACAATATAACATGTTGTGTAAAGTTATAACGTCCAAAATTAATTGAAAACGTTTAGGCTACCTTCAAAATAGGCTACCAGAATATAATAAGGTAAAATAACCATAAAACAACAAGAAGAAATTAATAATAATAATAATAATAATAATAATAATAATAATAATAATAATAATAATAGGGCCGTTTCAGAAAAATTGCACACTTAATCTCTAAGTCCCTGAGGGAATGGAGTACCTCAGGGCAAAAAAAATAATAGTAATAATAATAATAATAATAATAATAATAATAATAATAATAATAATAATAATAATAATAATAATAATAATAATAATAATAATAATAATAATAATAATAATAATTAATAATAATATTTTTCTTTATTAATTCAAACCGACAAACGCAGTAAGATTATATTGAGACATGACTGTACAATTATCAATATCTTAACTAAAGACACGTTATGGCAGCTATGCAAGGCGCCCGCCCGAGGGTGGTTGCGGGAATCGAACCGCGTAGGCCTACTGCTGCTCTCCTGGCCATGAGTGTTACCATTACTCTATCCCCCTCCGTAATTAAGTCAAGAAGAAAGAAACATGAATAAATAAACGTTAACACACACACGTACCATAATCAAACGTTCTATCAGATACTTGCAATAGATAATTGCAAGTACCGGTATGGATCTGGGAACGTATACATGTTTGCATGTGTGTCGGTAGTCGGGTACGTATGCATGTATATACTGGAAAATTGTGTGGACATGTGCTTATCTATGTGTATGTATGTATGTATGTATGTATGTATGTATGTATGTATGTATGTATGTATGTATGTTAGTCTACAATTCGCTAGTGAAGTGGATTAAAACGAAGCCTAGAAAAACAGGCGGTTGCAATTGGTTTGTGTTTGTACTGCTATAGTATACTATACTATTACTCATTTACTATACATATGTATGCTTTTGCCATCATAATAAATGTAATTAATTGCAATTATTTCTTTTATAATTGGGGCCTTTTTATGTGTTCACTCCCTCTGGTGTCAAAATGTGTTCATTAAAAGACAGGTCAGAGTCAAGCAGAACATCCAAATTGCGGGCTGATCAGCTGTGCGTCGTGTGTGACAGAAGAACCTTGAAGGCGAATAGAATTAAATCTATTCAGTTGTTGCGGAGTTCCAAATCGAAGAAACTCAGTTTCTGATGAATTGAAAAGCAAAGTGTTTTCTGCCATCAAAACAGATCTGGTCATGGGTGGCGACCCCGGGGGTTTGAAGGGGACAAGACCCCGCCATTAACAGTGGGGGACACACCATACATTTGCCCGCCCCTCACATTTTGAAGAACCACCAAAAAAGGTCAACAAATTGCGCGAAAAAAGTTGTTACCTCTTTTTTGACCAGATCAGTTCAAAACTCTGTTTTGACCAGATCATTTCAAAAGTGTCCCCTCCACCTGTCAAACAAGATCGCCGCAACTGCTTAAGTAAATTACCCAGAGGGCCAGAGGCGAATAATTATCAAAGAATCAATTCCCACCGATTCGATTATCACCAGGTTAGAAGTATAGTACTCTTCCTTCACATGATAGGCTCAGGCTCTATATAGGCCTATATATGGCATTGACGTTTGGGATATGATTCGGTAATTCCAAAATGCAACTCCAATTTCTAATTAACAAAAGCATTTTCCACAGAAATAAACAGAAATTGGATTTTGAAATTTACGTTACTAGTCATTACTTGAAATTAATGTCCGATAGATTGTATGCCAAACTATAGGCCTAGTAGGCTACACGAATATTTTTGTGTCGTTTTTATTCTGATGTCTATGCCTAATTCTAATTAATTAGTTGAGTTCTAATTCTAATTAAATGGTTCTTCTATAGAAATGCTCATTCTAATTCTAAGTATGAAATTTGAACTAACGCTAATTCTAATTAACTAGAAACTAAACCAGTCTTGATTTAAATAAGGACCAGCGAATAAGTTATAAGTCTGTCTATAGGCTATAGCCAAGGGCGGCGATCATGGGGGGTCGATGGCGTGTCCCCCACTTTAACAGTCGGGGGGGGGACACGCCATGCATCGGATCCCCCACATTTTGAAAAACACCAAAAAAGGTCATCAAATTTGTTCGCGCATGAACGCGAACTTTTTGTAACCTTTTTTGACCAGATCAGTTCACGGCGATAATTTTTTTTACTCTTTTTTGACCAGATCAGTTCAAAACTCATTTTTTGACCAGATCAGTTCAAAAATGTCCCCCTCACCTGTCAAACAAGATCGCCGCCACTGGTTATAGCGCTGACTTTGTTCTGTGCTGAAGAAGGTCTTCCACTCAGGCTATTTGATATTACATACAATATTCATCATAAAGCCAACTTACGCTACCCTGGCCCTTAACAAAGTGGAATAAGAACCAGCTTAGTACTTTAATGAGATAGTAAAGTATATTATAAGACTGTAATACTGAAGATAGAAAAGAAATAATGACGTAGGCCTACAGCTAGCTGCCAATCTTTCCCATGCAGTCAACCAGCTGGTAAAACTGCATGCCCAGAGACCACCACGGGGAGGTGTTGGCAAAGGTCTCCGTAGTCCATTCACTTCAGTGCTCAGGCAGTCAAATTTCATCGCCAATTTGGTACTACCCACAGAAAGTCCAATATTAGAAATATTCTCAATTTAAGTAATTTGCTTTTACTTGGATGGAAAGGTCGGGCAAACATTCGCGCTGATGCAAATGTGAAAAGACACAACTACCAGACATTAGAATACGCAGAGAGCGGTAGAAAGCTCGGATGTGTCATAATGCAAAAGCATTTAAATCTGAGACTGGGCGAAAAAGTGAATGAAAAAAGACTAGGCACAAGTGTTAGAGTAAAATGGAATGAGTAAATAAAATGCGAGAGAGCGAACAAGAGTGAGACAGTGGCAGAGAATCTGAAGATTGAGATCGAAAGACAAGGACTCAGTAATGGAGTAAGAGCAAGACAGAGACAGAGACAAAGACAGAGACACACAGAGAGAAGGGAAAAGGCAGAGCAAGAAAGATGCAGAGAGACAAATAGACATAGATAGATCGATAATTAAAAAATAGATAGACAGATATGTAGAAAGACAGATAGTTAGACAAAGATACAGACAGACATGCAGATAGAAGTCAGATACACAGACAGGCAGGTAGATGACAGGACAGAAAGACAGACAGATATAAAAGATTATTTAATAGTGCAAAAATGAAGGAAAGCGCAGTTAGGTTGAGAAAAAGTTAACACTTTAACGACGAGAGTGTTCTAAAAGCAACTGGGAAACCAATGCAGCTCATCGTTAAAGTGTTAAATCAGCAAAAGACTGAAAGTAAGAGCACCCGAAAACGCAAGAATATGGGAGAAACTGAGATAGCATCTGAGGGTCTGAGATACGGATAGAATGAGATAGAGACTGTGAGTATATGAAGCAGAGGTTTAGAGTCTGCTTATTCGCTTAATAACATTTAAGCAAAGACGACTAGGCCAGCTTAAAGAAAACTATGCCAAAATGGAAAGTAAAACTGCCTGAGACACTTGCCGTGAATGGATTACCCAAATGCTACTTTGGAATTCCTCGCCTATCGAACTTACTGGTCTATCTACTATACATTTCTTGCAGTGCCAAAGCCCTACAGAGAAAATGTGACGCATTTGGCCCATCACATTTCTCACCCAGGATGTCACTGATCAACAGTTATCACCTTCATAACATTCAGTGCTTAATTCAAGAATACGAATAAAGTTACGATTAGGATTGATTACTTGCAAGTAATGACTGCGTGTAACCTAATAGCTGCTTCCCTGGGTTCAAACGACCTTATCTTCCAACTAATTAGTGTCCCCATTTCAATCAGAATACAACAGATTCATTCAACAGAACCTGCAGTGTTTGCAGTTCATATTGAAATCATGTGCTTCATGGAAAATAGAAAGGAGACAGCACTTGTACTTCTATATATTGCCAGCAAATTTTAGTACGGTTGGCCAATCTCTTCTAGGTTACATTTAAATGACAATAATTCGCTTTTGAATCATTGACACCATGAATCAATTAACAGAAAAAAGAATGATAAAACAGGAAAGTCCAGCACAGACAGAAAAATAGAATAAGAAAAACAGAGATAGTCAGAGAAACAGACAAACAGACCCATAGTATAGTCAGAGGGTGACAGTGATATAAACAGATAAGTAGCCACACATGCATAGTCAGACAGAGAGACAAAAACAGTGATATAAAGATAAACAAACAGGCCTATTGACAAACAGACAGTGACAGAAATACATAGGCAGATAGACCTATAGTCAGAAAGATACAACAATAAAAACAGAGATAAGAAGACAGACCTATAATCATACAGACAGTGACAGAAAGACTTTGGCAGACAGACATATAGTGAGACAAAGACAATGATAGGAACAGATCAGCAGACATACCCATAGTCAGACAGAGACAGTGATATAAAGAGACAAAAAGACAGACCTATAGTCAGAAAGAGATAGATATATAAAAAGATAAGCAAACAGACCAATAGCCAGACAGAGAGTGTGATAGAAACAGATCGGCAAAAAGACCTTTAGTCAGAGAGACAGTGACAGTGACAGGAAGCCATATGCATACAGACATTTAGTCAGACACAGAAAATGATAGCAATAGAATAGCAGCCAGACCAATAGTCAGCAGACAGCAACGGAAACAGATAAGCAGAGAGACGAGACCTATAGTCAGACAGAGACAGTGACAGAAACAGATAAGCAGAACGACCTACAGTCAGTTAAACAGCGACAGAAACAGATAGGCAGACAGACCAATAGTGAGACAGACACTCACAGAAAAAGATAAGCAGACACACCTACATGTAGTCAGTCAGATAGAGACAGAAACATATAAGCAGACAGATCTAGATTCAGTCAAACAGCGACAGAAACAGATCAGTAGACAGACCTATAGCCAGTCAGACAGTGAAAAAACAGGTTAGCTGAGAGACCTACAGACCTAGAGTCAGATAGACAGTGACAGAAACATAGAAGCAGACAGCCCAGTAGACAGACAGAGAGCTACAGAAGCATATTTGCAGAGAGACATATAGAAAGAGAGACATTGACAGAAACAGATAAGCAGACAGACCTATAGTGAGACAGACACTCACAGAAACAGAGAAGCAGACAGACCTATACTCAGTCAGACAGTGACAGAAACAGATAAGCATGCAGGCCTATAGTCATACTTAGACAGTGACAGAAAGAGATTAACAGACAAACATAAAGTCATACCGAGACACTCACAAAAACAGATTAGCAGACGAACCTACAGCCATACTGAGACAGTGAAAAAAACAGATTAGCAGACAGACCTACAGTTATACTTAGACACTGACAGAAACAGATTAGCAGACAGACCTACAGTCATACTGAGACAGTGAAAGAAACAGATTAGAAGACAATCCTACAGTCAGATTGAGACAGTGAAAGAAACAGATAAGCAGACAGACCTACAGTCATACTGAGACACTGACAGAAACAGATAAGCAGACAGACCTACAGTCAAACTGAGACACTGACAGACACAGATAAGCAGACAGACCTATAGTCATACTGAGACAGTGAAAGAAACAGCAGAGTAGACAGACCTACAGTCATACTTAGACAGCGAAAGAAACAGATAAGCAGACAGACCTATAGTCATACTGAGACAGTGACAGAAACAGCAGAGTAATAATAACAGAAATGCTCTAGCAATTCTAACAGAAATGCTCTAGTAATATTAACAGAAATGCTCTAGTAATACTAACA
This sequence comes from Allolobophora icterica, assembly GCA_963556255.1. Lineage (NCBI taxonomy): Eukaryota > Metazoa > Annelida > Clitellata > Crassiclitellata > Lumbricidae > Allolobophora > Allolobophora icterica. The sequence continues at coordinate 93,324,105 of OY744602.1, read as the reverse complement.
GAAATGCTCTAGTAATACTAACAGAAATGCTCTAGTAATACTAACAGAAATGCTCTAGTAATACGAACAGTAATGCCCTAGCAATACTAACAGAAATGCTCTAGTAATACTAACAGAAATGCTCTGATAATATTAACAGAAATGCTCTGGTAATACTAACAGAAATGCTCTAGTAATACTAACAGAAATGCTCTAGTAATACTAACAGAAATGCCCTAGTAATACTAACAGAAATGCTCTAGTAATACTAACAGAAATGCTCTAGTAATACTAACAGAAATGCACTAGTAATACGAACAGAAATGCTCTAGTAATATTAACAGAAATGCCCTAGACATACTAACAGAAATACCCTAGACATACTAACAGAAATGCCCTAGACATACTAACAGAAATGCCCTAGTAATACTAACATAAATGCCCTAGACATACTAACAGAAATGCCCTAGTAATACTAACAGAAATGCCCTAGTAATACTAACAGAAATGCTCTAGTAATACTAACAGAAATGCCCTAGTAATACTAACAGAAATGCTGTAGTAATACTAACAGAAATGCTCTAGTAATATTAACAGAAATGCCCTAGTAATACTCACAGAAATGCTCTAGTAATATAAACAGAAATGCTCTAGTAATACTACCAGAAATGCCCTAGTAATACTAACAGAAATGCTCTAGTAATACTAACAGAAATGCCCTAGTAATACTAACAGAAATGCTCTAGTAATACTAACAGAAATGCTCTAGTAATACTAACAGAAATGCTCTAGTAATACTAACAGAAATGCCCTAGTAATACTAACAGAAATGCCCTAGTAATACTAACAGAAATGCCCTAGTAATACTAACAGAAATGCTCTAGTAATACTAACAGAAATGCTCTAGTAATACTAACAGAAATGCACTAGTAATACTAACAGAAATGCTCTAGTAATATTAACAGAAATGCCCTAGACATATTAACAGAAATGCCCTAGACATACTAACAGAAACGCCCTAGTAATACTAACATAAATGCCCTAGACATACTAACAGAAATGCCCTAGTAATACTAACAGAAATGCCCTAGTAATACTAACAGAAATGCTCTAGTAATACTAACAGAAATGCCCTAGTAATACTAACAGAAATGATCTAGTAATACTAACAGAAATGCCCTAGTAATACTAACAGAAATGCTCTAGTAATACTAACAGAAATGCTCTAGTAATACTAACAGAAATGCTCTAGTAATACTAACAGAAATGCCCTAGTAATACTAAAAGAAATGCCCTAGTAATACTAACAGAAATGCCCTAGTAATACTAACAGAAATGCTCTAGTAATACTAACAGAAATGCCCTAGACATACTAACAGAAATGCTCTAGTAATACTAACAGAAATGCTCTAGTAATACTAACAGAAATGCCCTAGACATACTAACAGAAATGCTCTAGTAATACTAACAGAAATGCTCTAGCAATAGTAACAAAAATGCTCTAGTAATACTAACAGAAATGCTCTAGTAATACTAACAGAAATGCTCTAGTAATACTAACAGAAATGCTCGAGTAATACTAACAGAAATGCTCTAGCAATAGTAACAAAAATGCTCTAGTAATACTAACAGAAATGCTCCAGTAATACTAACAGAAATGCTCTAGTAATACTAACAGAAATGCTCTAGTAATACTAACAGAAATGCTCTAGTAATACTAACAGAAATGCACTAGTAATACTAACAGAAATGATCTAGTAATATTAACAGAAATGCTCTAGTAATACTAACAGAAATGCTCTAGTAATACTAACAGAAATGCTCTAGTAATACTAACAGAAATGCCCTAGACATACTAACAGAAATGCTCTAGTAATACTAACAGAAATGCTCTAGTAATACTAACAGAAATGCTCTAGCAATAGTAAAAAAAATGCTCTAGTAATACTAACAGAAATGCTCTAGTAATACTAACAAAAATGCTCTAGTAATACTAACAGAAATGCTCTAGTAATACTAACAGAAATGCTCTAGTAATACTAACAGAAATGCCCTAGTAATACTAACAGAAATGCCCTAGTAATACTAACAGAAATGCTCTAGTAATACTAACAGAAATGCTCTAGTAATACTAACAGAAATGCCCTAGTAATACTAACAGAAATGCCCTAGTAATACTAACAGAAATGCCCTAGTAATACTAAGAGAAATGCTCTAGTAATACTAACAGAAATGCCCTAGACATACTAACAGAAATGCTCTAGTAATACTAACAAAAATGCTCTAGTAATACTAACAGAAATGCCCTAGACATACTAACAGAAATGCCCTGGACATACTAACAGAAATGCCCTAGTAATACTAACAGAAATGCCCTAGACATACTAACAGAAATGCCCTAGTAATACTAACAGAAATGCCCTAGTAATACTAACAGAAATGCTCTAGTAATACTAACAGAAATGCCCTAGTAATACTAACAGAAATGCTCTAGTAATACTAACAGAAATGCCCTAGTAATACTAACAGAAATGCTCTAGTAATACTAACAGAAATGCTCTAGTAATACTAACAGAAATGCTCTAGTAATACTAACAGAAATGCCCTAGTAATACTAAAAGAAATGCTCTAGTAATACTAACAGAAATGCTCTTGTAATACTATCAGAAATGCTCTAGTAATACTAACAGAAATGCCCTAGTAATACTAACAGAAATGCTCTAGTAATACTAACAGAAATGCTCTAGTAATACTAACAGAAATGCTCTAGTAATACTAACAGAAATGCCCTAGTAATACTAACAGAAATGCCCTAGTAATACTAACAGAAATGCTCTAGTAATACTAACAGAAATGCTCTAGTAATACTAACAGAAATGCCCTAGACATACTAACAGAAATGCTCTAGTAATACTAACAGAAATGCCCTAGACATACTAACAGAAATGCTCTAGTAATACTAACAGAAATGCTCTAGCAATAGTAACAAAAATGCTCTAGAAATACTAACAGAAATGCTCTAGTAATACTAACAGAAATGCTCTAGTAATACTAACAGAAATGCCCTAGACATACTAACAGAAATGCTCTAGTAATACTAACAGAAATGCTCTAGTAATACTAACAGAAATGCTCTAGTAATACTAACAGAAATGCTCTAGTAATACTAACAGAAATGCCCTGGTAATACTAACAGAAATGCCCTAGTAATACTAACAGAAATGCTCTAGTAATACTAACAGAAATGCTCTAGTAATAGTAACAGAAATGCCCTAGTAATATTAACAGAAATGCTCTAGTAATATTAACAGAAATGCTCTAGTAATACTAACAGAAATGCCCTAGTAATACTAACAGAAATGCTCTAGTAATATTAACAGAAATGCTCTAGAAATACTAACAGAAATGCCCTAGTAATACTAACAGAAATGCTCTAGTAATACTAACAGAAATGCTCTAGTAATACTAACAGAAATGCCCTAGTAATACTAACAGAAATGCCCTCGTAATACTAACAGAAATGCCCTAGTAATACTAACAGAAATGCTCTAGTAATACTAACAGAAATGCTCTAGTAATACTAACAGAAATGCCCTAGTAATACTAACAGAAATGCCCTAGTAATACTAACAGAAATGCCCTAGTAATACTAACAGAAATGCTCTAGTAATACTAACAGAAATGCCCTAGACATACTAACAGAAATGCTCTAGTAATACTAACAGAAATGCTCTAGTAATACTAACAGAAATGCCCTAGACATACTAACAGAAATGCTCTAGTAATACTAACAGAAATGCTCTAGCAATAGTAACAAAAATGCTCTAGTAATACTAACAGAAATGCTCTAGTAATACTAACAGAAATGCTCTAGTAATACTAACAGAAATGCTCGAGTAATACTAACAGAAATGCCCTAGACATACTAACAGAAATGCTCTAGTAATACTAACAGAAATGCTCTAGTAATACTAACAGAAATGCTCTAGTAATACTAACAGAAATGCTCTAGTAATACTAACAGAAATGCTCTAGTAATACTAACAGAAATGCCCTAGACATACTAACAGAAATGCTCTAGTAATACTAACAGAAATGCTCTAGCAATAGTAACAAAAATGCTCTAGTAATACTAACAGAAATGCTCTAGTAATACTAACAGAAATGCTCTAGTAATACTAACAGAAATGCTCGAGTAATACTAACAGAAATGCTCTAGCAATAGTAACAAAAATGCTCTAGTAATACTAACAGAAATGCTCTAGTAATACTAACAGAAATGCACTAGTAATACTAACAGAAATGCTCTAGTAATATTAACAGAAATGCCCTAGACATACTAACAGAAATGCCCTAGACATACTAACAGAAATGCCCAAGTAATACTAACAGAAATGCCCTAGTAATACTAACAGAAATGCTCTAGTAATACTAACAGAAATGCTCTAGTAATACTAACAGAAATGCTCTAGTAATACTAACAGAAATGCCCTAGTAATACTAACAGAAAGGCCCTAGTAATACAAACAGAAATGCCCTAGTAAGACTAACAGAAATGCTCTAGTAATACTAACAGAAATGCTCTAGTAATACTAACAGAAATGCACTAGTAATACTAACAGAAATGCTCTAGTAATATTAACAGAAATGCCCTAGACATACTAACAGAAATGCCCTAGACATACTAACAGAAATGCCCTAGTAATACTAACAGAAATGCCCTAGTAATACTAACAGAAATGCTCTAGTAATACTAACAGAAATGCTCTAGCAATAGTAACAAAAATGCTCTAGTAATACTAACAGAAATGCTCTAGTAATACTAACAGAAATGCTCTAGCAATACTAACAGAAATGCTCTAGTAATACTAACAGAAATGCTCTAGTAATACTAACAGAAATGCCCTAGACATACTAACAGAAATGCTCTAGTAATACTAACAGAAATGCTCTAGCAATAGTAACAAAAATGCTCTAGAAATACTAACAGAAATGCTCTAGTAATACTAACAGAAATGCTCTAGTAATACTAACAGAAATGCCCTAGACATACTAACAGAAATGCTCTAGTAATACTAACAGAAATGCTCTAGTAATACTAACAGAAATGCTCTAGTAATACTAACAGAAATGCTCTAGTAATACTAACAGAAATGCCCTGGTAATACTAACAGAAATGCCCTAGTAATACTAACAGAAATGCTCTAGTAATACTAACAGAAATGCTCTAGTAATACTAACAGAAATGCCCTAGTAATACTAACAGAAATGCTCTAGTAATATTAACAGAAATGCTCTAGAAATACTAACAGAAATGCCCTAGTAATACTAACAGAAATGCTCTAGTAATACTAACAGAAATGCTCTAGTAATACTAACAGAAATGCCCTAGTAATACTAACAGAAATGCCCTCGTAATACTAACAGAAATGCCCTAGTAATACTAACAGAAATGCTCTAGTAATACTAACAGAAATGCTCTAGTAATACTAACAGAAATGCCCTAGTAATACTAACAGAAATGCCCTAGTAATACTAACAGAAATGCCCTAGTAATACTAACAGAAATGCTCTAGTAATACTAACAGAAATGCCCTAGACATACTAACAGAAATGCTCTAGTAATACTAACAGAAATGCTCTAGTAATACTAACAGAAGTGCCCTAGTAATACTAACAGAAATGCCCTAGTAATACTAACAGAAATGCCCTCGTAATACTAACAGAAATGCCCTAGTAATACTAACAGAAATGCTCTAGTAATACTAACAGAAATGCTCTAGTAATACTAACAGAAATGCCCTAGTAATACTAACAGAAATGCCCTAGTAATACTAACAGAAATGCCCTAGTAATACTAACAGAAATGCTCTAGTAATACTAACAGAAATGCCCTAGACATACTAACAGAAATGCTCTAGTAATACTAACAAAAATGCTCTAGTAATACTAACAGAAATGCCCTAGACATACTAACAGAAATGCTCTAGTAATACTAACAGAAATGCTCTAGCAATAGTAACAAAAATGCTCTAGTAATACTAACAGAAATGCTCTAGTAATACTAACAGAAATGCTCTAGTAATACTAACAGAAATGCTCGAGTAATACTAACAGAAATGCCCTAGACATACTAACAGAAATGCTCTAGTAATACTAACAGAAATGCTCTAGTAATACTAACAGAAATGCTCTAGTAATACTAACAGAAATGCTCTAGTAATACTAACAGAAATGCTCTAGTAATACTAACAGAAATGCTCTAGTAATACTAACAGAAATGCCCTAGTAATACTAACAGAAATGCCCTAGTAATACTAACAGAAATGCTCTAGTAATACTAACAGAAATGCTCTAGTAATACTAACAGAAATGCTCTAGTAATACTAACAGAAATGCCCTAGTAATACTAACAGAAAGGCCCTAGTAATACAAACAGAAATGCCCTAGTAAGACTAACAGAAATGCTCTAGTAATACTAACAGAAATGCTCTAGTAATACTAACAGAAATGCTCTAGTAATACTAACAGAAATGCTCTAGTAATACTAACAGAAATGCCCTAGACATACTAACAGAAATGCCCTAGACATACTAACAGAAGTGCCCTAGTAATACTAACAGAAATGCCCTAGTAATACTAACAGAAATGCCCTCGTAATACTAACAGAAATGCCCTAGTAATACTAACAGAAATGCTCTAGTAATACTAACAGAAATGCTCTAGTAATACTAACAGAAATGCCCTAGTAATACTAACAGAAATGCCCTAGTAATACTAACAGAAATGCCCTAGTAATACTAACAGAAATGCTCTAGTAATACTAACAGAAATGCCCTAGACATACTAACAGAAATGCTCTAGTAATACTAACAAAAATGCTCTAGTAATACTAACAGAAATGCCCTAGACATACTAACAGAAATGCTCTAGTAATACTAACAGAAATGCTCTAGTAATACTAACAGAAATGCTCTAGTAATACTAACAGAAATGCTCGAGTAATACTAACAGAAATGCCCTAGACATACTAACAGAAATGCTCTAGTAATACTAACAGAAATGCTCTAGTAATACTAACAGAAATGCTCTAGTAATACTAACAGAAATGCTCTAGTAATACTAACAGAAATGCTCTAGTAATACTAACAGAAATGCTCTAGTAATACTAACAGAAATGCCCTAGTAATACTAACAGAAATGCCCTAGTAATACTAACAGAAATGCTCTAGTAATACTAACAGAAATGCTCTAGTAATACTAACAGAAATGCTCTAGTAATACTAACAGAAATGCCCTAGTAATACTAACAGAAAGGCCCTAGTAATACAAACAGAAATGCCCTAGTAAGACTAACAGAAATGCTCTAGTAATACTAACAGAAATGCTCTAGTAATACTAACAGAAATGCACTAGTAATACTAACAGAAATGCTCTAGTAATATTAACAGAAATGCCCTAGACATACTAACAGAAATGCCCTAGACATACTAACAGAAATGCCCTAGTAATACTAACAGAAATGCCCTAGACATACTAACAGAAATGCCCTAGTAATACTAACAGAAATGCCCTAGTAATACTAACAGAAATGCTCTAGTAATACTAACAGAAATGCTCTTGTAATACTAACAGAAATGCTCTAGTAATACTAACAGAAATGCCCTAGTAATACTAACAGAAATGCTCTAGTAATACTAACAGAAATGCTCTAGTAATACTAACAGAAATGCTCTAGTAATACTAACAGAAATGCCCTAGTAATACTAACAGAAATGCCCTAGTAATACTAACAGAAATGCTCTAGTAATACTAACAGAAATGCCCTAGACTTACTAACAGAAATGCTCTAGTAATACTAACAGAAATGCTCTAGTAATACTAACAGAAATGCCCTAGACATACTAACAGAAATGCTCTAGTAATACTAACAGAAATGCTCTAGCAATAGTAACAAAAATGCTCTAGAAATACTAACAGAAATGCTCTAGTAATACTAACAGAAATGCTCTAGTAATACTAACAGAAATGCCCTAGACATACTAACAGAAATGCTCTAGTAATACTAACAGAAATGCTCTAGTAATACTAACAGAAATGCTCTAGTAATACTAACAGAAATGCTCTAGTAATACTAACAGAAATGCCCTAGTAATACTAACAGAAATGCCCTAGTAATACTAACAGAAATGCTCTAGTAATACTAACAGAAATGCCCTAGTAATATTAACAGAAATGCTCTAGTAATATTAACAGAAATGCTCTAGTAATACTAACAGAAATGCCCTAGTAATACTAACAGAAATGCTCTAGTAATATTAACAGAAAAGATCTAGAAATACTAACAGAAATGCCCTAGTAATACTAACAGAAATGCTCTAGTAATATTAACAGAAAAGCTCTAGTAATACTAACAGAAATGCTCTAGTAATACTAACAGAAATGCTCTAGTAATACTAACAGAAATGCTCTAGTAATACTAACAGAAATGCTCTAGTAATACTAACAGAAATGCCCTAGACATACTAACAGAAATGCCCTAGTAATACTAACAGAAGTGCCCTAGTAATACTAACAGAAATGCCCTAGTAATACTAACAGAAATGCTCTAGTAATACTAACAGAAATGCCCTAGTAATACTAACAGAAATGCCCTAGTAATACTAACAGAAATGCTCTAGTAATACTAACAGAAATGCTCTAGTAATACTAACAGAAATGCTCTAGTAATACTAACAGAAATGCTCTAGTAATACTAACAGAAATGCCCTAGTAATACTAACAGAAATGCTCTAGTAATACTAACAGAAATGCTCTAGTAATACTAACAGAAATGCCCTAGTAATACTAACAGAAATGCCCTAGTGATACTAACAGAAATGCTCTAGTAATACTAACAGAAATGCTCTAGTGATACTAACAGAAATGCTCTAGTAATACTAACAGAAATGCCCTAGTAATACTAACAGAAATGCTCTAGTAATATTAACAGAAAATGTGTTGAAGTTATGGCCTCTTTGTCGTGTTCAACTCGCATCGATGGTTCTCCGACCTGGGTTAAATGTTTTTCTTCTGGGGTTCCGTCGTCAGTAATTCCTCTATTCTCCACTATTTCTAGTAAACTTACCATCATGCATTCTATTTTTCCCATATTAGTTCTAAGTCTCAGAATGGCACTGGGTTGCCAGACCTTCTCGGTTGCTGGTCTGTTCTCTGTGGCTCTTAAATTCGCCTTCATTGCCAACTCTCTGATAAAATCAGTTTTCTTGGACAGCTGACCCTTCGTGGCCTGTCTTCAGGTTTCAAGAGTATTGATTCTAGGGCTGTACCGAATAGTGATTATCACTATTCGGCCGAATACGAATAATTGGACCAACTATTCGGCCGAATACGAATACGAATACGAGAGTGTACAAAATAGGTCTACCGACAACGTTCAAAATTTCAAATGTAAGTAAAAGTTTCAGTTCAGTAAATTTAATACATAAACTAAAAGTAAACAGTTAACTACATGTAATTTTTGCATCCTTCTGCCAGTCTGTGCAAACTAGGAATGGAACTAATTTAACTAAACTTAGAAATTGTCACTTACTTAACTTTCACTCCACTCGCTATAGCAGCCGCATATGCAGAAACAGATGTCACGTGACCACTATTCGTATTCGGTCCGACCGCTACTATTCGGCCGAATACCGAATAGCTATTTGGCCCACTATTCGGCCCCGAAGCGAATACGAAGCGAATATTCGGTACAGCCCTAATTGATTCTGTTCCAATGATTATTATTTCGGAAACCAGTGTGTTCATGGGCGACATTCGATTAATGCCTTGTGCATAACTGTGCAATAAAACTTGACAGATTAGGTTATTGATACACCCTAAGCTGACCTCGTCCTATCCCCCACCTATTTCAGCTTCTCGCCTCAACATTTCACCCTTCCTGTTCGTTTTAGAAAGAAAATGGTGAAATGTTGAGCGGAGAACATACTACCCAATCTTCAAGCCACCTCGTCCTCGTCCTCTTCAGAAACAGAAAGACGGGACATTTTAAAGAATACACTTACTTACTTACTTCGTTTATGAAGTCGCTATGCAAATTTCCATAACAAAAGTCTAGATACTCTTACGATGGTGTTTCAATAACACAGATGCACAGCTGTCGCCAGGTGTCGTAGGTTGTTCCAGCCACGAGAACCTCATCTGCTGATCGATGGCGATTCTCTCGAAGGATCTCTACAACTCCCGACGACGATGGTGAACAACTGTCGAGATATTCCACTGACAATGAAAAAACAGACAGGTTGAAATAGCCGTGAAACAATGGAAGCCACCAACTCTAACTATCATCTAACACCATCAGTTCATTCTGTCCTATGGTCCATTGCCGACGTTCATAAGTTTATTAATGACATAGATGATGGGATGTTATCTATAATTTCTAAGTTTGCAGATGATACAAAACCGTTTAGAGCAGTGGGTGATGAAGAAGAAGCAGAGAAGGCAAACCAAAGAACGTTCAGATAGTCTAAGGAGTAAGGACTGGCATATGTGCTCAGTAATGCATATGGGGAAGGGGACAGAGGATCCGAGTAGCTGACCCCCTCCCCAGCGAGGACTAATCCGAGCCTGAAGGCAAGGAAGAATGCATATGGGGAAGAGAAACAAAGATTTTTCCTATGACATCGGGCACATGGTTTTGAAAGTAGCCTAAAGAATGAGATTTTGGGGTGATCCATAGGTGCTAAACCTTTAAGGCAATGTGCTGAAGCATCTAAAAAGGCTAGCTCAACCTTAAGTATGATAAGAAGGACAATAGTCAGTAGAGACAAGGATACAATACCAAGGTTGTACAAAACACTGGTTAGGCCACAGTTAGAATACTGCATTCGGGTGTTGAATCCAGACGTGAAACATGAAATTGAACTGCTAGAAAAAGTACAAAAAGAGCTAAAAAAATGATTTGGGGTAATAAGGATTTGAATTATGAAGGAAGGTTGAAAAGGTGTGGACAATCAACATTGGAGAGAAGGAGGAGCAGAGGAGACCTAATTGAAGCCTACAAAATAATCATTGGAAAGGAGGCAGTGCAGTGGGAGAGGTTCTTTGAATTAGTACCAAGCAAGATGACTCGAGGACATACATGTAGGTATAAATTATTTAAGACACCGAAAGGAAGATTAAGGCAGAAATTCTTCAGTGCAAAAGTTGTGGACTTTGTGGAATGGTTTTGATGATAGTACTGTCTCAGTGGACACTATCAATCAATCAATCAATCAATCAAGGATTTATTGCAACCAAAAAAAAAAACAACAAAAATCAGTGTACAAAAAAAGGCAGGGAAGTTTTGGCGACAAATGGTAACCCAAAAGGGCTATATGCCCACTAAGTAGGGTTACCCATGTAACATAAATGCATTAGTAACAAATAGCGAATGGCTTTCTCATAATATAAACGTTTATATTATAGCCTCTTTTCACTGTAGAGAAATAAAATAAGACATGCACAGCTGGTGAAATCCAAAATAACCTTAACTAGATGCAAGCTTAACTAAAATTGACAAGACAGTAACTCGGGCAGCATGACATATTTAACTAAGTATTCACAGCTTTCAAGAGGAAGTTAGGCGAGATAGGCTATTAAGCATTACAGGTCAACTTGCAGTGGCTTTAACACAGACTACATGACTTGTCTTCTGAACCACTTGAAACCCTCGTTATGCTATGCTATGTTAAAGTCGTTCTATGCACATATCCACAACAACTGTCTAGATATTCTTACAACTGGGAAGCATTTAGTTCATGTCTATTTTAAGTGAACACCATCAGTTCAGCAGATTACAACTTATGTCTACGATTTAAGACATCAATCGATGGATCCATCAATTGGTGCATTTTATAACTGCGCTATAGAAGTCATTAGAATAAACTAAATTTTGACATCAATAACACCGATCAGCGCTTTTTGAGATACCCAAAAGGCGCTATACAATTATTATATAAACTTTATTTCGCCATAACCTGGCAGCAGAACATACACGGACCAACAACACAAAGAACTAACTAAGATACAAAAAATCTAGCACTAACATTCGCATGGAAGTAACCACTACTACAATTCTGTGGAACATCAAAACTGTCACAAAGCATCCTTATCTGATGTTGTGCAAACAAAGTATGTATTTCGGTTAAAATCTTGTTGTAACTGGCACTTAATTTTGATAAAAAGCAATATTGTCTCATGTTGATGTCTGACAGCAATGGCAAACATCCAGCATACAAGAAAATGTCCCTCAAACAGTTACTATCATTCACATTAAAAAGCTTCCAAAATATTCTATTCCAAGCATTTGTCAACCTTGCATACTCACTTTTGGTAAACACAAAACATTCGCATGCATAGAGAAGTATTGGTTTACAATGTGCCTTGAACAAATGCAATAACACCGTTTCATCCAAGTGTCCTTTCCCTTTAGAAAGAATACTGTTAACAGACTTATAAAATTTGCAAATAGCTTCACAAAGACTCGTTTTAAATTGCCTCCCAGTAATTAGGTAGACTCCTAAATATTTTGCTTTATCAACATATGATAGGCTTATGCCAGAAACAGTCAAACCAACACACAAGTGTTTAAAAGCATGACCTATCCTAAGTACCATTGACTTTAAAACATTAAACCTCATATCCAAATACTGTGCTTCCAGTTCACAATTTTCTGAAGAGAGGACAGGGAAGCAGACAATAACAAGAGATCATCGGCATACATCACACATCCAATGTACAAGCCATTAATAGAACATCCCACTTGACTCTCTCTTAACTTCACAATAATGTCGTCTACATATACAGCAAAGAGTACCGGGGATAAAACCCCTCCTTGTCTGACCCCACAACTGATGTCAAAAATTTTGGAAAACACACCATTCCAACGTACTGTAGCATAACACTTGCTGTACCAGTTTATCAAAACCATCAAAAATCTGTGGGGAACATTCCTCTTCATTAATTTCAAATACAATCCATAATGGTTTACTTTATCAAATGCTTTTGACATATCTAAGAGGCACACATTAACTGTGGAGCCGTGCTTTGTATAATATTCAACAACAGATTTTACATGTACTGTATAAATTGCACTGTTGCAACCTGTGTTCTTTTTAAAACCGAACTGAAGATCAGATGAATACAGATAACTGCCATATAATTCAAGAAGGCACATTTCAAATAACTTTGCAATGTTGGAGCTCAGTGTTTTACCACGATAGTTACTACTGCTTGATAGATCACTGTCTAAATTTTTTACAAGAGGAATTATTATGCCTACTCCAAACTTATGCGGTACATAACCGTAATGCACAATACTATTAAATAGTAATGTAAGCAATGACTGAACTACTGGGTGCGCATACAAGAGGTGTTGAGGTTCTGTGCCACCAGGGCCTGCAGCTTTACCACATTTCAACTCACATAAGCATTTCACAACAAGATCTATGCATCTGCTGTCCTCTAGACACGATGTTCAGATACATTTATATACTATTGGAATGTATCTGAAGGTATTTCATGTATCTTAAGTATCGTATAGGCCTACTTTCATATGCTATTGAAATTTGTAGGCCTACATTTGATGTTTAATGACAGCTTATGATGTCATGGCTGCCATCAGGGGCGTCTATCCCATTGCAGCAACTTCTCCTCCCCTTCCCTCCTCTTCCCCTTCCCCTCATTAATGATGGCACATACACTGACAGATCTTCCCCTATGTTTTGGATGGAGCATTTGCTCCAAGGTTTCTATGGAGTAGACGCCTCTGGCTGCCAGGACCGTTAACATCAACCTTACCTCACATCCCAACAGGACAGAATGGCTGTCGTATAATATAGGCCTACAATGTTGCTTACTAAATGCAATATTAATAACATTATTCTCTGTTGTTGAACTACTGTATAAGGTTGAATCAGGGAATCAATCTTTCTATCACATACAACGTTGTGTTCCTGCTGTCATTTATGATATGAGGTAAGATTGACGTAAATGACCCTAGCAAGTAGCATTAACCAGGCAAGCTGTTGTTAAACACTGAATACTGCTATACTGAATACTACTAAACTCATGTACAGCGTTCTTTTCTTCGACCTTGGCTTACCACCAGTGCCATATAAATCATCATTATTATTATTATTATTATTATTATTATTATTATTATTAATTATTATTATTATTATTAGTATTATTATTATTAATATACCTTGTGATCTTTTCAACAAACCGCCATCTACTGGTCGAAGGAAACTGAACGTCTTCCTGTAGAGACGACAGAAAATCACAAACAGCGGAAATTTAATTTCAATGTCGAAATCAATGTCGTTGTGAGAACTAGGTTATGGGAAAAACTCGAACAAGAGTAGGCCTATCAGCCAATTAATAAAAAACAAGTCTAGAGAATCAGCCAGTGGTGGCGCCAGCTATACAATTTCAGCAGGTCGTGTCAGGGTCATGGGAGTTATTCAGCAGGTCGAAGAAATTAATGTTTAAGTTTGATGCATCAAACAGCATAACCTCAACATAAGCAGCATAACTAAGATAATATATATAAAACGAAGAAAATTATTAATTAGTTAACGCTATAGACTTCTACTGACATACTAGACAAAACGTAAAAATGTCGTTTAGATCTAACAATTGCACTTGAGATGTTATGGGACAGATGCTGATGTCTTAAGTGTAAGAAAAGATATTAAAAATTCCAAAGAATGTTACACAGCAGTGGGTAGTATTCAAGAGTAAAATAGGCAGGTCATAAGGCAGGTCAAGAGTGAAATAGGCAGGTCAAATGACCTACCCTAGAAGGCAATGACCTACCGCGACCTATGGTAGCGCCGCCACTGGAATCAGCTTCGGTCTACTCAATTCACGTAAGAAAAAAGATAACCTACTAGGCTAAACTGGAAACTTGGATACAACTCTGCCTTTGGCAGCGACACTAAGAACCGCCTTTAAAGCGAGATCGTTTCAGTTCTTGGACGCTGTAAAAATCTCGACATTACACAAATTTCGATAAAAATTCCATGTTTTGTAATTATTTGTTTTGACCTGATATCCTTCGACGAATGTTCGATCCAAACAGCAGTTGGCAGAGCAGAAATCGGAATAACTTCGATGAAGAACAAGATTCTTGAAAATTTCGGAAAATGGTCGAATGCGTCATTCTTCTTCAAGTCCTGAAGGGCGACTAGACAATACGATGACGCAGTCATTACGTCATTTTGGCTTTTGGTATAGTTCCAACGATTGTCATTAATAGACTGCGGCCTAAATTAACTGTCTCTATGTACGTGTGTAAGTAAGTAAGTAAGTAAGTAAGTATTTTCTTTATTTAACCGGTTGGAAGAGATTGTACATGCATCAAATAGCGAAGTCTATTCCAGACCACCGTGCCCACCACTGAAAAGCTCGACTTTGCATAGTCGTGGAACGAGCGAATGGGGCTAAAAGAACCCATTTTCCCGCACAGCGGAGAGAACGTCGGCCTTATAATATTTATCCAGCCTAAACTGAATTCTGTTTGTGGCTCTCTATTTGCCTGTCTGCCTCTCTGTCTGTGACAGTCTCTCTGTACGTACGTACAGAAAGCCTATATTTGACCAGTCGGTCAGGCATTTATAGGGCTTACAGGTTCTGAAACAGAGAGACAGACGGGCGAACAGACAGCAGTGCCGTCTTAAGACATGGGCACGCTAGGCAGTCGCCAGAGGCCCACGATTCTAAGAGTAGGGGACCTGGGGACCCCATATTAAAAAGACAAAAAACATGTTTGCGTGACCTCCACGTGGAACAGAAGTGAAACTTCTGAGCTTTGAGTGCAAGGCTTGTTTGTGTTGCTTAATCCTCGCTTTACATTATGTTTCTGTATGTTTACAAATTTCATTTTGTTACAAAGTGAATGTTAAAAGTACCAATACCGGTAAATCTATAGGTTCATTTTATTGACCGTTTAATTTTTTTTATCCCCATGGGTGGGCAGAGGCACCAGCGTATTGCTCTGTCCAGGGCGTACAATGTTGTTAAGACGACACTGCGACATGGCATATTGAAACTTTGAAAGACAGTTCAGTAGCTCAGTGAACTAAACAAGATGAATATAAATAAAGATCATCATCATGTACATCATTGTTATGGTTAAATGATGATTTGAGAGAAAATATAACAGTAGAGTATAGGAGAATTAGTAAGGGACCTAGAACAAAAGCTTTAAGGAATACCACGCAGGAATGATGTAGGATAGAATACACAGCAATTTTTCCTGTTCCATGATCAATTTGACAGATATACGGTCAGTCAGGCATGGACGTGGTCAGTCAGTCTATATATAGCTGGTATCTTTCCGGAAGAATACTATGATCCTAATTCATATCAAATGCAGAACTTATATCAAGTAAACAAATGGAGTGCAATGGCCAGTATCGGCAGAATGATGCCAAAAGTCAGAACACAAAAGTATGGTAATCATGCAGTTATATAGCGCCACTTCAAGGAAACTCACCGGGCGCTCTCCGCAGTGTATGTGGAACGGTAGACCTACAATTAGGCCTAACAGCAGTGGGGGCGCCAGGATTTCAGGTTTGGGGGGCTGAAGCCCTAAGCTCTTCCCTTTCTCCCTTCCTCCTTTGTAAGCATTGCAAAGCTTCAGAGGTTTCCAGCGTTTTGTTTGGGGGAGGGCTGAGCCACAGTTTGGAGGGGCTAAGCACCCCCTAGCCCACCCCTGGCGCCGCCACTGCCTAATAGTCAGACTTCTTAGGAGGAGGAAGGGAGTCGTAATAAAGGTAGGGCCTACTTAAGAAGCCTGTCAAGCATCTCTCTAACGGTTCCGACAAGAATGTAGCCGTTGACATCGGTCCATAGTTGATAAAACATAAAGGATCTTTGATGTTCTTTTGAGGACCGGAACAACAAGAGCAATTCAGTGAATAAAAAGAATTTTCTCAACTTGTTGCAGACACTTGTAGCATGTTTCTGTTAGAAAAGGAGCCAGTCCCCCGGCAAATAGGTTGATCAGCCACGCTGGACCAAGGTCAATGTCTAAGGTCTTCTGAAGATTTCTTGATGATGCGTAATATCTCAGTCGTAAATGCTTATTATTTTATAAAGTGCCTGTCGAAAAGCTCAACAGAAGTGCTCCCGATCTGCTTATACACAAGACCACAATCATACAGAATGGTCTTCAACCGCTTGCGAAATAGAGGCGTGGAAAGTATAGAAGCTCATGTCACAGATTGCATGGAAGCAGAATGAGGGGCCAAATCTTCCATGTTGTACTGATTGAGAAAGGAATAAATTGAATTCACCACCAGATAATGATGACACTGGAATACATAGCTCTATAAGGTAGGATGAAGCATAACCTTAGGCCCTATAGGAAAAGCATGCAAGACCAAACCTTTTAACTAAGATTGGCATCACCACTTTAGGAAATTAGGAGACCGACGTAAGAAGATCGACGAGAAGGACCAATCAGAAACCATAACCGTAGTCTTTGGGCTCCGTACAACCAAGCTTAAGAGATGCAGTAAGCAGTTAGTTTCGGAGGTAGAGACAGGCAGGGAAAGACAGAGAACATACGAGATAGCATTCGTTTAGGCAGTCTACATCACTATTTATACATATCAATGGTTACAGTCATCGACCTTAATATAAGTCGATGGATACAGTTGATATTATTTTTATTAGACGAAAATGTGCAACGAATGTGTGAAAGAAGAATACCCGGATCGCGTAAGTTTTAGATAAAAAATATGGTTTATAAATTAATCCATAGTTTGAACGTTTTGATACAAAGTCTTTAATATATTTATTAATAAATCAGCGTAGTGCAGTATTACAAATGAGCGATAATACTCATATTATAGCGTGTGAGGTTTGGAACCCGTTTCGTGCCTTCTGTAGCGGTTAGTTTGTTTTCCGTACTACGCTGCTCTACGCCTAGTTAGAAGCTATATTTGTTTTGTCTTAGGCCGTCTTAAGGTACTTCCTTGGGCGTAATTGCAGTAACGGGGTCGATTGGTATCGGGCAAAATATAAGTTAAACTAGAAGCGGGATGAACGATTAAAATATGAACTAAACTAGGAGCGGGATCAACGATTAAAATATAACTAAAACTAGGAGCGGGATCAGCGATTAAAATATAACTAAAACTAGGAGCGGGATCAACGATTAAAATATGACTAAAAGTTGGAGCGGGATCAGCGATTAAAATATAAGTAAAACTGGAAGCTGGATGAACGATTAAAATATAACTAAAACTAGGAGCGGGATCAACGGTACTTGTGTTTTAATTCACCGCAAAGAACTTACATAGACCGGGCAGCAATCGACCCCGTTACTGCAATTACGCCCTTCCTTGTAGTAGGTGTTCTCTTTTGAATTTAGTGGACATTCAAATTCAAAATTGAGGGTTTTTAGGATTCAGTATGCATCTGGTACCACAATTATGCTGTAAATGTACATGTTTTTCTGTAGCAACCGTATGGCCTCGACCCTGCCCATATTTTCAATGAATTGATCAGGTGAGATCTTTCACCACTTCGGAAGAAATAAACCCTATGTCATTCTCTGGAAGTAGAAGTTCCAAAACCGCATGACAAAACAGATTCTTTCGAACTCACAATAGGTCTTCTGAAGATAAAAAAAACTTGCCTTAATGTTAGATTACCAATGATGCTTTATATATAATTGAAAGACATAAATGATTTTCCTGTATAAGTTCTGTGGTAAAATAGTGTTTTATGTTGCCCAATATAATATACCAGTATACATAATTTTTAGGATAATGTGTGCTTAGAGGAAGGAGCCTATTTCCTGAATTTTGCTGGATGCTCACAATGTCATGGACGCGATGTTCTTTTATCAGAGAATCGAGTAAAACTAGAAGACGAAGATGAGGAAACGGTGACTTATGATCGTATGTTTCAGAATGTACTTTCCATTGACAAAACTCTGTAGAAAATTAATTTTTGTTTATTACTGCTTGAGCTCTGTCTTGTTTTTTTGCTGTCATGCTGTCACTCTGTCTGTCTGTTTGTTTCTGCTTATGTCGTTGTCCCCGAGTCTCAATCTGTCTCTCATCTGTCTGTGTCAATGTGGCAGTCTCTTTGTTATCACTGTTACCTTGTCAGCATTGTTTTCTTTCAAAATGCCTCATCATTGTTTTGGGCTTTGTCTTGCCTTGTTCTTAAATTGTTATGTCTTGCAACATGTCTTGACGACGTTGACGTATGTTGTTATGGTCAGAATCATGACGTGTCTTGCAACATATCCTAATGTGCATTGCTTGATCAGTGAGTCTTCAATCACTTTCTTCAATCATGCCTGCCCTAGCAAAAGAACAACCATTGCCCTTTCACACCCTCAGCTGCAAGATGTCGGAGGATAAGTTTATGTTATGCTGCTCTAATCGACTGAAGCTTTTTAAGTTTACTTTCCGTTGGAGTCAAAACCCATTTAGATGTTCTTGCAATTTTATGAATGCACACAATGCAGAGAGAATGACAATAGAAAGAGAGAATGACATCAAGACCGAATGACTACCAGATAAATTAGATAAGTAGGTTAACTGATGAATTTGACCAAAGGCTGCTTGACTTGTGGTAGAAATACCCTAGTATCATGGCATTGTGTGCATTCGTAAACTTGCAAGGTCATCTAATCGGGTGTTGACTCCAGCTGAAAGTAAACTCAGAAGCTTGTTCAGTGTCTACTCTTTTAATATGGTTGTAGATGAAATATGAACAATAATTATAAAGCAGGCATTGTAGAAATTGTAAGATTTGATTGGATTAGAAAAGATGATGTGTTCACTTTTCTTTCAGATGTGTGCAAGGAGTGTCTTCACTTA
This sequence comes from Allolobophora icterica, assembly GCA_963556255.1. NCBI lineage: Eukaryota > Metazoa > Annelida > Clitellata > Crassiclitellata > Lumbricidae > Allolobophora > Allolobophora icterica. Next base: position 93,304,237 of record OY744602.1, on the reverse strand, counting down.
GTAGCTAGCCATAGTTACAAGTTCCGTGTGGAGGAAGAATTTCAGGTTTGAGTTTAAGGACTAAATCCTTTGGTCCGATTTCTGTTACTCAGAAACATTAAGATATTTTAAGGCTGACTTAACGTTATCTTACATCCATTTTACTCTCATTGTTGCTGTTTTATATTTCAGTTTATTTCATCTGAATTCCTAACTCCATTTGCTCTTGTTTATGATCTCTAATTTTGGGATCAGCTTTCATTTACTATTAGTTTTGCTTAGTTTCTGCAATCTCAAGTGGATCTCCTAACTTAAGCTCACTTATATTGAATGTAACTGGCAACTGCTTCTGCTTGCCATTTGTACTTTTGAGTGTGATTTCTGTTTGCTCATTGTACTCAGTCCACTTTGAATTGTGATTTCATGTTATTTTCTTTTAGTGATCTTTTCTGTTTCTTGTAATTGCATCCATCTGGTCACCAGTTTCTGTTACTTTTGTGCATTGCATGGTACATGTATTTATTTATGTGATGTTGTTCGTGGATTTGACAGGAGTACGAGATGTCGTGTATGCTATGCGGAACATCTGAGGACACGCGTAGCATAATGCCATACGATCCACGGCAGCAACCTTTGTTCATATGATGTGCATCTGAATATGATCTCAATCTTGGCTCCCACTCTGTCCAGTTGATTTCGTTGAGGGACAATCTACATGTGGACTGAAAGTTGTTTATTACCAGTATAATTACAGTGTGATGTTAAAATACTGTCGAGGACGTGGGTCCTGAAATTTATATTTCAGCTTTGGAGGCATGACTGTATCGCAACATGACCTCCTTTTATAACATGGTATTTTATATGACTCCTTAAGATAGCATTATAAGGAGTTTTAAGTGTTCTCACAGCTTCATCACATACATTTATGTGGTTGTTTACAATTATTGGAATAGAATGAAAAATTGTGATTGTAATTGGTAGTAACGTCTATGACACATATTGGTAGTAACGTCTAATGTGCTTCAAATCAACCGAGAAATAAAGTGACTGATTGCACGAGAAATGCGTGTATCTGCCAATGTTGTTACAAGTTTGCTGTTTTTGTGTTGCCTTTAGTACTCTTCCTAAGCATCATATTAATGTAAATGATTATGCCTCTGAGAATACAATATATAATTGAAATCTGATGAGACCCATTACTAATACAAAACAATGCCTTACATTAACAGAAATTCATTAAAACCCCATTGCAATAACTAAGAACTGAACTCCGAAGAAGTCGTGAACTTGGAGCAGCGTTGGGGACATTTCTATATGTCCCCAACACTGCGCCAAGTTCACGACTTCTTCGGAGTTCAGTTCTTAGTTATTGCAATCTATTGTGAATGAATAGGTGATCAGACAGCAATGGAGGGAACCAGTCACCCAGTGCAGTAAGTCATGGTGTCACCCTAAAAAAAAGTGATGACCTTTTTTTAGGAATTCGTCTCCCAAAATAAGTGATGACTTTTTTTAGGAATTCGTCTTCCAAAAAATTTGATGACTTTTTTAGGAATTCCTCATCTTCCAAAAATTTCATCATTTTCTCATGTTGGGTGTCACCCCCCCCCCTCTGAGGGTGTCACCCGGTGCGGTCCGCTCCCCCGCACCCCCCTCGTGACGCCACTGGAGGGAACCTGTATGGTCATCTGGCTTCTATGCTTCAGGTACCATATTTATTGAGAAATTCTGCAATGGGAGGATTTTGAGGAAGATGACTGATGTCTTTGCTATTGGAGATCCATTGATAAGAATTACTTTGACCTACGCGTGTCTGGTAGCTGGCGTATTAGTTTCCCAATTACTCGCATTGTTCATATGTATCTAGAAATTTCTGTACCGCACAAGAAAGATAAGTTGTAGAAACCGGCTTACTCACAGGCGCTTAGTGAATCGATGAACATTTCAATCTGAAACCAGTCTTAGGACAATGTGTACACATTTCAATCTGAAATCAAGTGTAGACAAACATTTATATCTGAAACCAGTCTAAGAACAATGTAGACATTTCAATCTGAAACCAGCAGACTTGTCCTCAAGACCAAGGTCTTAGTCTCAACTCTCAAGTGCACTCGAGTTCGTTTTTAAAAGTCTTGGTGTTGAGACCAAAAGTCTTGGTCTTGAGGTTCAAAGTCTTGGTCTTGGTCTCGAGGTTCAAAGTCTTGGTCTTGGTCTTGGTCTTGAGGTTCAAAGTCTTGGTCTTGAGGTTCAAAGTCTTGGTCTCGCAAGACCAAGACCGGCTGTCAGTATGAATAGTCATTTAACAAAACTCAAGAATTCATAAATTTATCAAGCCTGTTTGCATCATAGCCTACAACAAATATCTACGGTCGGATGCAAGTCTTTGTCAGGAAAACCCATCGACAGCAGCAACTAAGTTATGCTGTGTCTGGAAGCCCTGCCGAGACTTTCTGATAAACCATGGGAGGATTTCAAAAAGGCTCACGATTTGTACATTTAAATCCAGTGCTTGAAAAGCTACTGTGTGTGCCAGCGACTTCAGCACCTATGGAAAGTATTTTTCACGTGGTGGAATTTTTATGAGGCCCCACAAAGAAATTCTGAGCGAATTGGTTTTTATAAAATACAAAAGGCATTTGGAATAACATTTTGCTTGAAGGACTTTTGTAAATACGAGTCGGAATTCTCTGCAGTCTGCATTTAAAGTTAATTTGCCTGAATAAAATAAAAGACTCACGTTTTCATTAAAATAGCGAGTAGTCCGACTTGACAATTTTTTTAAGGAAAAGAAGTCTGACTGAATGTGATTTTTGGGTCTTGGTCTTGGTCTTGAGGTTCAAAGTCTTGGTCTTGGTCTTGAGGTTCAAAGTCTTGGTCTTGGTCTCGAGGTTCAAAGTCTTGGTCTTGGTCTTGGTCTCGAGGTTCAAAGTCTTGGTCTTGGTCTTGAGGTTTAAGGTCTTGACAACAAGTCTGGAAACCAGTCTGAGGACTATGTATAGACATTTCAATCTGAAACCAGTCTAAGGAACGTGTGTAGGCATTGCTGTAACTGCGATAGTTTTATGGTTAGTGGCTTGCAGTAGTTCCAGTATTTAACGACATCTAATGGCTACCGGTTGACGTGGTCCTCCTTTTTCCAGGCTTGGGACTGGCACCGTTGACTACAGGTAGCGACGGTGTTCTTAATCGTTAGTGTTGGACTGCATGTCGACTGAGAAGGAGGAGGTTGAAGGATTTCCGTTTCATTATCGCCTCCTAGCGAACTTAATTTTAAATTGTATGGACACGTAATTGTAATCTCCAAACTTCTAAAGCGCCACTCGAAGGCCAAGCGCAGGACACCAGCCTATTCACGAGCGCTACGTCAGATCAGAGGGGTTTCCAGAGAGTAGTCCAAAAGAGGCCCAAGTCCAATTTCCAGGAGGCCAAACCAAATCAAAGGGGGTTTCCAGAGAGTAGGGCCTAGTCCAAAAGAGGTCCAAGTCCGATTTCCAGGAGGCCAAACCAAATCAAAGGGGTTTCCAGAGAGTAGTCCGAAATATGTCCAAGTCAGATTTCCAGGGTACCAGATCAGGAGGTTTCCAGAGAGTGGTCCAAAAGAGGTCCAAGTCCGATTTCCAGGAGGCCAAACCAAATCAAAGGGGGTTTTCAGAAAGTAGTCCAAAAGAGGTCCAAGTCCGATTTCCAGGGTACCAGATCAGGAGGTTTCCAGAGAGTGGTCCAAAAGAGGTCCAAGTCCGATTTCCAGGGTACCAGATCAGGAGATCACGGGCATACTATTATGGCTACTTTCGGGATTAGTCTATGTAGCTGATATTTGCTGATATTTGTAACAGCGAATTAGCTCAGTGATGTTGTTGACTCTACATGTTCTGGCTCAGAACTACTGTAGGGCCTATTAGGCCTAACTGAATTAGTTCGTGATCATAATTTCCGCTAATTCTTGTTTGTTGGCTTTCCGCAAAAGCCCCAAATCATCGTTGGTACTTTGTGTTACTTTGTCCTGTAACCGATATTAATCTGTCAGTTGATTAGACCGAGTAGTTTAGGGATCGAAACTAAGCCGATGTTTGCTCTTCGATAATCATGAGAGTCCGCTTTGCCCTATCGTAATTGGCGGATGTATGAGTGAACAAAGCGTTGCGGCAGATGATGGTAAGGCAGTTGATGGGGGTAAGCTACAACCAGAGGGTTATTATACACGGCGCTTGAAGTTAGGATGTGAAATCACAACAGGCATAGCTGCAAAAGTCACTGCTTTTTAGGATTTCCTCTTTGGTTTGTCGTTTACTTTTAGGTGAGGCGCCCAGATATCTTCGAGAGCTCTGCATCCCTGTGTTGTCTCATGGTGGTAGTTGCCACCGTTCTGCTGCCCAGTGGCGGCGATCTTGTCTGAGAGGTGGGGGGGGGGACAAAGTTGCCCATGGTCTGGTCAATTACCTTTTTTTAGGAATTCATGTCCCAACAAAAAAATTTTTCCTTTATCCACAAAAACTTCATGACTTTCTACGAATTCATCTCCCAAAAAAGTTGATGATTTTTTTAATCATTCGCCAGCGGCGGCGATCTTGCCTGAGAGGTGCGGGCACAAAGTCGGCCTTGGTCTGGTTGATGACGTGTTTTTAAGATAATTTTTCTCTAATCAAAATTTTTCTCTGATAACTTCATCACTTTTCCCCGAATTCATCTCCAAAAAAGCTGATGACCTTTTTTAGTCATTCACCTCTTTTCCAACATTTTTCAGGGTCGCACCAATATAAGTTTACTTACCGCCATGACCATAGGCTATTATCACTTTTTTCGGAACGTCATGTCATCGCTCTCTCTAAATCTTTTTACTTTTCGAAATTCTTCTCACAAAAAATTTCTTTATTAAAAATTTCTTCCTACTTTCTACTTTCTCCTTTCTCGTAATTTTTTCAGGGGGACACTTCTCCTTACACATTTCATTTTTACCTCATCTCGTCAAAAAAGGCTGTCAAAACTATCACACTCAATTAAATTTTTTGGCTTTTTTTGGTGTTTCTTCATAATGTGGGGGGAAAAATGTATGGCGTGTCCCCCCACTCTTAAAGGTGGGGGGCATGTCCCCCCATGATCGCCGCCCATGCTGCTGCCCGCGGGGACCTGATTGTCCCTTTCGCTCTCACAGTTACTATGCAGAGTCGGGCGTTTTCTGTGGTCCGCCCGTCGACTTGGAATGGGCTCCTCCTAGAATTGCGCCACATCCCCAGGGTTCCTTCTTCTCCGTTCCATCAGTTACTTACTCAAGACTACTCTCTTCCGCTTGACGTGGGTCGGGAGCGCCTCTGAGCAGAGATCTCTAATGAGCGCTATATAAATTCTGTTTGATTGATTGATTGCTCTTAGCGTTGTCAGAGTTAGGAAGTGACCATGCAGGAACACCAATGAGTGTCGAGCATATACTTTTAACTTTCTATAACATTAACGTCTGAAATTTTAGTAGTATTATTTTACTCATCAGTTCATGTACAGTCTGAGTGGGTATTTGACATTTCTTAGTATTTTAGGCCTTGCACTAAAGTAGGACTACGTAGCTCTCTGAATGGAGCACAGGCGACCAGATTTCGGTTAGGCCCTACGCACCTCCGTAAGGATCATAATCTGACGAATTTTGAAATGCAATGAATTAACCTGAGCTGCATGCAGTGTTTACAGCGGATTTCAGTTGGCTGATCCGAAAGGATAGGCCTAGCCTACATAGCGGCGGATCGGCCACAAAGTTGTTACAGCAGAGAGTTCATGTAGGCCTATTAATAATTTTTATTTAAATGATGCAATAAATTATATAATATATAAGAGTACATTATATTAAATGGCCGTAATAAATTAAATCAGTAGAATATCACAAATCAACTGATGAGAAAGCAGCAATTTCAGTACAAAGCTATCATATATTATATGATAGCTTTGTACTGAAATTGCTGCTTTCTACTGATTTAATTTATTACGGCCATTTAATATAATGTACTCTTTCGGTTTACGGTTTACCCCACTCCCGTTAAACAATGTAATTGGCTTTTAAGTAGTCCCGACCGTAGGGGTGGAGTCGACATTCGCTGCTATAGACCTTGAACAGTTTAGGTCCCCTTACTGCAATTCGACGCTGACATGAAGGGTTTCCTTGGGGCATATCGTGTTTCGCGTGATAGCAGTTAAATAAGGAAGAAATAATAATAATAATAATAATAATAATAATAATAATAATAATAATAATAATAATAATAATAATAATAATAATAATAATAATAATAATAATAATAATAATAATAATAATAATAATAATAATAATAATAATAATCCAAGAACTTCTACATGACAAACGTAGGCTTAACCCATTTGCCGCCAACGTTGCGAAAACGCAACGCACTGTTTGGAAATTTGAAAAAAAATCAAGACTCGAGAAATTCACGCAAATTCTTTTTGTCTTACTTCATGGGTGTTCACTACGTCCGCTGGTATCAAAAGTATATTCTTTGCTGTTGTCTGCAATATTTTTGAATTGCGCAAAATTCGTGGTTTTTGACGTCTAACTAGTGGTTTTGTTCAAGAATTTTCTTCTGCCATAAGACATCATATTTCTCAGAAGCGATCCTGTCTCTTTTGAAGTACTTAGGTGAGTATTTAATATTATTTGTTTATTAATAGTATGTCTCATTATGTGCCGATACCCCAATGTCCGAAATTTTGATGTTGCGTTTTCGCAACTTCGGCGGAATGCGATATATACACATTGTTGCGTTTTCGCAACTTCGGCGGAAAATGATATGCACAATTTGACACCTAGTGATTCAGATAAACTTATGTCAGTTTACGATAACTTACAACAATTTCAGTTTAGTGATTCATAAATGATGGCGTGCTCAGTGCTGCCACTCTTCATTGGGCATACTTTTGAAAGATGCACATTGAATTTTTTAGAGGAGGCTGAGGAAGAAGTTCTATTGCTTGAGGGAGGCTGTCCCAATGATATTTGAAGAAGATGATATTACCACCCCCATTCTAAGTTGATTAGCAAAGCGATAGCGAACATTTTTACGAAAATGAGCTCATGACTACCGATGTGATGCCAGAAGACGTTGCCGGGCATGTGGAAGTCCATTACACTGATGCATCAATGTCAAACCAACGGTCACCGCCCACTAGGCATACCTCGCGTGAAACGCAATCGAAGTCAAGAAGAAAGCCACGGGTGTCTGCGAGGTACAAGTCTTCCAGGCAGCAGCATGCGGAAAGGTCAGACGAACCACTGCAGCATGTTTATTCGAAGACACAGCTCCAGAATATCTTCAAAGTCTTCCAGGCGGCAGACTGATCTCGTGTCCGATACTCATACGCCGATGGAAGAGTCAGTGGATTCAACGCCCTTGCCGGCCAAGAAGCAACGACTACCTTCAAAGCCGCCTAAGTCTTCTAAGCCAACGAAAGAGGATTGGCAATGCCAAGAACCAAAATTTACATTGAGCCCTGTCAACAAGGAGAAGATAAAGATGTGGCAGTTGATCAAACAGGTGATAAGCAAGAGCGAGTCTTTTAAGAATTTCGGGATGACGAGGTGTTTAGCCTGATAACACAGAGTACACTGTAGGCCTATGCACAGCACTGACGTACACTTGTCCAAAATAGGGGGATTTGGTTCTTCATTCTATACTTGTTGCATTGAATGTACAGTCCACCCAATTATTGGGGGACATATGCCCCGGCTCCCCTCCCAGAGTCTACGCCTATGATGCTCAGCATTGCACATCATTGCCAAGAACGAAGATGGTCGTCGACTGCGTTGTCGGTTGTGCCACAGAGCCACGTACTACACGTGTATCGCATGCACGTCAAGTGACTTGCTCGACACCATGGAACCAAGTGACATTGAACTTGAATCAGTTTACAGCATGCACAAACATTTTTATTGAAATGACCGCGAACACAATTGATAACTAATAGAACATCATTATAGTAAACAAATACATCTTTCCCGCCGATGTTGCGAAAACGCAACGTCCTATAACTAGGACACTACATACAGTTCCAATAAAAATGCACTGTCAGAAGTTTATTGGCATCATATTGATGACCAAGTATCAGTTACAGCTTAATCCGGTGGCTATTTCTAATAGCGGCGGTAAATGGGTTAATAATGCTCAGGTTATCGGTTGATGTAGCATCAGCCAAGCCACATAAGATCTAAATTTACTAGGGCTCTTGACTATAGGGAGTATAGGCCTAGCCTTAATTCCGCGCGTGCACTGTTCTTGCTGGGAAAATGCGACGCCCTTTTTATCTGAGCCTAGCTCTATGTGCGTAGCTCTGTGTGTCTTGCTCTATGTGCCTAGCTCTATGTGCCCAGGAAGACGGTGACTTATCATCTAACTTCCTTATCACATAAACTAAGAGAACAACAGATGTCTCAGATGAAAGGCTGGTAGTTCCGGGGTTACGACCTGCAGAATGGCGGTGGTAAAAAAAACACACGCAAAAAGGGAACGACTGTTTCCGGAAAAGTACCGTAATTAACCCCCCGTTCCGAGAAAAGGCCATCCTCAGGACGTTGCCCCACCCTCCGGTCGGAAGAGGCAGAGTCGGACCCCGAGGCAAAGCTTTATAGTGTTGCCTCTCGTATAAGGAATTCGGAATTATCTGCACTCTGCATTTGGAGTTGTTTTGTGTGAATAAAATAAAAGATTCATGCTTTAATTAAAATAGCGAGTAGTCCGACTTGACGATTTTTTTAGTAAGGAATTTTTTGTCTGGATATGGTTGTGTTTTTTGGGTATTTTTCTCGGTTTTGGTCTTGAGTTTCAAAGTCTTGGTCTTGGTCTTGGTCTTGAGGTTCAAGGTCTTGGTCTTGAGGTTCAAGGTCTTGGTATATATATATATATATATATATATATATATATATATATATATATATACCATATATATATATATATCTTGGTCTTGGTATATATATATATATATATATATATATATATATATATATATATATATATATATATATATATATATATATATATATATATATATATATATATATATATATATATATATATATATATACCAAGACCGGTTTTGGTCTTGAGTTTCAAAGTCTTGGTCTTGGTCTTGAGGTTCAAGGTCTTGGTCTTGAGGTTCAAGGTCTTGGTATATATATATATATATATATATGTATATATATATATATATATATATATATATAAGGTCTTGGTCTTGAGGTTCAAGGTCTTGGTATATATATATATATATATATATATATATATATACCAAGACTTTGAAACTCAAGACCAAAACCGGTCTTGGTATATATATATATATATATATATATATATATATATACTGTGTGAATATATATATATATATATATATATATACCAAGACCAAGATATATATATATATGGTATATATATATACCAAGACCAAGGTCTTGAGGTTCAAGGTCTTGGTCTTGGTATATGTATATATATATATATATATATATATATATATATATATATATATATATATATATATATATATGGTATATATATATACCAAGACCAAGGTCTTGAGGTTCAAGGTCTTGGTCTTGGTATATGTATATATATATATACATATATATATATATATATATATATATATATATATATATATATATATATATATATATATATATATATATATATATATGAACCTCAAGACCAAGACCTTGAACCTCAAGACCAAGACCAAGACCAAGACTTTGAAACTCAAGACCAAAACCGAGAAAAATACCCAAAAAACACAACCATATCCAGACTTCTATTCCTTACTAAAAAAATCGTCAAGTCGGACTACTCGCTATTTTAATTAAAGCATGAATCTTTTATTTTCATCGACAACAAACCATTCTTACGTTTTTTTTTACCTCTACTGAAATGAGAAGACGTCTCTTCTAAATTAAATGACTTCATGCCTGAATTCAGAAGAATACGAGTAGGAATTTAGGATAGGAGGATTCCAACAGAAAATCTGGTTATTGCGTATTTATTTGGATGTGACATCGGCATATATATATATATATATATATATATATAATATATATATTATATATATATATATATATATATATATATATATATAGCCTCGGTGCCGATGTCACATCCAAATAAATACGCAGGAACCAGATTTTCTGTTGGAATCCTCCTATTCTAAATTCCTATGCGTATTCTTCTGAATTCAGGCATGAAGTCATTTAATTTAGAACTTTTTAACTTTTTAACTTTTTAACTTTTTAACTTTTTAACTTTTTAACTTCTCATTTCAGTAGAGGTAAAAAAAACGTAAGAATGGTTTGTTGTCGATGCAGTGTGAATCAGAGGCACTTCAGGAAACACTTCAAACGTTGAATCCGAGAACTCAAAGCATCGGTTGTTGTGGCGAAATTCATTGCTTTTATTTGACCACCGTGTACTTGGTTTCGTGTTTGAGAATCCAGATGAGGATGATTAAATCGATTTAGCTATTTATTCGTTCGTTCATTCATTCATTCATTCATTCGTTCGTTCGTTTGTTCGTTCAATCATTCATTCTTTCTTTCTTGCGTTCATTCATTCATTCTTCCTTTTCATATGATTGAGGCTTCGGTCATTGTCTGGTGAATTCCTCCTCTCTTAAAAGCAACGCTTTGGCTAAATTAGCATCAGCTGCAAATGCACAACAGTTGACTCTGGAACGATCTCCCTCCGGAATTTCGCAGATTTTCGTTCCCTCCATCAGTATTGTCACTCACCCACCACCATCTGACTCAGGCTCCTCTTCCAATCACCCTTGAGGCTTTCCACTCAAAACTAAAGGCTCGCCTCTTTTAGAACTCCTACGTTGACGCATCTGATCCAATCTTTCTCGACCTAAACGAAACCCGCCTTAGCAGGGCGACAGTGATACCTCCTATTGGTACCTGAAGTTGATGCTGATGTTTGCTGTTTCATCACACATAACAGTTTATATCAATTTCGGTTTTAAAATCGTCTTTTTCAAAAGCATTTAATTACATCGGAATAACTGAAATATCTTCATAGATGTTTCGCAGAAATGTTAACTGTTTGTTTTTCTTTTCAAATTCGTTTTTTCACACGCATATCAAATCAACATCAACATATAGAAGTAACACAGCCTACTGTATGATAGATGCAATCCAAACTGTTTACATAAATATAACAATGTCAGCATAAAAGAAAAGGAAATTGTATATTTATTACTTTGTGCATAAGCATAATTGGCGCTATCTAAATTTGCAATTAAAATTGCAATTACCCAATTCTGGCAGCGAATGGAAACTCTGACGAGCTAATCGTGCCTCCCACCGGATTTTACATGATGCGGAGCAAACACGGGGCTGTGAAAGCGAAAGGTCAAAGTTAACCATTCTATCTTGGGTCTTTCTGTTAAAGGTTGTCAGTTTCGCATTAGTCGAACCCATGATTCTCATATATATACAGCGTCACTGATATATGGTGTGTACGACAGCATAAGTCATGGACACGGTAGCCGATAGGTTAGAGTGCTCGCATTGTAACGCGGAGGATAGGGCCTAGGGATTCGAACCTCCTCTGAGACGGTAATTGTGAAGGAATCTTGAGCAAGTCCTTCACTCACTATTGCTTAGCACCATCAGATAGTGGCGCGGAATAAATTCATTATAATTATTATTATTATTATTATTATTATTATTATTATTATTTTTATTATTATTATATGCACTGACCTCTGTGCATAGACTTCTATGTCGCCAGAGGTGAAGACAATTCTGTCCACGGATGGCGGTGAAAAAAATCGATAATACTGGCAAAACCCCTTCCAGACTGCAGTTATTGGGACCACGACAAATTCTTTTTAAAAATAAAAAAAAATAAACAATACTATAGTGCATTTCACTCTGTGTCAGCATTGCTCTCTAAAAATGCTGATCATGTTGTGACAGTTGTCAATATTTCAGAGTGTCAGTCAGCCTGTGTCACTGTCAGTATCAGTAACGGCGTAGGTTAACATGTCGATAATGGTGTAACTGCCAGTTCATAACTGAATAAATCCAATGTTCTAGCTTCAGTGTCCAATGCACGAGAACCACGAAGCATCCGGTAACAGTGTTTAATCTAGACGTCATTTGGGGGGGGGAATTTCCCTCCCCCAGGATTTATGTTCCCCCCCAGAGGCCGGCAATATTATAATGTATAGACTGTTTCGGGGAAGAAATCCCCCCTCCCCCAGGATCCAAGGATACATGTTGTGCCCCCCAGAGACGAGTAAACGAATGAGTAATAAAGATGAATTCCTAAAAAAAAGGTCGTCAAAGATTTAAGTTCGAAAAAATGGGACGAATGACTAAAAAAAGGTCATAAACTTTTTGGAAGATGAAATTCCAACTTTTAAAGATGACAATTCCTAAACTCCTGAAATTTTTAGGACGTTGGAAGACGGATGAAATTTCTCCTAAAAAGGTCGCCGTTGTTGGTCCCCCCCCCCGACAAACCTTGTTTCCCCGTCAGAAGAGGGGGACTAGATTAAACACTGTCCTGTAACACAACACAAGCATATGTCACTGTCCATACGATTTCTAATCTTGTTATGAATAAACGGATTAATTATAGGCTTAAACCCAAGGTTAGAAAATATGCGTTCAATAGATGCAGAACTTGCTGGGGCTGACAGTAGACAGTAGACAATAAGAGCCGAAATCTGAGCACAGATGTCCAACTTTGTGTCTTTCAAGTTTCAACACACCTTTCCACCACAGTCTCTTAGAACTCACTTCCTTTCCCCCAACCTGGCCTGGGCCACCCATGAGAAATTGACTGATACAATAAGATGACTGATAATAAAAAGTAAACGAGAGAATTGCTCTGTAGCCTAAGTTTGCAAGAAACGTGGAAAATGTTTTTGTGCAAGAACAATGATGTCTGGCATCTTTGATAAATCATACCCACTCTGGGGTCATACCCTGACTACCCCATTGGTTTTTGGTCAAAATATAGCGCCTGATTTGGCCAGATATGACATTCGGAGAGTAAGCTTATACAGATATGAGTCGCCATTCAACTCAACTGAGTCACATTGAATTGCCACCAACTGGTTTTACCCTTACTCTGTAAGACTTTCTTACCCAAAAAATTGGGGCACTTTCTGATTCATCCTAAATTTGGGGCGCTTTCCACCCACTGGATTTCGACCCACTGTATTTACTGGGCGGTTACAGAAAGATGGCAGAAAAATAGAAGTGCTTAGATAACAATTCTTTCTAGAATGTCAAAGCAGGATGCGGGAGACGGTGACTGAACGCCTGTATACCCTACACCTCGAGGCGTTTTTTGTTTAAAATATACCAGCAGTCAGCTGAAACCGGTTTCCTAGATCGGCTTAGCCGCATATAAAGGAAATTTTGTCCAATGAACGAGGAAGGGGGAACATTGATACAAGTCGGACAGTGCAAACATATAAACGCCATACATAATAATGTCTCTCTGTAATTGTACAGACCGTTGAACATCCGCTAACAATCAAACGCTGAGATAACAAACGATATCAATTAATGGGAGCAACTGATGTGCGCCACGTAGAATAAGACAATATAATATATAAGACAATGCATAATAGGATTCTGATCTAATCTAATTCTGTCTGATGTGGTCCATCTATCTATCTATCTATCTATCTATCTATCTATCTATCTATCTATCTATCTATCTATCTATCTATCTATCTATCTATCTATCTATCTATCTATCTATCTATCTATCTATCTATCTATCTATCTATCTATCTATCTACACGTCTGTCTGTCTGTCTGTCTGATTGTCTGGCTGCCTATCAATCTGTCTATCTATCTAAAAAAAAGCTAAGGGAATCGTCAACTGCATGCCTGTACAAAGCCTGTTTTGCTTATAGGTTACAAGGAACCTCGGTCGTGCGGTTGGAAGATATTACGGCTGAGTCGCACGAAGAACAACCGCAATCCCTGCAGAAAGAACCACAATACCAGCTAAGCCTTCAGCCAACATACTACATGCTACTAAAGTAGATCTGTTCTCCCTCGCTTCGAAATACCCGCACCTCACCTTCTTGCCATTGGTTCGGGACTTGGGAGTCATCCTGGACCAGGAACTTACTATCACGTGGTACATAAATCTTCTCACCCGCAGCTGCTATTATCAGCTCCGGCAGCTCATTGTGATTTCCCGCTCTCTGTGACCCAGTGCAGCCTCTGCGGTCGTTCAAGGATTTGTTGACTCGGCTGGACTACTGTAGCGCCATCTATTTTGGACTCCCGGCCTGCCGGTCCGGATAAAGCTCTGAATAGGGTCCTGCGCTCAGCTGCCCCCCTTGCATACGCTGCATTCCCAGTTTTGACTGAATGCCTGAGTACATACGGGATGTTCTCCACTGGCTCCCCTATCCACAGCATTATTTTTTTTATCTTTATTTATCCGACGATGTATAGAGGGCCTGGCCCCTGTTTTGTTCCACCGGCATTGGGCTGGGAGCGCTCCTGAGTAGTCAACCTTGAAGAGGCGATATATAAAAGTTTCGTAATAAATGATGATGATGATGATGATGATGATGATGATGATGATGATGATGATGATGATGATGATGATGACGATGATGACGATTATGATGATGATGATGATGATGATGATGATGATGATGATGATGATGATGATGATGATGATGATGATGATGATGATGATGATGATGATGATGATGATGATGATGATGATGATGATGATGATGATGATGATGATGATGATGATGATGATGATGATAATAATAATAATAATAATAATAATAATAATAATAATAATAATAATAATAATAATAATAATAATAATAATAATAATGATGATGATGATAATAATAATAATAATAATAATAATAATAATAATAATAATATCAACTATGCCTTCAGCCCACATACTATCAGCCACCATGCTACCATACTATGAGCCATAATACCAACTATGCCTTCAGCATATAGCAGCCACTATACTACCACAATATGAGCCACGATACTAACTAAGGTTTCAATCAGTATGCTATCACCCACTATGCTATCATACTATGAGCCACGATACTAACTATCAGCAACCACCGTACTCTAAGGCAGCGGTTCTTAAAGTGGTGGTCCGCGGACCGGCGCCGGTCCGCGGAGCTCGGGTCACCGGTCCGTGAAACAATCCTTAAAATTTAAAATTTTTCAACTTATTCACGAAAATGTATAATAAACCGTTTAAACTGGCAACAGTAACAACAATATAGTGGTTATAAACAGTGACAATGTTATATGAAATCCAATTTTTAATATAACATATCAGACATGTAAGCTGATGTTGAAAAGCACCGGTCCGCGAAATGGCTGGTAAAGCAATCGCCGGTCCGCAGCATCCGAAAGTTTAAGAAGCACTGCTCTAAGGTACTATGCCACCATACTATTATTCTATATACTACTAAACCACGCCACTCTCCCTCTTATGTGTGTATATGGACACATCATATGCTATAGCGCATTAGTCCCGCACAAAAGCGCTATCAGACACTTCTGCCGTACTTTGAGCTGCCATACTGCCTAACTACAATTATTGTCAAAAGTGGAAGTTAAGGGAATCCGGAATCTTGAACATGGAGCCTTGCGACCCCCACAACCTTGACTGTTTTTTCAAGATCCGTATTTGACGACGTTCCATGAAAAGATGTAGATTCCGAAAGCGGAAGAAATAAACGATCAAACCCACATATGACTAAAACAAGGAAGGGCCTCTTCAGTTTACTTTCCCTATTACTTGATCGCAAACTGCGCCTCAGGGCCTAAATATTATGTTTTTTTTATACAAAGTGTACAGTAGCTGCTGACATTGTCGGGTGCGCAATTGACTTGTCTAGAGTGTGCAGTGTGTAGTATGATTTTTTGAGAGGCTAGCTGAAGTCAACTACACACGATTTCATTATCTGAAATTGTAATTACTCGTTCAAGTAAAGTTTGACAGTTTGAGGAAGAGTATTTTGGTGACTTTTCGAAGTATTTCAATCTCTGATGTTCGCATCTACAGTCTGGCGATCTGCGTCTGCAGTTACATTAACTGAACTCTACAGTTGGTACAAAGTCGATTTCGTTCTAACGTCCGTGACCGATCGGCTAGCCTAGATTCAATTAGTAGCTCACACTGTTATAGCTCTAACCGGCAGTTGTGTTACCCGTTAAGCCGTAATTAACACTCATGCAACTGTTACTGGTTAGGTTACAGTGCAACCGTTTAAGTAATGATTTACACAATACAATTATAACCAATTAGGCTGTTGCGTGAGGAACGCTTGCAACAGCTAATTCAGCTAAGGGTTCGTATTCAACGAAGTCAAGACTTTCGCTTATTGCGCCATGACATCTTACACAGTAGTCATGACGTTTCGTTAAGTCAAAGATATTACTGACTCTGATGTAAAAGTCACGATATATGTTAACTTCGCTGACGCATTTGCTGCCGTCATAATGACGTCTGCTGTATAGTCAAGCTACCTGCTGGGGAGTTCATGACGACTGTAAGCAAGTCGACGTCATCAAGCCATCATATCAAGAACTCCATAGCATCTGGCGACGGGATCATGAACTACACCGAAAACGTCACGTCATCTAATCCTCAGTTCGTCACAACAACTGAGCTGTCTGATGTTCCAGTCACGACAACAGGTGCTTCAATCACAACAAGTGATGGAACAACTCCAATTACGGCAAATGATGGAACAACAGTGACAACAGGTTCTCCAATCATAACAAGTAATAGAATAACGACAACAGGTGCTCCAATCATAACAAGTGATGGAGCAACAATGACAACAGGAACTCCAATTACGGCAAGTGATGGAACAACACTGACAACAGGTTCTCCAATTATGGAAAATAATGTTGCAATCATGACGACAGAAGCTACATTCACGGCAAGTGACATATCAAACATGACAGGAGGTATTTCAATCATAACAAGTAATGGAACAAGAATGACAACAGGTGCTCCAATTATGACAAATGATGGAACAACAATGACAACAGGTGTTCCAATTATGGCAAATGATGGAACAACAATGGCAACAGGTACTTCAATCATAACAAGTAATGGAAAAACAATGACAACAGGTGCTCCAATTATGACAAATGATGGAACAACAATGACAACAGGAACTTCAATTACGGCAAATGATGTTACAACCATGACGACAGAGGCTACAATCAAGGCAAGTGACATATCAACCATGACAGCAGGTACTTCAATCATAACAAGTAATAGAACAAGAATGACAACAGGTGCTCCAATTATGGCAAATGATGGAACAACAATGACAACAGGTGCTCCAATTATGGCAAATGATGGAACAACAATGACAACAGGTACTTCAATCATAACAAGTAATGGAAAAACAATGACAACAGGTACTCCAATTATGACAAATGATGGAACAACAATGACAACAGGAACTCCAATTCCGGCAAATGATGTTACAACCATGACGACAGAGGCTACAATCAAGGCAAATGACATATCAACCATGACAGCAGGTACTTCAATCATTACAAGTAATGGAACAACAATGACAACAGGTGCTCCAATTATGGCAAATGATGGAACAACAATGACAACAGGTATTCCAATTATGGCAAATGATGGAACAACAATGACAACAGGTATTCCAATTATGGCAAATAATGGAACAACAATGACAACAGGTGTACCAATTATGGCAAATGATGGAACAACAATGACAACAGGTGTTCCAATTATAGCAAATGATGGAACAACAATGACAGCAGGTACTTCAATCATAACAAGTAATGGAACAACAATGACAACAGGTGCTCCTGTTGGAACAATTATGGTAAATGATGGAACAGCAATGACAACAGGTCTTCCAATTATGGCAAATGATGGAAAAACAATGACAGGAGGTACTTCAATCATAACAAGTAATGGAACAACAATGACAACAGGTGCTCCAATTATGGCAAATGATGGAACAACAATGACAACAGGTGTTCCAATTATGACAGAAGGTGTTCCAATTATGAACAATGATGTTCCAACCGTGGTGGTAGCAAATAACGTATCAACCATGACAACACGTGCTCCAATCATAACAAGTGATGGAACAACAATGACAACAGCTGCTTCAATCATAACAAGTAATGGAACAACAATGACAACAGGTGCTTCAATCGTAACAAGTAATGGAACAACAATGACAGAAGGTGTTTCAATTATGAACAATGATGTTCCAACCGTGGTGGCAGCAAATAACGTATCAACCATGACAACACGTGCTCCAATCATAACAAGTGATGGAACAACATTGACAACAGGTGCTTCAATCATAACAAGTAATGGAACAACAATGACAACAGGTGCTTCAATCATAACAAGTGATGGAACAACAATGACAGCAGATGCTCCAATCATAACAAGTGATGGAACAACAATGACAACAGGAACTTCAATTATGGCGAATGACGTTACAACCATGAATACAGATGCATCAATCATGAAAACGGATGATCCGCTCATGACGTCTCCCAAAGAACCAGTCTCTCATGTCGTGACATCCTACCGCGTGACATCTGACTCCGCCGGATATCTTACTGCAACGTTCGCTACAGATTCAAGCATCAGATCCAGTTCTGTAGAGTCCCCCTTCTCCTCGTCGTCGTCGTCGTCCTCCTCCTCCTCTTCCTCCTCCTCACCTACATCGCCTTCATTCTCATCCTCCAACTCTTCTTCCTCATCCTACTATCCAACTTCCTCCAAATCCTCCTCGTCCTCGTCCTCGTCCTTGTCCTTGTCCTCGTCCTCCTCTTCTTCCAAATCTTTTTCCTCGTCCTCGTCTTCTTCCTCCTCTTCCTCCTCTTTCTCCGCCAGCTCCTCCTCTTCTTTCTCTTCTTCCTCGTCCTCCTCTTTCATCCCCTCAACGACTTCTTCTTCCTCGTCCTTTTCGTCAGTCTCCGTATCCGTGGGGCATACGACCACGATGCAGTCGAGCATGACGAACGTGATGATAGCCTTGGTGTCATCGGCCACGATCGCCACCCTCCTCGTCCTCCTCATCTGTCTTCTGATCGCCTGCTCTGCGGCTCGACATAGACGACGCACGAGGTTCGATCTTCGCTACTATATCTGTTAATCTACTACTGATCAATAGACAATACAATACCATGCAATACATCGCAATGCAATGCAATACGATGCAATACAATACCATGCAATACATCGCAATGCAATACGATGCAATGCAATACAATGCAATACATTGCAATACAATACAATACATTGCAATGCAATACAATGCAATATTACACCATGCAATACATCGCATTGCAATACAATGCAATATTACACCATGCAATACATCGCATTGCAATGCAATACAATGCAATACATCGCATTGCAATGCAATACAATGCAATACATCGCAGTGCAATGTAATATATTACCATGCAATACATCGCAAAGTAATGCAATAAAATATAAAACGATCCTTGCCGAAGGCTGAACGTACAGCAACTCCAACCACCAACTTGACCAATCTAGAACTGATGATGAGTTCTCTGCCCGAAGGCAGGTCCATTGGCTTTATGTCACCCGGGGATGAGGTGAGTGAGGTGGTTTCCCGTTGCCTTCCTCGCAGACAATTGTGGGTGAGCAACTTGTCCAAGGTCGCTACGCAGTGGCTCGAGGCAGATTCGAACCTGCGACCATCCTGTAATAAGGCACAGAACATACCACTACACCACCACCTCCTAGAACTAGTCTGACCTAAAAGGTCCATCACGTGATCATTACCTATGACCTAGCCTTGATTTCGCAAATCACAACATACATGACATGGAGAATTGAACATTATCGATCAATCGATTTGTTGATCTGCTGAGCTATTGTTCTAATGAGCATCTGAAGGCAAATCGAAGGCGTGAAAGCATCGATGTAGGCCATGGACTGACTCCGATTGAATTAGGCCCAGGGACAATGGATTGAATAGGGAGCTAGGCCGGCCGATGATTGATTATGGGACGAGACGGTCAGTTGATTGAACTGGGGTCTAAGCCGGGACTCTATTGATTGATTGACTGGTTGATTGAATGGGGCATGATGTCCGATAAAAAAGGGTGTGATTAAAGTCGACGTTCAAGAAATAGGTCGACTACTGTCATGCAGGCCATAGGGGCGGACTTCCTCGTTTGATCAGGTTTCGTTTTATAATTCTTGCTTCTTTGTCTTTCTTTTCTCTGTTTTGCCTTCTTGTCTCCTTCTCTCACTCCTATCTCACTCTCCCTCTTATCTGTATCTGTAGGTAACTAGTTACTCTTTCCTTTCCAGTAACTAGTTACTGTAACTAGACCCCTATTTACTTTTGAAAAGTAATATTCATATGGTTAGAGAGGCAACTGGAAGAGGTGGAATAAGGATGGGATTTGTGAAAGCGGAGTGTTTTCAGTTTGAATGAAAGACTTGAGAACAGATTTAAAGAGGCAGAGAGTAGTTGAGTTCGTAGGATGACCAGAAAATTAAATTGCCGAAATGAATGTAGAGCCTATAGAAGAAGGCTTAATATCAACAAAAGTGAATCACTTTCGCTATGTGAGGTACTTATTAGGCAGAAAGGAGCTATAGTAGGTAAGGTACTTAGAAGGCACTAAAGTAAGTGTCTAGGTCCCAGTGTTGTGCGTTACCGCGTCACTTGTAATGCGTTAAGTTAACTGGTAACTATTTTGGTACATTTTGGGGTGATTAGTTATAGTAACTCACAGCGGTAACTCATTAGCCTACCTTTACGAGGTAACTGTAACGCAAAAAAATTAGTTACTCTGCGTTACTTTTAAATCACCCTTTGTTCGCTTTGTCCTACATTTCGCTAAATTCTGTGGTTCTGACCGGGACATTTCCGTTTGTGCTCATGTCTGGGAACACTTTCCTTTTATTCGTCAATTTCAAAGTCTAATTTCATCATAGAGGGAGCTGAGAATTCAAGTTAACATCCCCGTTTATAGTTACTAAAAAACACTTTTTCTCAAAGTAACTGTATTCAGTTACTAGTTACCTTTTTTGTAAAGTAACTATTTGTATAGGTAACTAGTTACTCTTTCCTTTCCAGTAACTAGTTACTGTAACTAGATCCCTATTTACTTTTAAAATTAAATATTCAACGCTGCTTGATCCAAACATGCTGCATAGACCTACAAGCATAACGCTGACATATCTAATGTAGATATTCATTCTGGAACCAACGTGATGTAGGGCCAACTCAAAAGGCTCTTCAGTGTTTAGATCCATACATTCTACATACATTCAGACACATGTAGATAGTTATCCTGTGATAAGCGACCTTCCCTCTCTCTCTCTCTGTTACCCTTCCAAACGCATAACCACCATTTATTGAGGGTGCAAACACTGAAGTGAATAGCCAACGAGACATCATTTCCGCCGACATAATTTCAAAGCACCGTGATAGAGAAATTAAAAATGGATCTGCTACTTTCTTCTCTGCCCTCCCCAAAGATCTCTTCACCACGACATCGATATGTACCCCTTCTCTGGGGTCATCCTGTCGTCGTTCTCTCGTACCCCCGGGTGCATTGCCATGTGTTTCCGTAAGGCAACTGGTGCGTAGACCGAGTGAGGACATGACATAACCGTATGCGGCTGATAGCAATCAGCGCAGTTGCGCTTGACTGAGTGCGGTGGCGGTGGTGGCGGTGGTGGCGGGCGGCGGCGGCGTGTCCCGTCTTAGGACGGCGGACAAAGCGTCCGGTGCAGCGAGTACAGTGGCGGGCGATGCCTCTGCCTCTGCTGCTCCGGGCTGCACCTGATTCTCTCGCCTCTCTTGTCCCACTTTAGTTTCAGAACGAAGCCAGGTTTTCGATCGATGGATGATGGGTCGGTGGGTGTGAGGGGGAGGGGTTGGTGAGTGGAAGGGTGGATGGGTGGTCGTTGGATGGGTGGGGGGTGGGTAGGTGGTTGAGTGAGTGAGTGAATGGAGGGATGGGTGGATGGATGGATAGATATAGTGAGTGCATGGAGAAGGAATAGGTTAACAGGTGGGTGAGTGAATGACTTAGTGGATGGATAAATAGTTCGATTGATTAATAAATAGTTGGATTGATTGATTATTGGTTGGATTGATTGATAAATGGTTCGATTGATTGATAGATGGTTGGATTGATAGATAAATGGTTGAATTGATTGATAAATGGTTGAATTGATTGATAAATAGTTGAATTGATTGATAAATAGTAGGATTGATTGATAAATAGTTGTATTGGTTGATAAATAGTTAAATTGATTGATAAATAGATAGATTGATTGATTATTGGTTGGATTGATTGATAAATGGTTGGATTGGTTGATAAATAGTTGGATTGATTGATAAATAGTTAGATTGATTGATAAATAGATAGATAGATTGATTGATTATTGGTTGGATTGATTGATAAATGGTTGGATTGATTGATAAATAGTTGGATTGGTTGATAAATAGTTGGATTGATTGGCCTGATATGATCGGTTGATTGATTACAGACGCCAGAATCTGCGTTCGACCGTAGAAGTGAGGAACTTCCGTCACATGGATCGAAAGATGACCGTAATCCCAGAGGAGGAGAGTAACATTGACAATCCCAACCATTCTCAGCAGCATGACCCTCAGCATCAGCAACAGCCAATGGCAGAAGAGCACAATCTTCAGACCCCAGACGCTGTGGTCTTTGGCGTCGCCCGAAGCCCTTCAGGCTGCGCACGCGAAGATGTGGCTGCAATTCTGAGTGAAGATGCGAATCACCGGAACATCGCTCCGATACAGCTGGAGGCTGCGCTTCATGGAACCGGAACGGATGATGGTGATGATGATGACGATGATGCGGATGCCTACCTGGTTCTCTACCCTTGCGACACCTTCCGTAACAGCGCTCAAGACACAACGACCAACGTTGACGTACATATGGAGACCTCGTTGTAGATAGTCAAAATGATGTCTTGTACACTTCAAGAAACCATGCCTATATGTTACATGTACAACATGTATTATTATTATTATAATAATGAGGGGCTTGCCTCAATAACCAGGTATTTCGACATACCTGGTTTATGTGAAAAAGTATGCCAGCATGCTTGGAATATAGTATTCTATATACCCTGCAAATTTGGTGCAGATCTTATTATTTTTGGATTGGTTTTTTTAAACAGTATGTCAACATAATATTGGTAATGTGCAGCCGACAACATTACCGTACTCCACTGCAATATCCCGGTATGATAACAAACATTGTCGTTTTTCTTGTAATCTTTGTATTGAAACCGGTGCAACAATCAGGTTATTTGACATACTTAACTGATTTTGCATTATTTTTTTTATATCTTACTCTACTGTAGTCATGATGACGTACCTTCTTCTTGCACGATTTTCGTACTATGTAATAGTCACCGTTTGGTGCAAGAAAACGGTATGTCGATTAACACCAGATGACGTGAGTGTCAGTAACAAGGTATGAAGCAAAATGTCGTGTAAACATTAATGTTATCTTTTGCTTTGCGTTATGTAACAATTTCGTGAAAGACAATAATAACTCACATGGTGCTTCCAACAGCTTGTCGATATGTCGTCAAATGGCTTAGATATAGAACAGTTTGAAGTGTCAGATCTTTGAAGCCATTTTCCCAAAACTAAAAAATCTCAGACTTACCTGGTTATTGAGGCAAGCCCTTCAATTAAAATCATTACCTAAAGATAAGCATCAATCGATGGCACTGAGCAATTGTGGGTGAAGAACTTACTCAAGGACCCCTGTACATGCAGTAACCGTCTCATGTGAGAGTCGAAACCGTACTTACCGCGTTACATGCCGAGCGCCCAACCAATCGGCTAACGTGTCCCTTACATGAAGAGTTTCTAACTCCTCCTAAAATCTTTGTCCATTGCCTTAAGCTTCTACACCTTCTAGAGTTCGAAGTTCTGACACTTTTCTAGAAACCTTCTCCGTTGCTTTAACTTCTCCAGAGCAACAACTAGCTTCAAGGACCTATTCTTATCATACCCGTTATTCTTAACATATCCGCTATTCCTAACATATCCGCTATTCTTAGCATATCCGCTATTCTGAACATATCCGCTATTCTTAACATACATGTATCCTCTATTCCTAACAGATACGCTGCATGCAGTTTCCACTTCTCTCAACCTAGACGGAACCAACCCTAACAGCTCCTCCGTATTCTCTGTCTGTCTGTCTGTCTGTCTGTCTGTCTGTCTGTCTGTCTGTATGTCTGTCTGTCTGTCTTTCTCTCTTTCTCGACTCTTGACCCGGATGTTTCGTTGCTTATGGGATCTCTCGACGTAACGTTCATGAATAAGCTGAAGACTAATTTTTAATTAAAATTTTTTAATTAAAGCTTCATAAAGTTTTAGAATTTACGATTACGAATAGTTTCGAAATTAAGGCCTCCTCTTAAAACCTCTGTTCAGTGTCTTATATATGTCTACAAGACAATGGAGGTTCCAGTTGCCTTTCAAATTAGTCAAATTTCGTGCAATGGCTTGAATAAACATCAGTTTCTTCAGAAACTGATTAGACCAGAAACCATAAAGCAACAGGACAGATGAGGGGTCAAGGGTCAGATGAGGGGTCAAGAAGGCAGGTATAGAGTAAGTGGACCATTAGTACCATTACGTCTTTAAAGCGTAGTTGTACCAATTTTAATAAACGAGGAAAATTTCTCGATCTCGGTCTCTTTGTTTGTTTGCCTATCTGTCTGTGTGTCAGTCTGTTGTCCTGTCTGCCTCTGTCCACATGTAAATCAGTGAGTCAGTCAGTGAGTCAGTCAGTCAATCTGACTGTCCATTGTCCTGCCTGTCTCTGCCTATCATCCACGCGTGAGTCAGTGAGTCAGAGAGTGAGTCAGTCAGTAAGTAAGTCTGCCTGCAGTGTCCACTTCAGTTAGTCAGTAAGTAAGTAAGTCTGTATGTTTGTTGTCTGTCTATCTATTGTTCTGTCTGTCTGTCTATCTTCCTGTTTGTCTCTGTCTATCATCCATATATATAAGTCAGTGAGTTAGACAGTCAGTCAGTTTGTCTGCCTATCTCTCTGTTACAAGACAGGTGGCGATGTAAGGGTTAATAAGTTACAACGCAGTCACTGCAGCACAGCTAATGAATGG
>OY744602.1:93264050-93274050 GCA_963556255.1 Allolobophora icterica | reverse complement strand
GGTGGTGGTAGGGGTGGTGGTGGGTGGGGGTGGTGGTGAGGTGGTGGGGGTGGGGGTGGAGGGGGCGGGGGTGGGGTGGGGGGTGGTGGTAGGGGTGGTTGGGGGGGTGGGATGGGGGTGGTGGTGGGGGGTGGGGTGTGAGTGGGGGTGGTGGTGGTGGGGGTGCACGGGTGGTGGTGGGGGTGGTGGTGGTGGGGGTGGAGGGTGGTGGGGGCGGGTTGGGGGTGGGGGGGGTGGGGGTGGGTGGTGGTGGTAGTGGGTGGGGAGTGGTGGTAGGGGTGGTGGGTGGTGGTAGGGGTGGTGGGGGGTGGTGGTGGGGGGGGGGTGGTGGTAGGGGTAGTGGGTGGGGGGGTGGTGGTAGGGGTGGTGGGGGTGCAGAGTGGGGTGGGAGTGGGGGGTGGTGGTGGGGGTGCACGGGTGGTGGTGGTGGTGGTGGGGGTGGAGGGTGGTGGGGGGCGGGTTGGGGATGGGGGGTGGGGGTGGTGGGTGGGGTGGTGGGTGGGAGTGGGGTGGTGGTGGTGGGTGGGAGTGGTGGTGGTGGGGTGGGGGTGGTGGTAGGGGTGGTGGTGGGTGGGGGTGGTGGTGGGGGTGGGTGGGGGTGGTGGGGGTGCAGGGATTGAAACTTATAACCCCGGGCAACGCCGGGTAATCCAGCTAGTATATATATATATATATATATAGGTGTGTGTGGGTGTGTGCATGTGTAGGTGTGTGTGCATGCGCAGGTGTGTATGTTTGTGCGCGTGTGTCCTTTCGTGTGTGTGTGTGTGTGTATGAGTGTGTGTGTGAATGTGTGAGTGAGTGTGCGTGTGTGTGCGCAGGTGTGTGCAACTGTGCATGTGTAGGTGTGTTTGTGTGCATGAGTGAGAAAGCATCCTTTCGTGTAAGTGTGTGAGAGAGTGTGTGAATGTATGTGTGTGAGTGTGTGTGTATGTGTGAATGTATGTGTGTGTGGCTCAGTGGTAAGTTCGGCGCCTTGTGACCGGAGGGTTGCAGGTTCGAATCCCACTCTAGCCGCTGCGTACGGACCTTGGGCAAGTCCTTCACTCGCGATTACTCGTGGCGCTTCGGCGTGAAAACTCCGACACAGTATCAAATGCTGTAGTCGGGAGCGCCTCTGAGTAGTAGTTGACTTCGAGAGGCGCTATGGAAATATCGGAAATATATAAATAAATAAATAAGTATGTGTGAGCGTGAGCGTAAATGTATGTGTGAGAGTGTGTGTGAGAGTATGTGTCAGAGTGTGTGTGAATGTATGTGTGTGAGTGTGAGTGTAAATGCATGTGTGAGAGTGTGTGTGAGTGTATGTGTGAAAGTGTGTGTGAGTGTATGTGTGAGAGTGTGTGTGAATGTATGTGTGTGAGTGTGTGTGAATGTATGTGTGAGTGTGTGCATGCGTGTCGGTGTGCCTGCTTGCCAGCGTGTGTGTGTGTGTGTGTGTGTGTAATGTGTATGTGTGCATGCGTCGGTGCGCTTGTGCTCGTAAGAGTGTGTGTAAGACAGTGTGTGTGTGAACTTATGTGTGTGAGTGTGTGTATGTGCGCCTGTTTGCCTGCGTGTATGTGTGCTTATGCTGTGGGCGAACAAAAACAAGTACGATTAACCCTCGTCTTAGAGATCAATTGGTCCTCTCGGTTTTCGTGCTGGGTTATTGACGATGACTGACGTCATGTGACGCCGCTCTGAGACGCGATCTGATATCCGTAAACTCTGAGGACTTAGAGTCACGGTGACGTTGTCATGCGAACAGATGAGAATTTCTCACCTGACGATCTATGGTTCACCGCGTGACGCTCACCAGAGGCTCCTCAGTCGCTGTCAAAAATAATCAAATAATAAGTGCGATCGACAATAACAATTCGAGGAACAATTCTTCAAAACGGATGAACGGATGTGTGAAAGAATGGAAGGATGGGTTGATGGATGGAAGGATTGGTGGACTTGTGAAAGAATACAAGGGACGGACGGACGAACGGACGGAAGGATGGATGGAAGTGTGAAAGAATGCAAGGATAGACGGATGGATGGATGGAAGGATGGATGGATGGACGGAAGGACGGACGGACGGACGTGTCACGTGTGAAAGAATGGAAGGATGGATGGATGGAAGGATGGAAGGAGGTGTGAAAGAATGGGACAATGGACGGAAGGATGGATGGAAGGACGGTGTAACAGAATGGTAGGATGGACGGATGGAGGTTTGAAAGAACGTGTGAAAGAATGGAAGTAAGAACGGATGGAAGGATGGAAGGAGGTGTGATAGAATGAAAGGATGGACTAAGGGCGTACGTTGAAGTTCAGCTGGAAGGATGTCCGGTGCCTGTATTGAAACTGAACGATCTTGTATTTGGGATAAAAAATATTCACGCGGATCTACACGAATCCCTGGACTCATCTTGGCCTTAAAGGATCCGGAACCCAGGATGTCCCGCTATGCCGCTGGACGAATGGAGGGAATGGACGGACGGAAGGACGGACGGAAGGACGGACGGAAGGACGGACGGAAGGGCCCATGAAGGGACGGACAATCGATCGATCAATAAATAAATCAAATTCGTTTATTCATATACGCTAAGCTGACACAGGCGTAACTTAGACAAACTAGACTTTAGAGGTCAATTCTGGGACCCATACAGTTACGAGGATTAGTACAGAGGAGTGTCAGTAAGTGTTCTTGTACAGGATGCGAGATATGTACAGTAGCTACGATCACCTTTAAACGGTATGGAGAAGTTATGTGATGGACTTAAAGGACAAACGCACGAAAGTCGGGCAGAAATAAGACGCGCTAAAGGACATAGAGATGGAAGTACACGGGCGGGCGGACGAACTTAAGGAAAGGAGGAAGGAGGGAAGGAGGGAGGGAGGGAGGAAGGAAGGAAGGAAGGAAGAAAGGAAGGAAGGAAGGAAGGAAGGAAGGAAGGAAGGAAGGAAGGAAGGAAGGAAGGAAGGAAGGAAGGAAGGATGGAAGGAAGGAAGGAAGGAAGGAAGGAAGAAAGGAAGGAAGGAAGGAAGGAAGGAAGGAAGGAAGGAAGGAAGGAAGGAAGGAAGGAAGGAAGGAAGGAAGGAAGGAAGGAAGGAAGGAAGGAAGGAAGGAAATAAGGGACGAAGAAAGGAAGAAAGGAAGAAGAAAGGAAGTAAGGGAGTTTTGCTGGCTTTGTTTGGACGAGTGCCATTGAAAGTGCATGCTGTGCAGTTGCGAATGAAGACCTGCGTCGTCCTATGTCGCTCTTGTAGCACGACAGAGGTCATCGCGTGCGTTTTTAGAATCGTTTAGTTTATGACTTAAGGAGAGAGAACGCATCAGACTCCGTGCATGCAGTCAAAATGGCCGCCACGTCAGACCAAGTGCCTATGCTCCGGACAGTTGCATCGGGTGCTGTCAGGTTGGCGCGCAGTATTCATAGGTTTGTTTTGGGTTAAGCGATGTTGCGAATTGTAGTAAGTTGTTTCGAATATGACTATAGTTAAGTTTGTGTTTGCATGATAGCGCAGTGGTAAGCGTGCTAATGAGAAGGTCGGGGGTTCGAACTCTGCAGAAAGGATTTTTTCTGGAGTTCGGCTCTACTTGCGCCGTCTAGTGAACTCAGCTATAACGAGTACATTGACCGTGTTCTTTCAGTGGCAGATGAGACGGCGAGGGAGAGGACTGGCCATCGCTCTCATTTGCCGAGGTTAAGACTTCATACTATGACTGTCTCTTGGGGCTTGCTTAGGGAGACAGGTCTTCAGAGTCCATATCCTCCTCCATCTCCTCTTCCACCTCCTCTTCCTTACTCTTCCTCCTCTCCTCCTTTCTTCTGAGTACTCTTCTTCTGCTTCTTCCTCCTCCTTCCCTTCCTCATTCTCCTTCTCCTCTGCCTCCTCTTCCTTTCTCTTCCATTTCTCCTCCTTCCTTCTCCTTCTCCACTCCTCTCCTCTTCTTCTCAGTTTAAATCTACCGATGCCTAATCACGCCAATGATTAAGTTCCTGTCAATGATTAAATCTCTGTCAATGATTAAATCCCTGTCAATGATTAAATCTCTGTCAATGATTAAGTTCCTGTCAATGATTAAATCTCTGTCAATGATTAAATCCTTGTCAATGATTAAATCCCTGTCAATGATTAAATCTCTGTCAATGATTAAGTTCCTGTCAATGATTAAATCTCTGTCAATGATTAAATCCCTGTCAATGATTAAATCCCTGTCAGTGATTAAATCCCTGTCAGTGATTAAGTCCCACTGAATTAGAGTGATGACTTTCGCATTTCACATTATAATTGCAGTTATTACTCGCGCCACGTCATGAACAACTGATCCAGGATAGCTACAAAGGGAATCCACTGAATAGGTTCGAACCCGCAGTCGTTTGATTCCAGTCCTGGCGAAAGGACCGTCGTGTCGCATAATATCGAAATTTAATTGTGCTTATAATATCGATTTAATTGTGGACTTTTATGGCTCTGGGTTAACCATGTTTCGGTTTTGAACCGTAAACCACACATGCATGATGCACACACACAAACACACGCACACACACACACGCACACACACAAACACACACGCACGCACGCACACACCTACGCGCATTGTAATTATATTTATTTATGGTTGTCTCGATCGCAGTTTAAAATTAATTTTCAATGATATATTTTTTATTTTTTATTTCTTTATTTTAAAGTTTTACCGCTTTCTGTAAGGTGCCGTCCCTATGTATACGGCCTCGTTTGTATCGATACTAAATTAGCCAATGAAGAAATAAAATGATGACAATTATGAAGAACTGAACTCAACAATTGACAACAAATGAAATGAAGAAATGAAATAAATAACTTAAATTACGATAGATAGTGAAGAAAAGAAAACGAAACACGAACAAAAGAAAGATGAAGAGAACAAACGAATAAAACCCACAGAGATAAATCGTCGATACGAGATTCGGTGCAGTTTACCCGTTTCCAAATTATACAGTTTAGAACACGAGACTCGAATGGCGCGAATAATAGGACAGCGCGCAGACGTTAAAATCCGTCGTTTTCCTCTCCACCGCTAGATGGCTCGCGCGTTCGATTTCATCGTCAGATGTCGTCCAATAGAATGCGAACTTCCGGTGAACGGGGATCATCGAGTTTCTGATAGTTTTGAAGTAGCCGTGACTATATGAAAGGCCTATTAAATGCTCTGCAGCAAAACACACGGTCATTATTAGGGGCTTTGTAATAGACCTAATAAACTGTAGGCCTTTAGTTTTAGGCATGCTCATGTTTGTGTGGGAGTTGAGGGTCAATGAGGCTAAATGATGCCATAAAAATATCACCTAGGGCCTACATTGTCCAAGTAATTCTACGCGGTGACTCATACATGACACGTATATACTGTACATATACATATGAATATACATAAATGTAGACACGTGTGCATATATATATATATATATATACTTTAAAATATACTTATACATATACACTTGTACATATAGATAGCATAATATCGTTTTATCGGTTAATGTAATATATAATTTTATAGCTGTTCATATACATAAAAAGCATATATATATATATATATATATATATATATATATATATATATATAATTATATATATATAGACAGACAGACAGACAGACAGACAGACAGACAGACAGACAGACAGAGCACTATAAATTACACAATTACCATCGCAATTAAAGTGTTCGTATATAGACCTCTATAATACAAATGATATCCTACAACACTACACGTAGTGCTTAACCCTTGACGACAGGCGCCCTTCCCCAAGCACGACATCTCAGACATAATCCCGACGGGAGGTGAGATCGACCTCCTTCCCTTCTGCCCCTGGCCCATGGGACGGCTGCCTGCGACGGACGAGGCCTCACCGTCACCGTCGTCTGGCCCTCTTTCATCCCTTCTCGTCGCTCAGTCGTCCTAATGGAGGCACATCGTCCGCTCTTAAATATTTCACGAGAATCGCTCACTCACTTCTTTTTCAGACAGAACCACCGACAAAAACTGGTCGATTGCTCGGATCTCTTTGAACAAATTCTCTACATAAATTCTGCACATATGACCGGAGACTTATATAGCACTCTCATAGTAATCAGTGATGGGCAATAGTTAACTAAAAAGTTGCTAACTTTTAGTTTAACTAAAAAAAAATGTAGTTAAGGAAGAAGTTTAAGTAAAAGAACATAGTTTAGTTAAAACCATAGTTTAACTAAAATTTTGTAGTTGCAAACTAAAAAGTTTAACTAAAAAATCAGCAATATGCAACTATTTTTCCACAGTGAACATTGAACACTGTCAGCAAAAAAATATTTTAACACTGCATGGTTTTAGCATTAA
The DNA here is from genome assembly GCA_963556255.1 of Allolobophora icterica. Classification (NCBI taxonomy): domain Eukaryota; kingdom Metazoa; phylum Annelida; class Clitellata; order Crassiclitellata; family Lumbricidae; genus Allolobophora; species Allolobophora icterica. The sequence continues at coordinate 93,267,724 of OY744602.1, read as the reverse complement.
CAGCCTGTGTTTTCAAATTCATACACTACTTACAGTACACTTGTAACTGTAGCCTATATGCCAGAACAGTACACATTGTATAGTTTGAAGGTGAAATTGTAATTGACGCTTTGCATTATAACAGTTCACTTAACGTCTTTTATTGTGAAAATGTTTGTCGTAAAAAGTTGGAAAACAGTTGGAAAAAGTTGAACTACTTTTTTTAGTTTAGTTAACTAATTTTCAAAATCAGTTGCAACTTTAGTTAAACTATTTTCTTTTAGTTGGAAAATAGTTTTAGTTTAACTAAAAAAAAGGTAAGATAGCAATCGTTCATTCGTTGGTTCTTGCTTTGGTTCGTGCGTTTGCTAGTTCTTTCGTTCATTCGTTCGTTCTTTTCGTTCGTTAATTTGCTGGTTCGTCAGTTCGTTCAGTTGTTCTATCGTTCGTTGCGTTGGTTCGAGTGTTTCGATGGCAAAATGAACAGATGGCTGTCATTATTTGGTGTTAAATATCTGCTGCTGTTGACGCAAGTCTACTGTCGGCTACTCCTCCTTCATCCTTCTCCTCTTCTTCCTATTTCTCCTCCTCTTCTTGTCTCCCATTCCTTCCTCCTCCTCTTCCTTCTTCATTTCTTGATCATCTCTCATCCTCCGCCTTTGCTCCTTTTGCTTATCTTCCCTCCTCCTCTCGAGCGTCTGTCGTCTCCTTTGCCTCCTCCTTCTCATCCTCCTCCTCCTGCTCTTCCTGTTATTTCATCGCTTCCCCTCATCCCCTCCCGTCCCTCTTCTCCCTGATGTTGAATTCTGAACGTGGGAGCCAGTGGTGATGCACGATGCGTCATTTGAACTTAACGGTTAAACGGGAGTCAACAATAACGTCCGAATAGATGTAGAAACCTCGTGGCTCTGGGTCTCAATTATCTCAGTCGAGCGATGAATCGCACAGTCGTCAGTTATCGTCTGGCATTTCATTTCACCCAAGAGATAATAGTGGAGCAACGAAGAGCCGTCTTCTCCGCAACGTTTAGCTGACCGCAGGGATCTAGCCTGGTCAAGACCTGGCTGTTGCCTATTTCCTATTATTTCTATTTCTGCTTTCTATTATCTACAGGAAGTTCCTGTAGATAATAGAAAGCAGAAATAGAAATAATAGGAAATAGGCAACAGCCAGGAAAGTTCCTGTCAGGAACTTTCCTTTTGTTAAAATGTGTAAGTGTAACCCCTAAGCGTAGAAGAAGATGTAGAAGAAGTAGTAGAAGAAGAAGACGACGAAGATGAAGAACAAGAAGAAAAACAAGAAGAACAAGAACAATAACAAGAGAAGAAAAAGAACAAGAACAAGAAGGAAAGAACAATAGGAACAAGAACAAGAAGTAGAGGAAAAGAAGTAGAAGAACAAGAACAAGAGCAGTTCCGTGGCTGTTCATTTCAGAACGGGATCTAAGTAAAACAGCCAAGAGTTTTCTTTTAGTCAGAGACACCTGTCACCTGATAGGGACATTCTAACAATCGCTGATGACATTCGGTGACATCTAGGCAGGTATCAAGTTCCATATATATGCTACAATGTGCTATTGTCACAAAGTGTGTCGAAAGTATAGATTTTTTTAAACGATAGCTATAAGGGTGTAGAATAAAACGATTCCAGTTGAACTCATTACGCTCAGGCAGTCCTTTTGCACATGCAGCAATATACTTTGTGATTTTGTGTGTGAGTTTTTGGGGATTTTATTGATTTTTTTTCTGATTTGATGTATAAACCACTCTCTGCCCGCTCATCTCGTCCTCCTCGTTCCTCCGTCCGACTTGATCTCTTTGTCCCTCGATCGCTGACTTCCCTGGTCCAGCATCGGGCCTTCGCTGTAGTGGGTCCGTCACTATGGAATGACCTTCCACCTGCAGTCCGTAGTAGGATTTTAGATTGGATCACACCTGCGACCATTCGCTGCCTAAAGAATTACTTGTTTACGAGCCTCTGTCACGTTGAGAGCGCTTCTGTATAGACCTGCTGAGAGAAGCGCTTTATAAATGTTCAGATAAGATAATAAGATAAGATACTTACATTCATTTATGTCTCATGATAATATTATGATGATTTAATGGCGCCGTTGGACATATGAACCTGCCTACGGACAGAGAACCAAGGAAGAAGAAGATTTGATGTCTAATGCTATTGATGTCAACATGAAAATGTTAGTTCTAATGTTATAATTATCGTGTTAATGTAAACGTTTTATTATCAATTCGCTTAGCTGTGTGTTGTGACAAGCGTCTTTTAAAACGGTAATTAGTACTAATTACCCATTCCGGAATGTCTGACATCAATTATTCTCTTCTTTTGTCTGCTTTCATTTCCTTCCTGCTCATGTCTTGTGTGTAAGCTCTTGCGCTTGGTCACCGATGCCGTGCCTTTACCTAAATTTCAACCGTTCTTATGACGGATAATGACGCCAATCATCTTCGATATGACGGCGTCGTAAAATAAACGTATTAGTCCTATATTTCACAACCTCTTGTCATCTTGCTCTCTAGAATCAGTTCGTCTTGCAACACAGTGGGCTCAAACCATGACTCGGATCGGTTGAGTTGTTTTCCGGAAATTTCCGGATCAGATATCGCACGACAACCTTTAGTCAACCCATTTATGCCGTGTATTTATCTTATAGTGTAGCACGGACGACGTCTTTTTGTTTTCCGTACTAATTTATTGCTATCCTATGAAACACCACGACTGATGATTGTTCGTTTTTATGGAAGCCCTTTGTGCTACGAGAGTTGCTTAATAAGGACGCCTAAACTGAGGCTATTGTCTTAACACGACGGGCGCTGTCTTAGGGTAATTATTCAATGGATGGGGGCGGGGTGTTGTATTAAATGAATTAGTTAAATAAAACATTGAAATGTTAAGAAATTAAATTAGCGAACTGAACAACTTAAATATAAAACCATTACACAATGCGGGTATTACTGAAAAGGAACGAAATCCTTCTGGCCGTGTGGTCTGTGGGTCACACTGGGTAACCAAGCTTACACTGCTATCGTAACGCATCGCTGATTTGACGACGCGATAATGAACGTATCAAAACCGGTGCGATTTAGTCTTTTCTTAATCGACGCGACCATTCTGCACTGGGGAGGGTCTCCCTCGTACTCCCATCTGCAGTGATAACAAGGAAAGCGGGAGAGGGTCGAGTAGGGTTCATGAGGGTCAGGCAGGGCAGGGGAGGTCTATTTGGGACTTATTAGGGCGGGAGTTGTTTCGCTATCGGTCGCGTTTAAGACAGGCAGCAAATCCAATAAAACCTCCACCGAAAGTCTTCATTATTTGCCCATCGCACCCAGGCGCCCCCTCCCCTCTACGCAGGGTCCGTATCTTCTCTTCCTCCCTCCATTCACCCGGTCTCGCCTCCCAGTTCACCCTCCACCTTTCAGCGTTGAAGTGTGAAAGGCAAACAATCGGCGTGCGGACGGACGGGCGGACGGCGGAGAGGCAGCGCCCAGCGACCCTCCGCCCCTTAGACCCCCTCAGATCCCCTCAAGATCCCCTCAGATAGTTGGACTCGAGATCGGTCGACAAGTGATAAGCATCTTACACGCTATTAGTTGTTAACAAGTTCTTAGTCACCTCCGATCGCTTTTAACGTCTTAGTCAGTCACTCCATTCATATGTCTGTCTGTCTGTCTGTCTGTCTA
>OY744602.1:93259050-93261550 GCA_963556255.1 Allolobophora icterica | reverse complement strand
AATTTCTTCACCTTATGGACTAAATTTACATTACATCACATTTCTTACATTTAAAAAATAAGGTGTTCATTTATAGGCTTGGTATAGCGTTAATAGGGGTAACTCAAGGGCTTCGAAGGCAATGTGCCGATTAAGTCGCCATGGTTGGCTCTGGCCACGGACTATGGAGACACTGACGCCTGCTACAAAGCTACAGCGTCTGCACACCTCCATGGATACTCAGGCTGTCCTCCTTTCGACTGATATCTTACCATCTTTTAGGATTCTTAATGTTTTCTGTCGTCGATTCCAGGTGCGCTTCGGAACTTTGCGAAGGACATTGTCAACTTTCATTTACAATATAACTGGAATGTTTAAAAATCACAACTCTCTCTCTCTCTCTCTCTCTCTCTCTCTCTCTCTCTCTCTCTCTCTCTCTCTCTCTCTCTCTCTCTCTCTCTCTCTCTCTCTCTCTCTCTCTCTCTGTTTCTCTCTGTGTGTCTCTATTTGTCTCTCTCAATCTCTCTGTCTCTGTCTCTTCTCTCTCTCTCTGTCTGTCTGTCTGTCTGTCTCTCTCCTCTCTTTCTCTCCCCCTATTTTCTTTCTCTCTGTCTCTGTCTTTGTCTCTCTTCTCTGTCTGTCTGTCTGTCTGTCTCTCTATGTCTCTCTCTCGCTCTCTCGAGCGTGGATAAGTTCAACCTCATTCTGGCTCATTGTTCCCTCCAATCTATTCCTCCAGGATTGCTTTCTTTCATCGTCATTCCGTTGAACGGCTGACCGGTTGAAGCAGGTCCCTAATCCGCACTGTGAGGAAATATTTCATCCGATGGAGCTTTGGTTGAAAGGAGACAGTTGTCGTCAGTGTAAAGCACCTTAGATGTGGAGGAATCTGTAAAAACTGTCGAAATTACATTTTATGGCATTGTAACATCTTATAACGGAGTTACATTACATTACGGCCAAGTAGTTTCTCGATTGCTTTTGGCGAGTCTGTTTCTGTATGCGCTAGAGAAGTTGAGCGGAACGAGAATTTTAGATGAAGTTAGTCGCTTTTCGGATGAGAAAAGAATAGCGAACAGGAGAGACAGACAGACAGACAGACTGACAGACAGAGACAGGTGTGCCTGTCATGCTCTCCCTATGTCTGTGTCTGTATCTCTGTGTATCTTTATGCGTATCTACATCTCTCTAACCGTATCTGTTGGTTGGTAACAAGAAAAGTTCCATCGACTCCGTAGTTCTATGTCTCTGTCCTCTTCTGTCTGTCTCTTTATGTGTATGTCTCTGTCTCGCTTTCGGTGTTTCTAAGTGCAACCATTTGTGTCATTATGTGCCGTTGCTTATCTTCAGAAGCGATAACCATCTAGTCTGACCGTCTGTTCACGTGTCTGAATGTGTGTCTGCTCGTGTGTGTCTGTGTGTCTGATTGTGTGTGCGTGTCTGTCTGTCCGTGTGTCTCTGTCTGTTCTCGTCTATGTCTTTTTCTGGCATCTGTCTAATAAATATCGTGGCGCTAATCTCATCGCTTTTCCTCGTCTTAGGTTGTCGCAACCGACGATCGCGGCTAAGGAAGACTTATTGGCTGCTCTTCTTCTTCTTCTTCTTCTTCTTCTTCTTCTTCTTCTTCTTCTTCTTCTTCTTCTTCTTCTTCTTCTTCCTCCTCCTCCTCCTCCTCCTCCTCCTCCTCCTCTTCTTCTTCTTCTGCTTCTTCCTCTTCTTCTTCCTCTTCTTCTTCTTCTCCTCCTCCTCCTCCTCCTCCTCCTACTCCTCCTCCTCCTCCTCTTCTTCTTCTTCTGCTTCTTCCTCTTCTTCTTCCTCTTCTTCTTCTTCTCCTCCTCCTCATCATCCTCTTCTTCTTCTTGTATTATTCGGTATTCTAGTTCTTGGTGTTGACGTGTCATCGTCATCATCATCAGCAGCAGCGTAATCGTCATAGTCATCATCTTCTGTTTTCCTTTTTCTCTCTCATCCTCTCTTCAGGATCAATCAATCAATCAATATTCGTTTATTCGTAATCATACAGTTGACATGAACGCAAATTTGTGCATATATAAGAAGTGGGCAGAGGAGAATTTCGGGTTCGTTTAAGATGAGATTTATGTGTTCTTAAAAAGAATTCTAGGTATGAAGTTTCGTTGGTCCTTATTTGTCGTGAGAGCGAGGGCGAAGATCGTGTTTACTGGATTGCGGTGCCGGGAAGAAGGTCCGGAGCCCGACATCATCATCATCATCATCATCATCATCATCATCATCATCATCATCATCATCATCATCATCATCATCATCATCATCATCATCATCATCATCATCATCATCATCATCATCATCATCATCATCATCATCATCATCATCATCATCATCATCATCATCATCATCATCATCATCATCATCATCATCATCATCATCATCATCATCATCATCATCATCATCATCATCATCATCATCATCATCATCATCATCATCATCATCATCATCATCATCATCATCATCATCATCATCATCATCATCATCATCATCATCA
>OY744602.1:93229050-93256550 GCA_963556255.1 Allolobophora icterica | reverse complement strand
CTGTAAGCGGATCTGGCCCATTATAAGCCGTTTTAGCGTTGTTGTCCGCAGAAGAGATATCAGTTGCCTTCATCGAAAGCACAGTTTATATATCAACTGTATATAAAATATAATTACAAAACATCTATGCTGCATGTAAGCTGGCAATTTGTATAGCGCCTTTGGAAACCTTTCTAAGGCGCATTATATTATGTCGTAATCGAAATTTGTAATGCTAAGCGCAGGGCGCCAGCTTATTCACGAGCGTCGTATTATAGAGGGGGTTGTCCAAAGATCGATGTCCATTTGAGGTCCGAGTTTGGTTGCCAAAGATAGGGGGCCTACTGGGGAGAGAAGGCGTTGAGGACGAGAAGCTTGGAAGGAGGAGGATCGGATGGGTTAAGGCAGGACTTTGTTACAGATAATATTCAACTATTTCATATCATATCATAATCATGTCATAATAATATGATATTATCATATCTTAATAATCATATCATGTTATACATTATTATATTATTTTGTATATATAGTTGTACATTTGATTCGTAAAACATTGTTCAATACCACATTGTGTTTTGCAATGTACTGTGCTAAAAGCATTGATATAACGCACAGTCAGAATCTTTATAAAACGCACTCCATGACCCTCGTGATATCCATGCGCGGACCATTCATACAAATTCACTGAGGCGCTGTATATTTCGTAATCGCCTTAGCGCTTGATGAAGCGCTTCTTTTGTCCGCTGGGCTCCCAACCTGAATTCGGAATTTTCCAGGCAAGGCCCGGACGCCACGTCCGGTGATTTAACGGGTCGGGTTCCCTGTCCGTCAAGGGAGGCGCCTCCAGATTGCCTCCCTCTGTATCCGGGCAACCGCAGAGTCGTTTCCAGCTTCGCTCTGAGACCTCGAAACCCCGAATGAGGATAAATCTGGAATGCTATCGGACGGAAAGCAATTCCGGCCAATCCGGCCGCGACATCGGTCATCTGTAGGAATCGATCGTAATGTAAATGCGAGGAATATTCGGTTTTTTATGACTCCTGCGGGTGATACTTTTCAAACGCAGTTATGGCGTCTCTTCATCAGACGGGCGAATCTTTTACAGCAGAAAAGAAGACCAGAGAATCAGCAAAATATGATGCGCAGCTATTCGTAAGGCTTTGACTGCATTGGCATCGGATTCCTTAGGCAGGCCTGATAAGGCCCTTGTAATGTAATGTTACGTAGGGTAATGTTATGCTATGTGATCTAATGTTATGTGTCAATTTAAGTAGCGCTGTTCAATAGTAAATCAATTTCATTGGCGTAATTAATATGTCATAGATCTACAATACGTAATTAAATGTAATGTATAGATAGAATTTATGTAGCGCTGTGAGACATCAAAGCAATATCAGGGGCGCTTACTAAGGCGTACGTCAGCCACCGGATGCAGGTGAGATAAGAGGGAAGTGGGTATGCAGGTGAGAACTTGATTAATATGACCACCTATTCTCTCACCTGCATATATAAGAAAAGAGTGAATAGGTAAGCCTATTGATATCATGGTAGATACGTATAGATAGAGACATTTGGGCCTTGACTCAGACATCTGAGAACAGACAGACAGACAAACGGACGGACGGACGGACGGGCAGACAGAGAAAGACATAGACAGACAGAACGAGAAAAAGACAGACAGAGAGACAGACAGACACAGACAGACACAGACAGACAGACAGAGACAGCGCGAGAAGAGAGACAGACAGACAGACAGAGACACAGACAGAGGCAGGTAAAGAGAGATAAAAGGGTCTTGGTCGAAGCAGGTGGTTAAGGTTAATAGGTCGGGCGAATTCTTCCCCGAAATTCTTAATGACCCCACGTGGCTGACGGAAGTCGCAGCAGGTGTTGCTCCTTGGGGCAGATGTCTCGGATGCTCCCTCATATTGCGGCTGCTAAATGCTCTTCCTTTGGGTCGCTTGCCCCACCCCACTTCCCTTGCCCACCCCACCCCACCCCATAGAAATTGGCGCGTCTAGAATTCTCCAAGAAGTCATCGGACCACACGTGAGTGACGGCAATTAGCTCTAATTAGAAGGAAGCGTAATTTGTCCGTTTCAATTGATCCCGTCCTCATCAGGGAGATTGCATTATGGGATTCGAAGGGTTACAGTTTCATGACGCCATCTATCCTGCCTTCAAGACCTACAGGAGATTACATTCATGAGTTTAAATCTAATCATGTTCAATGATCTAATCATGATTATTAGTCTCTGAGCATCTAATGTAATTTAATCAACTCCAATCCGATCTAATCAAATCTCTTCAATTCTAATCTCTCAAATTCTATTTTATTTCATTATAATCTCTCAAATTCTGTTCTAATATGATCTATTATAATAGATCATATTCTAATCTATCCTATTCTACTTTATTCTATTTCATTGCAGTCTATTCTAATCTATTCTAATCAATTCTAATCTGTTCTATTCGAATCTAATCCATTTCAAGATAACCTCATCCAGTCCATTGTCATCGAAACAAAATCTTTCACCAACCCACTTTCCTAGCACACACACACACACACACACACACACACACACACACACACACACACACACACACACACACACACACACACACACACACACACACACACACACACACACACACACACACACACACACACACACACACACACACACACACACACACACACACACACACACACACACACACACACACACACACACACACACACACACACACACACACACACACACACACACACACACACACACACACACACACACACACACACACACACACACACACACACACACACACACACACACACACACACACACACACACACACACACACACACACACACACACACACACACACACACACACTGCCACATCCGAGAAGGAGTCACTGGACAGTATCCGTCGATGTCTTTGTCTAAATCCTTTGGGTCAGTTAAACATTTGTTCGTCGACTTCTGTCTCTTTACAATTCGCTCTTTTAAATGCTTAACACGATTCTCTGACCGCTGGTCTCCGACACTCAGACTTTCTATGGACGCTGCTTAGACAGACAGACAGACAGACAGACAGAGACAGACAGACACACAGGCAGACGAACCGACAGACACGTCGCCACATATCGACTTTGAATGATCTCTGACCGCACAGAACATCTAGGGAGCGATTGACACACATAATTATACGAACCCACACAGACAGACAGGCAGGCAGACAGACACACAGACGGAAGGACGAACGGACGGAAGGACGAACGGACGGAAGGACGAACGGACGGAAGGACGAACGGACGGACGGACGGACAGACATATATATTTATGCATACATTAACTCATTCACTACTACGGGCATATACATATACAATTATACATGCATAATATTACATATATGCAGGTACAAATACATATATTTTGGGCTAAAGATGCCTAATTCTTGATTAAACATGCCTAATTCTGGGCTAAATATGTCTAAATTATGACTAAAGATGCCTATTTATTGACTAAAGATTCCTAATTCTGGACTGACGATTTCTAATTCTTGAAAAGATTCCTAATTCTGGGCCATAGATGTCTAACTCTGGGCTGAATGCAGTCGATCAATAGAAAAGCGAGGCGTGTCTTTATTGACCTTAGAACTGAAGACGAATTGTCGGCCAAGAATCACCATCATCATCATCGTCGTCGTCTGATACAAAGAGTTCAAAGGTCACGCAGTTCGAGCGCCCAATTAAAACAGTATATAATCAACTAACGACCATTATTAATTGTACCAACGATAGAAAGAGGGGATGGGATTCACGTGTGAACCTTCAACGAACCGAGTGACCTCTGAACCCATTGTTTCAAAAACAGACTATCCGGTTTAATTAATGAGAGAACCGAAATTAACAGTTGTTGCAAAGTTGAAACCGTCAGAACCGAACAGACATCCGGGAACAGTAAAATTGAAACCATCTAGGATTAATCTAATCTAATCTAATCTAATCTAATCTAATCTAATCTAATATATATATATATATATATATATATATATATATATATATATATATATATATATATATATATATATATATATATATATATATATATATATATATATATTCCAATCTAATCAAGAGAATCTATTTGATTCTAATCAATCTATTCTATTCTATCTGGGATTAAGATTACTAAGGGATATGAAGCCGCAACGAGTCAACCAATCAGAGCTCGTCTTTTCTGATTCATCGCAGGCGATGTCTGTGGCCGTCATCCGGGTTCTTAGGACTCGGATCAGAGCAGAAATAAACACAGCGCAAGGAATCGCTCTAGATTCTTTTAGCGATTTATAATTAAGGACACCGAGAAGTTCATCCAAATTAATATCACTCCAATCATAAAAATTTTCCTTTGAACACATTCTATTTATAATTTGTTGAAGACGTTTTCTCATTGATAAAAGCGTTTTATTTAGTTAAGCCAGCGCTATAAGCGACCCATGTTTGACTACCGAAGGTCCCGGATGTGAGCCACACACATAGTCTAGATAAAAGATCCTATATTCATCGGCTTCATATCCCTTAGTAATCTTAATCCCAGATTCTATTCTAATCAATCTTATCCAATCTAATGACTTTCACAGCACCATAATCTTACTGCATGAGCCCTAAGCTTAGCTCTAGAAATTTTCAGTTTAATTTTTCCGATGACGTTGTAATATTAGAATGTAGTTGAAGCTATCAACTACGGATATCGTGTACCATTTAAAAGTAACTTACTCAAGTATTAGAATATTAGAGGGAAAGTGTAGAAGCGGACTGGAAATAATTAGAGTACCTGCAGAGGACAGAAGCAAATGAGATGATTTTTTTAGCACCAGGCTACAAGTCAAACATCAGCAGACCCATCATCAGCTTGAATAGACTGATTCAGATTTTTTGACTTCGTAGCCTAAGGCCAAAGGACATTATTATCAAACTGCACTTTTTTCTGTCTCACTCAACTCAGACATAGACAGTACACATAGGCAAACGAAACAAAAAAGCATCGACATTATTTTATATCTATGTATATACACACACAAATATATATATATATATATAATTATATGTATATATATAATATTTTATCAAGGTGCGATTTGTACATTTTCAGAAGCACATTTTGACATGCCGTAGTCTGCATTTCAAATATTATTTGACTACGGCATGTCAAAAAGTGCTTCTGAAAATGTACAAATCGCACCTTGATAAATTGATAATGTTGCAAAACTGATTGCTTCGTCAGGTATAAGTAAGTATGTATGTATGCATGCATGTATGTATGTATGTATGTATGTATGTATGTATGTATGTATGTATGTATGTATGTATGTATGTATGTATGTATGTATGTATGTATGTATGTATGTATGTATTAGGGTGGTCCAGAAAGGTAAAATTTTGAAATTCAATTCTCCACAAGGCTGCTCTTGTTCCATATGCTATTAGTGATTTATTTGCCAAGTTTGAACAAAATTAAACACTGTTTACTGGTAGCAACTTTCTGCACATTTTTAATTAAACATCGAAAAATTACGAAAATCGTCTTTCGACAGTACATCGAGTACAGTTATCAGTTTCAAACAGATATTATCATTAAAAATCTGAATCAGTCTATTCAAGCTATTAAAGTAGTGTACGACAGTGCTTTGAATTCATCATCATAATCTGAAGATGAAAGATTATCGGAGTTGAGGAACACACTGGAAGTAGGCCCTAAATGGAATAATGGAAGTCTCTTGGGTGGTCTTAACACACTTTTCCTTTCTAGCCGCTTCTGGGCATTTCTGATGCTTTTCCGTGTTTCCTTAGTCCTCAAACATCTGTCTATGCTAGACATGCTGGAAGTTGATGTGTCATCTTTTTGCATCTGCAGAAATGTTTTGTCTTCCTCATTTTTCGTGGCATGAAGAGCATTTTTGAGGAGATATCGAACAGTTCGTCCAGATCAGCCTTAAACATATCTTCTTTGTATCTACAAGAGTCTTTTGGTGTCAAACAGTGCTTTTTAAGCACACAATACTCGTCATAAATTTTGCGGAACTTTCTTATGTGTCATTGTGCCTTTCATTGTGGCTGTCAACTCTCTGGGTTGGAAACCGTGCCTTTGCCCAGAGGGCTAGGGCAGCATCCATTGTCCCTTTAGCACTTTTTGCGCAATTGCTAGTCCCTCTTCTAGATGGTGAAACATATAGCTTTATTGGTTGGCAATCCAGATCCAAGATATCCTCTTCAGGCTTCCCTACAAGCCATACTTGTAGTGAACTGGTTATTGCTTGTGCCATGATCAATTGATTTATCAAAGAAATCTAAGTATAAAAGAAAATATTCTAGAATCTAAATATTATTTAAAACTATTCTTTAAACAACTACTAACTAGAATAATTGAAATATATGTATTGCATTGTTTAGAACAGTCATGGCACGAGCAATAACCAGTCATGTCATTGATGTCAAATTTGTCAATACGTATTGGAAAGGCACAATGACACACGAAAAAATTAGTTAGTATTGATCTTAGTTCATACGCTGCTTACACAAGATCAGTATCTCAATATCATAGTATTTTACTAATAAATCAATGATTTTACCTCAGATGACTGAATAACACAGCTATACGTTCCCAAACTTTACACATTTATTTCTATTAGAATTTTAATACTTGGAATTTACCAATAATTGTTTCATTTATAATATTTACTGTTAACTACAATGTGGTTGCTACTAGCAAGGTTTTGTTATTTATATTACATTTGTTTAAATTGAATATTAAATCATTTATTTTAAGTCTAGGTTTAAAAAAATATTAATTGTTTAAACTAATTGTAAAATGTAAATACTAGAAATATTTTGTCATTGTGTATCTTCATCTCTTTGAATATAATTATTATTGTGATTGCCAACAGAGTCGCCATCTCTTGACTGAATATTTTATTGCTAAATAATACTGAATATACAAAACAAAAAGCACCAATATGATATTCATGACACAGTCCATATTCACTGCAAGTCTCCTCAATATTGTGCACTATGCAGATATAAAGTGAGAATCCTGTATTATTCGAAAACCAAAAACCGATCGATATGAAGTGCTATTTGGGTGCTACCTCTAAACATGTTCCAATTCACTTCAAATTTTGCATGTGGATACCTACAACCACATGGAATAAGGGCAGCCTTGTGGAGCAGTATTATTGTATAAAAAATTTTTTACATGCAATCTTGGACCACCCTAGTATGTATGTATGTATGTATGTATGTACGTATGTATGTATGTTTGTATGTACGTAGGTATGTGTGTGTTTGTATGTATACGTAAGTGAGTAAGTATGTGAATATGTAATTATGTATGTTTGTTTGGTGAGCGCTAGCCGGCGCTATATTTGTATCTATTTGTCTATAGAAGGTATAACCGAGGCCTCCCTTTGACGACAGTCTCAGAAGCAAACTTCAATTACCAAGTAGGTGTCCCTACCTAGAGGGAAAACTCTTTCCTTTAGGGTCACCTTTTGCCTCCAGTGACGTAATTACTAACAATTCTTGTTTACAAGTTCAGTGTGTCATAACGTTTTGGATGCAATAAAAGATTTTGATTTGATTTGATTTGATTTGATGTATTGTAGGCCTATGTATGTAGTACTATGTACGGATGTATCTGGACTGTTACGAAGCGCTAGGTTGGATATCATATCCAAGCGCGCAACTCCATGCATTGTCATTCGTGGTCTCCGCAAACAGCATGTAGTGATTTTCACGGGCTTAAAAGACGTTGGAAATGGAATAGGTCATGACCTTCAGAAACAGAGGAGGAGGAGGAAGAGGATAAGGATAAGACGGAAAAGAAGACGGAGGAAGAAGAGGAGGAAGAGCGGAGAGCGGAGGAAGAGGAAGGAGGAGGGAGGAGGAAGGTACAGAGCGTGAAGACGAGGTAGAGAAAGAGAGCGAGAAGAGGGAAATAGAGGAGGAGGAGAAGGAGGAGGTGGAGGAGGAGGAGGAGGAATAATGAAAGGGGAGGAATAGACGGTGGAGGAAAACATAAGATTGAGGAATATTAAAAGAGGAATTAGAAAAGGAAGGAAGAGGCGGAGGGGAAAGATATGGAGGAGGAAGATGAGGAAGAAGAGGAGGCGGAAAAGCTGGAGGAGGAAGACGAAAGCAAGAGGAGGAAGAGGAATATGAGGAGGAGAAGGAGGAGCAGGAAGAGGAGGTAGATGAGGGTTGGTGTGGTCACTGTGGTGGTGTTGTTCGTTGGTTTCCATGGGTCACGAAGAAACGGACCGTGATATGTTGTTGCATAAAGCGTCGACATGTAGGGTCCTCCTCCTCTTCCTCCTCCTCTTCCTCCTCCTCTTCCTCCTCTTCTTCCTCCTCCTCTTCCTCGTCGTTGTCTTCGTCGTCGTCACCGTCGTCTGTGTCGAGTGGCGGCGGATGAGGAGAGAGGGAGAGATTCGATGGAGATTCGATCTCTTCTTCTACTTTGTCATTATCAGTTCACACAGTTCATCGTATGACGTCTTCTCCTTCTTTCCTCCTTTTACTTCCCTCCGCTTCCTCCTTCCATCCTCTTCCTCCTTCCCTCCTCTTCTTCCTCCTATTCCTCCAGCTCCTCTTACTCCTCTTCATCCTCTTCCATCTCTCACTTCTTCTCTTCCTTCTCCTCCTCTTCTTTCTACACCTATTCCTATTCTTCTTCCTGATATTTCGCCTCCTCCTCTTCTTCTTCTTCTTACTCCTCCTCTCTCCTCCTTCAACTTCTCCCCTTCTTTCTTCCGCTTTCCTCCTCCTCCTCCTCCTCCTCCTCCTCCTCCTCCTCCTTTTCTTTCAACTCCTCTTCCTATACCCCAATAATTCCTATTGTTACTCCTCTTCCTCTTTCTCCGTTTCCTCCTCCTCATATTCCTCTCCTCCACTTCTTACTCCTCCTCCTCCTCTTCCTCCTCTTCTTTCACCTCCTACGTTTCCTTCTCCTGCTGCCTCCTCCTCCTCCTCCTCCTCCTCCTCCTCCTCCTTTCCTTCCTCCTCCTCTTACTTCTCGTCTCCCCTCCTCCTCTTCGTCCTCTACTCTCCTCGCCGGAAGTCTCGAGTGTCGCATTCGAATGGCATTGTGGGAATTGAACTTCCGTTGCGAGTGCAAACGTCGGTAAATACGCCGTTCGCGGTGGCGAGCCTAAGTGAGCGGCGACTGAGCAAGTGAGCGAAGAGCGAGTGAGCAAGTGAGGTCGGTTTATAGGGTGCAGGTCGATAGTGTTTGCGTTGATATTGAACGGTTGGTGGCATTCGACGACTCGACAGTCAGCGATGGCTCGGTTTCGTCGCCAGAGGGCCGAGTGTATGTTGTGTGCAGTGCAGGAAAATCAACCGAACTCCGTCTGATGAACTAATCGCTTTTAAATATAGCTATAAAACATCTCTTTGTGTGTGTGTGTGTGTGTCTGTGTGTGTGTGTGTGTGTGTGTGTGTGTGACTCTCTCTTCGTGTCTCTCTCTGTCTTTCTCTCTGTCTGTTTGTCTCTGTCTGTCTGTCTGTCTGTCTGTCTGCCTCAATCTCTCTATCTCAAGATCTCTGTCTGTTTGTCTCTGTCTGTGTCTCTTTCTTCTCTCTCTTTCTCTTTCTCTCTGTCTGTCTGTCTCTGTCTGTCTTTATCTCGGTGCGTCTCTTTCTCTGTCTGTCTGTCTGTCTGTCCGTGTGTATCTCTCTGTCTTTCTTTCTGTCTGTCTGCCTGCCTGTCTCTCACTGTCTTTCTCTGTCTGTCTCACGATCTCTGTCTCTATTCATCTCTCTCTTTCTCTTTCTCTGTCTGTCTGTCTCTCTATCTCGGTATGTCTCTGTGTCTCTCTGTGTCTCTCTATCTCTCTCTGTCTGTCTTTCTCTCTTTTTCCGGTTGTTGAGTTCCATTCGTTTGCAGGATTATGGTAGCATTGATCCAGTTTCGAAATACATGCGACTGTCTTCTTCGATAACTTCTATGGCGCCCAGCTGTCAAGCAAAACGATGAGCTGAGAACAGAGTAGCTTATTAATTACAGGTAACATTGTTGTCGCCGTCATCCTCGTCGTCGTCGTTATCATCATCATCATCATCATCATCATCATCATCATCATCATCATCATCATCATCATCATCATCATCATCATCATCATCATCATCATCATCATCATCATCATCATCATCATCATCATGATCATCATCATCATCATTTATATATATATATATATATATATATATACAGAGAAACAGAGGTAGAGAAGACGAGGCAGATAAAAGATGGGGAAGAAGGGACGAAATAAGGGAAGGGATAGCAGCGATAGGAAGGTACAGGTAAAGAGAAGCAACAGTGGCTTTTCGACAAAAGGACATTTTGCCGAACTAGCGCCTATAGATGTTCTGAGTGCCAGATTCTAGTGAGAAGGAGGAGGAAAGAGACTAAGAGAGGCTACTCAGAAATCTCCAAAACGAAGTCAAAGTTCAGAGGTCAACGAGGGTAACACCATAGCTGATGGGCCTTGGTTTATGTGTAGCCCTCATTATTGGCGCCCAATAAGAAACTGCACATGCCATGTTCGAAACAAGCAAAACTTTCATTTACTCGTGATCCAAATCTGGCTCAGGGCGCGCTCCGAGCTTTCGGATAAAACCAAGAAGCGGAACAAGCGCGAAACGGCAGACCGAAAGAGATAAGTATCATAAGTGTCGCCCGAATGTTGACGAATTTCGTTGTGAAATTAGCCATCAGGACGATTTTTATGAGCGTGCTCTGGTGACCCATCTGTGCCATGATTAGACCGAAAGCTTTCGGGTGCTAAAAAAATTGTATTCGTATTTTTATGCATTCTTGTTTCAATATTTACTAAAAGTACTTTATACTTAAGCACAATTTTTATTCTAAAACTCTATTAACATCCCGCAGGCTTAGGCCTATATGCGAATTGGAAAATGACGGTTCACTCGCTTGCCATTCGAAGTTCTATAATTCTTAACAATTATAGAAAATGAGCGCCTCCCGTAAGTCACATGTGGGATAGGGAAGCTTTACTTCGCAGTGTCTAAAGTGTGTGTGCGTGTATGCGTGGATGTGTGTGTGTGTGTGTGTGTAGGTGTAGGTGTGTGTGTGTGTGTGTGTGTGTGTGTGTGTGTGTGTGTGTGTGTGTGTGTGTGTGTGTGTGTGTGTGTGTGTGTGTGTGTGTGTGTGTGTGTGTGTCTGTGCACGCGAGTAGGCCTGGGCTTAGCCGGCTCTATAGACTCTGCCACGGAGCTCACTTCCGGAAACGTTGGCTCTGCTAAGTCTGTTTTGGCATTTAGATCTCGACTAAAACATAGACTTTTCTACTTCATTGACTGATTTCCTGCGTGGATTGTTTCCGTGTTTTCTCCGTCCCTTTCTTAATTTGCTTTCAGCCGGAATTAACTTGCAACTTAGTTTTCCTACCGGTTTTGCCTTGTAGCGATCAACAACTGCATGATGCCTTGAACATCCTTATACGATTTCTCAGATTATTTATTATTATTATTACGTAGGCTGTGTGTGATAGCATGACCAGGGTCGAAGTTACCAATAGGCCCTATAGGCCCGGGTCTAGGGCGGCAATATCTTGGGGTGGGAGCGGTATATATGCCACCCTTCAGCTGTTTTAAATAAGTAATAATATGCCGACAATTTTTAAATAAGTAATTAAACTTTCGGCGGTATTATAGCGGGCATGTCTGTACATTGAAATATATTCGAATAAGTGCAACCCTTGAATTTATATAAAATATACTATAAATCATTTAAAATCCAAAGAATCCCAATAAAAAGAGCATCCATACAGACCAATTCTCATAGTTTGACGCACTGTACGAGTGAAAAGTGCGGTTACGTAAACTAGGTCTGACACTGAATTTTCGTTGGGCCTAATACCCACAATCAAATCTGTTTAAATGTGTTTTTTTTCAATTACACTAAATTTCTTTATTAGTAATTTCATTTATATGTTGAGTTTGTGCAAGGGCGGCATTCAGTGTGGGCTTATAGGCGGAAGACTACTAAATCCGGCCACGAGTATGACAATAGGGCTATGACTGTGTAATATTTGTGACTACTAATCTGTATATTTGTCAACGTTATTTTCCTACTGGCGTTCGTTATTAATTTTAAGGGTCTGAAAGAACGTACCCCAGGAGCTGTTGCATGAAATTTAATTCGCTGCACAAAAATAGCGACAAACATGAGATCCGATTTCATTTTCTGCCTTCTTGCTTGCATTGTATCACAATGCGGCAACCTCACGACAATATAATGTACTAGCATAATGGGATTTACATGCGTCGCTTTTGTAACAAGCGAACTTAGTCGCAGGATCGAATTAAGTTGAACCGGGGGCAGAACAAACATGACGGGCTAATGTTTTTAAATCCCTGAATGTTTTTGAAGGCTAACACAGCGTTCGATCGACCGTATAGGCGAACAGTTGGCGTCCTTCGGGCTTTATTCGAACGCCGTGCCATGTCTTTCAGAGCGGGCATCGATGATACACCTCCGCGGACGACGTTTACATACACCGCGTTACCTCACCGAAGCCACTTGCACCGACTGCGAACGGTGGCGTCTGCGGAGCATGAATAGAGCCAAGTGGGAGTCGGTGCATGCGAGAAGTTCCATGCCTCACAGGTGTCAGTCCCGTCCGCTCTATTCAGCCACTATTAATACAACACTCCACTTGAGCCGAGCGATCAATCGACGACGGAACGGAACGTCGGATGAATGACTTCCAAGTCTGAGCCCGGTGCTGCTCAATGGACGCGAATTTGTCAAAATGAACCTGAGAAATAATTGAACCGGGCGCTCTCATGGCTGGGTCGTACAAAATCATCACTCGCAGGCCTCGACCGTCGCCCGGCCCCTATTGCAGCGGGCGCCGACGAACGATTCGCACTCGACGACCCGCAATTTGTCGATTAATTTCCGAGTTTATCGCGCCCCCTACCGCACTCAAGCGCGACGGTGGTGGAGTTCACGGGACAGCAAGATGCGTTACCCGTCGCTTTTGTAAAGCGCCGAAACTGTAACCAACCGCTGTGACACGTGCATGGGCGGCCCAGCTCCGACCGTCGGGGCCTACCTTTCCACCGCCCACCGCCACATTCTCCCCCACCTATCGATGCCGAGGTGTCGTATTATATTGAACCTAAGCACCGCTAAGCAAACGAGACGAACCCGGACCTCGATGACGCATGCGTACTAGCCCGGAAGGAAGAGTCGCTTACGTCACCGCTTAGACAACAATATCTGTGGCTATATAGCTGTATGATTGAGCAGTTTTATGTAGCAGTTTCGTGTGTGCACAGCTGTAGTAACATGACAGTTCGGTAGCAGTCTAGTGTGAAACATCACTGGAATAACTAGGCCTGTAGCCATATAGGTGTTTTTAAAGTAATTTACGAGTGCAAACGGTTCGAGATGTTGTTTTGGTTTCTGAATCGTCGGTTCAGTGAGTTATTGAAATAAAAATTCAGTTCACGTGTGACTATCGATGGAGAGAGAGGCCTAGAGACCTAATTGTCACGTCGAAAGAACATTGGGAAAGTCTGTTGCGCTTCGCAGTTTCTAACTCACCGTCAAAAGAACCGGATACGCTGGGTAACTAATCGGAGAGACACGCACATTTGCCTTAAATCGCTTTGAGGCTCTCCAATATATCGATCCGTAAACGAGGTGGGTGCTTAACTTATTGAACAGTACCATCCGAATGTGAATACAACGGGAGGAGGCGAATGTATGGTTTTACACTGGTTCAAACTATCTATTTAAGGACACAGTTTCTTCTATACATTTCGCTCCCGATTACAGGCTAACCTAAGCTATAATCCAAGAATTTCTCAACTTTAAATATGCTCAAAGTATCAGTCGATGGTCGCTATTAATCAAATTCGTCGTGCATGTATTATTCCAGGTTGAGTCACCTCGAAAGCCAAGAAGGGACCGCGAGAAGACACAGAAATAGCCGACGGAGGAAATGAGTCCAGGAACAGTTTTTAGTCGAAGTTTAAAGGTCAGAACAGACTTTGCAGAGGAACTATTTCCGGAAGAGGGTTCCATAGCCTAGGGCCAGCGACAGAAATGGCGCGCCTGCCGAACGCCGTTCTTGTCCAAGGAACAGTGAGATTGAGAAAGCCAGAAGACCTGGTTGAGTACAGAGAGGTATTTAGAGTCAGCAACTACTGAAGATACCACATTGAAGTGTGGGTCATGTATGCAATCTTGGAAGTTTTTCGCTTTTATGGCCTATGGCTATGGGCAGCAAATGCAGTGCTTTTAGAATCAGTGACTTATGTTCATATTTTTGAGTTTTCCCTCACGGATTTAGAATATCACTCTCATGCAGTTTCGCCCTGCATTTTGTATGCATTGATCGAGTAAGATCTTTCACCACCGATGCCCGTTTGAATGGATTCCACGCCCTTTAAGGTCCGCATGTATGGACCGTGCATGTATCTATGAATGTATTTTTTTTATGTAGGCCTATGTATTCATGTATGAATGAATGAATGAATGAATAAGCCTACGTGTAGGCCTGTACATAATCTTGTAGCTACTACATGTATGTCGTGTACTAAAGTTTACGCAAGCAAAAAATCCATGACGCTACAATATTAATTACTACCTCAAGACTTCTGCTAACAACTGCTTTGACCATCGTGACGGTTGGAGTCTGAATAATTATATTAATCTTCTTGACATAATTATATTCGATACAAACTCTACTGATATTTAAATGAGGAAGGGACACCGCTAAGTAGGCCTAAAAAATTAATCGTACTGAAGAATTGCTAGAGCTAAAAGCTGTGAAAAGAGCACCAGTAGTAATCCATTGTTTAACGATATCTTATCGCTACAAAGGCCGTTGACGTCTTTAAAGTTCATTGATATAGTTCAGTTCATCTTCATATCTTTCTTCCATCAGATTCGTTTGCTTCTCTCCAGGTGGTTTTCATGTCTGACAGGTTGTTGAGATGGTGATGTTGGGCAGGTGGTTGGTGTTGAGCTTTGATAATACAGGGTGGGCCATTAAAAATGAGATCAACGCGTTCAATCTGAACTATTTATTTAATTATTATATTTTTTCTTGTCAAAATGCAAGTAATTTGTTGCTAAATGTTAATTTAAAGGAAGTCAGAAATTATATTCTGTGTGTCCGCCTCGGTTCTGAACATTTTTCTCTAAACGTCTGCACTACTCGTTAATGTTCCTGTCTATAAATCGCTTGGGACATTTTTCGCCACTGCTCAACAATGACCAATTTCAGTTGTTCATTTGCTGTAAATTTACCACGAAGGTAGACTTCTGTTGGAGGGCATCCCAAAATAACATAGTCTACCGGGTTTAGGTCTGGGCTTTGTGGGGGCCACATGTCTGGTAAGAATGAAGGTGACAGCGTTTTTTGCTGTGTGTGAAGGAACTCCGTACTGCTCCAATTGTAGCGATTACGTCTTGCTCGAATATCAGGAAGTAAACCTTTTCTGGAACGTGATCACGATAGTATTCACAGTGTATTTTGGCTCCGGGTTGAACAAATTACATGTAAATTATTTTTCCCATCCGAGACACACCGACCGAAACCATGGTGCTGCGATTGAAATGTCCACGTTCACGTACAAGTCTTGTTGCTGGAATTTGCTTTTGCTTTCTTGCATCAGAACCTACACGATCATTTTGAGAATTAACTGTTGTGGCAGCTTTAAATGTATTTTCCTCTTTGAACCAGTGTTTTAGTTGTCGGGGGGTTGGGGGGTTCAACCCCCCTAGTTCTCTTTCTAACCCCCTCAGCTAAGTAACTGAAAATATGTTGGGGGGTTACTTTACTACAAAAAACTGGTATTTTGTCTATGTGATTATGTGATTTGGCAATCTGCAAATTTTTGACCCCCCAGTTGTTTTTGGACAACTAAAACACTGCTTTGAACCAAATGCTTCGTACACTTCTCTCGTTAGGAAACATTTCAAGTAGCTGCTGACTTCGTTGCAGGCGTTTTAATTTGCAGCCTTCGTTTATCACCTTCCCCATCACACGTTTGTATACGCTTTTAGTTGTAAATCTTGCTTCACAATAAAGATGGCAACCGGAATTTGACGAAATATACTTACGTATTGTAAGTGCATCGCAGAATAATTTAGGTTTTACGATTTACTCAAAACACAGTTTGATATCGTATTAAACACGATCGTACGCGATATCTATAATTTTTAATGGCCCACCCTGTATATAGGAATAGATTAATATTTAATATAATTTATATACAACTGATATGGCCATGTGGCTCTTCTCCTTTTTCTTTTTGGCCCAAAGGTTCTTTTGTTGACCATAAGGTTTTTGGGCGGCCATAACAGGCTCTCTGTTCTCCTTTTTAATATTGATTTTATAGCCTCAAAGGTATACACATTTTTTGGTGGCCTATAGGCTCGTTTAAAAATGTTTGAAAAAAATTATTTACAATATTTACAGAGCACCAGCATATTCACGAGCGTAAGAGTAGTTGTCAAAAATACCATGCATGTAAATGATCAAAATCCGATTATATATATTTATATATATGTGTGTATATATATATATATATATATATATATATATATATGTATAATAAACATATATAACGCCCCTTCAAGAAATCTACCCAGAGGCGCTCCCGACCCAGGCCCGGTCAAAAAGAAGTCTTAAGAAGGCCATAGAAAGTTCAAAGTAGGCCTACTTGAGAGGGAGAAAGTACCTGAGAGGTCCCTATATAGGGAGAAAGAAGACCAGAGAAAAGGAGCTGCAGTCATGATGGGCTTAGGTTGATATAAATGGCAAGACGGGTTGGATCGATCAAGCTATGATTTCTTGAAAAGGAGGCACATTAGTTTTGAATGAGAAACATGAGGAGTGACAGACAGAAGCTCGAGATAGATGATACAGAATGTGAAAAGTAAAAGATGCAAATGTAGACGTTTTTCTATAGCGGTCGTATTGCCTTGACCCTGCTCACTTTTGATCGGTGATTCTTCACCACCGCTGCCCGTTTGAATGAACACCACGTCCTTTTAGGTCCTCATGTACGGACTGTGTTAGCCAGAGATTTAAATCTGAAGTAGTGCCATTCTTGTGTGGAATGACCCCTATCTCCGGCAAGCAAACTGGAAAGGAGATACATGCTTTGTGTCACTTTTGTGTGGTACGACAAGTGACAATTTAAAATGATAACGAGGCGGCCAGTGGCGGTTTTAGAGCCCCCTATACATATTTAACCCCCCAGTTTAACTTTTAATTAGCCATACATTTCATACAATGTTTGTTGGTAACAAAGCCTGGTTACAGCCTCTGTGTACAATACAGTGTAGGCCTATACTGTATATGTGTATATGTGTAGGCCTATATGCGTACAACAGTGTGTACTAGAATCCTTTTGGAGCGCGCACATACATAAATTAATACAAATGGATCAATTCACTGTGAGAAGCAAAAAATAAAAGCTGATGAGTAAAACGATGAACTTTTCGACTGGAGGGCTAAAGCAATTTTAGCCCACCCCAGTTCAAAAACTCTAGAAGCGCCACTGGAGGCGGCCTATACTTTGTCTTGAAGTTAGCAGACCAAATAATTATAGATAGTTTAATAATGGAAATGTAACGTAACCAAGTTTCACATCGTCTGTCGCGCACTAAAATCTTACGATATGCATTATTTTTCTGTGCAGGACTGCGCCCTGAAAAGGTGAAAATAGAAAAAGTCAGCTAGATGCCTGAAATGGCATCAGGAGGTGAATCGGTCGGTGAGTCGTGGTTTGCCCTGAAGAAGGACGAATTCTACGTCATCCTCGACAGCGTTCTGACGGAAATGACGAAATGTGACGAGCGGAATAACGTTTCCGGATGTATTGAACTGATCAAACTGCTCAGCGACAACGGAACTACTACTAGCAATGTTAACGATCAACTTCCGACATGCGACGGTAGCGGAGATACGAAACTAGCGGACCGCCTCAATCCGAACCAGACAGGTAACAATAGCAGTGGATGTATAGGAAATTCTGAGGATAATAACACAAATGGAAAACTGCCTAACTGTAATAAGACACCCGTTAACTGTAAGGTCAATGGAAGACGGTTTGGTGATAATACTCAACTAAGCATTCGCAACGGTGTAGATTGTAGAAGATATCTGAACAAGGGTAACCTCCCAAGTGCAACTAGTATGGCCAGACGGCCCCCGGGGACACGCGACAAAGCGGCGTCGAGACTGCAAAGACCTGGAGTAGTCTTCTCCAAGGAGGGTGTCCATGGAAGTAAGACCAGTCACAACGGAAAAACAAGAGACGTCAAAGCGAGCCTTTTCCATCCTAATCGAATCGGTACAAACCACGGACTCCAGAACATCTACTTCAATTCAATGTCCAGTAACAACCAAAACGGTTTCAATGCAAAACTGTCCACAGTTTCAGCGTCAAGACATCAACGACAGCTCGCAAAACCCCACGAAATACGACTTCAAAACAAAACTAAACTTCTCTGCTCTGAACCCTACCACGACGCTCGTGTTAGCTCCAATCGTCCGAGCACAGAGCATCGTCAACATCAAAGCTCAAACAAGCAAACGTATCCGGGGCTCTGCGCAAAAATGAAGGCTCACAATTTCGACAGAAATACGTCAGAACACAGCATCATACATACGTCCGTGGTGTCAAACACACCAGAAGACCAGAAGTCCTGTCCAGAGACGAACAGTGTCGATCGTCATATCAGCGACTCACAACCAGAACTACGAAGTCTAACGCCTTTCCAATTAACTCCAATGGTTGATCGACAGTTCTTGAACACGACGGCAAAAGCTCCCAACAGCAAATGGACTCCCGTCGACAAAACCGTCATTAACAACATACTCGACGATATACTGAGCGGTGATGATAGTCACTCGCCACTGCAAACCGATCTCCAAGCATCTAGAAACAACAATGACGTCGACAGACTCAACGATGACGTGAACAAAACAGCAGGCGGATTCGTTTTCCTCAATGACGTCAAAGTGGAAAATCAGAGTGACGTCACAATGGACAACACGATAACCGCTAACCTGGGTAACAACGGCGTCATCGCTAACGTCGGTCGACTGGTTGACGTCAGACGATTTGACGTCAGTCAGATGTCATTCAAGTGGAAGTCGCAGCTACTGTGGCGTATGCGACATGACAAAGTGTCACAGACGCCTCTGTCAAGCCTCTGTCTGACGTAGGGTCAAACGTGACCCCCTTTAAATCGATCGCGGGCACAGATGTCATCTTGACTTGAGTCAAAGGCGTCACGCATGTATAGGGTACACGTGTAACTTCATCTCATTATATTGTAATACACTAAACAGTTTGCAAACCGGTGCAAAAGAATGACGCTATTGTTTGCCTGTCACGAGCAGATGTAATAGTATACGGATAAACAGAATCATCGGGATAATAATAGATCATGTTCTCATTGTTAGGTTACAATTCTCCCCTCGATTAGTAAGTTACCTTCTGCATTTACTTGTGCAAGATATATGTGCATTCCTACCTACCTACCTACATACATACATTCATACATTATACATACGTGTACAAAGATACACATACATACATACTAGGCCTTCATAAATAAATAGGCTTACATAGGCCTAAACAAATAAATACATACATTATACATACATGTACAAAGACATACATACATACTAGGCCTTCATACATACATAGGCCTACATACATACATACATACATTATACATACATGTACACAGACATACATGTATACATACATAGGCCTTCATACATAGACCTACATACATAGATAGGCCTACATACCTACGTACGTACATACTTACACACATGGACATTATATTAACAGACACTTGCATACACACATGAATGCGTTTACGTATAAACTTACATACATAAAATACATTTGTGAAAAGAATACATTCATATATTCCTATACATATATAGTACATACATACACATGTACATACAAACACACACATACGTGCATCATGTTACATGCATGCATGCATGCGTACACACACATATATAGAAGTGTAAGAACACATACTCCTACTCCTAAGCTTAGTCACTCAGTTCCATACAACATGCATCCAACACCTTGTGCATATATGTCCCTCCCTACATCGCCTGCCAACCTCTGAACCTCTCCCATGAATCCTCCATCCGGAATTGAACCCGACACTGCAGTCTCTGCCTTAACGATTTGCCTTCATACAGCATTCGACTATTCATCGGTTCTGTCCAGTTTGCTTAATGACACTCTGAGTATCGGAAATTTAAGAAAAATAAAACTCTACTTGTTAAAATATTGCTTCAACATTGCGAACACAATTGTTTATTGTTTTACGGCATATAAATAAATTGATACACTACATATTGTACTATATATATATCAGTTTAAACAAATGCATGTGTGTATGTAAAACATCTTTCTTTATACATATATTATATAGATAAGAAATATGTAATATATAGAATATTCTGTTCCTTACGTACTATGTATACTTTTATATGTGAGAAAAATGCAATATATGGAATATACATAAAGATGTAATTTGTGGTTGGAAGCTGCTGGGAATACCTCAGAAGCAGAGCTCTAACGACTGGAATAAATGCATCCTAATCTGGGAAATGGTCGCAACCAGTAAGGGAGTTCCCCTGCAAATCATTCTTATATATATTATATATATATATTATATATATATAAAGTAATTTGCAACATATCTATAATATATGATTTGCAATATAATATGATACACTGTGTATATATACATATATATAATATATATTTATGTATATATATCATAGATATTTTTGTACATTTCATACAAAACTTGCGTACTATGTATATACAATCAGGCATTAACATGTTTATGATCTGGTAATGGTATTGCTTTTACTGCGAGATAAACTGCCATGCATAAACAAGTGATGTTTATTGCTGAAGAACAAGATGAAGCTTTACATCAGAATAACATTCATTGAGTCTGTCTATGACAACAACACCATCTATTAATGACGGCATAATAGATGTTTCGCATAAAAGGTTTATTCATTTGAGTAATATTGTTTTCAAGTAACTATCCTGAATCCTACTAAATACCCAAAAGCACTTTTGTGAGGTACTTAGAATTCCCTATATTGAGTGTCTTGATACATAAATGCATACATTGTTATAATTATTATTAATTTTATTATAAACATTATCAGACAGCCATTTATAATGCACACAATTAACGGAAAGTCCCAAAACAATTAATGAAAACTCTAATTGTAATTATTATAAACACAAGCATAAACATAACAATAATAACAACAATAATACTAGAGAGGATTATGATGATGATGATGCAACCCTCGTACCCTGATAGTCCGGTAGGACTATTGTCTGAGATGTTTGCTATAGGCACCCTGGCTGATTCTACCTACTCTACCTCCCCGGAGTCAGTCTCTAAGGAATTACCGACTGACTTGATGACTTAGTGACTTAGTTAACTAACCGTATAGATGTTGAAGCCAACGTATTTTCAACGCTACGTTTGACTTACTAACAGACGCCATTTTCGATTAAAACGATTGCATGACATCATGCAAAGTTGCAGACACCACTGGAGCAGGTAGAAAGTAAAGAACTGGTGACCTGACATCGACTGATTGATTGTTAGTCTGCTGCACAGTGACTCGTACCTTATAAGTGTTGCTCCCAGCCTGCTGCTGATGTCTTCGCCAAAATCGAAACTCGGAGACCGCGATTAAAACAATACGCAAAATATTAACGTGAACGAAGTCGCTAGCAGTCGATAATTTAGCGGCTCGTTTCGACTTGAGGCTTAGCGGCGGCGGCGATTCCGGGGACTAATTTGAGATGTTCCAGCGTACTGACTGACTTATCGTCAACAGTAGGCCTACAATCAGATTTTGCACCATTAGTGAAAGCGAATATTTTGCATGAAAATCGATAAAATCTTCGGAAATTAAAAAAAAGCATGCATGTACCTGCACAGTAGAAATGTTCAGAAACGGGTATTGAAACTGAATAAAATTTGTTTATGCCAAACACCTCCATCCATGTAGTAGAGAAGATTGAACAAGCTGCTGCACGACGACAATGCAAAATCTATAATAATGAAGATTGGAAATTAGAATTCACAACATCTTGCACGACACTGCAAAGAAAGCACAGACCCAGATTAAACAG
This sequence comes from Allolobophora icterica, assembly GCA_963556255.1. Taxonomy (NCBI): domain Eukaryota; kingdom Metazoa; phylum Annelida; class Clitellata; order Crassiclitellata; family Lumbricidae; genus Allolobophora; species Allolobophora icterica. The sequence goes on along the minus strand of OY744602.1, from coordinate 93,234,293 downwards.
TATATGCAATAAAGCTGTGACACTGATTGTATCCTCAATTATTATTATTATTATTATTATTATTATTATTATTATTATTATTATTATTATTATTATTATTATTATTATTATTATTAGTAGTAGTATTATTATTATTATTATTATTATTAGTAGTAGTAGTAGTAGTAGTAGTAGTAGTAGTAGTAGTAGTAATAGTAGTTATTTTATTGATATCATCATCATCATCATCATCATCATCATCATCATCGTCATCATCATCATCATCATCATTTCTTTTGTATTGTCTGAAGCGCCATCTAAGGGCTGACAGCACGATGGCAGTATGATCATGCAGGCCTAATGTCCTGGAGAGTGAGATGGCATTACGTCGTTATTATTCTTACTACTTACTTACTCATTCACCGGACGAAGAAACGATTCCTCAGCACCAAGAGATATCTGCAGAACAAAATAAGTATTTACACAGCGTCTTTGTCTAATGATTAATCACCCGTTGATTAATCACCTGCACATAAGCGTAGACTCTGGGAGGGGGCAGTCGGGGCACGTGCCCCCCCCAATAATTGAGATGGACTGTGCATCCAATGCACCAAGTGTAGCATAAATAGCCAAATTCCCCCCCCCCCAATATTTTGGACAAGTTTACGCCAGTGCCTACACAGCTTCACCTGAATGACTTGCTCAAGTTCGTACATGAAGCGATTATCTTCTGGAGAATCGAATCTATTAGTATACATGTCAATCCCTCGCGTTACAAGGCCAACACTCAACCAATCCGCCATCCAGCATCATACTATTCATACACGTATAATAACTCGGAAAGTAGAAGCCTTCACACGGACAAAGCAATGCAGATAGAGTATTTAATTGAACGGGGCAATTTCTTGATCTTCGACAGACCAAGAAAGGTATAGCTATAAATCAGATTTAAATCGGCGCATATCAGTGGAGAAGTCGGAAGGAAGCATATGGGTCAGGCTATACATAGTCGCTCAGTCAAAACAAAGACTGTACAGGTGCTAACATAATTCATGCTACTTTCTTCAAATGAATGGAAAACAGGAAATAACACAATCCTAATCGTAATCTCCAAACTTCTAAATCACCGCTCAAAGGCCAAGCGCAGGGCACCAGCCTATTCACGAGCGCTACGTCAAATCAAAGGAGTTTTCCAGAGAGTAGTCCAAAAGAGGTCCGAGTCCGTTTTCTGAGGCCAGATCAAGAAAGGCAAGATAGAAGCATCTATAGTGGCTAAGTTGGGCGTCGGTCTTGGCATCTATGGACTACCGGGTCTACCCCACTGACCAGTGTTTAATCTAGGCACCTCTTGGGGGTAATTTTCCCCTCCCAGGATTTATGTTCCCCCTCCCACAGAAATTTAACAAAATAATAATAGTTTTGACTTGTTGTTGACATCATAATATTACATGAACTATTTTATGATATAATGATATTATATACTGTTATAATATATGACACTATCATATTATAATGAGTATAATCTACTGTTAACATAGTATTTGTACACATATAATATTTGTACAACTTATCTTTAAAAATATCAAAATATCAAATTTCAAATGTGTTGTTCCTTGAACATTTAGTAAAACTACATCATTACTAAATGGCTTCCCGATTCGGAAGTTGAATCCTTCTTGCTTGGTTTGTGTACCATTTGTAAACTATTTCTGCTACTGGTTCGTGGTGAGCAGTTCAGGACCTTCTTGAGCAATAAGGATAAGCTGATCCACTCCTATCAGCACTGAAATCATAGAACAATTTGCTAAGATGACAGCTTAAAATGCTACCATTAAAGTGTGGAAATTCAAAATTTTTCCTGATTTGGGAAGGGGCACATCCCCCTCCGTAAACCCCTCCCATCCTCGGCGCTGCGCGTCTCAGCAATCTTCCTTCGGCCGCACGTTCGTCCCCTCCCCCAAATACCTTGATTCCCCCAGAGGAGGGGGACTAGATTAAACACTGCCCACTGACAAGACGCAGCGCTCGTGAATAGCTGGTGATCTGCGCTTAGCTTTCAAGTAGATCCAAATTTAGAGTATCAGATTCAAGCGTCCCTGCGAATTAGTCATACTGAACATTGAAACGGATCAAACGACAAAAGTCTGTCTACCGAATGTGTGCACTTCTAACGTAGCCTGAAAAAGTGACCAAAGCAGCAGTCGACCATAACAGCAGACAATCACCGCAGTAGACGACCAAAGCAGCAGTCGACCATAACAGCAGACAATCACCGCAGTAGACGACCAAAGCAGCAGTCGACCATAACAGCAGACAATCACCGCAGTAGACGATCAAAGCAGCAGTCGACCATAACAGCAGACAATCACCGCAGTAGACGACCAAAGCAGCAGACGACCAAATCAGCAGTCGACCATAACAGCAGACAATCACCGCAGTAGACGACCAAAGCAGCAGTCGACCATAACAGCAGACAATCACCGCAGTAGACGACCAAAGCAGCAGTCGACCATAACAGCAGACAATCACCGCAGTAGACGATCAAAGCAGCAGTCGACCATAACAGCAGACAATCACCGCAGTAGACGACCAAAGCAGCAGACGACCAAATCAGCAGTCGACCATAACAGCAGACAATCACCGCAGTAGACGACCAAAGCAGCAGTCGACCATAACAGCAGACAATCACCGCAGTAGACGACCAAAGCAGCAGTCGACCATAACAGCAGACAATCACCGCAGTAGACGACCAAAGCAGCAGTCGACCATAACAGCAGACAATCACCGCAGTAGACGACCAAAGCAGCAGTCGACCATAACAGCAGACGACCAAAGCAGACGACCAAAGCAGCAGTCGACCATAACAGCAGACAATCACCGCAGTAGACGACCAAAGCAGCAGTCGACCATAACAGCAGACGACCAAAGCAGACGACCAAAGCAGCAGTCGACCATAACAGCAGACGACCAAAGCAGACGACCAAAGCAGCAGTCGACCATAACAGCAGACGACCAAAGCAGACGACCAAAGCAGCAGTCGACCATAACAGCAGACAATCACCGCAGTAGACGACCAAAGCAGCAGTCGACCATAACAGCAGACGACCAAAGCAGACGACCAAAGCAGCAGTCGACCATAACAGCAGACAATCACCGCAGTAGACGACCAAAGCAGCAGTCGACCATAACAGCAGACGACCAAAGCAGACGACCAAAGCAGCAGTCGACCATAACAGCAGACGACCAAAGCAGACGACCAAAGCAGCAGTCGACCATAACAGCAGACAATCACCGCAGTAGACGACCAAAGCAGCAGTCGACCATAACAGCAGACGACCAAAGCAGACGACCAAAGCAGCAGTCGACCATAACAGCAGACGACCAAAGCAGACGACCAAAGCAGCAGTCGACCATAACAGCAGACGACCAAAGCAGACGACCAAAGCAGCAGTCGACCATAACAGCAGACGACCAAAGCAGACGACCAAAGCAGCAGTCGACCATAACAGCAGACGACCAAAGCAGACGACCAAATCAGCAGTCGACCATAACAGCAGACGACCAAAGCAGCAGACGACCAACGGAGAAGATAACCATTAACCAAGTAACAGACGACCATACAGGCAGACGATCAGAGCAGCAGACGGCCGAAACTACAAACAACAGCAGCAGCAGCAGCAGCAGCAGCAGCAGCAGCAGCAGCAGCAGCAGCAGCAGCAGCAGCAGCAGACGACAATAGCTTATGAGACCGACCTGACGATGGAAAACAGCAATGAATACCAATGAAGCGAACCGGAAATGACGATCGTTTTCAAATACACGGCTGCTGCAGAAATCCAATGACAGAATGGGCAACGAACCAGGGATCCGTGATTCGCAGGTCACAAATATATGGACAAAGGCCAACTACCAGAGTTCAAGAAGCAACGGAAACTTCTCAAAACATCAGTTGCTGGTGTTCAAAAGGGCAACTGCAATTTATCAAAAGACCAACCAATCAACTGCATGAACTGAGCCTTATAGGCTGTAAAAACACTTTTGAACGCAGCGTTCAAAACTGCAAATGCAGTATTCGATCACGTATTTGCCATTATTTCGAAGAGTAATTGTTGCTGTTTCAAAGAAAAGCGCTGGACCAAAAGCGCCACAGTAGGCAGCCCCATTAGCAACTACGAGTACTTCAAACAAGCTACCGCAGATGCCATTGTTTTATACAGAAACAAGCAAAGGACAGAGTTTCTATGAAACACGATTAATCGCTGGCACCCTCTAACTAGTCCCGCACATTTATCAGGCTGGGCAAAAGCATAGACGGACGAGAACATGCGGCGCCAATGCCACCCTTATTTACGGGGTCCTGACAGGCAAATGCCACTAGCAGTTTTTCAACCGAAGCACCATTCACGTCGGCCGTGCACTGAATATATACCACACGCTGCCTTCAACATCGAGGTCCGCTGTCAACCGCTTTTGCCAGCGCTATTTGCTGAAACCTGATTCATTGCAAAGCGCATTGACCATAGTCTGTAGTCTCAGTCATTCGGAAAATTTATATAGCGCAAGGATTAATTCTGGGACACGCTGGCTATGTATCAGAGTATAGCCGGTGCAAAGGAGAAAATTGATGAGCAAGGGAGGATCAAAGAAGCCACCCACACCTAAAACTAAGATTGGGACCACAACATGCAGGCTTGGCCCTCTATACATTCACTTTTGACAAAGCTCCTATTCTGGCTGTCTATATATACTCACACGAAACACTCATAGGCGTAATTTGTGGGGGGTACAAGGGGTACCCGTACCCCCACAATTTTTAAACAATGCCAATGAATATTTTATTATTGTGCCTTCCCAGAGATGGTCTCCATGCGAAAAGTGAAAGTCGAGAAGACATTGGTACTCCCCCCCCCAATTTTTACACCAAAGTTACGCCCCTGGAAACACTCCCATGCCTCGGCGAAACACACCAGTTGTCAAGCGCGAACCAGAAGGTGCATGAAGCATCCCCGAAGTCATGAGAAGATGCCGATCTGGAAGAAAAAATCTCAGTACAGCATAGATATCCCAGCCATTCAAAAATGCACGACTTCTAAAGGAACAACCCGTTCAACCTGGGTCTAATAGTAAAGGGATGCGCAGTTAACCAAACGAAAGACAGGATGATAAAGCATTAAGGATTAAGAAAGTAGGTGCATTATTCGTCCATTGGAACTGCAGACCCACTCGTAAACCCTAATTAGAACCAATGATGCTGTGGCGTTCTC
>OY744602.1:93054542-93228850 GCA_963556255.1 Allolobophora icterica | reverse complement strand
TACCTCGGCCGTACTAATGGTCTATTCCGCTTGCTTATACTCACAAGCCGCCTCTGCCTCAAGATTAGCAGGATCTCTTGCTCGAACCTTACGTGTCAAGTCTAGGTTAACGAGCGCATCAATAAATTACTCGCATGAAACCGTTTCGAAAATATCACTTCCCGGTCCTGAGTACCACAGAACCATCAGCCTCTTAATCTCTTGCACTACATTGCTCAGAGTTTCTCCATGAGCCTGCCTGTATGTGCGAAGATTCATTCGAACTAGGCTTCTCTGTTCTTCGGACCCGTAACTGGCGTTAATCTCTTCATTTACCAAGCTACATATCTCTATACAACCACATCTCACAACAATTGAGATGCGGGCTCCGTTAAAACGTCTCTTAATTGGCCTGCCTTCTATTGGCCACTTCACGAGTTATAGTGAGTGCCTTAGAACTTTGCCAAATACACGGCTACTGCCGTCTTCTCATCATATACTTCAAACCGTATTCCACGGTGGGCCGGTTTATCGCCTCTCGTCTAGGTAACAGGCGTTTTCCCACACGCCTCTTTAAATAATTTCCGTAACAACTTCACGGTCACTCTTCAGTTTCACCTTCTGTGATCAACACTGACCGTTTTCACTTTTTCCTCTAAGTAACGTATTTCTTCCCAGTACGCCCCTTAGGATCCTCCGTATATCTCACGGTCAGTTAACGGCCTGAACTTCAACCTTACCACCGAGGTTGAAGTTAGATATCTGGTACGTCCCCGTGTTCCTGTCTCTGCTTCTCTATCTCTTTCGTAACTGTTATTCCAACCGGACATTTTACAGCGCAATCGACCTCTGTCGCTTTCCCGGTCTACGCCTCGTATCGAATACGTATCTGTGTTCCTGAGCCACTGAAAGCGGACATATTTCATCCACTCGCCGATTACCTGACACACAGAAACTCGCTTTCTGCGCAAAGACATCTCCATATAAAGAAAGTGGTTCTCGTACTTCGAAAACAACACAAAAACTCTCACAAATCATCGAAGGAGCAGAAGCCATCCAACCAAAAACCAGCGAAGAAAATGATCTGGATCGCTCATCACCGACAAACCGTCTCGAAAGCACAAGAAACTACGTGGACAGACAAATGACCAACTCTTCTCAAACGACCGGACGGAAGGGGAGAAGAAACACGCAAACGCGAAGAAACCGTCAACACACAGAGAAACGATCGGAAAGAAACCAGGAACCCAACGAATGAAACCTGGGAACCAATAAACACGCAACTTCCACATGAATTCGGCAGGCAACCCTGGAAAGAACCGCAAACACCAAGAAGCCGCACAGAACACCAACCTGCGGAATCACCCAAAAACGCCAAGGAGATGAAAACGGCAGACGGTAGCATAAACTACCGAAACCTCAACCAGCAGAAACGCATAAACAGAAAGAGGAGAAAAAACAACTCTACCGAAAAAACTCCAACGATTCCAGTTTCTACAGGATGTCCGAAAACTCAGGTTCTACTGCAACGATTTCCTCACACACTCTCGGCCACTATACGCCACACCCAAAAACGTATAGGATTTGTACTGTGTTTAAACTACCGTGTTTCTCCTACCGCTTTCCAACGTACAAGTCGCGGTACTCTAACGTCTTCGAGGGGCCTTGATAAATCAAGCTCGGTCTCTTCGACAGTTCGCTACCAGAACTGTGATCTCGTAATTTGTATCTCTCTAGACACCTACCTCAGTCATCCTTGGAACGAATCTCGACCATTTTCAGAAAACGAACCTTTAATTTGGCCATACTGGGCCCCAGCTTTCGTTTCAATTTCAATAACTGCACCAGGTGCAAACGATTCACAACTACCACACATTCTACGGTGTCTTTGCATATAGTGAGTAACATCATTGGACTCGTCAACTGTATCTTCTAGAATTGCCTGTTATCTACGGTAAGAAAACGCTGGTACCCCACTTCTGGTACCAGTTGTGGCGTTCTCCCGCCCGTCCGGACGCCTGCGCTCTCGTCGCGCCGGGCGGGTTTCCGTGGTGGTGGTGACTCCAGCCCACTGCCCGTCTGGAGCCCCACCAGAGTCACTGCCTTGTCTACTTCCAACGTAAAATGGCTGTTCTCTATCTCTTCCCATAGTGAACGTTCCTATCAGAGGAGATTCAGGATTGGCCGCTTAAGAAAGGCAACACTATACATTTCTGTCTCTGGGTCTGACTCTGCTTCTTCCGCGGTCGCCGGATGGGCAACGTCCTGCAGGATGGCCGTCCTTCAGAACAGGGTTCGTTCTCTTACCAGCAGGAGTCTTCCTCTTTTGTGTGCCTTCTTAGCTACGGGCTTCCTCCAACTCTCCAACTGATCTGAACTTTGACGTACCATTATACATCTCGTGACTCTTTAACTATCGCCATTTATAAGGGACACCAAACGTTTTCTAAGTATCGGGAACAAGGAATACATGCGACAAGTCTCTGCATCACATCGTCCTAGACACCGGTCTATTGGGTAACTGTCAATTGTAACTCTACGCCGTGTCGTCTAGGCACCTGTCCATACGTCTTCCCACCGTACGTATATCTCGCTCCATATCCGTGCAGGGCATACCGGCCTCACACGTATATTATCATGCACCACATTTACGGAGTAAGTTTCCTTACCCGTCTTCTTCTGTTTTGGCAATTATCGACCAAACACAGTGATAAATTCTGCTTCGGAAGAGAGCGGGGTCTCTATGGCACACTGATAGTGAAGGTCCCCCTTCGCTATCTACACACAGAACTTCGTTCCGACCTACGCACGAGGGGGCCCAGCCTCGCACTTCAGTCAGTTCTCAGAGCTGTGTGTTACGACAAGCAAATATGTTTCTACCTGGGTATCCGACTACCCGGACTTTCACGTATCGCTCTCTTGGTCTGCGTTAATGCCCCTTTTACCTGGGGACTCTCGTACACTTCACCTTGGGACTCTGACTAGCTGGGTTTCGCTAGTAAAACGCGAACTTGTCTCTTTCGCACCTGGGTACCCGACTACCCGACCCGAACTTTAAGGTTAATCTCGTACCTTTCACCTAGGGATCTGACCCGCTGTATCTTCTCGTTGCGGCGTATCCCTACCCGGTTTACACAACCTTTTATCTTCTCGCTATTCAGAATTAGTCTGTCTCGAGACCTGAGCAGCGGAGTGGGCCCTTACTCCACAAGCCGTATCTCTTGAACCTGACTCTCTGAATCCAATAGAGAACGTAACAGTTGTGTCTTTTTCCGGGAGCGCACGGACTCGTAGGCTTCGTTTGTCGGTACTTACACTCGATTATGCTAAAGGTATCTGTGGGTAAATATCAGTAGCTTTACCCCGTTATTGCACACAGACCTGTGTAGCTTCCCACCGTGGGAACTTCCCCGAACACCGGAACAGACAACGGTCGGATCGTCCGGATGGTCTCCCGGACGGACATTTGCCGGTAAACCGCGGGAGTAACTATGACGCGTAAAACAGCCAAACCCGGATACCGCGTATTTAGATTCACGGGTTGTTCCTCGATGTTATCGAACGGTACCAACGGGGTCACCCTCCCCGTACAAATCGAACTGTCACCATCGGGGACTTGCCTTCCCCGTTTTCATACAGACCTGTGTTTTCTCTAACTCTCACGATCGGTCTCTCCCCGAGGTTTACTCAGCCTGTTAAACTTCCACAATCGGGATTCAGACCGGCTCTCGATCTAACGGCAGGGTGGGCCCCAAACCTGTCGAATCGGCGGTCAATCCAATACCCAAGAGTGCTCAGTTTTGCTGTAACTCGGGATCGCACTGGTTAACTTTTTATGGACGATACTTGAACTGAGTTATCACCAATCGGGTCTTCGCCCGCGTATCTCTGACGGCTACCCCCGGTCTTTGACCGTGTATCTCTGACTGTCAACAGCGGGACTTTGCCCGCGTATCTCTGACGGCTACCACCGGTCTTTGACCGTGTATTTCTGACTTTCAACAGCGGGTCTTTGCCCGTGTATCTCTGACGGCCAACAGCGGCACTTTGCCCGTGTATCTCAGACGGCTACCACCGGGTCTTTGCCCGTATATCTCTGACGGTCAACTGCGGGGCCTTTCCGCGTGTCTCTCAGACGGTCAACAGCTGGGACTCTGCCCGTATATCTCTGACGGTCAACACCGGGTTTCTGTCCGTGTATCTCTGACGGTCAACTGCGGGGCCTTTCCGCGTGTCTCTCAGACGGTCAACACCGGGTCCTTGCCCGTGTATCTCTAACGGTTACCACCGGGTCTTCCCCGTATGTATCGAAATGTCACCTCACGGGATCTTTTCCCGTCTTTATTGAACGGCCACTGACTGGGTCTGCTTCCCAGTCTTTATCGAACGGAACCGCCGGGTCTTTCCTCGGACTATCGAACGGTTTACCAGTGGGGATGCCTTCCCCGGTCTTTACCGATACAGACCTGTGAGCCTTTATCTCTCACGATCGGTCTTTCTCCCGTATATATCAAACCAGACATCCATCGGTCTTTCCAGCATATATCGAAACGAACATCTACGGGGTCTGCTTCCCCGTCTTTTGATACAGACCTGTTTATCCGTGGGGTCCTTCCCCGTCTTTACCGGTAACCAGTGAACCAGACACCCACGGGACCTTCCCGTCTATCTATCGAACGGAACCGCCGAGGTCGCCTTCCCCGGACTTTACCGATACAGACCTGTGAGCCATTATCTCTCACGATCGGTCCTTCCCCGAATCAGCCTTCCATGATCAGACTCGGTACTGCTCGCGATCTACAACAGAGCGGGCCCTTACTCCGTTGGATCGACGCTTTGCCAGCACTGGTCTGACCGCCTTTGGAGCGGCTGTCACTCGGGAACGCACTGATTAGCCGGTAACCAACGACACTAAAGAACCGTATCGCTGTATATGCAGAGTGCACACATCGCCACTCTACAATATAGGCAATGCACCGTGAGGCAGGGTCTATGTATCTATTTGCATCTATCTGCAAGCTATGGTCTCGCACGTAAAATATATTCGGGCCTCCATACTTACATACTAGCCCATATATACCTTTTCAAATACAGGTGTCTAAGGTATCGAAATCAACCTATGATAATAAGGGCCGCCCTAGCTCTAGGCATTAAATATTGGACCGAAATACGTCTAATATTATTCTAATTAATAATTTAAATCGCTTAAATGGCAAAAACAAGCTAAAACTTACATATTGGCTATTTTTAAATCGCGTTAACGCTACCATCTACGCATCGGCCGCGGGTGCCCTCTGATGCATTATGTCGTCGGATACCGCGTCAACAACACAGCTATTTTTAATAAAACATGCATTCAAGCCCCGTGGCCAGTCCGCCACACTCTCCCCACCTTACTTAGATGCGGAGCATCTCTGACAAAATCGGGGACCTTAATCACTCGTGACACAGAAACATCTCCAACCCAGATCCACTTAGAAAGCAAGGAACCATTGTACCACTGGTTATAGGGCGGAATACCTCGGTCATCTGGACGACTTACTCGGTCAAGTACTCAATCCAGACCCATCCATCTCCGCACCCCGCACGAACGCCAAGTAACGATGATAGCCTGAGCATCTAAGAGAAGCCCATCTCCTGCGAACCGTACTGACGACAGCCTGTTTAATGGTGCTAGAGATCCAAACCACCACCCTACTGGCAACTTGTCTAATCCACCAAGTCGCCAACCTTAACCGGCCCTCTGTCATGAACCTGAGCTCTACCTAACCCATATGGCCAGGAAACCTAGGAGAGAAAAGTCACCAACTATCTCCCGATCTTGCAAATAAACGTTAACTCCTTCACGTCACGCACACCTCCAAAATAAAACAACGGAACACAAATAATCGAACATGGGAAGTGACAGCCGCTTGTGAAAACATTTTTTATGTGTTTCTCGTTTTAATATTTTTTTTGTAGTTTTCTTTTCAAACATATTTTCGTATTTGCACAATTGTCCAACAAGTAGCGAAACTTTACAACACACTGTTTTTCGCTAAGCTTCGAAACAGTAATACCGCAGTATCAGCGCCTATACATAAGATATCAACCCAATGACGTCTTTTCACCAAGGATGACTCCTTCAATTAAACGGTACCACAAGGATCACCGACTACCTTGCAACTCATGCGGTATTAAACATACGCATCACCGAAACATTGTCAACCTGGAAGTGCTCTACACAGAAGCATTGTCGAAAGAACGTTTCCAAAGATCGCACTTCAAGAACACTCCCCTATCAAACCGAATACCAACACTCTTAGGAAAAGGATTCTCGTCAAAAGAAACCTAGACATCGTCTTTCGAACAGTCCATAAAACACCGCAAATAAACCAGAACTAATATCACTACTGTTATCCATTTCTAGGAAAACAGTCCAAAAGAAAATTCTCATCCACAGGAAATCAAAGAGCGTTCTCCAACATAGTCCGTGAAACCCAAAGTAATCACGCGGTAACTAGTGCCTTAGATCATTATACCACTGCGAGAAACAGTATAACAAATGAAACTCCTCATCAAAAAGAAACTGATAGATTGTCCTGCGACATAGTCCAAAAAACCACCGCCATTAAGCGGCAACTAGTTCCGCTACTGTTTCCATTTCAGCATTAGGAAACCAATCCAACCAAACGCTTCATCAAAAGGAAACTTAAAAATCGACCTCCGACAATAGTCCATAAAACCACCGCAATTAAGCGGCCACTGCATCGTCCTGTGATGTAACTCTATGTTTCGGTAACCTGACTTGTAACCTGTGCTCGGTAGGGGATACGTTCCTTTCCCGAACTGAACTCTCAAAGTGGTTAACCGCCGACTGCACTCTTATTAGTTTCGGCAATGAACAGCCAACGCTCTGTGGGTTCCAATTCTAACCCCAAAGAAACAACATGGGACCACCGACCTTTCCTTTCCGGAAACCAAGAGACAACCGCGTGGCCTACGTTCCATAATCGTATCGACACATTCTGCTACACTTCAACGTACAGAACTACCCGGACGACAACATTGGCTTCGGCTGATCCAACATCCTACCTAAGATTCGCCTCTTCACCTCCTCCGGCAGCTCTCTGTGCACACCACCGTCTCATTTGCCCTTTTTGTCCACACTGACACAAACGACGTAATCAGTGTTTCTCCAAATTACCCGGGCTTCTACGGTTCCTATGCACTTCCAGGGGTTCCGTTCCCCTCCCAACTGCCTCCAACCTGGTGAACTCTACTGCGAACTTCCTAATCTCTGCAACCCCGCACGAACGCCAAGCAACGATGATAGCCTGAGCAATAATCCTTGGTGCGAGCAACCACTCTGCGACCGTAGAGAAGCCCATCTCCTGCGAACCGTGCTGACGACAGCCTTTTTAATGGTGCAAGAAATAAATAACGTGAATCGTGCTTCGACGCCAGTCGTCCTTCATCGCATTCTCGTCCTTATCGCATTCTCGAAATCGACATCGAGAAATGCCAAGCGACGATCTCGTTCTCTGTCTACAACGTTGACTTCCCGTTGTCTCTTGTAACGTTACCTCGGCCGTACTAATGGTCTATTCCGCTTGCTTATACTCACAAGCCGCCTCTGCCTCAAGATTAGCAGGATCTCTTGCTCGAACCTTACGTGTCAAGTCTAGGTTAACGAGCGCATCAATAAATTACTCGCATGAAACCGTTTCGAAAATATCACTTCCCGGTCCTGAGTACCACAGAACCATCAGCCTCTTAATCTCTTGCACTACATTGCTCAGAGTTTCTCCATGAGCCTGCCTGTATGTGCGAAGATTCATTCGAACTAGGCTTCTCTGTTCTTCGGACCCGTAACTGGCGTTAATCTCTTCATTTACCAAGCTACATATCTCTATACAACCACATCTCACAACAATTGAGATGCGGGCTCCGTTAAAACGTCTCTTAATTGGCCTGCCTTCTATTGGCCACTTCACGAGTTATAGTGAGTGCCTTAGAACTTTGCCAAATACACGGCTACTGCCGTCTTCTCATCATATACTTCAAACCGTATTCCACGGTGGGCCGGTTTATCGCCTCTCGTCTAGGTAACAGGCGTTTTCCCACACGCCTCTTTAAATAATTTCCGTAACAACTTCACGGTCACTCTTCAGTTTCACCTTCTGTGATCAACACTGACCGTTTTCACTTTTTCCTCTAAGTAACGTATTTCTTCCCAGTACGCCCCTTAGGATCCTCCGTATATCTCACGGTCAGTTAACGGCCTGAACTTCAACCTTACCACCGAGGTTGAAGTTAGATATCTGGTACGTCCCCGTGTTCCTGTCTCTGCTTCTCTATCTCTTTCGTAACTGTTATTCCAACCGGACATTTTACAGCGCAATCGACCTCTGTCGCTTTCCCGGTCTACGCCTCGTATCGAATACGTATCTGTGTTCCTGAGCCACTGAAAGCGGACATATTTCATCCACTCGCCGATTACCTGACACACAGAAACTCGCTTTCTGCGCAAAGACATCTCCATATAAAGAAAGTGGTTCTCGTACTTCGAAAACAACACAAAAACTCTCACAAATCATCGAAGGAGCAGAAGCCATCCAACCAAAAACCAGCGAAGAAAATGATCTGGATCGCTCATCACCGACAAACCGTCTCGAAAGCACAAGAAACTACGTGGACAGACAAATGACCAACTCTTCTCAAACGACCGGACGGAAGGGGAGAAGAAACACGCAAACGCGAAGAAACCGTCAACACACAGAGAAACGATCGGAAAGAAACCAGGAACCCAACGAATGAAACCTGGGAACCAATAAACACGCAACTTCCACATGAATTCGGCAGGCAACCCTGGAAAGAACCGCAAACACCAAGAAGCCGCACAGAACACCAACCTGCGGAATCACCCAAAAACGCCAAGGAGATGAAAACGGCAGACGGTAGCATAAACTACCGAAACCTCAACCAGCAGAAACGCATAAACAGAAAGAGGAGAAAAAACAACTCTACCGAAAAAACTCCAACGATTCCAGTTTCTACAGGATGTCCGAAAACTCAGGTTCTACTGCAACGATTTCCTCACACACTCTCGGCCACTATACGCCACACCCAAAAACGTATAGGATTTGTACTGTGTTTAAACTACCGTGTTTCTCCTACCGCTTTCCAACGTACAAGTCGCGGTACTCTAACGTCTTCGAGGGGCCTTGATAAATCAAGCTCGGTCTCTTCGACAGTTCGCTACCAGAACTGTGATCTCGTAATTTGTATCTCTCTAGACACCTACCTCAGTCATCCTTGGAACGAATCTCGACCATTTTCAGAAAACGAACCTTTAATTTGGCCATACTGGGCCCCAGCTTTCGTTTCAATTTCAATAACTGCACCAGGTGCAAACGATTCACAACTACCACACATTCTACGGTGTCTTTGCATATAGTGAGTAACATCATTGGACTCGTCAACTGTATCTTCTAGAATTGCCTGTTATCTACGGTAAGAAAACGCTGGTACCCCACTTCTGGTACCAGTTGTGGCGTTCTCCCGCCCGTCCGGACGCCTGCGCTCTCGTCGCGCCGGGCGGGTTTCCGTGGTGGTGGTGACTCCAGCCCACTGCCCGTCTGGAGCCCCACCAGAGTCACTGCCTTGTCTACTTCCAACGTAAAATGGCTGTTCTCTATCTCTTCCCATAGTGAACGTTCCTATCAGAGGAGATTCAGGATTGGCCGCTTAAGAAAGGCAACACTATACATTTCTGTCTCTGGGTCTGACTCTGCTTCTTCCGCGGTCGCCGGATGGGCAACGTCCTGCAGGATGGCCGTCCTTCAGAACAGGGTTCGTTCTCTTACCAGCAGGAGTCTTCCTCTTTTGTGTGCCTTCTTAGCTACGGGCTTCCTCCAACTCTCCAACTGATCTGAACTTTGACGTACCATTATACATCTCGTGACTCTTTAACTATCGCCATTTATAAGGGACACCAAACGTTTTCTAAGTATCGGGAACAAGGAATACATGCGACAAGTCTCTGCATCACATCGTCCTAGACACCGGTCTATTGGGTAACTGTCAATTGTAACTCTACGCCGTGTCGTCTAGGCACCTGTCCATACGTCTTCCCACCGTACGTATATCTCGCTCCATATCCGTGCAGGGCATACCGGCCTCACACGTATATTATCATGCACCACATTTACGGAGTAAGTTTCCTTACCCGTCTTCTTCTGTTTTGGCAATTATCGACCAAACACAGTGATAAATTCTGCTTCGGAAGAGAGCGGGGTCTCTATGGCACACTGATAGTGAAGGTCCCCCTTCGCTATCTACACACAGAACTTCGTTCCGACCTACGCACGAGGGGGCCCAGCCTCGCACTTCAGTCAGTTCTCAGAGCTGTGTGTTACGACAAGCAAATATGTTTCTACCTGGGTATCCGACTACCCGGACTTTCACGTATCGCTCTCTTGGTCTGCGTTAATGCCCCTTTTACCTGGGGACTCTCGTACACTTCACCTTGGGACTCTGACTAGCTGGGTTTCGCTAGTAAAACGCGAACTTGTCTCTTTCGCACCTGGGTACCCGACTACCCGACCCGAACTTTAAGGTTAATCTCGTACCTTTCACCTAGGGATCTGACCCGCTGTATCTTCTCGTTGCGGCGTATCCCTACCCGGTTTACACAACCTTTTATCTTCTCGCTATTCAGAATTAGTCTGTCTCGAGACCTGAGCAGCGGAGTGGGCCCTTACTCCACAAGCCGTATCTCTTGAACCTGACTCTCTGAATCCAATAGAGAACGTAACAGTTGTGTCTTTTTCCGGGAGCGCACGGACTCGTAGGCTTCGTTTGTCGGTACTTACACTCGATTATGCTAAAGGTATCTGTGGGTAAATATCAGTAGCTTTACCCCGTTATTGCACACAGACCTGTGTAGCTTCCCACCGTGGGAACTTCCCCGAACACCGGAACAGACAACGGTCGGATCGTCCGGATGGTCTCCCGGACGGACATTTGCCGGTAAACCGCGGGAGTAACTATGACGCGTAAAACAGCCAAACCCGGATACCGCGTATTTAGATTCACGGGTTGTTCCTCGATGTTATCGAACGGTACCAACGGGGTCACCCTCCCCGTACAAATCGAACTGTCACCATCGGGGACTTGCCTTCCCCGTTTTCATACAGACCTGTGTTTTCTCTAACTCTCACGATCGGTCTCTCCCCGAGGTTTACTCAGCCTGTTAAACTTCCACAATCGGGATTCAGACCGGCTCTCGATCTAACGGCAGGGTGGGCCCCAAACCTGTCGAATCGGCGGTCAATCCAATACCCAAGAGTGCTCAGTTTTGCTGTAACTCGGGATCGCACTGGTTAACTTTTTATGGACGATACTTGAACTGAGTTATCACCAATCGGGTCTTCGCCCGCGTATCTCTGACGGCTACCCCCGGTCTTTGACCGTGTATCTCTGACTGTCAACAGCGGGACTTTGCCCGCGTATCTCTGACGGCTACCACCGGTCTTTGACCGTGTATTTCTGACTTTCAACAGCGGGTCTTTGCCCGTGTATCTCTGACGGCCAACAGCGGCACTTTGCCCGTGTATCTCAGACGGCTACCACCGGGTCTTTGCCCGTATATCTCTGACGGTCAACTGCGGGGCCTTTCCGCGTGTCTCTCAGACGGTCAACAGCTGGGACTCTGCCCGTATATCTCTGACGGTCAACACCGGGTTTCTGTCCGTGTATCTCTGACGGTCAACTGCGGGGCCTTTCCGCGTGTCTCTCAGACGGTCAACACCGGGTCCTTGCCCGTGTATCTCTAACGGTTACCACCGGGTCTTCCCCGTATGTATCGAAATGTCACCTCACGGGATCTTTTCCCGTCTTTATTGAACGGCCACTGACTGGGTCTGCTTCCCAGTCTTTATCGAACGGAACCGCCGGGTCTTTCCTCGGACTATCGAACGGTTTACCAGTGGGGTCGCCTTCCCCGGTCTTTACCGATACAGACCTGTGAGCCTTTATCTCTCACGATCGGTCTTTCTCCCGTATATATCAAACCAGACATCCATCGGTCTTTCCAGCATATATCGAAACGAACATCTACGGGGTCTGCTTCCCCGTCTTTTGATACAGACCTGTTTATCCGTGGGGTCCTTCCCCGTCTTTACCGGTAACCAGTGAACCAGACACCCACGGGACCTTCCCGTCTATCTATCGAACGGAACCGCCGAGGTCGCCTTCCCCGGACTTTACCGATACAGACCTGTGAGCCATTATCTCTCACGATCGGTCCTTCCCTGAATCAGCCTTCCATGATCAGACTCGGTACTGCTCGCGATCTACAACAGAGTGGGCCCTTACTCCGTTGGATCGACGCTTTGCCAGCACTGGTCTGACCGCCTTTGGAGCGGCTGTCACTCGGGAACGCACTGATTAGCCGGTAACCAACGACACTAAAGAACCGTATCGCTGTATATGCAGAGTGCACACATCGCCACTCTACAATATAGGCAATGCACCGTGAGGCAGGGTCTATGTATCTATTTGCATCTATCTGCAAGCTATGGTCTCGCACGTAAAATATATTCGGGCCTCCATACTTATATACTAGCCCATATATACCTTTTCAAATACAGGTGTCTAAGGTATCGAAATCAACCTATGATAATAAGGGCCGCCCTAGCTCTAGGCATTAAATATTGGACCGAAATACGTCTAATATTATTCTAATTAATAATTTAAATCGCTTAAATGGCAAAAACAAGCTAAAACTTACATATTGGCTATTTTTAAATCGCGTTAACGCTACCATCTACGCATCGGCCGCGGGTGCCCTCTGATGCATTATGTCGTCGGATACCGCGTCAACAACACAGCTATTTTTAATAAAACATGCATTCAAGCCCCGTGGCCAGTCCGCCACAATGCTTTAAGTAACTAAGTTTTCATTGTAATTAGTCAACCGATGGCACACCAATACCAAGTCGTAATCAGGTAGTGGGCCCGCACTGTGGCACTGGTGACAAATAGCGCCCAGCTCCGGGTTCAATGCGGCCAAACATGGCCGTCTGACACTCAAACATCCGATTCGGAAGATGCGGGATTCCGACTGCAACAGATGCTAATTCATTCACCGGGCAGCTGCAACATAAGGCCACACTGAAGGGAGTCTGGACGATGGTAAGACGGAGGCAGAGGTCACAGGCGGATCACGAGGCTGAATGTCAGCCATGGACCCTCTAATCGAAGTTGGGGTAGGACGCAGTGGCCCAGGATACACCTGTCGTTTGCTCTTTGCACTTGCTTCTAAAACTCAGATGGAGAGAGGGCAGAACGGATGGATGGCCATAGTGACCTCCAATAAGTCCTTGGCAGGGACAGCGGATACGAGGGACATAATAAAATAATAATAAATAATCATAATAATCAGTCTTGTTGTCCTCGAGACCAAGGTCTTGGTCTCGAGTGCACTCGAGTTCGTTTTTAAAAGTCTTGGTCTTGGTCTTGAGACCAAAGGTCTTGGTCTTGAGGTTCAAGGTCTTGGTCTTGGTCTTGAGGCTCAAAGTATTGGTCTTGGTTTTGCAAGACCAAGACCAAGACTTTTGACAATATGAACAGTCATTTAACAAATCGCAAGGATTTTTAAAATTTATCCAATAATTACTAATACATTTGCTTTAGTATTTACACGGTGTGAGTGAGGATTTACTGTTGTTTTGGACATTTATTTTGACTTCCGGTTATTTACCATGGAATGATTTCAAAATAGACTCAATTTGTATATTTGCATCCGGTTCTTGAAAAGCTGCTCTGTGTGCCAGTGAATTCAGCACTGTAGAACGTATTTTTCACATGGCAGAATTTTTATTAGGCCCACAGGTCACGTCTTTGTCAGAAAATTCTGAGCGAATTGGCTTTTATAAAATGCAACAGGCATTTGGAATAACATTTCGCATGAAGGACTTTTGTGAATACGAATTCGGAATTCTCTGCAGTCTGCATTTGGAGTTGTTTTCTTTGAATAAAATAAAAGATTCATGTTTTAATTAAAATAGCAAGTAGTCTGACTTGACATTTTTTTAGTAAGGAATAGAAGTCTGGATGTGGTTGTGATTTTTTAAGTATTTTTCTCGGTTTTGGTCTTGAGTTTCAAAGTCTTGGTCTTGGTCTTGAGGTTCAAGGTCTTGGTCTTGGTCTCGAGGTTCAAGGTCTTGGTCTTGGTCTTGGTCTTGAGGTTCAAGGTCTTGGTCTTGAGGTTCAAGGTCTTGGTCTTGGTGTTTAAGGTCTTGACAACAAGACTGATAATAATACATAATAACAACAAGAGCAGTAGTTACCAACTTAACAGTTTACTA
Source organism: Allolobophora icterica (assembly GCA_963556255.1). Taxonomy (NCBI): domain Eukaryota; kingdom Metazoa; phylum Annelida; class Clitellata; order Crassiclitellata; family Lumbricidae; genus Allolobophora; species Allolobophora icterica. Next base: position 93,214,517 of record OY744602.1, on the reverse strand, counting down.
ATTAATAATATGATATCAATAGACATGTAAACTCTTTTACTCCACAATAATAACAACAACAACAATAATAATAATAATAGAATAATGTATGATAACAATGAAAGTAGAAGGAATAAACTTAATAGTTTGATAAAAATCAATATACATGTAACCCTTTTAAGCTATAAACAATAAGAACAATGAGAACAATGATAATAATAAAATTAATCCAGGATAAAGAATTTTAAAAGATAAAGTGATATAACATGAAAAAGAATTTTAAAAAAATAACAAGATCGATGTGCTAGGCGTCAAATTGGAATCGGAGGCGGTCACTCAGCGAGAGAATTATCGGCCAGAGAAGAGTTGAAAGCTAATGAACTGGGGTCTTACTGAAACAAACAAGCTTCAAGTTTCTGCTTGAAAGATACAATTGATGGAACAGACACATTGCATGAAGGAATGCTGTTGCAGACAGTGGGTGTGGCTGAACTGAAAGCACGTTCATAAATGGCCTTATTTATGTGACTGCTCAGACTCTCGTCCTTTGGCAAAAGATGCCAAAAGAAATGCAATAAATGGCAGCAGAAAAGGTACAAAGTCACTAACTATGACATGAATGATCACATATTCTGAAATTATTTCCTGAGCAATCCAGGTGCTTGGACATTTAACAGCTCATGTGTCATCTATCATTAGCCAAAGAGCCACACACACATTTTACTTGTATTACATCACCTAACACGTGCTATTGAAATTTATTCTCCAATGTTACTTGAGCAGACAAATAGCTTGTCTGTAACCAAACATTACTTCAGGTAACAAACAGGTCCTAAACAATCTATTATCGAATGTATACACCTAGGAAAACTAATAGCATACCGTTCACACAACCCCACTCTAGCAATCACATGCTATTCAATTTATATTAGGTACCCTAATTTACACAACACATACACAGGTGCTATGCCATTTATTACCTCAAGTTACCTGAGCTACCTGTGACGTGTTTATATCACCAAATGCCATCAGCAGCTGGTGAAATTTGTCATAAACTGCACACCAACAATAAAGAAAAGCAGGAGAAATGTAGCAGTCAAAGCCAAGAACTTAAATTTACAAAGTACAAAATTATGCACATTGTGTCTGCTATGTATGAGTAACTGCACAGTTGCTTATGAAATGCTTCATGTCTAGTTTTCAAAAATATAGCCAAAATCACAAATACTTGATTAGTCTGGTGCCCTGTTCCTGTTCAAAATTTTGTGATTAGTCTGGAGCCCCATTCCTTAAAAAAATTGTTTGTCTGGTGCCCTGTTCCATCGATATCTATTTAGGTCTAAATATAGATATCGATGCCCCGTTCCTGTTCAAAATTTTGTAAATAGTCTGATGCCCTGAACCTTTTAAAATTGTATTAGTCTGGTACCCTGTTCCTATTCAAAATTGTGATTAGTCCGGTACCCTGTTCCGTTTAAACATTGTATTACCCTAATTATGTGCCCGGTTCCTGTTCAGAATTGTGTTATCAGAATATTCTGCACAGGATGTAAAAAATTACAAAGAGCTTCTAACAAACATGGAACAGCACAGATCTTCAGTAAAACTTCTTAAAAACCTCACATACAGTTCTCAAACAAAACTCCTCAGACTGTTCAAATAAAACGATTAATTATAGTTATAATAGGTAATCAGACATTTACATGATTGCTTATATTGCATCATTTAGTGAATTGCTCATGCAGTGAGAAAAGAGAGTCACACAAACATTGGAAGTTGCAAATTCCACCACTAGGAATAAATGGATGAAGACACAGGAACCACAGCGGTCTTCCTTTAGAAATTATTTTCTTAGAAATAAGATCAGAAACATAAATAAACAGATCCTGCATATATCACATACAGTTTACCGCCTCTCATGAGTCTCTCTCTCTCTCTTTGAGGTGCTATATAAATTTGCCATTTACATTTACAGTTTCATACATAAATTCAGCTGTATGCTAAGGCACCTAAGCCAGGTTCAGAAGCTACATCAGAAAGTCTGCCATACAACAAAACAAATATCAACCATCACCACCAACACTTCCACCCAACAACTTCAGCTAATGGCAACTGCTTCCTGTGTAGTCACAGGGTGATGAATCTGTTGTTCAATTATGACAGACTGTTGCTATTGGGATCTGTTTGTAGATTTCTCATTAACATAAATTATTAATTTTAAAGGGGTTTTATTTGTTTAAGCATCTTTACTGTACATGAAGGCTGACTGTACATTTTGTTCCTTAAACATTAGAATTGCATCTTCAAGTTATGAAAATAAAAAGTTGTGTCTGCTTTGAATGGAACAATGTAACTGTGTGAAGTTTTCCATGTTGGACATAAAAGAAATTGTGCAGTGCTCAGATTTCATCCCCAACATGCCTCTGGGGCGTTCCAGGGTTCTGTGGAAACTCTTGTCCCTAGAGGGCATCTGGCTGTTTGTGTTCCTGTTCACTGTCAGCTGGGGCAACGGCTTCATGTACAGCAACAGGTTGTTGTCCGTGTTGTTCATTCATGACAGGTTGTTGCCCATGTTGTTGTTCATCTGCAGCAGGTTGTTGATGAAGGGCAACAGGTTGTTGCACATGCTGTTCATTTACAACAGGCTGCTGGACGTGTTGTTCAGCCACAACAGGCTCCTGCACGTTTTGATGCTCCTGTGCAACAGGCTGTTGCACAATTGGCTGTTCATGTACAACAGGTTGTTCCACAGGCTGTTCGTGATGCTGCTGCATGTGTTGTACTGGTTGCTCTCCAGGCTGTTGTCCATGAACTAGAGGTTGCTCATGTTGGACAGGCTGTTGTACGTGTTGTTCTGGTGCAACTTGTTGTCCTTCCTGCTTCTGACCACCTGCAAAAATAAACAGCAAATGCCAATCACAGGTAATCATTGTTGCACGCCTGCATGTCTGTAGGTAAGTATGTATGTTTGATTACCCATTATAATTATGGCTAATCGTATGTATGTATCGATGTATGTATGAACATACAAGGACACTTCAAACAGCACATTTTTAGTACTTCACAAAACAACTACTATTGTTACTGTTTTCCCAAAAGGTACATAATTATGATCCCCTCAGTATGTAAAAAAAAATTATTGGCAAGGACAAGCAGCAACTGGAGCAGCAGCTACTTGCAAGTTCTGGCATAGGGAATGACGTTTTTAAAAACTGAACAACTGTTAAATGAACAACCATAAATGTTTTCAAGAGATTATGATATTACTAAGAAAATGAAGTCGCTAAAACTTCATACCCTGCTCTTCTTCTTCTTCAGTGGCAAAAGTATGTCTACACCAGGAGTTTAATTATGTTCATAATACATAGCTGAAAGACCCATTGTTCAGTAGCAATAGCAAGAATAACAAACAAGTCTAATTATCTCATAAATTCACTGGAAAAACCAATTGTTCTGTTGTCATGGTAAGCATACTCAAGGAGTTTAATCATGCTGACAAATTCACTGGAAAAACCAGTTGCTTAGTAACAACAGAGGCGATTTAATTTAGATATAGCCTAAACTAGGAGTTTAAATCACGCTGATAAATTCACTGGCAAAAAAGCAGTTGTTGAGTGGTGATAATTAGTCTGTATAAGGAGTTAAATGCTGACAAATTCACTGATGAAGACCTGTTGTCCTGTCGCAACAGTAAGACAACCAGATGAGTTGAAGATAGATTCACATTGGTAAAAAACAACCCCGTGTTGATAATGATCATGGGTCTGGTAGCGCTGCTGATAGATGGCATTTCGTTGATCGGGCAAAAGCGCGAAGTTGTTGCCTCCGGTGCCACAGAGTTCCAAGCCATTCATCACGATAAGAATGCATCAGCAAAGTATTTATTAATCCCTTTCATATCGAGGCGATCAATTAGGCCGCGGTGTCTACAGCCCACTATCGACAGCTGCGGCGGTCCTCCGGTGCACGCTCATTCATATCAGACAGCCGCGGCTGCTTCTGTCGCGGCGGCGGAGACAGGCCCATCCGTCCGTCCGTCCGTCCGTCTGTCCGCTTGGCCTCCGTCTGGCCTCAGACTGGCCGAGGCCGGACGGCAGTGGCCGATGGGTGTCGACCGAGGAAAGAGCAAAAAACTGGAGAAGGGGAAAGCCAGCCAGCGCCGCCAGCGCGGATGACAAATGAAGGGATCGAGAGAAGCAGAGGTAGTTAACTATCTTCCATGGACTCCGACTGCTCTCTGGTCAGCATTTCCAGCCAACGTCTCCCTGTATGTCTGCCTCCGTGTTTCTAGTTCTCTGTGTATGTACATCTACGTGGTCAGCATTTCCAGCCAAGGCCTCTGTAAGGCTGCCTCTCTCTGTCACTGTCTTTCCTTCCGTGTCTGTACGTCTACGTGGTCAGCATTTCCATCCCAGGTCTTGCTGGGTCTGTTTCTCTGTCTCTCTTTGTCTCTCTGTGTATCCGTCTCCGTGTCTCTGGTCGTCATTTCCAGTCAACGTCTCTCTGTCCGTCTTATTGTATCTCTGTCACCTTCTCTGTGTGTCTGTTGTCATGTCTCTGTCTCAAGGCCTCTGGCCATCAAGACCAAAGTATGCCTCAGTCCCTCCCTTTTGCTCTCTCTCTCTCGCTCTCTCTCTCGCTCTCTCTCTCTCTCTCTCTCTCTCTTGGTGTCTGTCTCTACCTGTCTGTCTCTCCCTGTCTGTCTTCCTCTCTCCATGACTGAAGCAAAGCGAGAACATTACCATGAGAATAACTCAACACGACCACTTCCACCCATTAGTTCTCCTTCGTCTGGCATAAAGAAGGGCAGCAGTCGGTCGAACAAAAGCCAATCGACCCAGACAACGGACGTTAATACTAATTCCAACAACTCATGCAATTTATTAAAATAGGCCTTTTATCAAAACTTATTATTATTATTACTATTATTGTTATGAATTAATACAAAGATGAAACAGCATTCCCTGAAGTAAGCTCTGAGAGGGGGGCTATGTGGCTATGGTATATGAGAATGGGTGGTCAGCCCCCTCCCTCTCCATCTGATCTCCCACTCACAGTGTATGGTCAGTGTACATATTATAGCTGAGTTGGTCATGGGGTGCAAGGGGAGCTGAAATCTCAAAATAAATTTCTGTCCCATGGGGATTTGAACCCCTTAATTCTCAATTGGAAGCTCAGCATGCTAACCATCTAACTATTGGTCACCCGAAATAATCACAATAAAAGACAACATTTAACTATAAGAAATTATTAAAACTAAAGCGATAAAGTGCTATCATTAGAAATAATCCTTGCAAATAGAAGTTTAAAATAAAAGTATTACTATTAATAATAGCAGTACTAACACTATGGAAATTAATAATAGTTAGTTAATCATAATAAGAGCAACAGAAATTTTGCTACAGTAATAACAGTAATTAATAAATGAAGCTGAGATGTGTGTTGGTTCAAAAACCAACCAGGAGAGAAAGATACTCTCAGTCTCTCACCTTCCCTTGAACCCAGATACAAAACGAGTCTACATCACACTGCCCCTCATTAGACCAATGGAGAGGGAGAGGATAATAATAATATTAACAGGTTAATCCAATGGTTTAACGTGATCACTTTAACCGGGGATGTTTGGGAAGTCCGGTAATGGTATTAATGACCTGCAAAGACTAGCCAGTTCCTTGCACAGAAATAGTTTTCAACTCTGTAGATTTTATCCTTAGGTCATATAATAATAATAATTAAAATAATAATAATAATAAATAGTAGGCCTTTGTCGTATTAATAGAACTCAACCTGACTTTAGAATGGACTTGGGGAGGGGGCTGCAAACTCAAACATCTGACCATAAAGGAAACTATTTATCTATTCAACGTCTTGCTATTCCAATTCAGAACTTCGATGCCATTGCCTTCCATGTAATCCATGACCATTTGCAAAGCCTGATGCAGCTGTTTTAAATGGTCTTTCATATTTTACTGGATATTATTTTTAAACCTGATGGATCACATCCACCTCAGAAAATAATAGCAGTAATTAATTATTACAATTATTATAGTACAATAGTAGTAGAACTACAAGCATCATTGTTGTACTTCTACATTCTTTTCATGGTAGCCATCGCCACCCTTATGCTGGTGCAATTAGAATCAATAAGGACATTCAAAATGCACCGCTGTTGTAGAGTTGAACCATTTATCTAGTTTTCAATTCATGTCGCCTATTCAGTTCCCTTCGCTTGTATGTGTATGGAAGTAATGAACCATGGGCTAAACATTCTATAGACGATGGATATAAAATGACTTTGCCTAGTGTTTATCATTTTTGTTGGGTATCTACCAACACATTGTCTAGTAATGGTATATTAAAGTAATTTATGCACTCTGTAACCCCAATCCTCTGTGGAGGAGTGTTCCCCTATTCTCAGGCTGACTGTTGTGGGGACTGCGGAGTTGTGTCAGCCTTAAGTGGTTCTTGCAACACCGGTAACCTTCTCAGCCAACAAGGCTGAACAGGATCATACAGCACCTGAATCAAACTCAGAATGTGGCTATGGATGACGAGGTCCAAATAAGCGCAGGACATGATTTTTCAGTTTGAATTCTTCAACTGTCGTATTCGGGTGGTGCCAGTCCTAAGCATCAATAAAGGAGGGTGATGCTAATCATTTTGTTGTGACAGAGGTCACAGAGCATCAATCCCGAGGGTCCACAATAATGTTATATGTTCAACTGGACTTTGAACTACAGATCATTTTATCCAGCTTATGGATCTGTAGTGTTTGTATGAGCAGCCTACATGTAGATTCTTAATAAATTTGATTAATTTAATTCCTGCCACATTATAACTTCCGGTAGTCTCTTTAATATAACTTCATTGGTCACAGTTACTGGCGGAAGATCACAACAACTGTGAATTATTACAACAACTGTGAATTATTGTGGCCAATATACCAGAGGAAAGTAAAAAAAATCGTAATTATTAAAACTTGATGAAACTGCCTAAATACAAAAAGATATATCTATCCCACTAATGATCCAAGTGTAGTACCATGTCCATCCACCCACAGGCTTACATCTAACATCAATCCAAATCTACAAGAACATTAATGCCTATTACTTAACCAAAAGATCATATAACATCTACAGTGGTACATAACTTCGGTGTATCGAACATCAGAATTTCGAACTTCCGGTTACACCGAATAACATTCGACGGCCCAGCAACTACCAATGCAAACACAAAAATAATTCTGTTCTATTGAACTTACATATATCAAAGTTTCGCCTACTGCAAAGAATTTTTTAGTCCCTATTGAACCGTCGTTGGCTAGCATCTACTTGACTTATGCACACCAGATGTGTCGTTTGCCCATTCGCTGCTGCAGGCATAAGACATACAATGACACACATGTATGTTTGGTCATTAGAGGGGAGAGGGGGGTTAGTCAGTTGCGGTTACATGTACTCCAATCTCACTCTTGTTCCATAACCTCATTTTTTAAATCAAATCCTAGAGCATATGGAAGGTGAGCACTTCATGGCCCCAACTTTACATGACCAACCTTGTTACATTTAAATCTACCAGTAGGCCTACTTAGTCTTCATTATGATTTCTGATAGAACATGAGTGACAAATTATCACTCAACGACAAGAGTGTACTAAAAGCGACTCGGAAACCAATGCAGCTTGTTGTTAAAGCGTTAAACAGCAAAACTTCATGAAAAAACTCACCAGCAGTGCTCCTGACCAAGATGGGAGAACCCATGATACAGTAAGGGGCCTTTTAGAAATCACAATATTGTAAAGGAATCTCATTGCATTGTTGTGTGTACTCATTCATGGTTACAATAAGCATTTTCTATGACTGAACGGAAATGAGATATTCTTAGTCATGACCTAGATGTGAGCCCTATGCTAATTTTTTCTAACATTCAATGTTCAGCAATTTTTTAACAACTCTCAGGTGATCTGCTGCATTCATAAGGAATGCTACATAGTTTCTTTTAATGAATAGATACATTTGTGATGTTTTCAACTATCAGCTTATATTAATTTGAACAGTCATCATTAAAACAAACAACATATTTCCAACACAAATATTGATAGTTTGTGATGACTTCAGTCCACATGGAGTCAGACACAGCTTGACGTGAATATCCCGCTTATTTTGAACCTCAGAAATATATTGAACTATTGAAGATGGTCCTTTCAACATCGATATAACGAATTCTGCTGTACTAAAATGAGATTATTACACCGATTATTTTGAAAATATGGTCGTGCACTGAAAAACTCGGATGAAAACTTCTTTACTACAATTCCGCCATCCTGCCATCCATTAGCCTGTCGTAAATGTCGCATAAACTTAGATCAGCCGTAGCTTCTGTGTTAAAAAGATGGGCAAAAACGAAACATTGTGATTGATTGGCTGCACATGGTCGCAATAAAAGCTGATCGATTTTTGTTGTGGACAAGCGATAAGCCACGTCGACAGCTGACAGCCGTAATATATGTTTTATCAATGCTCTGGAATCAATTTTCAATTCACGAATACTAAGTTTACTTAGTTCTATCGCTTAAATCTTCAAACTTTACAGGCAGTGAAGAAAGATGGTGGCAGGCAACGACGACAATAACGTTTTCAAAACCTTTGAATTACAACGGAAATGAGCAAACGTTACTAATGAGGCATGCCGTGCCGCTAAGCATCTGAAGTACGAAGTAGCAGAAAAGAGATTACTCTTTTAAATATGGACCTGAATGGCACATGACAAATGGCAGTGTGGACAGAAGCAGAAGGTGTATTCCACAACCCTGACATATTGATAAATGCATTATCCACTGAAAATGCACAACAGGCTAACACTGTACAGCTACAATGAACAATGAGGTTATTCCTCATATTCCTCAATGAGACTGCAGATTGTTTTCCCAGTTTTGGCACTCAGTCCATCCTTCGAAATACGGATATGGCTAAAATAGAGAAATCAGCTGTACAGAACATACAACAAACGAAGAAGCACTTCAAATGGTGCAGAAAAAGATCACTGATGGCTATGACAAGGCTGTGACAGAGGAAATAGATTGGTCTCATGCTGAGAGGAGACCATTCCAAAGAACCATTATTCAGAGAACAATACAGTGCAGGAACACAAGAGGAAGACCTTGACAGATGTTCCTGGACTGGATGACGATGGAGGGATATAGGAAACTGAGCGAGGGGCACACCACAGTCAAGAGTGGCACTATTGAATCTAGGGACCTGTAAAAGATGATAGTCTTAACGTGACCCTTTCATAAGTAGCCAATCCACAAAGAGACAGTAACGGCGGATAAAAATTGTGGGCAGGTGCTTTGTTTTCTTGAGATGGCACTGGCTGTTGCAGTCCAGTTAAGGATTCAAGCTAGGTTAGTACTTGGATAGGTAGCCATCCTCGGAATACCATGCCACCTGGAGCTCACTCACCCCCTCCTTACTTACTGATACTGTAAAGCATTCCAGATGTAGCTTGCTACTGATCAGCCTACATACTTGTTTAAAATTATAATTAGTTTTTAATCAGTAGATGACTACCAACACAAGTTGAAAGGTCAGAAAATGTATCTTTAACTGATCTCGAAAGGATTAAGGACTGAGCTGGAACCACAACACCTGACAATTCCACTGAAGAACACCATCCGTCAGTCAGTGTTAATCTAGTCCCCCTCTTCTGGGAGGGGAAACAAGGTTTCTGCCGGGGGATGGGGGGGGGGGGCAAAGAATTTACACAAGATTTTTTCTTCCATCTTTAAAAAGTTGATGACTTTTCCTAATTTCATCTTCAAAAAAGTTGATGACCTTTTTTTTAGTCCTTCGTCCGATTTTTTCACTTTTTCTACAGCAATTACTCTCTCAAAAAGGTTGATGACCTTTTTTTAGGAATTAATCTCTCTGGAGGGGGAAAACCATGTATCCACATGTATCGTGTGGGGGGGGGGAATTTTCCTCCCCTAAAGGTCTCTACATTGTGATATTGCTGGCCTCTGGGGGAAACATAAATCCTGGAGGGGGACATTTCCCCCCCCCCACCCAAAGATGTCTAGATTACTCACTGTCCATTAGTAGCCAGGATTGGCACTGAATAAACTTCCCAGTGTTTCCTAAGTGTTACCTTATTGTTTACCTTTTTACCTGGAGCCGAGTACTATACCCCAGAAGTATGATGCACTTGGGTGAGAACACAGCAGTTCCTGGGACAAGGATTGAGAAACATGTGAAAGCCCTTTAGCAAGAAGAAACCCATTATCAGAGTAAGTAACACGGTTACAGAAGAGACCCCACTCGCACGACAGTACACATTGGCTTCTCTCTCCTACCACCACATGCAAATTAATGACATCACACTTAATCTCACTGAACACAACATTCTAAGACCTCTGCCATCTCCCTCCCACTTCAATTATGACTCGACCAAAGGCCGTTGGTGACAAATTCCGTCGCTACTCTACCAGTGGCGTGAATCGTAAACCGTGAAGAAACTCTGTTTGCTAAGGTTTCTGGGTAAACGTGGTGATTTATGGGAGAAGAACGCGAACAAAGAACCGTCGATTGATCCACAGAACGGAAGGATACCATGCATGACTGCCAACATGAACGGAAATTAATTACTAGTCGATACATGACACTAACGCACAGAAATCGTAATATAATTTTTCCTCCAGTCCGCCATGAATAATTAAGGATTATAAATTAAATACAACATGCAATATTTAATCAGCGGGTGGCTAGGTACATGTCAAATGTGTCTTTCTCAGGATCTCAAGGTCTGTCTGTATGTCTGCTTGTATGTGTCCCTCACTGTCCATTTGCCAGTCTGTATGTCTCTTTCTGTCTCATTCAGAATGTCTATCTGTTATCTCTGGTCTGTGGTATCTTTGTCTGTCTCTCTTTGTATGTTTGTCTGTCTTGCTCCATATCTATCTCTCCTTGTCTATATCTCCTTGTCTGTCTACAGGTCTATCTTGCTCTGTCTATTTCCACGTCTCTTTTTCTTCTACTTTCTGTCTCATTCAATATTCATCTTTGGGTCAGGATGTCCCACAGATTTTCTCTGTCTCTGCATTGCTATCATATCTCTGTCTGTCTGTCTGTCTGTCTGCACCTTTCTATCACACTCACTCTCATTTGCTCCCCTCCACAAGACCATTTTACTTTCAGTTCATCCATTAACCATGGACCATAGGACCATTCTACCTTCAGTTCAACCTTTAGCCATACACTAGACCACAGGACCATTCAACATTTGGTTCATACATTAGCCATGTACCACTTTACTTCCAGTTAGCTGTGGACCATTATAATCCTTCTACTTACACCTCACCCATTAGCCATGGAAGACAGGACCATTCAGTTCAAACCATAGGACCATTCAATCTTCAGTCCATTCATCTGCCATGGACCATCTGTTAACCATGGACCACCATAGAACCATCCTGTCTAGAGCTCATAAACCAGATTTCAAATTAAAAACTGCGTCGTCCGTGATAACGAGCCATCAGACGAAAGTCATGTTGCACTGAATTACCTCACATCCACAGAAGTCGTGCATGAAAAGTCGTAACTCTTCTTTTTTCATACTTAAACAGACAAATCTACATCGTGACACACCAGTATATTACTTACTTAGTCATGTTTACATGCAGTTACACACGCGCGCGTGCACACACACACACACAAAAACACACACACACACAAAGAAACAAACAAACACACACACACATCAACATACACACACACACATCAACATACACACAAAGAAACAAACAAACAAACATACAACACATACACACAAACAAACAAACACACATACACACACCCACACACAAACAAACACACACACACAACACACATGTAAAAGCAAGAGTTACCTATACATACAATCATACATACTGCAAAATCTGCTGTCAACTACTTTCACACCTCAGCAGCAAACATTTAAAACTATACACAACACTGAGCACTTCCATTTTTCTGCTCATCATCATCATCACCACCATAACCGTCATCATCATCATCATGATAACCGTCGAGCAAGTACTTGGAGTGAATTCTGCCGAGGAATGACAGCAGACTCTGTTGTTGACAAATGCATGAACCTGACTACCGTTAATTAAGACACTGGGTTGCTACAACCTCCACTCCTTCTCCATCTCCTCTCCTTTTCTTCATCTCCTCATTCCTCTGCTCGCTCTCCTCTCCTCCACAGAACGCTATGAATCAGAACAGAGTTTTCACAGACTCTTTAATGTGACAGGAAATCGACTCTTGCCTCTGCAACGCACTCGGTGACCCCGTATCCTTTCACAAGACAAATTCCACGAGAAAACCTGCTCAGTTTCATCTGCAATGACGACGATATCGTCGATCGTGACTTCAGTCCGTCCACAGATATCTCCGTACAAAATGCAATCCACGACCGACGAACAATGACCATAGAATGAATAACTTCACGCATACATACATACATACATACAATAACTGCATTGCTTTCGAGGGACCACACAGATACAAACGTGAAAACATACACATATACATACACTCACTAACACTAACTTAATGTCTTTGTTTAGCTGCAAAAAACTCAATACAAATAACCAGATATATACAAATATACATACATACAGAATATGAATAATACATCAATTTGTATACACATATATACATTGTATATGCCATGCACACAATGGGACATGGTAGCAGTTTGGTTAGACTGCTTGGCCTGTAACGTGGAGAGTATGGGTTTGAGTCTCCACTGAGGCGGCCATTGTGTAGGGACCTTGGGCAAGTCCTTCACACACTGCGGATCAGTACCACTGTGTTCTGTCATATAGTCGTGTGTGCACTTCTGAACTTTGGACTGAGAGCAATATCAAATGCAGTTGTATTGCATAAGGATATACGATATGCATGTGTCATACGGATATACCTACATCCATATCCAATCTAATCCAACATGGGACTTATATAGTACCAACATCACAATGCACAATGCATTCGTAAATGGCCTTTGGAATAAAAATATGCTCAATGCATTAAATGATGGTTGTCTCAAAGTTCAACCACCACAAGGATACATATGCAGCTCATAACGTGCTGGAAAAATTCGGTAAAAATGCAATGTTCAGGTCTGCAGGAAGTCACCTTACATAGAAACACCACTGACACAGATACCTGTCATAAATACACAAATCTCAAATACTCTGATGACAGGAATGAATATTGTACCACATTTTTTCAAGTGTTGCAAAACTATGCTGACAAGGTTACGTTTCTGCATGTACAAATTATAATTAAGATAAACGCATAAGATTTGTCTGTACAGTTCTTAACATGACTGCCTTGATAAAATGTATGACTTTGTTTAAGCTTTCAAGAAGCCTTCAACATTTAGCTCTTACACGTTGTGGACCATAATGTCCTTTTAGAGCACTCTCAAACATCACTGTGTGTCATGGGCTCTGTCATGGTTGGTTTCATTCTTCCCTGGGTGCACCCAGGCAGTCAGATTTGGTTCTATACCAGGGATGGCGAACCTATGGCACGCGTGCCCAAAGTGGCATGCGTTGAAATTTTTTGGGCACGCGGAATTCAGAGCGTCTCCCAAAATTTCAAACTTAGAAATACAAAATCCTTGTAGGAATCTACATTTTCCTTGTTGAATCACTTTATTTTAATGCCATTCAAACAATCTTTGAAATAACGTCTTTATTCATTTGTTGTTACTCTTTGTTAACTAAAACTTATGTGGGAAAATAATTATATACTGTGCAAAATTCCGAGTGGCACACGATGGTATTTTTAAAACAATTTAGCAGCATTTTGGCACGCACCTTAAAAAAGGTTCGCCACCCCTGTTCTATATGGTCCAGCTGGTACAGTACTTGGTCTCGCTTGGTATACCACAGGGTTCAACATGCATTTGTAGGGGGTAGGCCTATAAGCTGCATTCTGATTGGATATGGGTAACTAATTGATCAGATTCTAATCGATTAGGTAATTGATTAGACAAACAGCTAATTCCAATTCAAATGGATTAGCTACCATCTGATCCTACTTCTAATTCTAATTGATTAGCAATTTTTAGCTTATTCTAATCATTAAACGATTAGCTGATCTATTAGATTTGTAAAATTATGTAAGAACGAATTCATTACAAATGAATTTATTAATAATGAGTTTGAAGACTGTTTCAATTATCTGTTCATCGTTATAAAACTTCAGCATGTATTGACCAATGTGGGGTGTTGTTGCTTGCTGGTTTGTGGACTGTTCTGGACCGTTGTGCTGCTTTAGGTACTATAATAGACTATAGTTACTTGCTGTAGTAACTTGCTGTGCTTTGATCAAAATTTGACAAATTCATGAAGCAAATATATGTATGAATTAATTATCTTTGGACTCGTACTTGCTAATTGCATAAACAGGAAAATTTAAACTGTATTTTCAAGTCATTGAATTGGAAAGTAACAAAATATTTTTGAATGAAAATGCAAATGTGAGCCCACATCACATTTTGAGAAGACGAGACTGCGAGAACTATGTATGTAATTAGCACAGTAACTAAAATTAACATCATTTGTATTGACATACACATAGCAAATAGCAAAATAAGTTTTCTACCCTATGGTACTTCCCAATTAGCAAGGACGTTGACATCCAAAAATTCGAAGAAGGTCGCATGAAAGTGCCTATCACCTTGAATTTGATCCCACACAGTACCAAGAAATTTGACCAGATTTGCAACTAAATTTTAGTTACATACTGACAACATTAAGCCCTACTGGCCAGAGCATGTTTTCTCCCTGACTCCCAGCAAAGCTTCGAACAGCTCTGACATGACACACTGACTCCCGACTGTTCGCAAGCGTTGTTGCTGACCCAGCTCATGTTCTGCACGATCTGTTACCTCCCATAAAAGCGTCCGGATACACTTTGCGACCTCGCGCACATAACCGAAACATCTCACCTGCTGACAATCTAGCCCATAAAACTTATATTACAAGGATGATTTATGCCCGATAAAACTTTCATGTACACCAAAGTGCGGCTAGCAGTTGGTTCAATAAAGGATATACTTACTTAGAGCTACTTATTTGCCATTCTGTATATGCCACTCTATTTTAACTATGTATCCTAAGATTAAACCCAATGATTAAGCTACCAGCATATAATATTAATCCTATAATCCAGCTGTATCACATTCAGTCATATGATTACTCCCTAAGCCCTAATTGTAATTATAAATTTGCATAGTGCCACTTCAAAAGAAACTAATCAGTGGCAAACTTTAAGCTAGTCTTAACGACGTTGAAGTTTAACAATAAAAAGTTTGTCAAGAACCGAACAATGCTCAGGCAATTAGAAAAGCCACCAGTGGTAGGCACCCATTGGCATGTAGAGCCCAACCTAAATGAGCTGATAGATGACATCACGTTCTTAGTTTCAGGACCGGAGGCCACGTGGCATGTCAAGGAAAAGGAATGAAGATACAGCTAGCTATATACTGTGTAAGCCCTGTCACATTGGAATTCTTGATAAGGATTTGTTGTTCTAAACCCTATGACTTATTCAAAAAGGAAATTCTGCAAATCGAATGCTGTTAATTCAAAACGCTGTAAATTCGAATGCTGTAAATTCTGTCAATCGTATTAGTGCTAGACAAATGCTCACATTTTACAACAACAATGCATACAACAGTGAAAAAAGTAGCACATTGTTTGTCAAGTGAAATAGAAAATAAAACAATAACATTCCAGAAATTCTAACCTTGAGGTATTTCATGTCTTTCAACATTTTCATTGTGCTTGGCATTTGGTGGCACCTACAAGTGAGTAAGTCAACAGAATAGCACATAGTATAGCAAAACCCATCTTTTTCCTTTCTGTTTCTATGTTTTGTGTAATTGTTTCTGCTACAAGCACTTAAATGCTGGTATTTCATGCAGAAATGCACTTAAAATCTTAAATTACCTAACTTTGTCAGAGAATTTATAAGGCTTCTGCATTATGGTAAAAGTGCCACAGGAGTTATTAGATCATAACAGATTAATGCCAGAAAACAATTCAGTGAACAACGTGAACGGTTCAATTCAGATACTGGAAAGAGTCGCGTTCGGCAGGGGGGGGGACAAGGCTCCCTCGATTGTCATCCAGCGAAAACCTTACAAGAAAAAGAAAAGCTAAAAATAGGAATGTGGAATGTAAGAACGATGCTGAGACCAGGAAAGTTGGCTAATGTCGTGGGAGAGATGAAGAGAGCAGGTTTGGACATTTTGGGCCTGTTGGAGGTCAGGTGGAAAGAGGGAGGAGACTTCATGAGTGACGGCATTAGGGTGATATACACTGGAGGAGAGAAGAGTCAAAATGGTGTGGCCATCTTGCTGTCGGAGAGAGTCGCCAAATGCGAATCAAGGGTGGAGAGACGTGAGGATAGAATGCTCATAGTGATGTTACAAGCGCACCCAGTCGACATAACAATAATACAAATTTATATGCTAACATCAGCACACGAGGAGGAGGAGGTGGACAACATATACAAGATGATAGAGGAAAGGCTTAGAGACAGCAAAGGCAAAGATTACACTGCTATGCATGATTTCTGATGTTTTGCCAAAAACATGTTTTTCTAAAAGATTTTAGTCTGCTGATTTCAAAAATGATATCCGTTTTTCTGTATCACGAAGGGTTTTCTCGACATCTCTGCCGCATTTGACACCATTGATCACAGCCTTCTTCTTCAACGACTATCTTCTTGGTTTAGCGTCTCTGATACTGCTCCACTCTGGTTCCAGTCCTACTTGTCTTCCCGATCCTTCTCTGTTAAAGCCTCCAGCCACTGCTCACAACCCCTTCCTCTTTCCTGTGGTGTCCCTCAAGGCTCCGTCCTGGATCCACTACTTTTCATCCTTTATACCACACCCTTAAGCCATCTCATAAAATCCTCCTCTGTCGACCACCATCTCTATGCAGATGACACCCAACTCTTCATATCCTTCTTCCCAGACTCTTTTTCCACCGCCATCACACAACTACTCAACGTGGTTAACCTTATTTAAGAGTGGATGTCATCCAATCTCCTCTGCCTTAACCCTTCCAAAACTGAATTCATCATCCACCGCCATCACACAACTACTCAACGTGGTTAACCTTATTTAAGAGTGGATGTCATCCAATCTCCTCTGCCTTAACCCTTCCAAAACTGAATTCATCATCCTAGGCCTTCCTGATCAAATCAAGAAAATCCCTGATCCTTCCATAAACCTTTCGACTAACTCATCGTCTCTCACCTTCACCGCTGACTCCCCTGTTCGCAATCTTGGTGTTATTTTTTATCCACACCTCTCCTTCTCTAACCACATCTCCAACCTATCGCGCTCCTGCTTCATGCACATTCGTGACCTCCGACGCATACGACCCATGCTCGACCTTAAAACTGCCTCCACCATTGCTACCTCCATTGTTCATTCAAAGCTTGATTACTGCAATTCTCTTTTTCTCAACCTCGAATCCACTCAAATCAAGCATCTACAGCTTATCCAAAACTCACTAGCCAGAGCTGTCACTAGAACGCCCAAACATCATCATATCACTCCCATCCTCAAATCACTCCATTGGTTAAAAATCACAGAGCGAATCCACTAGAAAGTTCTATCACTATCCTACAACTCCCTACAATATTCCCAGCCCAAGTAACTTCGTGATCTCTTCACTATTCAGACCCGATCATCGTCCTATCTCAGTCTTTCTCGACCCCCAGTCACTACTCACCTCAAGTTCTCCAACCGAGCCATTTCCATCACAGCACCACGCCTCTGGAATGATCTCCCTCCTGAATTCCGCACTTTCTCAGTGCCTCCATCATCATTGCTACCCGTCCTTCATCCTCCTCCTCTTGTTCCTCTATCTATCACCCCCGGACTTTCCACTCAGAACTGAAGTCTCACCTTTTCAAATACTCCTACCCTGACTCATCTGATCCTCCGCCTTCCAATTCTTCTCGCCGTAAACGACACCCGCCTTGACAGCTACTCTGCCTCTCCTGATCTGGTACCCTGGAATCGGACTTGGACCACTTTTGGACTACTCTCTGGAAACCCCCTTTGATTTGATGGACTATTTCTGGATGATGAACAGAGATTGTTCGTCAGAGGAAGAACACGCAAGAAAATCTAAGAAAACACGTTTCTGTCCCTAAGACGGTTTATGTCTCAGTTTCATTGTATACAAGATTTTGCCATATATTTTGTATAAAATTATTGTGAACATCTGGGCACTGTCATCTGTTTCTAAGATTTTGACATCAGGACTTTTATAAACCTTTCTTATAATTTTTTTCTGCAGTGTATCAAAGAGAAAATAATTTCTCAATAATGTAAAAATTCAATAAACTTATAATTTGGTTTGTACGAAATTGTGACGTGATGGCCAAATTTCATCAACATATTTGAAATCAGGATGTCAGAATTGTATAGAATCAGTAAAAATAAATCAGACATCTGATTCTTTCTTTTAAAATGCATAGCAGTGTTATGTGATTGTCATGGGAGATTGGAATGCAACAGTTGGTGAAAAAGAACAGGAAGAAGCTACAGGAAAATATGGACTGGGGAACAGAAATGAGAGAGGAGAAAAGCTGGTGGAATTCTGCAAGAGACAAAAACTGATGGTAACAAATACTTGGTTCCAACAGGAAAAGCGGAGAAGATACACATGGAAGGCACCGGGAGATGGAGCAAGATACCAACTGGACTACATCATGATCAGACAAAAGTACAGAAACAATGTCAAGAACTCAAGAACTCTCCCAGGAGCCGATGCAGACACAGACCATAACCTGGTTGCCATGACAATACATCTCCGACTTAAGTCCAAAAAGAAGCAAAGGATAGTTAAACAGAAATGGAATAGAGAAAGAATGCTAACGAAGAGTGAACAACTATCAGAAAAGATAGAAGAACGGATGGTGGAGTTGAGTACGGAGACAACAACAGATGAAAGGTGGAGGAGTCTGAAGGAGATCGTGATTGAGGAAACGACAAAGACTGTGGGGTTCCAGATGGATGCGGGACCGCGCAAGCCATGGGTTACAACGGATATGCTCAGGGACATAGAAGAAAGAAGAAAATGGAAACACCAGAGCACAGAAGAGGCAAGGAGTGAATACAAAAGGCTGAATAATCAACTAAGAAGAACAACAGATAAGGCAAGAGAAGATTGGTGGGAAGAGCAGTGTGAGGAGCTAGAGATGCTACAGAATCAAGGAAGACACGACCTGGTATATGGAAAGGTCAAAACACTGACAAATAAGAAGAGTATGGGTGGCAGAAGCGCAATCAAGGACAAGGATGGCAAGTTGCTAGAGGACGCAGACGATATCAGGAAAAGATGGAAGGAATATGTTGAGGATTTATATATGGGAAAGAGTAGCCAAGAAGATCTCGGGGAAGAACAAACACCAAGTACCGATAACATAGGACCGGACGTACTCAGGGAGGAGGTTCTAGCAGCAATCAGTTATATGAAAAACAACAAAGCAGAAGGAATTGATAATATCCCAATTGAAATACTGAGGAACCTCGGAGAGAAGGCAATGATAGAACTAGTACGATTATGCCAAGACATATATAACACGGGAGTTTGGCCGGAAGATTTTCTACAGACTATATTAATCCCGCTCAAGAAAAAGCCAAATGCAACAACATGTGAAGACCACCGAACTATAAGCCTCCTCACCCATGCATCCAAGATTCTACTAAGAGTTATCACGAAGAGACTGCAAGCCAAGGCAGAAACAGATGACTGCTTGGGAGAGGATCAATTTAGTTTTAGAAAGGGAAGAGGAACAAGAGATGCAATTGCAGCGGTGAGATACTAGCGGAAAGAAGCCTCCAGAATGGCCAGGACGTCTATGTGTGTTTTGTCGACTATGAGAAGGCTTTCGATAGGGTGGATTGGAGGAAATTAATGCATGCATTGCGACGAATAGGGGTGGACTGGAAGGAACGGAGACTTATTGGAAACCTGTACATGGAACAGAAATTAAAAATAAGAATAGATGGTGAATACTCAGAGCCAGGAAGAATAGGCAGGGGAGTGAGGCAAGGATGCCCGCTCTCTCCAATATTCTTCAACATCTACATCGAAGAGCTTGTACGGGAGGCGATGGAATAAGTGAACGAGGGAATAAAGGTGGGGGGTAGGTTGGTGAAAGCGCTGAGATTTGCGGATGATCAGGCAATGTTAGCAAGAAGCGAAGAAGGACTGCAGAGAATGACAGATCGCCTGAATATGATCTCAACAGAATACGAAATGAAAATAAATACCAAGAAGACAAAGGTCATGAGGATAAGCAAAAGAGAAGAAAAAGAAGTTAGAATAGCCATAAACGGAGTGGTCATCGAACAAGTTGAGAGATTCTGTTACCTAGGAAGTATGGTCACGAGGGATGTGAAGTGCCATGCGGAGATAAAAAAAAGAATAGCCATGGGAAAAGATGCATTCTATAAAAGAAAGGAGCTCTTGAGAGGAAAATTAAATAGGAACCTGAAGAAGCGAATGGTTAAGACGCTGGTATGGAGAGTGGTCCTATACGGATCTGAAACGTGGACTATAAGAGGGGAGGACATCAAAAGGATAGAAGCCTTCGAAATGTGGATATGGCGTAGAATGGAGAGAATCAGCTGGACAGAGCACAAGACAAATGATGAAGTACTGCAAATGGTGGGAGAGGAAAGATCCATGATGAGGACAATCAGAGAGCGCCAAAGAAGATGGATTGGCCATATAATGAGAGGGGATTCTCTGTTGAGAAATATCATCGAAGGTAGAATGGAGGGGAAAAGGACGCGAGGAAGGCCAAGAACGATGTTCCTGGACTGGATAATAAAGAGGGACGGCCACAGACAGATGAAAGCGGAAGCTCAACATCGAGTGGAGTGACGCGCCGTTGGACATACGAACCTGCCCAAGGGCAGAGAACCAAAGAAGAAGAAGAACAGATTAGTCTGACAGTAGACTAGATTAATCTGATGGGAGATTAGATTAGCCTGATTGGAGATTAGATTAGCCTGATTGGAGATTAGATTAGCCTGATTGTAGATTAGATTAGCCTGATGTGAGATTAGTCTGATGGGAGATTAGATTAGCCTGATGTGAGATTAGTCTGATGGGAGATTAGATTAGCCTGATGTGAGATTAGTCTGATGGGAGATTAGATTAGCCTGATTGTAGATTAGATTAGCCTGATGTGAGATTAGTCTGATGGGAGATTAGATTAGCCTGATGTGAGATTAGTCTGATGGGAGATTAGATTAGCCTGATGTGAGATTAGTCTGATGGGAGATTAGATTAATCTGAAGGGAGATTAGATTATCCTGACAGTAGATTAGATTAATCTGAAGGGAGATTAAATTAGTCTGATGGGAGATTAGATTAGTCTGATGGGAGATTAGATTAGCCTGATGTGAGATTAGTCTGATGGGAGATTAGATTAATCTGAAGGGAGATTAGATTATTCTGACAGTAGATTAGATTAATCTGAAGGGAGATTAAATTAGTCTGATGGGAGATTAGATTAGTCTGATGGGAGATTAGATTAGCCTGATGTGAGATTAGTCTGATGGGAGATTAGATTAGCCTGATGGGACACTGATTAATGCTGCTGTGTGGCAGTGTATGCTATAATGAAGACAGTCAGGGAAATCTATCATGACAGTCTATGAGGACCAACAGCACCCTTAAGGCCCGAGGCCAAAAATCACAAAGCCAAAGCTGGCCACCAAAGTTGGCCTTGATTCTGAGGTCATTCACCGAGGGCTGACATCATACCAGACAGACAAGGAGATATAGAAAACAGGAATACACAATACAAAAAAACACAAATCTCAATAAAAACCAACAAATATGGTGCTATGAGATATCTTTGTTAGCCAAACACGACAGAGGAGTAACTGATTTTCTAAACGATTTCACCAGATACTGACCACCGTAGGCAGTCCTAGATTATCCAAATTCATCCGGATCCTTTCCAGTCTCTCTCTGTCGAGATCCTTTTGCTTCTGCAGCTGATCGTAATTCTTCTCAAACTTGGCCAAATCCTCTTCGTTGAAAACATCTTCCGAGTCCAGCGGCTGCACAACAATCGAGACAATTTGATCACAGACAAAACCCAAATTTAACCTAAACTGTGCTAAATAACTGTCCACTAATGCTACACTACATTAATAATAACAAGGACAATTTCTAGAGTGCCATAACGCAACCATGCCGCTACATTACAACAATTACATTACAATAGATACATACAACTTTTGTCTTTAAGAGGGTCCTAAATAAATATAAATGGCCATACACACACACATACATAGACACAAACTGAGAACCAACTGTCTCTTTGCCTGTCCCTCTGAGATGACTTGATCTACCTCAGAGAGGGGACAGAGTAATGGTAACACTCGTGGCCAGGATACCCGTAACCCCCCTCTATGGGCGGCGCCTTGCATGGCTGCCAAACCGTGTGTTTGATTAAGATCTTGATTGTACTTTCATGTTTCAATGTAATCTTACTGTGTCTGTCAGTTTGAATTAATAAAGATTATTATTATTATTAGATCTTTATTTTATTACACTTATTACTCACAATATGGCCAGTGAATCAGACTCTGAGGCACGAAACAAAACTTCCTGTGTGTGAACAACTTATCCACGGTCACTGTACAGAGTCTGCTAAGCATGTTCAAACCTGCAATCGTTAGATTACAGACCCAGCGCACTACCAGAGACCATGTGCAGCATGGTGTCCAAATCCCACACCACATTCTGCATCTCCTGATGCTCAAGGTCTGTTAATATCCTCAACTTTCCTCACATATTACTTTTAATTCCTCTTCAACTTTCCATGTGTGCCACTCCTAATTCCTTTTCAACTTATCTCCTACATGTCACTACACTACAGCTTTGATCAGTGATCACACCCTGAAGAGGCGTTTTATAACAGTGCCTAAGAATGATCGGGTGAATCTGAGCTTGGTCCAGAGATATTTTTTCTGTGGTAACTTCTGATTTTAGAGCAGAGTTGTGTCTAAGTGCTATGAAAATGATTTATCAAATAACATTTATTTACATTATAGGTACTTGTGATGAAATCCGATAAAATTATTCAGTTTATAACTGGAAAATTCAAATTAGAATTCCCCGATATACAACTGAACCATCTTTCAACATTTCTGAGCTTTAGCAACCTGCCATTGCTGACCCATTTGAATAGTTCCTAAATACCACCCCTAATTTTAATTTTAATGTTAAATTCCTACCTATCAAGCTCACCCCAATTGAACATTTCCCATATGCCATGCCTCATTCTCTTTGAACTTTTTCCTATCTGCCACACTGCCACTTGAACATTCCTCATCTGCCACATCTCAATACCTTTGAACTTTTCCAACTGCCACACCTCATTTTCTTTGAACTGCAATTGTTCCTACCTTTCACCCTGTATTCCCTTTAAATTTTTCCAACATGTCACTTTCCATTCCCTTTGAACGTTCCCAACATGTTATCCCTCATTCCTTTTGAACTTTCCGTATGTACCACTCCTCATTCCCTTTGAACTCATCTCCTACATGTCACTCCTCATTCCGTTTAAACTTATCTCCTACTAGTCACTCCTAATTACCTTTGAACCTATCTCCTCCATGTCACTCCTCATTCCCTTTCAACTTTCCCTACATGTCATTCCCTTTAGATTTTCCCTACATGTCATTTCTCATTCCCTTTGAACTTGCACCCTACCTGCCATTCATCATCCTTCTTGAACTCCTCTCTCTGACTGTTGTTAATGAATTCCTCGAGGCTGATCATCGAGTCTTTGTTCCGGTCGACTTCGTTTACAAAATGCTCCCTCATTCGATTCATCTCCTCGTAGCGCTCGAGCATGTCATCCTCTGGAGCATTCGGATCATAAACCTTGTCCAGCTACAAAAAGACAACCAATATCAAGCATTACACAAGTTGCTCTAAAATGTGTCATATAACAGTTCCTATTATATCACAAGCAGGAAGTAGACAGCAGTGCATGAGCCGCTGGGTCAAAATATGAACATGATTAGAACGAAAATGCTAATGACGATCTCTTTAATGATGATCTGCGATTATTGTCATAAATTACTTTAAACAATTATACCTGTAGTCAGCAGTAACCATTGGTGATGGTGATGACGATGACGGTATTGATGATGATGGTTGCTTCGTTTGATGACTTGTGTCTTATTATGAAACAGAAGTTTAGATTAGATTGTAATGAAAGCAATTTTAATGACGACGATAATGATGGCAATCTTGATGGAAGATGGCTGCCCCTGTTACAGGCGTAAAGAAAGTTTACGGTAAATTACTGAAAGTAAACGATGACGACGCACAGACTGACCTCTTGCTGGAAAAGCGCTTCCACTTCAGCCTCATCCAGAAATCCGTCTCCATTTGTGTCTATAATCAACACAAGAGATGCAACGTGTAAACATTTATCAATTGCTATTACGAAGGCCAAAAGACACCTGTTTCTGCATGTGCGGCTGCTATAGCGAGTGGAGTGAAGTAACTTTCTCATTAATATATGCTGTGGTTGCGGCCAGGCATTGCCTGCTGCCTGGTCGTGGTATCACAGTGTCAGTAGTCTCATTCTTTGTGTACAGTGAGTGAACGTTAACGTATTTTTGAATGTTGTCGGTAGACCTGTTTGTACACTATTCGTATTCGTATTCGGCCGAATAGTTGGTCCAATTATTCGTATTCGGCCGAATAGTGATAATCACCTATTCGGTACAGCCCTAATATAAACAGTTGCAGGCTTTTTCTATATAAACATATGACTACATAGACAAACCAGTTTTGTATAGTTCACGTTGTAATAGTATGCGGACACTTGTTGAACAATAAGATGTTGTGAAAAAGCCTGATACGATTTGTGTGGTTTACAAAAGCAGGATTTTGTTAGCTTTGGAGCCTATTATAATACGTTGCAAACATTATTCAAGTTTATTCTGCAAATATATTTAGAGGTTTATTGTTTATGTAAATTTTGCTCTGTGTATGGGAGGTGAACTTGATTGATTCTCAGAGGGTTTCTGTTACGTGGAAAAGTGAAACAGGAGCTGCTGTCTGGATGTGTCCAGCCCTTAGGTGGTTGGCTGTTAAACGAATCTGAATCCAGTCAAGTTCCTTTGGCTCATCTTTGAAATTTATTAACTCAGCGGCATCAACATTGAATGCTCAGGTTTCCTGCAGCTTGCACTCTCTTTTGAGAGTGTGTTTTGGTGTTTCTTTATTTGACAACCTTTGCCAACTATGACCAAAGAAAGGCACTTGTAAATAAAAACTTGTACATGGACATTGTCAATGGAACCATTGAAATATAAACAAACTTGTTTTTGTGTCAATTCCCTGTAAGCATCTTGTAACTAGGGCTGTACCGAATACGTGATTATCACTACCGTATTCGGCCGAATACGAATAATTGGACCAACTATTCAGTCGAATACGAATACGAATAGTGTACAAAATAGGTCTACTGACAACATTCAAAATTTCAAATGTAAGCAAAAGTTTCAGTTCAGTAAATTTAATACATAAACTAAAAGTAAACAGTTAACTACATGTAATTTTTAATCCTTCTGCCAGTCTGTGTAAACTAGGAATGGAACTAATTTAACTAAACTTAGAAATTGTCGCTCACTTAACGTTCACTCCACTCACTATTGCAGCCGCTTATGCAGAAACAGATGTCACATGACCACTATTCGTATTCGGTCCGACCGCTACTATTCGGCCGAATACCGAATAGCAATTTGGCCCACTATTCAGCCCCGAAGCGAATATGAAGCGAATATTCGGTACAGCCCTACTTGTAACAGATAGCCAGTCATGTGTAATCAGAGGTCCAACACTGTACTATACTGTGTCTTGATACATACATAAATACATAAGTATATGATTCTCCTAGACCTGTTAAGAAGCTTGTCATTTTTCATTTTCAGTACTCTTTACAGGATAAACACTAGACTGTCAAAGGTCTTTTCGTAGGCTACATAAAAATAATCTCTTAGTGTATGTACCAGTAGCAAAACATATTCGCGATACCACACTAGCTGCACCCTAATAAGCATGGTAAGTAAAGCTCTGATGTCCCTAGTGGAATACAGGTGAGGCTTTCATTTCCCGCTTTCCAACCCTTCCAGCTGGTTATGGACAAATCACAAGGTTCTGGATGCAAGGCTTGTGAACATAGATTCTAAGTGCAAAGCCGCAATCTTTGAAACACAAACCAGCAAGCAACGTGAACGGATCCTCACGTCACCCACGGTACCAAGACATTATATATATATATATATATACAGGGCTTTTTTCAGCCGGAACGAGCCGGAACGGCGTTCCGGCACCTTTTTCAGCTACTAAAAAATAATTTATTTATTTTAATAATAAAAACAATAATTTAGTTATTTTAATTTAATTTTAGTGTTTTTGAACTGTTTTCAGTGTTTATTGAGACCCCTCCCAACCCCCAACCCCGTTTTTCTCGTGATTTTAGTCCGCCCATAATTGTTGCGTTCCGGAACCTTTTGTTCCGTTCCGGAACCTTTTTTTCTAGAAAAAAAGCACTGTATATATATATATATATATATATATATATATATATATATATATATATATATATATATATATATATATAGTTATCTACACTCATACATACATACATACACGCACACACTCGTATGGACATGCATACATACAAGCTAGCTGTAAGCTGATGACAAAAGGAGGCATAGAAAAAATACCATGCAGATGAAAGAAGGTCTTTGGATCAAAGTCATTCTTGTTCAATCCGTCCGACTCCTCCCAGACTTCCTTTAACTGTTCTTCGTTGCCCTACAAAAGTCAAGTACTCGGAGTTAAAAGACTCGCTAGGGAAGAAGCACAAAGTTTAAACATGGAAGTTTAATGCGCACACGCTAACACTACAATTCAGTGTTACCGTCCATAGAAAATTTGTCACCAATCAACCATCACAAAATATTTATGACTTGTCGATTCTGAATACTTACCGGATGATGGAGCTTCGGATGGTCATCATGCTTCTTCTGCATTTCCTCAAATTTCTTTTCCTCTACCACACGCTCCGTTTCATTGAGACCTTCGAGCTGTTGACGCCGGAGATGCTCTTTTTCCATTTCATAGATTTTGAACTCTTCCTTTCGTTTCCTATCAATCTCTCCAAGATCTTTAGAAGCCTACAGACATTTAAAATATTGCATAATGGTACTGCATTCAAATAACTGCATTTAAAGGTCTGCCAGAAAAGTACTGCATTAAAGAAGTGAAGAAAAGTCTTTAAAAAAATAGCTTTGAAAGGTAGCCATGGGTATGAAGTGTTGGCGACTGAATTTTTCTTAGTCTCAGAATGTAAGGGTGAGGGACCAGTCCTCCCCCTCCCATCTGATCTCACCATTGACAGTGTATGGGCAGTGTACTCACTACAGCTGAGTTGACTAGGGTGCAAATGTAGCAAAAATCTTGCAACAAATTTATACTTTCACTGATATATTAGAAGATTTACTAAATGGAAATTCAACAGAATAAAAATAAATAGAATAATAGAATAAAATGGAATAGCAGCTACATGAAGCTAACTATGGTTCAATTAACCAGCAGGACACTGGGTATTAGCTGGGAAAAGGCAAAGTGCAAAAAGATATCATAAGAGTGACAAAAACATACTGGTCATAAAACTAATATTAAAAACCGAAAGAAGTTATTAGAAGAGTCATTCAAGATTAAAAACTGAGCTTCAGCATAATTTTGAAAAGGGTACAGGTATCAAAAGACTGGCTTCGAAAAGCAAAGAGGTTTATAACCTATCTTAAGTTGCATCTTAACTTTGCTGGTTAAATGAACCTTAGACATCCATGTTTACAAGCATTTATACACTTGTGTGCACAACACTTACCTTTTGGATAAGTTTGGAAAGATCAGCAACCTCAAAACTGTTTGGATTGGCATGATCCAGATGTCCAAGAACTCTTTCCTTGTCGATTTCTGGGAGAACAATGTTTGGATGAGATGCTTTCAGACCTAAAATGCAATTCCACAATCATCATGTAGTCACAGATAACTCCAGAAATACACAGTCCATAATCGAGTATCAAGGGTAATGGAAATTCTTGTATTAATATCTTCACTGGTTTAAGTTTATATCTGAAGAGTAATATTAATTGCACTTTTATTAAATAAACACTTGCTGCTAAATATGCTAGCACAATAACAAATTTCTCAAGTGCTAATTAAAGGTTAAACAAACGGTTACAGTGCTCACCTTGTACTGCAGAGAGTGCGGGTTCACGTCTTCCCAGAGATGGTTACTGCGTAGTTACTTTGAGCAGTCCTTGACTCATAACTGCTCAGCACCATCGATTGATGCTTGGTCATTACATAATGGCACTGAATTGTTTACTTAAAAGAAGTGCATTCAAGCAAGTGTTTATTTAATAAAAGTGCAATTAATATTACTCTCCAGTTATAAACTTAAACCATTGAAGATATTAATATAAGAATTTCCATTAAACTTGACACTCAGCTATGAAGTTCTGTGCATTTCTGGAGTTATCCATGTAATATTTAATAACAATTCATGAGTGCTGAATCAAGCAGAATCAAGTAACATGATGAAAACATACTATTCTGAGAAGATACTACTCAGGAAACAGCTAACAAGTCACAGGACAACTTACTATTCTGTAAGTAGCCCTTAAGTCGCATGACTTGTCGCAATCGATCCAGTTCTTTGCGTTTTATTTCGTCGAGTTTAGTTCGAATTCCATGACCAACAAAGTCCAAGTGCTTGGCTATTTCTCCAGTCTACATTAAAACAACATCAGATAAAGTTACTGGTAAACAATGAAATTCGAGTAAACAAACTGTTACGATAATTAAACAACCCACATGTTTGTTCCCAAAGCCTTTTAAACTCTTGGCGTTACAGAGGCTGAGGGTGCAATTTATTTCTGAGTTGGGATGTACCTATTCGGAAAACTCTAAAGATGGACAAGATATTCGCTTTTCCATTTTTCCATCTGTGTCCAGTGCCACAATGTCATTGCATTCAGAGATACTTTTACAGATGGCTGTACAAACTGGGGCAAGGACAATCATTTCTATTCCTAAACTAACTTTACCATTTGTTTCTTTCTACCTTGGGTACAAACTAGATCAAAAGAAAATAAACATCTGTCTAGCACAGTTGAATTCAGTTAGTCTGCTCCGTTTACACAAAGACTAAAAACACGCAACCTACCGTTATACCAGAATTTGTAATCAACTCTCATCTAATCTAATCTGAATACACAGTTAATTGTTAATTCAATGGGAGACTGTTTCATTAATGCAAAGTCGCTGGGGTACATGCCATATGATACAGCGCGTAAACCACGCCACACGTAAAAAGTCAATACTTAGCACTACACTGCAGTTCTTGTATGGTGCATTAAACAGTACGTCAAGTTAAGTGAATAGCTTTGGGGGCAAAACACCACTTTAGGTTATGCAGAATGGTGTGTAAATGGTACTGTGAGCACGTAAATGAGTCCAGTGTACTTCTTAGGTATTGCTATCAAATAAGTACAAATCAAAGGCCACTTCAACAAAACTGTTGTCCACAAACATAATTGACTTGAATAGTAGTCAACATATTAATCAATAGCAATATCAAAACTTTAGCAGCAAGTTTTCACAATATTTCCATTTTTCCATATTCCAACATGCTGAGAAAAAATTGAGACACAAACATCCAGTTTCTTTGTATCAAGGAAAAGAAAACAACTAAGGGAGGGAAAAGCTTCATCAGTCACTGTAAGAAGTCAAGTCACTGAATGAAGGCAACAATACCAGAATGCATGCATTACATATAAATGTATGTTCATTCATTCTGGAAATTTATATAGCACCTCTTTAAGAGACCTACTCAAGATACTTAAAATATCACCCTTTTAGCACCTTAACAACGTGTTGCACATATGGCTATTTAAATAATCTAAACAATTGTGTATTAAGATGGTGTAAAATAACTGCTGCACAGAGTCAAATGTGGCACTGTGGTAATTCAATGGGAGACTGTTTCAGCATGATGGTCAACACACATGAAAAGACACAATGTTTGGCTTTATATTTTTTACAAGCTGCTTTGTATCAAATATCAACTGATGCATATATCATATTTGAAAGTTTGGTATTGAATGTGATCTGCCTCATATTTAAGTTACCTTATTTTCCTCTAAGTAAGATCATGACCAAAACTTCCTGATGGCAAATTCATAGTTTGTGCCATCTGGAACTTAAAAAATTACGTCCTCTTCTTTCCGCAAGTGCTTTTAGACCTTATTAATGCAAACTTTACTTTTATTCAGTTGGTTGATAAATGTTGTAAAAGGTACACCAAATTGGCAACCGAACTAGGCAATTGATACGCTGGCCTTCTAGACTAAAGACTACAGTGCTTTTGAACATAGTTGAAAAAGTAGAATAGCAGCCCGTTAAGCTGCCCCTAAGAGGAGGCCATGGGTAAAAGCAACATTATTTTCTTAGCCTTGACATACAAGGGCAGATGGCCAGCCCTCTTCCTCGCTGCCTGGTCTTCCAACTGAAAGTACACGGTTAAGTGTACTTTATTATAGTCGATTTTGCTAATGGTACCAAAATCTTGTAAGAAACTTCTGCCCAGGCAGGGATTGGAAACCTTAACCACTCGACTGACAGTTCTGCACTCTGACCAAAGGTTGACTCAAACCAAATATATATTAACTGTCATTATCTGTCTACAGAGTGCATTTTAAGCACCTCTCAAAAGTGATGTCTATACATAATATTACACATGTGTATACATATATATATTTACTTTTTTAAAGAATATAATTTGAACATTTGCATTTTCTTTCGAGGCACTAAGGAAAATCACTGGCGGCTGGCCCGTTGCGTGCTTACCAAAAAATTATAGTGGCCCGTATACAAGAAAAGCTTGGCCACCCTGATGTGTATATATACATGTATCTATATATATAAATGAAATTTCCATATATATATATATATACACACACATATATATAGAAATTTCATTTTAGGCACCTCTCAGAAGTGCTGTATATATATATATATATATATATATATATATATATATATATATATACATACACACACATTTATATGTATGGTGAATATATATATACACACACACACACATGTAAGGACAATTCCTGTGAGAGGAGCTTATAATGCACCCCTTCTCTCTGTCTCCCTTTGTTTGTCTGTCTCTCAACATTAAGATGCAACACAACCATGTAGATTTCCCAAAAGTGTATCTGATGAAATTTTATTCAACACATCCCTCTAGATTTCCCAAATGTTTATTGGATGATATTTTTACTAAACATAACCATCTAGATTTTTCCAAGAAACATTTATTTGAAGCTATGGCGAGTGCTCTACAACCACCTTTGTTTTAAAAGGAATTTGCCTATCAAGCAGTTCACTTAAACTAGACTAGAACTGCAGAGCCAGCTCATTAGCAGTCTGAGCAGAAGATAGCCACAATGGAGATGTATATGGGTATACGTATGTAATATGTATGCATTGCATGTATTAAAATATTTATATGATTGTGTGTATGTATGCATATATTATGGGTGTACGACTGTACGTATGCATATGAATTCATACACGCACGACGCACGTTAGGGTGCATCAGAAAAAATTTTTCTTAAAATTTAAGTTGTCTGTTATTTAATTGTGTTACATTAGTATAAAGAAGCATTGTGATAAGAAAGAAAATTAAATCAGAAAATATTTAGAGGTCCCTCCAGCCCTAAGAAGTTTGACTGAATCTTAGTTAACAAATTAGGCTCTAAAAATGTCAATTATTTGTAGTGGTTGGTTTCTATTGTTTATATTTTGGCAGAAATGTTTAATTGTTTAGCAATGTTATACTCTAATATTTTGGAGCATTCAAATAGATTACAAGTCATTAGAAAAGCGTTTTTTCTTATTTTTTCCCGATTTCCAGAGCATAAAATGGATAAATTAGACGACAATCATAACAAGGAACATTATTCAACACTGTTGTCTCCAGTCTCGCGGCTTTCGCCGCCTCGTCTTCAAAAAACCTCTGACTCAGTATCGGGGTCCGGGTCAAAAAAGAAACCACAGATTCGTCTTAGTTCCAAGCTATTTAGATTGGGTTCAGCAGACTGTTCATGATGCAACAATCAGTGGTATTCAGTTGCCACCTGCAAGCAGGTTTTGAAATGCATGATGTACTACTGCAATCTAGCCGCACAAACTGAGAGACAGGGATCTCTTGGGGCGATGTCAAGATTCACAATAGCCACGGAAGTACTGAAACAAGTTAAAACTGTACGAACAAGCCAACATACCTATTGTAACAGAGAATGCAAAAAGATTGTGAAACTCGTCGAAGACAACAACAAACATCGTTCAATTAATAAAAGTCGTCGTGAAATTCCAGCCACGAAACGCAAACTGGAAGAAATGCAGTCTATGTTAGCATCAACTTTTCAGTTCTGGCCACCAAATGTGGAGAGTATGGTTTAGAATGCAGAGGATCTGGCATTCCTCGAGTCGATGAAAGGTGACACAGCTGCCAGCTGTGGTGCATTTGACAAGCCACTAGCCAAGAAAATTTCTAGACGTAATTGTCGAGATTCCTCGATATTACAGCGTCTTAAGCGGGCACGTCACAAGATCGAAGCATCAACTGCAACGGTGCCGTCTGAAGTTTTACCTGACGACAGTGACACAGACAAACCAGCCCAGACAAATCTGCTTCGGAAGATGACATGGAATTTGAAGCTGCATTAAAAAAAGATTCCAACACAGCTAAAACAGCAAACAGGAACAATATGGCATTCATACAACCAAATGTGTTAAGCCAACAAAACCTCGTGTCACTTGCAACTCGACTGAAGATGACACCAACACAGTTAGCGGCGTTCACGCAAGGATTGATAACCGAGTCTGGAGGCGAAGAAATTGGGATTTGATACCACACAATTTCTGCCAGGTTCTTCCATTTTGTTCAGCTGATCATGACATGCTGGCCCAAGAGCGCCTGGCGATGACGAAGGATGATTTGATCGCCTTGGCCAATGAACAGGTTGAATTTCTACTTGACGATTATCGCGAGTTTACTAAGTTTTCACTTGTTTACTTACCTGCTTCTAAAGGTGAAGTGACCTTTAGAAGACCTGGTGCTCTACACAAAGCAAGGTGGATGGCTAAGTTGATCTACAGCCTTAAAATTGCTCTTTGTGGGTCACATATCGCAGAGCTGCTGCCAGGCACTATAACCAATAGCCTAGTTATCAAAGGCCCAAAATACGTGCATTTACAACTTTCGTTACTCATGTATATGCCGCATAGTGGCTCAGATGTAAGAAAACCGTTGACGCACCCTGGATCTACAGCTGGACAAGCGGTTACTGGAGTATCAGGCTGTTTACAAAGTTATTTCCCAATCAGCAATTCTGTTTCTGGTATATTTCATAAAAATGTAACAGTTTGCAATTCGACATTGCATGTTGCATGAAAAATTCTTCTTCTTCTTCTTTTCCTTCAGGCTCGAATTAATCCCTCTTTGGAGAGGGGTCAGCCACTCGGATCCTTCTCTTCCACTTGTTTCTTTCTTGAGCATCTTCTTTCTTCAGTTTTAGGAGTTTTAGGTCTTGTTGTATCGTGTCTTCCCATCTCTTCCTCTGTCGTCCCCGACTGCGGCGTCCGTATACCTCTGCATTCATGATTCTTTTCACACAACTATCATCCTCTTTTCTCATTACATGTCCATACCACCTCAGCCTGGTCTCTCGTACTTTGTCAGTTATACATGCCACCCCGAGCTTCTTTCTGATGTCCACATTTCTTTTCCTGTCCTTCAGTGAGATCCCAAGTATCCATCGTAGCATTCTCATCTCTGTTCTCTCCAGTAACCCTTCATCCCTTTTTGTCAGCGCCCAGGCCTCTGCTCCATATAGCATCACCGGTCTTACCATTGTTTTGTATACCTTTCCCTTGAGCTGAGTTGGCATTTTGGTGTCACACAACACTCCCGTTAGTTCTCTCCATTTCTGCCAAGCCACCTTAATCCTGTTCCTGATGTCATGCTCGCAGCCACCCTGTGCATTCATGGTCGATCCCAGATATTTAAATGTTTCAACCTGTTTCAGTGACTTTCCTGCAATGTCTCTGATCTCAATTGCTTCCGTTGTTTTTGAGCAGACCATGGTTTCTGTCTTATTGATGTTTATCTTAAGACCCTTGCTCTCCACTGCCATCTGCCAGTCTGTAAAACGTGCTTGCATCTTCGCCTCTGCATCGTCCGAAAAGTTGCATGAAAAATTCATTTTTTTGCTATTTTATTTTTATAACAAATACTAAGAAACATCGGAACAACATGGAGTTTGATATTTAACATTGTTTTAGTCATAGTTTCTGTAAAATTAAGCGATTACATGTGATTTCATATATATGATTAATATTGATTATATGGTTTACTAGAAGTTGCTTATTCGGGTTACTCGGATATATGTTTGCTCCTGGAGGGACCTCTAAATGAACGTAGATTTTAAAATCTTTTGCCCAATTTAATGGTGGTCATAGTGGAACGCAATGCAAACACAGACAGCTCTATATATACACTTCAAATTTTTGCAATGCATTTGTGATGCACCCTAACGCACGTGTGTATGTATGTATGTGCGTATGCATGCATACGCGTATGAATGAATCCATCTTCCTTGCTAGTCTAATGTCAATAGAACTCAGAGCAGTTTGTCACAAGACAAATGGTGTATGCTTAGCAGAACAAGCTCAGCACTGACAGGTTATTGAGTTTTATAAGTAACTATGAATCCTTCCTTCCCTCCACTCTCCCCTCCCTCGGTCTGCCTGTCTGTTTCTATAAACATTTGCATTCAAAGGGATAAAACCCAATGTAAAAACCCATGTATTTTCCAGCTAAAAATACAACATTATAATATGAAAATGTCCGGCTGTGTGTCAGACTACTGGCCTTGTCGTTTGAAAAGGCCTAACATACGGAAGCCCATGGGTGACATGCAATTATTTTTATTTCAGTTTGTCGCAGCCATCAGTTAACATCCCATATGAAATTGGGGCCTATGCTGTAGTAGGATCGTCAATCAAAACGGTGCCTTCTTCGCAATTCCACACCACTGGGGTCAAGCACTGTACAAATTATTCGAACCGTTTACTACAGCGCAAACTAATATGGGGACATTTCTGGTGCATTAACCGGTAACCATGCAACTGATTGGAACCAGCCAATTGCTGCCCAATGAATGAAACAACCTCTGTAATACTACTCTCTGCATGCTGGCAGCTACAGTTCAGCGATCTTACAATGCGCTTTAGATGCCGCAGACTAATACTAATACCATGAGGTCCATGACGCATTAATAAGGCTGCCACAAATCAGTGTACTTTATGCTATAACCGAAATATGTACGGATAAAACGACTGCATTCTAAAAAAAAGTGCTTCTGCGATCCATTAGTGCTTATTAACAACCAACACGTGTATAATTACTAATATGAACATTTGGTTAATAATGATGACAACTCCGCTTTCCAGTCTTGTTGTCAAGACCTTAAACCTCGAGACCAAGACCAAGACCTTGAACCTTGAGACCAAGACCAAGACTTTGAACCTCGAGACCAAGACCAAGACCTTGAACCTCGAGACCAAGACCAAGACCAAGACTTTGAACCTCGAGACCAAGACCGAGACCCAAAAAAATCACATTCAGCCCAAGACTTCTTTTCCTTAAACAAATTGTCAAGTCGGACAACTCGCTATTTTAATGAGAAAGTGAGTCTTTTATTTTATTCAAGCAAATTAACTTTAAAGTTAACGAACTCGAGTGTACTCGAGACCAAGACCTTGGTCTCGAGGACAACAAGTCTGCTGCTTTCATTCATACTGCTTCGCCATATTGCATAGATATGGGCTTATGTACTAACCCTGCCAGTGGTTATTAGCTGGAGTTTCCAAAGTTGACCTGATGAAATTTACTTAGTTGAAATTTACCAGTGGTTAAGTCTACTAGAGTTCAACT
This sequence comes from Allolobophora icterica, assembly GCA_963556255.1. NCBI lineage: Eukaryota > Metazoa > Annelida > Clitellata > Crassiclitellata > Lumbricidae > Allolobophora > Allolobophora icterica. The sequence goes on along the minus strand of OY744602.1, from coordinate 93,178,324 downwards.
ATATAAGCATTTTTACCTATAGTTGATAAAGGGCAAGTACTTTGAAAAATGCTTATCACACAAGCAGAAACGCCTAGAAGTAATCATGTTCACTTGTTTCTTATTCTAAATCAAAACCAATTGCAAACCCTAAATTGTAACATTTGATGTTCTTTTCCTATGTAATATACAGGTGGCTACGACATGGTTTTCTTTGTGTGTTTCAAGCTTGCAAATTTCCCAAGGTTATATGCGATAGCTCACATCATAGGTGTAACGATGTTGTTTTCCTCACCCAAATATACACTTATCCAAATTGATATTTAGGTAGTGATTATTAGGTGTTAATTAGTTGTGGTTATTGCATGGCAATTAATTAACTAATTGACCAGCATTAAAGGCCAGCATGTTATGTGATAAAATTTAGCTAAGGTTCGGGGTTAATTACCGTGATTGGAGGATATGTAGGATGCGGTGCCAGCTGCTGATTGGGTGAATCCAACTCAACTAATTAACACCTAATAATCAGTAGCCTAGAGCATGAATAACACTATATATCAATTTAGATAAGTGTATATTTGGGTGAGGAAAACAACATCGTTACACCTATCACATGTAACCTTGGGAAATTTGCTTTAAGCACACACAGAAAACCATGTTGTAACCACCTGTATATAAAATAGCAGCAGTGGCTCTCCCAGTCTCTTACTTCAGTTGCAAAGCTCTGTATGATAGAACTATCACAGAGTGTATTTATATATGTAAGGTAATTATAATAATAATCTTCTTTATTAAACTAGGTATATATATTTATATATTTGGCGTAAGGTAGGATATGGAAATGCAGTATAGTGAGTCAGGTTGACCGACTGGTCCAGTTCTACAAGTGGGTCACCGGACCGAACACAAAGAGTCCAGGCTGATGAAATCCTATTCCAAGAAAGAAGAACCTAGAGAGTGAAAGACAAGGACAGTCATGCGGACACACGCTAGTATCTATATACAGACTTAGACGGTTAAGCACGTAGTTGCTCAGGGAAACTGGAAAAGACGTTGACTCCAAGGTTTCTACAGAGCACACAGACACAGGGAGAGAGTTACAAAAAGTAGGTCCAGCAACCGAGAAACTCGCTCACCAAGAACAGTTATGACCAGACAAAGATACTTCGATGACCTCGTTCAATAGTGATAAGTCTGAGGAATATATAATGCAATACAGTACAACTGTAATTTGATAATGCTCTTCTTACAAAGTTCAGAAGTGCACATTGAAGCCAAGCAGCCATTAAGAGCCACAGGCAGACTGGAAGAGATAAGTTTTCAGTTTAGAGCGATATATATATATATATATATGTAATAATAATAATAATAATCTATGTATATATATGCGGGTGTGTGTAATAGTAATAATAATAATCTATATATATATATATATATATATATATATATATATATATATATATATATATATATATATATATATATATATATATATATATATAAGAACTGATTATAAGTATTGCGGCTGGCCAGAGTTCAAAGTTTTATAAACTATGAGCCGCAATTTAAACTAATTCCTTTCTGAACAGGAATCCAATGCAAAGATCTAAGCATAGGGTTACATGTTACAAGTGCAATGTTAAATATAACAAACTTTCTGCATCAGCTAACATTGATGATAAGTCTCAATTACACGTCGACAATTGTAGGCCCTATCTTTGCACAATAGATTTTTTATTTTTTAAATTGTTATTGTTATAGAATTGGTGTAGTAGAAGATTAACTGATGTAATTTTTTGTAACTTGTTTCATTTGGTAATATTTCTTACAAGATGACACATTGAAAAGGCCAGCAAAAACGACATGTATGCTTACAGATGACTCTGCAGTTATAAACAAACATAGCGAAAAATGAAACAATTGAATTGAAGAAATATCGCATAATAAACAATTGTATATAGGAGTGGCTGTCAGGATCTAGTTTTAAAATACAGACCCAATTGATAAGTTGACGGTAAAAGAAATATTAGTTGATTGTTAGAGCATAAACAGCTGCCAACTAATGCTGTATCTGACAGCAGCGTTGGTCGAGTGGTCCAGTGACGTCACAGCGCCCCACTCCGATTCACGCATATTCATGACCCCCCTATTGGGCCGACCTGTGAGTGGAAAGATCTTGGGTTGACTCGGCTCAATGCTTGCTGTCCAATAAGATAGCTCCACATAATGTTCATTGATATTTAAATTAATGTATGGTATTCTGATAGGCATGAAGTAATACGGGTAAGCATGTGATTGGTCAGTAGAGGTATGGGCCAATATGGTACACAAAGGGAAGCGGGTCTGCGGGAAGAGTTAGTTAGGTAGTTTGGAATTTGGCGTGCTTGCAATCGGACGCTGACGAGTTGATTTCTGGCATACACGTTATAGAAACATGTCTAGTATAAAGCAGACACTATAGGTCTCATTATTACAAGTTAAAGTAGAAGTTCGGCAGCCGCTGCAGTTTCGTAACTATCTCTACATCGTCTGTCGAACTGAACAATAATCTGCAAGTGAACTCTGTAACCGTATAAAGAGACATTCACAGTGAATGATAATAAAGACGTGTCTACAGAGAGAAGCTGCAGTCTGATAGATAGTTAGCGTCAAACGTAGAGAGCACAAACGTATTCCGTTATAGAACAAAGCCTTACAAGTTTAACTGTAGTTTAAGTAATGGCAACTGAACTTACTGAAGTAACCTTTGCTTATCATGTAACAAACGTACAAATGTTGATGGACCAAACACACTCAGAAGAAAGTGATGAACTAGCCATGGTAACAAAACAAATGGAGAAACTGGAAGTGAAAACGGACAAATACATGAAACAGGAGGAGATAGAGGAAAAATGGAAGGAACTCAAGATGACCCAGACAGCGATAAACCCTGATTATGACAGTCCAATGGAGAGTCTTATCAAGGTGGGGGTTTCTATGTCAACAACTCTGTGGCAAAATGACCTGCCAACCATCACCCCTTACCCAAAAGGTGGAGAAAATGGAAATAATTATTGGCGAGTCAAGGTTCCACTGAACAGATTTAGCAATTACAGGATCATTCTATGCAAATGTACGCAAACAAAGCAGTTGGTGGAGCAGGTCTCGATTCTTCTGGTAGATCCTTCTGATGAACCACTCAACAAAAAAGTAGCAGAGAAAATTACAGGAAAACAAGTCACTGAACTGACTGGCCAAAGAAATGAATACCTGTTCCAAGATCAGACAACACAGAAGTGGTACACCAACAACTATTCTAAAGCAAATAAAGTATGGGTGAACATCGTTATCCCACACAGTGTGGCCCTGGGAGACGATTGCAAATGGGACACAGTTGAACGCTACGAACCTGACAACCGGAATACTACTGAAATTCCATAACAGAGAGTCAAGTATTTAGGTAAGTGTATACCGATAACTTTCCAAAGAAATTACTTAACCTAATTTTGTTATAAGAAATTAATAATTTGCTGGAGTATAATTTTAACTAAGAATAACTGTTTAATTTCAAAGTACAATGAATCGAGTACTGAACTCTACAAATAATTTAAAGTTTTCATTTATGAATGTACCAGCTGGGATTAAGATTGCTAAATTGCAATCTTAGTCCCAGGTACCGGTACAGTATTTGTCAATTTTTTTGAACATGATTCCAGAATAGATAAATAGATAAAGTTCTTATTAAATATAGTCAACATAAATTTGGTAAAATAAAAATATTCTTTTAGCTTACCAATATTCTAAATCTTGCACAGCAAAACTATTTGTAATATGCATGCATAAGTACAACTGGTAGAATAACGTAAAAGTTAATAATTCTGTTGTTTCAATATGCTATGATAAAAAAATTTCTTGCTCAATTTTGTGAACATAAATAAGGTCAAGTAAGAATCCATCTTGGGGCAAAGCCAGTAAAAATTGTTATACCTGTGTCAGCCAGGAGCTTGAACAAAGACCAAACAAGACTGGCTAAATCAGAGTAACTAGTGTCCTGAACCTAAGTCAGATATCCTTATACAGCAGAAATTGCACCTGTTTTCTTCATAACATTATGTGATCCAATGAAATGTGTTTCTTGTGATAAATGCTTCAAGTAAATTGGTAAACGGACATTTACCCCCCTGGACATATTCCCCCCGGACACTTTCCCCCTCTACTAGGACATTTCCCCCTAAATGCAACATACAAAAAGCTCTCTGTTTTAATGATTAAAACATACATACATACATACATACGTAGTATTACGTACATACATGCATATATACATACATACTTACATACATGCATATATACATGCATACATACATATATACATACATACTTACATGCATATATACATGCATATATACATACATACTTACATACATGCATACATACATACTTACGTACATGCATACATACAAATATACATACATACTTACATACATGCATACATACATATAGGCATACATACTTACATACATGCATGCATACTTAAATACCTACATACTTACATACCTACATACATGCATACATACATGCATACATACATATATACATACATACTTACGTACATGCATACATACAAGAATACATACATATATGCATACATGCATACATACATGCATACATACATATATACATACATACTTACATACATGCATACACACATGCATATATACATATATACATGCATACATACATACATAAATCCACAGAGGGGGAATTTGTCTGGGGGGAAATGACCTACCTAAATTCGGGGAAGTGTCCGGGGAAACTGTCTGGGGGAATATGTCTGGGGGGAATATGTCCAGGCATTCAAGTAAATTACCATGATTTCTATAATTTATAATGAAATGTATATCAAATTACAATCATCAGAATTTTGTTAATGAATACCATTAACATGATTTTGAGTAATTAATTTAGTAAATTAGCATGAGTATTCTTATAGTTTAAGATTATAGGAATTAAATGATTAAGATCAGGAATGTCCTTGTAAATAAATATCGTTATAAAACTCGATCACCATATGACATTCATTTTGAAGGTTTGCAGCCAACACCTATATCCACTAAAAGTCTTCCAATCTCAAGGAATGTCATCCACTACACCAGAGTTTTTCAAACTGTGGTCCGCGGACCCCTGGGGGTCCGCGAAGGATATGGCGGGGGTCCGCGAGAGCGTTCTGAAAATAATGTGATGCTTAACATTGCATGGTTTTAGCATTAGCAGCCTGTGTTTTCAAATTCATACGCTACTTATAGTATGCCTGTAACTGTATGATCCACAAGGATCCAATTGGGTATTCGATCACACCAGTTTTGTGATGCTGCTGATGGTTATTCTTTGCATACTAGGGCCTACAGTGACGTAAATAAGATGTAGGCTTATGGTCACGTTACATTTCTAGCCTAATAAAAGTATTAATAAAATTTAATATATAATTTCTGCTAAGCGACTGCTAATCATTTCTGCACCCAATGTAAGCGCGATGTATTTGAAGCCTTCATCAGGGGTAGGCCTACAACTAGATTCCATTTAAAAAGGTTTAAGATCGATATTCACAAAACAAACTTTGAAAGTCTGCAAGTGTTTCATTTAGAAAATCAACACTGAATATGAGTCTGGTTGTTTTTTCCATGGAAGAAACACTGAAGCTCTATAGCTAGGACTCTAGCTGTGTTTACATAAACGCTATATATCTTCTTCTCACTGTAACGCTGGACTGACTTGGGTTTTCTGAAAAAACACACTTGCTCTATATCCTGTAGCATTAAGTATTATAATTACAGGACACAGCTACTTAGCTAAAAAAAATGTCTAGTGGTTCGTCCAGTGAAGGCTTCATTTGCAATATGCTGCTCTATTTCCTGATTGTGTACTTTGGACTTGTAGAATTAGAAATTTGTGGAATTCGCCTGATGTTAGCCTTTAAATAAACGATAATACAGAGATTTGCAAAGCATATCCCTATTTCGTTCACGTTCGCTGTTACATGCTAACTATATAATTTTGCTGTTTGTATTATGGATAACTTTCTGAAACGTAAGAACAGTGCTGAGGCCTATCCAAAATAGCACCAATTATGGACAGTTTTTGCAAAGCAAAGCAAGCACATCCCTCTCGCTGACATTACTGGTTTTTGGCGAAACCGATGCTATTCATTTCTTTTAAAAATGACTGTGTTCCATAGTTATTGCAGGGAGTATATAACAATTTATTTAGTGTTACTTTTTATATTATAATAGTCCTTAGCGTCATAAATAAGCAAGCGTGTATTGTGGAAATAGTCTGTCTGCCTGTTATTTTTATTAAATTTTAAGTGATAGGGGCCTAAATTTTGCTTTGTAAATACTGGGGTCCGCGAGCTATGCCTAGAAAAAAATTGGGGTCCCTGGTCCAAAAAGTTTGAAAACCTCTGCACTACACAAACAAATGGACATTGGAAAATGCTATTCTCTCCGGATTGGGTTCCTCTCTTAACCCCAAAATTGCAGTCTGTTCTAAATGCATCTGCATGTCTGACTCGTGGCATCCAAAATTTGGCCATATCTCTGCCTACATACGAGACACTCTGCACTGGTTACCTATACCTCAATGCAATGAATATAAGATTCTTACTCTCACATGAAATTGCTATTGGGAACTGTCCCATCCTATCTCAGATCCCCGTGTATCTTTGCCTCATCTATTCCTGGTTGTAGGTCCCTCCGATCAGCTGCACATTGTATCGCTTGTCATCCCTCAGGCTAGGTCATCCACAACCCAGCACAGAAGCTTTGCCATTGTTGGTCCTGTATCCTGGAATAGTCCTTATAAAATCCGAAATGAGCTAATCAGCCTGTTACCTTCCTTGTTCCACAAATGCTTGGTCTGTTCTGTTGGATTGTGTCACCTCCCTGGCAGTCCCTGCTTGGTTGGGAGTGCCGGTTATGAGATTTTTCTAGCAGTTGTGCTTTACACTCACAACACGCGGTGCTCAACCAACTTTGCTGTTCCTTATGCACGCACAGTAAGCAGAGCGGGCAACCTCCAAGTTCTGGGTCCTCGTTTGTGGAATTCTTTATCGGTTAAACTTAAAGAAGAGAAATTTCTTTCTGCGTTTAAAAGAGAACTGAAAATAGGCTACTTATTAAAATATAATGAAATATAGCCCTGTTGGAAATTGCAGGTCTTCCCCTAATGAATGGATGAATGTTTTGTTTTTATTAGGATATTTATTTGCCTTAGTTACAGTAACTTCCTCTTGTGTTTCTTCCATGTTATATTTTTTCTTTTCATTTCTTGTTTCTTATTTTTTATATTGCATAATCTGTCATGATTTGTCACATTTTGTCATAATTTTTTTCTCATCAAAATTGCCTTTGTTTGTATACTTTGGTTCTGATTACTCTGTTTCTCGACTTTGATAATTATTTGACTAAGGTATACTGTTAAAACTGTTCGGTCGCAACTGCTTCTCATCAGCATAACTTAGTTTAGATCTGTGTGACACTCTAAACGTTGACTGAAATGTGAATCAGGTACTAGGGGTCAGGGTGGTATAAGCTTTTAGCTTTTTCCTGGCTTCCTGTTGCGCAGTGATTGATATGTTTCTGTTATGACTTGTACTTTGCTTGGACGCAATAAACACACAATTCAATTCAAAAGTTATCACTTATGTTAAGTTATGTTAACAAATATTTTCCAAGCTCTTGTAGTCTCCCAGTTAACTTATGCTCTTCCCTCCTAAGTAAGAGCATAGTAATGTGAAATGATTGTACCGTAAATAATCCTGCCAATGGATTTAGTTGGAAGAATTGATTCGTTTTTGTGCAGGGCTGGGTGCAGCGACCTTTGAGTGGTGACAACATAACGTTTGGGAAGATCTGGCAGAAACCTGAAGTTCTTTAAGAGCATCCAGTCAGCCATCACTGTCTGAACAATTCTCTTTGTTCTCTTTGTGCCGTCGGCTCTAGGAGCCCTAGCGATCGTCATGCCACACAGTCTCCGTTGCCGTCTTGCTACTTCTCCCAGTAGCCCTTGAGTCGCGCTTTGGCCTGGGAGTCCCACCTCAGCGCTCCGGCCTGGGAGTCCCTCCATCCGCGACCATCGGCGTGGTTTGGTGTGTGGCATGACGATTTTCTTGGCATGATTAACAGGGGTGGTTTGCCATTGCCTTCCCCTGGTTTTGCCTGCCGTGCCCGTTCGTTCCCCCTCCTAGGAAGAGTACTTCCTAGGAAGGGTACTAACGGTCCGCACCACGAGAAGGTGGGCACGGAGGACTTTGGTTCACCAGCCCAGGTCGGATCCGAGTCTACGCTCATCAGAGTCGTCGGTCAGGTCGCCTCCCTGCTTTACTCTGTACCAGAGTGACTGGTGAACCTTTGCGGACCGTCTGAACAATTACTATCTGCCAAGTACTTCCATAAATGCAACTTATGGAAAAGGAGGCATACATCTGAATTACCATACTTTCATACACTGCTGGACAGAAATATCCTTCATCATACGCGCACTGAACAAATATAAAAAATTGTGATAATGCTAGCTTTAAAAAGTGTTCCTATATCTAACCTGTTAGTTTTAATTGCAATCGTAGGCATGTGTAAAGTTTTATGCAGTTAGTTTTAGAGCTATAGTTATAACTCTACTATATTATTGCTTGCCCTAGGATGGTTTAAAAACAATTTGAAAATGTATTTTGCAATGTGCATGATATTTAGTCTTTGAAAACTTTAAACTCCTGTGCAATAAAATGAAAGGAAGTTTTGGCATGCATGGCCTAAGTAAATTGGCCTGTTTAAACCCGTTTAGCTTGTTCTTTTCAGCCTGTTCGCCACCTAAGTAAATTAGTTTAAGCCCATTCGCCACCTAAGTAAGTTTTCTCCCACATCCTTCTCACAAACATTAAGCGTCCACTGTTGTATGCATTGTTGTTGTAAAGTGTCGACATTTGTCTCAAGCTAATAGATAACTTACTTAAATTAGTTTAAGCCTGTTTTAAGCCGTTAGTTTAAAGAGCAGCTGTTTACGGTATATGTTGAAATTTGTGTTGAATTAAATTTTATAAATTACCACATGTGTTATTATTACTTTTAGTGTACATGTATATTAAATTATCTATATTAGGAAACAGGCTGTATTTCCTTTCCGAGGTTAAACTCAGGATAAGACTCCAATGGTTGGGCTCTACATGTGTGTAAGGGCAAACAAGTTGCAACAGCTCCAGTTATCGGAACATTCCGAACATTTGCTTACAGATGTTGTTATTCATATAATGAACTTTAAAAACATTTGGACCACAGCACTTTGAGAGGTACTTAATTTCCATACTTCCACATTCCAACATTCTGCTCAGTTCAGACACAAAAATCCAGTTTTCATGCATCGTTGAAAGACACACAACCATGTGATGGAAATGCTTCATCAATCATCCAAAGATGTCATCTCAGAATGAAGTCCCATTTATAACCATACTGTGAGGGAAATGCGTCATCAGTCACTGATAATGTCAAGTCTCAGAACAAAATCATTTATACCCATATGCACGAATTATGTATAAATGTATGTAAAAAACTATGTATTAAGATACTTAATAACAAAAATGCTGCATGAATAGCTACCTAATTGAGCCAAACAAGTGGGTATTAAATTTAAGACAGTGTATAAATGACTATTGCACAGCGTCAAAGCAGCAGTGTGTTAATGCAGCACTGGGAGATTTTCCAAGACAATGGTCCAACATGTGAGAGGGCACAATGTTTGGCTTTAAATTTCTCATATTTCCTAGTACTACTACCCATCATATTGGAAGGTTTGGTATTGAATGTAATCTCCCTCATATGTAAGAGCTGTATTATTGTTCCTGTAAATAAGATCATAACCCCAATGTAAAATCATAGTTTTGTGCCATCTGGAATTTCAACAATTAGGATATACCTTCTTTCTGCCTGTGCTTTTAGACATGATTATTTACAAAAGTGTAAATTTACCAGTCTTGTTGTCAAGACCTTAAACCTCAAGACCAAGACCAAGACCTTGAACCTCAAGACCAAGACCTTGAACCTCAAGACCAAGACCGAGACCAAGACCCCAAAAAATCACAGTCGTATCCAGACTGCTATTCCTTACTAAAAAATTGTCCAGTCGGACTACTCGTTATTTTAATGAAAACATGAGTTTTTTCTTTATTCAAGCAAAACAACTCTAAATGGAGACTGCAGAGAATTCCGAATTCGTATTTACAAAAGTCCTTCGTGCGAAATGCTATTCCAACTGCCTGTTGAATTTTATAAAACCCAATTTGCACAGAATTTTCTGACCAAGACGTGACCTGTGGGGCCTCATAAAAATTCTGCCATGTGAAAAAACACGGTCTACAAGTGCTGAAATCGCTAACACACAAAGCAGCCTTTCAAGAACCGGATGTAGGGCCTAAATGTACAAATTAACTACGAGTCTGTTTTGAAATCATTCCATGGTAAATAACCGGAAGTCAAAATAATTGTCCAAAACAACACTGAAGCCTCATTCACACCGTGTAAATACTAAAGCAATAACTGTATGAGTAATTGTTGGATAAATTTTTAAAATTTCTTGCCGTTTGTTAAAATTAACGACTGTTCATATTGACAAAAGTCTTGGTCTTGGTCTTGCAAAACCAAGACCAAGACTTTGGACCTCAAGACCAAGACCAAGACCTTGAACCTCAAGACCAAGACCAAGACCAAGACTTTTAAAAACGAACTCGAGTGCACTCGAGACCAAGACCTTGGTCTCGAGGACAACAAGACTGAAATTTACTTTTATTTAATTATCTGCAAAAGGTTGTACAAGATATGCCAAACCAGCAACTGAAGTAGGCAGTTCATATTCTGGCCTTCTAGACCAGCGGTTCTTAAAGTGGTGGTCCGCGGACCGGCGCCGGTCCGCGGAGCCCTACTCACCGGTCCGTGAAACAGTTCTTAATTTATAGATTAATTAAAAACAGTGATCATTGGCAATATTTAATTTAATAAAATAAATATTACAGTATAATAAATCTGTATTTTCTATATGTTTAAAAATGGAGTCAGAGGTGAAATATTTCAATAACACAAGAAAAATACTTCGGAAATAATGTGAAGCTGTGAATCACACCATGATTATGTAAATTGTATAAAGCGATTTAGTTAGCAAAACCAATGAAACCCCATACTTTATGTACGTATCCCACAGGTTGTTATCCCGCGTTTGCCATTAGTGGTCCGCGATAAACAACATAAAGATGGTGCCGGTCCGCAGCTTTAAAAAGTTTAAGACCACTGTTCTAGACTACAGTGCGTTTGGACATACTTGAAGCAGTAGAAGAGGTGTTTGTTAAAAGCTGACCCTGAGAGGAAGCCATGGGTACAAAGTATTAGCAACTTCATTTTTCATAGTAAAAGCATACAAAGGCAGATGGCCATTGGTCAGCCCTCTCCCTCAATGCCTGGTCTTCCAACTGAAAGTGTACAGTTAAGTGTACTGTCTTATTATAGCCAAGTTCGTCTTATTATAGCCGAGTTCGTTAATGGTTGCAAGGGCAGCCAAACTCTCATAACAAATTTCTGCCCTGGCAGAAATTGGAACTCATAACCTTTCAACTGACCGCTCATCACTCTGACCAAAGGTTGACTCATTCCACAATATAGACTGTCTATGGAGGTCTATGGAGTAGATTCAAACACCCCCTTTGAAAAGTGATGTCTTTATATATAAGTATTATGTATATATGCATTTGTCTGCTCTAGACTTGACTACTCGTCGCCTGAGAATTATCTTGTCGTATCTCCACTTTTTTTCGAAAAGTAGTTAAGGGTTGATTTGTAGCAGAATTTTTTTGATTTTTCTTCAGTTTCAATGGCTAGGAGATACGATAGGTCGTTTTAAAGATATTCAACAAAATATACTGTCGTATGTCCTGTTTTCAGAAACATTTTATCGTATCTCCATACAGCATTCATAGTGTAGCAGTCTCTGTTGTTGTATGTCCACAGAAAGCTCGTCGCTGATTGGACGCTCAGGAGATACAACAGTATAAACCTGTGCGCTTAGCTGGACTATAGTGTCGCATATCCAGACAATTAAAAGTTTTTCCTTTAAAAATCCGGACTATAAAAATGAATATTTTAACGAAAACACTCTGTAATAATTGGTCGTTGCCTAATTTAATCATTTCATGTCTTTGTTTTCAGAAAGATGGTTTGTAATATTTGTAAATCCATTTTATACAAAATTTTCACAAATTTCAGAAAAACAACTATAATTGTTAATTTTTTAAATGCAATATCGTTATGTAATGTTGATGTTTTAATATGACGTCTGGTTGTGAACTGTAATTTGACAGTGCCCTACTTATTGCATTGAATTTCTCATTTTTCCGCAAAATGCGGCCCAAAGTTCTACCTCGTTTATCTCGGAATTTTGGAAAATGGAGATACGCTAAGATAATTCTCAGGCGACGTACTGCAATTCCCTCCTCACTGGTCTTCCCAAAGTCCGTATTGCTCCTCTTCAGTCCGTTCTCAATGCAGACGATTCCCTCATATCACCACCTTTATGGTAGAAGAACTCCACTGACTCCCGCTTTCTGCCCGCATCCAATTCAAGGTCCTCATCCTTGTCTCTAAGGCTCAACTTGGTTTCACTCCGAAATATTTATGTGATTTAATTCATCACCCTCACTCTGCTGCTTCTCTTCGTCCTGTTCGTTCCTCTGACCGTTTGGACCTCCTTGTTCCCCGTGTCAGGACTTCTCTGGCTCAATCTCGGTCTTTTGCCTCCATTGGCCCTGCTCTTTGGAATGAGCTTCCTCCATTCGTTCGTTCTTCTATTCTCTCAGGTAACGTCTCTTCCTCTTTCACCTTTCTTAAAACTTGCTTTTTCTCTCGGGGTATCTCGCACTGGCAGCGCTTCTGAATGGCCCTCCCGCCAGAAGCGCTTTATAAATATCCGAATACAATACAATACAGTAATACAGTACAATATATATATGTGTACATACGTATGTATGTGTATACATATATACATACATACACAAACATATATATATATATATATATATATATATAGAGAGAGAGAGAGAGAGAGAGAGAGAGAGAGAGAGAGAGAGAGAGAGAGAGAGAGAGAGAGAGAGAGAGTACATGTAATATGCAGTAGGAATGATTAAACTGTGGCATATAATTTCAAATAACTGCTTTCAGATGTCTATACAAATCCCATTTACCTCATGACCACAAAATGGCCTAACTAGGAGTCAAACACCTATACAGAGTTCATTGGGTCATCAATAGTCTTCTCGGAAACCTAAAAGCTGATGAACACCCAATGCATATGTAATTTCACACTATCAGCCCCGATAAGAGTGTCACTTAGGCAAAAAATGAGTACAAAGTTCACCTGGTTTTCAGAGTAAGAGTCTTGTTAAGGGATGATTCATTGCAAAATTCCCACGTTGTAAAGACTTTCCGAAAACTGATGAATCGCAAAATGTTAACTTAATAAGTATTGCTTTCGAAAGTAGTATGACTCAGGATAAGAAGTGTGTACAGAGTTTATCAAGTTCTCAAGATAAGAAGCAATACAGAACTTTCCATCCTCTAGACATTTTAAGTCAGGCTGTGCAATATATTTATAAATGGATGTCCCAAACCCAATGCAAGAAATGTGACAAAGTTCATCAGGTTTTGATGGGTCTTATCAAAAGCAATACAAACTTCCGACCTGGAGAGATAACGAAAAGCACCACACTGTTGCCTCTTGACGTCAAGACATAGCACTTCTACATTGCATGTGAATGTCAATGCAATGGCATGTTGTCTGTGCCCACAGAGCCTTCATAATGTGGCTCGGCCAGTGCGGTGATCAAATCTGGTAACGGTATGTTTTGTACCAAAAACAGAATATCTTCATTTGAGGGAACTGCTGGACTCATCTGGACTTTGCAAAATATGATGCACTTCAAGAAACTATTGATACCACACTCAATGAAATTGTACTCAAATCAAGGTCTTCGAAATCGATGCATGAGTCACTACATTGATCTGAATATCCTCAAAAGCTGATGTAAAATGCAGTGTACCATTTGTAGTGACAATCATTTGAATTTTCAAAAAGTGCAGATCTGATGAAATTTATCAAATACAACCATCTGGATTTCACAATAGCTGATTTGCCTCAATTGGTCCCTCTCTCTGGAATACACTGTCTCCTTCTACTCGCTCTCAAATTTTAATAGGTAACCCCTCGTCTTCTTTTGCTTTTCTCAAGACTTATTTCTTTTCTCTCGGCCTTGCGTACTGGGAGCGCCTCTGAATGGTTCACCCTACTAGAGGCGCTTTATAAATGTTTAAATACAATACAGTACAAGTGAAGCTTACCAAATACAACCATCTGGATTTCCCAATAGCTGATTAAGTGAAGCTTACCAAATACAACCAGTGTGCAACTACAAGCACCTATTTTCTAAAAGTTGATAGAGGGCAAGTAGTTAAGAAAATGCATTATCATGTATGCACAAATGTCAGTAGTAATCATGCTCACTTATATCGTGTAAAAGCGTATTCATAATCACAAAACCATTACCCACAGCATACCTTAGCAACATAACCCTTGAAACCTATGCACAAAACCATGCTGCAACCACATTAATATAAAAACTAGGCAGGACTCTCCCAGTCTCATTGCAACTGCAAAGCGTATAGTGATAGAACAAAAGCTGTAAAAGTTTAACAGCAGTTTTACCGAAGTGATGACAACTGAAGTGACCTTTGCTTATCATGTAACAAACGTAGAGTGGAACAACATTACACAGATAACATGGAAGGAACTGGAGATGAGTACGAATGCAGTAAATTTTGTATATGACAGTCCAATGGACAGTCTAATCGAGAAGGGAGTTTCAATGTCAACAACTCGTGGAATTATGACCTGCCAACCATCAGCCCTTATCCAAAAGGTGTAGGACATGGAAATTATTATTTCAGGGTCAAGGTTCCATTGAAGAGATTCAGTGATTACAGGATCATACTATGCAATCGTGCAAGAAACACACCTGTGAAGCAAGTGTCGATTCTTTTAGTAAATCCATCCGACACGGAGCTCAACGAAAGAGTAAACGAAAAAATTGCACAGGAAAAAGTCACTGAACTGACTGGTGAAAGAAATTGTTACTTATTCAGAGATCAGGTGACAAAGAAGTGGTACACCAACAACTATGATCAGACAAATAAAGTATGGGTGAACATTGTTATACCGCACAACGTGGACCTGAAAGAGGATTGTCAATGGGACACAGTTGAACACCGCGACCCTTCGTTACAAGATTTTTGAAATCCTATAACCTAAGGTAAAACTTACAGTTAATGCACCATGATTGCACTGACCAAGTTTCATATATTTTAATTCTCCTAATTTTTATTACTAATTATGCTAATTTGCTGAAGAATTATTTTATACTGTATAATTCTTCCAATCTCTTCCTAGACTAATGTTCCTCCCTATGGCTCAATTACTCGATGAGATCAACCTAATCGCAAAATGGATTTTCTCCAACTCGTTTGCTTCAGCCCAACCTAAACAGAATTCATCATTCTAGGCCTCCCAGATCAGATCAAGAAAATCCGACCGTTCCAGACACCTATCCACTAACCCCTCATCTCTTATTTTTACCTCTTACTTGCCTGTGCACAATCTTGGCATTACCTTCAACCCCCATCTCTCATTCTCAAATCATATCTGCAACCTATCGCGCACCTGCTGCATGCACATTTGTGAACTCCACCACATTCAATCCATGCTCGACTTTAAAACTGCCTCCACTATTGCTACCACCACTGTCCAGTCCCAGATTGACTACTGCAAGTCTATCAACCTTGAATCAACCAGCAACTTATCCCAGACTCACTCGCCCAAGCTGTTGCCAGGACACCCAAGCGTACCCATATATCATTTGCCATCGTTAAATCACTCCATTGGTTGAAAATCCTCAAGTAAATCCACTTCAGAGTTCTATCACTACGGTAACCTACAACTCCTACAATACTCTCACCTCAAGTACCTTCATGACCGCTTCACCTTCCAGCTCCTCAATCATCCTACAATTGCACTCTCTCCCGCCCCAGTCACTTCTCATAAGTTCTCCAACCAATTCATATACCACACTGCGCCTCCTCTGGACGATCTCTCTCCTGTATTCCGCAAATACTCAGAGGTGAAATGATTAAATTACAGTTATTTTGTATATTTAATACTTTTATGTAAAAAATCCACAAAAATCAAATTTAAAACTGTAAGCAATATATAAAATGCTGCATTCTGGCATATACTTGAATGATTATAACTAAGACTCAATTTTATTCAGTCAAGTCTTTAAACTGTCACCCAGGACCATGTTTTTACTTGAAATTTCCTCAACAGAATAATTTGAAATTATTACTTTTATTGCTTTCAAGTCAGAGCCTCCAGAATGAATACCCTATGGCTGTTTCTTGCATTTCAGAATATGATGTTCTGTTGGTTTCATCCATATAACCCGCACAGCTCACTTCAGCCTGGAATCACTTCGTCAACAACAGACGCACTTCAGTCCGACCCCATGCCCATGACCGAACCATTCCTCTGGATGACAGTCTCATGAGGAAACCATTCGTAACTAGGATGCTGTACTTATAACTTGGCATATAACTGTTATAACATATAGTGCGATGCTATTTATATATGTTTGGTCGCTGCAAGTTGTGCAGGGCTGAGAATGTGTTTAAATGTGTATGTACTCAAAATTGCAGTTCACAATTGGATTAATAAAGAATATTATATTCTATTCTAATATACCAAATTCAGACTCAAAAGTTCTACATGATCTGACTTAACAACTGTTATCCTTACTGTTCATTGCAGTTTTACCAGTAGAAGTCACTATACAATGACTGTGCTTTGAAATACATCCATTAGCACACTGTCTTATGTCATTCCCTGTAGATTTTCTGTCTTAAATAAATAAACCTTCTTAAATTCCAGTCAGGTTAGGCACCATTGCACTGAACTTTGACAAACTATTTCTACAGAAATCAAATTACATAATGAGATCGAATGCTGCTATTCCAGCGTGATTTCCTTACAGTGTTAACCAATTCAAACGCATAAAGCAGATTTTATCCAAAGACATTTCATCTATACATCACAACCAGACTAACCAGACTGAAAATGAAAACCTTCTTCCAGCTTGCTTTCTTAGCATAGCCTGCCTGCAGTTTCTGTTTTTCCACATCTCAAATATACCCACGATAAAGGACTTATGGATAGACACTGGAGTTCACTGTAATACAACTACTGATTGATTCTTCGTGTATTACAGGAGTGGCGAACCTTTTTTAACGTGTGTGCCAAAATGCTGCTAAACCATTTTTTAAAATACCGTCGCGTGCCCCTCGGAAATTTGCACAGTATAATTATTATTCTCATATAGGTTTTAGTTGACAAAGTGTTACAAAAATGAATTAAAGACGTTATATCAAAGATCGTTTTGAATTATGATAATTAAAATTGAGACCTTCAACAAAGAAAATGTGGATTCGTACAGGGATTTTGTATTTCTAAGTTTGAATTTTGTGGGATGCTCTGAATTCCCGTGCCCTAAAAATTTCAACGCGTGCCACTTTGGGCATGCATGCCATAGGTTCGCCATCCCTGGTGTATTATGATGTGTGCAAAGTCTTCACACTTTATTACATAAGAACAGAATGAAGAATGAAGTGAACGGTGGTAAAGTTTAACTAAACCTCGGCTGTCCTATTGCCTGCCGTTTCCATCATTCTCCTCGCAAAGTCGGGGTCCGCCATGAGTAAGCTCATCACCTCTTGCAAGTACTTCTCATAGTTCAATTGACTCTGCTGGAGATACAGAAACGAACCACTAATTACCATGCAAAGCACATCCATCACAATAAGAAAAAAGCACAAGGGAATAAGAAAGCAATAGTCTGTGTACAACGTACATGCAAAAGAAAATGTACAACAAAGCATATGTGCAAAATTCAGATGCAACTAAAATGTTAAACTCTGCCAATCTTGACTAAAAGGAAAAGGATAAAAGGGAATCAACAATACTGGTACAACACAACTTTATCAATAAACACTTTTAATAAATTAAAAAAAAAACATAAAACACTTAAAATATATAAAGTCATGCCAATACGATATGAGGAAATAAAAAAGATAGATAAAGTTCTAGAATATAAAAACAAAAGAAAGTAAGTTAACAGGAACAAGGAGTAACATAGTGACAAACATACTGCATGCCATATTCCATTAGATTTTGTGTGTACAGAATAACCGTTACAAAGTCTCATGCACTTCAATAACAGCAAAATACACAGGAGTATCAAAAGTGGATTAAGAGCATGCAGGAAAATCTTGGAAAACTAAACAATCAGAAGTAACAACAAAAGTACAAAAAAGACAAGCAGTTTTAATTAAATTGAATAAATATGTGTACACATTAGGCCAAAAAGTCTGCTAAATGCAGAAAAAATAGCTTTAAATGTTAAAAATTAATGTTTTAAAACCCTTAACAATAACTTAGAACTTTCATAATTATGAAATATTACAGGATTGTACAACATATTGGAATATATGGAGTAGTTGGCATTTTATATTAATATTGATGAACTCTGTACCCAAAAGGTTCCAGATTTAAGTACCGAGTACTATGAGCTTTTGCATATAATTTCACTGGATCAACAACGGAAAATGATAGAATTTCTAAACAAAAGGATCATTTTGGTCTTCTGAGTACCATGCTTGTCTTTCAGCACATTTAAAAACATTCAGGTGAATTTAAGGAATTTCTGAAAAGCAGAAACCAAGCCACATCTTGTCCTAACATTCCACATGCACCACTCGAGGTGCAGTGTTACCTGTATTTCAGTTACATTAGACTCCTCAAGCTTCTTTCTAAAGCTTTCATCGGACTCTAAAACTCGAACTACCTCTTTGAGGTAGCGTTCATACTCTAGGCCCATATCCTGTCAAACATGTCACCCAAAACGGTCAGTTCACAAACGCCTCAAATCCAAACTCAATTAAATGAATTCAAGCTGGTACCAAACAACAACGGGTTTTTCTTCTTTTACATGAACAGTGAATATCACTTAAGTACATAACTTGGGTCTAACGTAGATGGCCATTTTCTGTAACAAGATTTGCTTTGCAAATAGGTTTGCAAATATACAAGAATATCCTTACATTGCTGTTACTGAGGTTCATGTATTTAGGTAGAGAAACTGCCTTATAATGAGGCCATATTCTAAACCTAAAGTAAATTTTAATCCATGTCCCTAATCATGTAATATAAGAATTTTTTTAATAGTTGTGCATGCTTGGTAGAAATTAGCATTCAGTTATGTTAATGACAGACTACATCCAGTAGTTCATATACTGCATTAATTAAATATTACACAATGAATGTAGTACAGAAACTTATGACCTGATGAACCCTAATCTAATCAACAGGGAGCCAGTACATGACAGCAATTGCAATTTAGTTGAATGGTCATTCCCCAATACTCAATCACAGTGCTTGGTGATAAACGTAACTACACAAATAATTCTCAAGTATGCTATACACATTACACACCTTAGGCTTATCAAATATTATTATTGAGCCACCATGCTGGCAGGACCATTAGCCACGAAGTTGAGACCATGGACCATACTGACAGGAGCATCAGCTAATAATGCCGGCAGGACCATGGGTCATACTGACAGAAGCATCACCCTCACTGACAGGACCATACTGCCCAATCATCTAGAGTAATCTTTCTATTATTCTTCACCTTTCAGTTGCCAGACTACAAATGTGCATCTTTCATCCTATATCATAAAAGGCACTGGATAAATGATGTATTAATTTACTTTCTTCCTAAAACTGTCCTCTTCTGTGAACAAGGCTAAGTAGTTATCAAAAAGCAGTGATACATAAATCTTCATTTACATTATACTGCAGTAATCCAAATCATACAGGTACTGTTACTGCATCACCTTGGCATCCCTACACAGGTCAACTGGAGTGACGATGTACCACTGTACCAACCTCGGCTTGCTCTTTGTCGCCACCTTCTTCTGGTTTCACCGGTGGTTGAGTGACGGGAGGACAAACCACGGCACTCAGGAGGTAAACAGTGATCAGAGACGTTACAACAAATCGAATCATCTAAAACAGTACAGAGGAATTATTCAGTTACTATGAATATAAATGCATCAACTACATTTATCAATGACACACGAACCGAAATATGTACATACTATGTATATAGCATCTAATGTTGTATACAACACAATGTACCAAGTAATTGTAACCTGATAACGCCCTCCTTACTGAAGTGCAGATTCGAGTCAGGCAGCAGGAAACATTAAAAACCACAAACAGACTGAAACAAAAGTGAACATGAAGAGACATTTGGGAACTGATCTGGTCAAAAAAGATTTTTGAACTGCTCTGGTTCCAGATGGAGGAACTTGCCAATGTGAATGAATGTTGGCCAAAAACAAGATGTGTAATTGTAATCTCAGGATTTCTACAGCGGCCAAAAATGCGAAGCACAGAAACCAGCTTATTCACAGGCGTTCAGTCAAAATATAATCGATAGGCAGGGGTGATATCGGTTCCAGGTTAAGATCCAAAGGAGTCATACAGGCAGACAGTCAGATGACTAAGGTGGATGGTGTTTAGAATCGAAACAGCGAGGAAGGTAAGGGGAAGAGTGAGAGTTTGGTGCATTGCAGGAGTTTGAGGAATGGTCATACCAGATGAGATGGAATTTGTCAGGGTAAAGTTTACTGCACAAAGCATGATGTCACCGATGCAGGTGGAAAGTCCCTTGGTGGCACCTGCGACCTCATTTAGCTAGCGATGTATTTTGAGTAGGGTGTCATCAGCATAAAGCTGGATTTCTATGCCATAATTATAGGCAATAGCTAACTGCAGAGGTATGGATGACGAACAACAGGTGCCCTAGGACAGAACCTTGTGGGACACCAAAGAGAACAACAGTGATGGATGAAATGAGAGATTGTTGATATGAACCTACTGACTGCGGTTAGAGAGGTAGGAGACAACCCAACTGAGGATTGTTTCCAGAGGTGCCAAAGGACTGTTGTATAACTTTGAGTAGGATACAGTGATCTACACAGTCAAAAGCAGCAGTATTAAGGAGGTTAACCTAGGTCTATGTCATGTATACGAGTTTACAATTTAACTTTGAATAGTGTTCGAGAGTTCAGCCGCTTTCTATAAAACTGTTTTCGGAAAATCGGGCTTTTGTGTGTTTGCAGCGTTTTCGGGATTTGTGTTTCGGGGATTTGGGTTGACCCACAAGGACAGCGTCCTTATAGACTTTTAGGATGACAGTTACCATAAAATGTAATCACCTAAAGCCTGAATGAAGAGGTGGAAACATGTACTTTACAGAGAGATAAGAGTAGAGCTAAATGTGGACTACTTTATCATCTTAGATAGGAAAGTAAGTAAGAAATATTAGAGACAGGCATATAGTTAACACAGTCATCGTGGCTGATGGTGAGGTCCATCTGCTCAGCCCCACATCAGTAGGACAGGACATGAAGAGGATGGATCTGGATGCCTAATAATTACTTTGTCGCAAGTCAGTAAATTAGGAATGCTTTAAGACAGTACAATCAGAAAAATGTATTTTAAAGTTCAGTCACGGCATCACACACAATCTAACAGGCTTTCGTGACCATTCGTGGGTCCTTCAGCCTGTCTTCCCCAGTCCCTCCGCCAAGAGCTTCTTGTCCTCTCTCCTCTTCAGTTCCGTAGACGCTTGAAAACCTTTCTTTTTGCCGGTTTTGGCAGTGATGCGGGTCGAGATTGCCGCTGATTTGAGTGGCTCTATATAAATGTTCAATTACAATTACAATTCGTATTAACCAAACTTAGATGTAAACGTTGACGCTATATTATTATTATTATTATTATTATTATTAAAGTAGTTTTATATAGCGCCCCTTCAAGATTGCCTACTCAGGAGCACTCAACCCAACCACGGTCAAATAACGCAGTTTTGAGGACAGTAAGAAACAGGGTGAAATGACCAATCGGTAATTGACGGAGCTTGGTAGGGAGCCCATTCCAGGTCATGGGGGCAGCCACAGAGAAGGCACGGCGCTATATGAATTAGGATAGCTTATGTTTCATGCTGCATTCAATACGAGTTCAACAACCGCTCACCTTGCACACATAGAATAAAACAGAGACAAACAAAGGAAATTAAAAAGAACGCTATCACTGACAAATTGTTATTAAAACGTTTCTGTAGAAAACTCTGGACATTAACACCATTCATAAACACATGACGGAAGTCCGGACATTGTAGTCCGCACACAAATCCTCCAAATTATAGCCCAAATAAAAATTGATCTATTTTTAAATTTTTATAAATCTTTCTTTTGGTTCTTTGCCTTCAGGCAGGTTCAAACGTCCAACGTTTAACTCCTTTAATTCAAACTTTTATTTCAGGCTTTAAAAAGACACAAATGCGTTATATTCATCATAGCTGTTTCTTATTTTCAGCCTTTTAAAAAACTAATTCTATTTAATTGGTCGTTAATCGCACCCATAACAACGCAATAAATGCTTAAAAATCTGAGCAACGTGTCAGCGAATGACGTCCGAAAATAAAAACCGGCACTCGCACACCCGACAGATCATATAGCGCCTTTCTGTGGTTAATCACTAGATACACGTCGTTTTTTTCTTGTCATATTGCTCGACCTAGATGGTACAATCAGTGTAACATGAAAATACAGGAAACCTAAACGAGAGAAACTAGAAAACAGCTGGTGCTTCTATCTCGGATAATTTATTTGGATAGAGCGCAAGCCAGTCCTGTTGTAAGTGTAGGCCTACCCATAGGCGTAATTTGTGGGGGGTACGAGGGGTACCCGTACCCCCCACTTTCTGGACTGGGGGTACCGTACCCCCCACTTTTTAAACAATGTCAATAAATATTTTATTATTGTGCCTTCCCAGAGACGGCCTTCATGTGAAAAATGAAAGTGGACAGAAATTGGTACCCCCCACTTTTTAGACCAAAGTTACGCCCCTGGGCCTACCTAACGGATCCGTATCACGCGGCTTTGAATAAGCTGGTTCCCGCGACTTCGATTTAATGGGCGCTGTAGATTTTCGCGATTAGGGGCCATCCACATATTACGTACGCAATAAGGGGAGGGGGTCGGATTTTGGCGATTTTGCGTACGGGTGCGAACGGGGGGGAGGGGGTGGACAAAATGAGTACGTACACAAAATAAATTTCTAATTATGACGTCCACATCAGCCTGTTTATAACTCTGTATTGTCCAATAGTCCTATAGATGGCATTTTATTACATTATAATATTATCAAAGCCATTTGCAGTTATTTTGTGCTGTGAACGAGACACCTATAATTAATTTGTCTATAGTGGCCCTCACTCATCCTTCAATAATCTGGCCTAAAGTGGAGACAGTCGCTGCCGAGACACTTTCTGCAGCTGGTCTTCGGGGGGGGGGGAAGGGGGTGCGTCAAGCGTACGTACGCAAGGGGGGGGGTGGTGGAAGAAAGTACGCTTGCGAACAGGGGGGAGGGGTCCAATTTTCCCGGATTTTTGTGTACGTAATATATGGATGGCCCCTTACCGGTACGATTATTACGACCATGTCTTACGTGCAGGGGCGTAACTTTGGGCTAAAAAGTGGGGGTACCAATTTCTTACATAGGCCCTACACGAAGCAAGGCGGAGACTGTTATCTCTGGGAAGGCTCAATAATAAAATATTGATTGGCATTGTTTAAAAAGTGGGGGTACGATACTCCTCAGTCCAAAAAGTGGTGCGTACAGGTACCCTTCGTACCCCCCACAAATTACGCCTATGCTTACGTGATTTAAGAACTTTAAGGCACGCCAATGATTGAGTTTTCACCTCTAAGAAAGTGGGTTGGAAGACAGCTGTCCACAGAATGTGTGAAGTAACAAAATATTATGACCAGGATGACACTTGGAACAAAAAGCCTAAAAATTGGAAAAGTAAACATGATAGGGTTTAAAACACGAGTAAAAACTGTAAAACTAAAAAACTGAACGTTGAAAAGGCAGCTTAAAGGCTAGAATGAAAGAAATCATGGGAATTGCCATAAAAATATAGAAAACGGAAAAAGGTTCCAGGAGAAGTCTTAAAAAAAGATGAAAATCCTACATTTCAAAGACTTGGAAAAGTGACATTCTCCTCAATTCCTGTTGACTACAGAGGCCTTAACTTGGTAAAGCTCATGGCAGCATTTCCATGAGCAGATGGGACTCAAGTGGGCCCTATATGGGTCCCATACGAAATACTGGTCCTATATGGACTCCATATAGGCATGATGGCAGAGCACCAATGTCACTCTGCCCTAAACATTAAATCCTCCATCTAACTCAGAAAATAACTGGGATACAAAATCATAGACTTATGACTTCCAGTCCATTAAGCTAACCCACTAAACCATTGTGCGCTAAAGAAGTTACAGATATCAGACGGTAGACTAACCCAGACGAGCAACTGCAAAGCCATGTCATCTAGTTCTCATTGCTGGTATGAGGAGGTAAGTAAGTAAGTAAGTAAGTAAGTATATCCTTATATAGTCGCCGTTAGTTGTCCAACTCAAATGATACCATTTGCAAAATGAAGAAATGGTCTGTGCATACTGCTTATACACCACAAAATCCATTCCTTCTGAGGTGCCGTATAACTTTCTTCAAAACATGATACCAGAATTCTGCATTATTTATTCCTCTTAGACAAAAAGTTTAACTAAGTATGAAGATTACATGTGTTCATTTGGGACATGTGTCGTGTAATGGATGTACAGCTTTAAACAAAAGTGCCTTCTGAATTTTATATGTGTACTCTTAGAGATACTGAAAATTCAAAATCTTCTAATACAGACAGCTCAAGAAACTTTCTCAACTTATCCAAGTCGCATCTGTTATATAGCTGTTCCTAAAAAGTGCTATAAAAATGTCCAAAAACATACATACATACTAGTTTTAAGTATTAACACAGATGTTAAACTTATGCTACAGTTATGACATGTTAGCGACTTCATTTTTGTCACATTCGGCATATGAGGGACTGAGGGTGGGTGTCAAGTCCCAATCCTTGTAGTCTGATCTTACCACCAAAAGCACATGCACGGTTATTCATTTTCTAGCAGAGTTCAATGAGGTATAAATACAGTAGAAATCTCGAAACATCTTTCTGCTATGATTGCAACTTGATTCGCAGACCCTTAGATTAACAATCAGGCACACTTACCACTAGATACGCAATACGATTATACAGATCCTGTATCCAATCACACCATTAATTTAAAATTTTAAGCCACACTCTGATAGAAAATAACCTTTATTGATAAACATATTACGTGAAAACCTCAACACAAAGACAGAAACACATTACAACTACAGTTCTGCTTGAAAAACAATTAAATATTATTAGTTCACGACTTTAGATTCAAAGAAATCTGCAGTTCAACTAGAAAGCGATATCCATTCTAGATGTTTTGAGTTTTGATACATAGCTCAAGCGTTCTGAATTCAGTACAGTTACCCTAGACCAGACCTTTCTTCTCTTACTTTCTGCAACTTACCTAAATTTTGGCCAAGTTTGTTAATAAACTGAAAAGGTATTGTGGTAAATGTGAAAGCTATCACAATTTTCATCACTCAAAACATCAACGCTATGCATTGCAGCAATTTCTGTCAAAAGATAACCAGAAAACAATTTCTATAACACAGGAGCCCAAACGACAGAAATGGCAAGTACAAATGTCATACTTAAATGCTACAATAAATATCTTGTGAATAAACAACTCACCTGTATGATCAGAAGTAAGCAACAGGTGACACAGAAACATAACACCTGACAGGTTATGAATGTAAACTTTTAATCTACGTACCGCTAAACAACCTTTCTTTAGTAAACCCATCAAACCCTTTCATCATCAGGAAGGATATTTATTCTGGACAACAAACTCCTCTAAGCCAAAATGTTCAAAGTTCAACCCAGGAATATCAATCAGCAATTATTCCATTGCTAAGAAGAAGAGCACTCTCTTAAGCTAGCCCTAAGGCAGCCATGGGTATGAAGTGCTAGCGACTTCATTTTCTTAGCCTCGGCATACGAGGGCAGGTGGCCAGTCCCCTCCCTCACCGTCTCATCATCCCACATACAGTGTACGGTCAGTATACTCATCATAGCTGAGTTGGCTAGGGGGCACAAGCGGAGCAGAAATCTCAAATCAAATTTTCTGCCTTGGCGGGGATTTGAATCCCAACCTCTCAATTGATAGTCCAGCGCGCAAACCACTACATTAACGAGCACCCTCATATTGATAAACTGTAATATAATACACAGTTGCATCTGTCCAACAACAGAACAACCAGCATGAAATAATGGCACAAAAAAAGAAAACGTAAAAGTTCAACATGTATTAGTCCTTGATAGCAAAAAGGTGATTGTTCCACTGACAACACAAACTGTATTAATTATTAATCTATTTTCTGACAAACTGCCTATTTCACTGCATTGCACTGTGAGGCAACGTCTCACTAATCACAAAAACCAGTTATTACGCTCACATGATCAGTAAACTTCCAGCTAGGAAGCAAGCTTTTACAGCCTTTTTCACAGTTTAAAGTGTAATAAAATTGCTACAGTTCACTTTATGGTGCTTTAAATGACTATCTAATAGGTAAAACTGTATGCATATCTCCTAGTATCAAAGTAACCAGAAGCCTGCATTTCTCCACATTTTATCATTTTTTCTCAATGATTGTGCAATTCAGTGTCTGTGGTAATTATCTATTAAATATCTCACTGCATGTCTCAAATTGACTGCAGCACAGAATGCGTATTTGTTACATGTTAACAAGTGACAATATAACACGCACAGCAAAATGTGCAACACAGTACGTGTGGAAACAAACGTGTGGCACTTACGATGGCGATTCATGTTTAAGTTGGAAACTGAAATCGTTTCTCAGCATACCAAAGTAATCGTCCAATTACTGCATGCCTCCATCACAGCAGTTGTCTGCAGAGCATGACCCTGGATTTAATGGATATTTCGACTGCAGCACATATAAGATAACAGCAATCTGATAACTGAACAAGTTATCCTTATAGTCACAATTGTCAACTTCACCTTGTAAACAAATTTTATAATCTGTAGGAAATATTGTTTTGGACATATTCTTTATGAACTGAAGGTGCAAAGGAGTTCTGACATTCAAACAATGCTCTATTGTTTTCAAGATCCATTCATAGACGCTATGTATTCTAACTGATCTACAACTGTGCGAAGCTTAGTGCGAAGCTATCACACGCCGTCGAAATTGAAATATAAATATAGCATAACACCGTCCAACAGTCAACTGGAACAGTCGTTGAATTAGGAACTAAGTCTGTGACATCATCCATCCTCCAATAAAGTTCCAACATGAACCAAGTGGTCATCACTTTCAGGTTTTACCAAGACCCAAGCAAGCCTTGTATTTAGTGGTTACACCTTCATCAAAGATACTCAGAATATCTGATGTCAGAGTCAGGGCAAGATGGCCGCCTGCAGGCGCAGTCGACGCTGTCTCCGTTTGATTTCTCCCAGTTTGCTGCTCAGATCAATGAGCGACTGTTGGTAGAGAGGAGTAATGGAAGCAGTCTCTTCCACCCGCTGCTTCTTCCTCGGCACTTCCCGTTTTTCTTCCTTCACGTGGCTCGATTCCACCAAGTTTTCCGACTCGCTGGAGCAAGTTGCTGCTGCTAAACTCACAGAAGAAGAGCCGCAGCTACTGTCAGGCGCTTCGTGTTTCAAAGATGTTGCTGCATGTGGCAACTCTTCTGGCAGAATCACCATGTCACCGGTAAACTAACAAATTAATAACAGTAATACAAGTAAAATTACACTGTATTGCTAATTTCTTTAATCAAAGAACGCATGATTCTTCAGGATTACAAAATTTACTGATTACAAAAAAGAATAGCATTTTGTTTCAAATGGTTAGACTTCATTGATATCATTCTTTTTCTTGGTTAGTTACTGTTTAATGACACTGTGTCATAACAAAGATGACAAGTGTTGCCCTCCTTTATCCGTGCTAGGGACTGGCACCACCAGGGTAAGGCAGTGGCAGAGTTATTATTTTCTTTAATGCCTGAGGTACATATCAAATCTTGAGAACAAAAATACACAAAGATAAAATATGTAGCAATTACATTTCTGCATAACTGAAATCTGTTAAAAACTTTTAGTTTATTACCTCAGATTCAATAATAAATCTGCAGTTCAAGAGAAATTATGTTACAAATACATGGTAATGAAATTCAAAGTAATTTCTTCACAACGGTATTTAAAAAATG
Source organism: Allolobophora icterica (assembly GCA_963556255.1). Classification (NCBI taxonomy): domain Eukaryota; kingdom Metazoa; phylum Annelida; class Clitellata; order Crassiclitellata; family Lumbricidae; genus Allolobophora; species Allolobophora icterica. The sequence continues at coordinate 93,149,871 of OY744602.1, read as the reverse complement.
CAAAGGAAAGCAAGGCACGGTGAAATCCATTGAAGCCCTGTCACTGGTGATATCAGCCTCCATTAAGCCAATGTCGATAGGCAGCCATGGCTGGCAACTTCATTTGCTTAGCCTTGGCTTATGATGTTCATTGGCCAGTCACCCCTCAACACCTGATCTTCCAAACACTTAGAAGATCAGGCATTAAAACCAATTTGATTTTACTGATTCTGTTTTATTGTACATATAGATGAAACCAAGACTTTATACATTACTGCACTTGTATGGATATTATAGCAACAGGAAAGAGGTCACAAAACTATTACAACAGGAGCTAGATAAAAAGCAACAACCTTATACAAGACTTGGTCACTATATCTAGTTAACAGTAACAGAAGAAGCACCTTAAGTGATAATGCTGTGCCAGCTTCGGAGGATGGTGAAAGTGACGATGCTGATGAGAAGTTGGAAGGAGTAATTGGCTGACTGTGACCTTTTAGATGTTGCTTCATACTCGACAGTTGTCGAAACGACCTCTCACAAGATGATATGGGACAGTGGTATGGTAACTCACCTGGTAATAAAGCATGATGACATCAGCATAGCAATTCACTTTTAAATCACAGTTTCCATACTTCAGGAAATTTACCTGCCAGTTAATTATTAATCAGTTAATTAGCAGGAGAATTTGTGGGACATGGTAGCCAACTAAAGGACACAGTAGTTGCTTGGCTAGAGTGCTTGCCTTGTAACATGGAGATTATGGGCTCGAACCTCTCCAAGATGTTTATTGTCATCAGATAGAGGCACTACATAAATCAGTATTAATTATTCAATGACTGTTAACTGTTACTTCTTAATGCTTCATGTCTGATGCGGACCTATCAGAGTTTCATTGGACTTCTTCAACGAACTGCAAGTTTTACCACAGTTTGAGATGAAGACTAGGGGTCCACCGGGAATCGCCTCGGACATTTGCCTCGGCCGGAAATCCCGTTTCCGGAACTATTCGCCTCGGCAAATACTGTAGACGCAAATAGTTGCAAAAAATTTGTTCTTTAAAAAAATTGTTTCTTTAAAAACTTATTCAGTAAACTTACGTATATAAAAGTATAAATGTTCAGCCTTTAAACAATTACACATCCATTGAATTCAATTCCATTTTCTTGAAATTATGTCAATTTATTGAATTTAATGCAATTTTAGAAAACTTCACAACTGCACAGAAATGACTAAAATTCAAAATATATCAGTCACTTATTACAAGTACACAAATTTATATCGATAATTTTTTACTATATGAAAATGTGAAGCTTCGCATATGGAACATATTGGTACCCGGTTCGTTTCCGGATCCAGCAAATAGTACATCCAAATACTCGGATTCAGTACTCGCTGGAAAATGTCTTTCCGGTGGACCCCTAATGAAGACCCTATCGACTGATGTCTTGTGGTTTAGAAGTCAGTAGATTAGGTTATAACATATTATAACAGAATTAAAACTAGAATTAACTAGCACCTTCGTCAAATGCTCAACTGGCCACCGACATCTAACAGGATGAATTTCAATAAATATATGAATGCCAGAATTCTAGTTCATTCATTCATTCATTCATTCATTACGATGCTTGTCACTCGAAATTGGCTCAGTATAAAAACCAGAAAAATACAGTCTGATAGTTAAAATTCTTATTTTTTTTGCAATCAACCTGTGCGAGTTCCAACTTGCAGATTGATAATTCATTTAATCAGAGGTATAAAATTGGTTTAGAAAGCAGTTTCTTCCCATTCTCTTTCCATTAAACATTATAATTATAGACTGAGTAAAAGTAAGACAAGTCATTGGATAATGCATAGCTCATACTAAAATACATTGTTTATTCAATTTATAAAAAATGGGGAAGGTATCCCACTAAAATAATTGGGGGTTATGTGGACCCGTATTGTTAAAAAATTACACCTATTCACTAAACTACAAACCTGTGTGAATTCTTTCGTGTTGCTGAACATGCGACAGTTGCTTAAATGCTTTATCGCAGTACTGACATCGATATCGACGTACGTTTGTGTGCACGAGCATGTGCTGCGTCAACTGCTGGCTCGATGGGAATGACTTGTAGCATGACCCGCACTTGTAGCACTTGTCGGCAGCACTGTGTTTGTCACTCAAGTGAAGAAACATGGCAGATTTGTTGCTGAAATCCTTAAAGGAAAACAGAAAAGCATCATAGAGAAAAATGGACAAAGAAAAATAATAAAACATTTTACAGGAACATGAGAAATAGATGGAGGGAAGAAAGAGATAACCAAGCTACAGCATCGTAATTGTTGTACTTGAACATTAATATTTGGAGCATTTCGAGAGGTACACCAGATCGTCCAGGAAGCATGCTTTGCTATAACATCGATTCTGATAAAACACATGGATCATGGATCCTAAATTTAGTTTTGAAAAGCTTTAGAAAATGATCTCTCATTATAACACAGCCTTGCAATAAAGCAGTCCTTGATACACTGCTCAGACGACAGCATTTAAAGGAGGTTCCGTTGTACTTAAAATATGTCATGATTATTCCTTGGGATTGTTGCAGTTATAAATTATTACATCCATTTTAATGCATACATACATAAACAGGTGCATACATACAAACATACCTAAATATATACATACATAAATTTATGCAAGTAAGCATCAAGACATTTAATACCGCATGTTTTAGTACCTTACAAAGCCGCTGCATGCACAATTATCTAACTTATCTAAATAAGTGCATTTTAGTAAAGTTTGAAAACGTTTACTGAACAGAGTTAAATGGAACAGTTTGTATTTTTCAGCAAAACATTTAACTCTATTCAGCAAACTTCACCTCTCAACACTTCTGAATATTTATACTTACATATACCTACACAGCAACTTATAAGAGCTTCCTAGAATATACATCGAAACAAAGCGAGAATCAATGCTACAATGATTCTGCTTTACCTCACCGCAGATTTGGCAGCGATAGCACCTGCTGCCAAAATAGCTAGGAACAGATGCCACCATGGCAACGGGAGATTTGCTCATATCACTCGCCTCCGTATCCACGTCATCCATATGGCAAAGATCCACAGAAGATGGTTTCTCCTCCTCTGCACCACTGCCATCCTCAAGAGATGAACTGCTAGACCGCGACAGACGAGACATGTCTCAGGACATGCTACTGGATGTCACGCTTGGCTGCTTGCGAGAGCAACATCCGAATATCTGGATAACACAGCCCAGTGCCAACAGGACATTCACCCTGGATACAAAATATACACACCAGGATATATCATACATGCCAAACATAGGCAATTACTCACAGTAAGGTATGGATGTATGTTATGTAATATGCATATCTATAATGAGTGTGCAGGTACAACGTAAATAGGCACACTGTAACTTCGGAATATATAACTACAGTATATCAAACTTCCTGTTATAATGAATAACAGTCAATAACCCAGCCACAACCCAAACAAACGAATTTCCATATATTGCTTTGTTAGTCAGAAAGGCACGTTTCAGTCAATATGTCTGGCTAGGAGACATATCGAAGTCACAGGGCCACTTCTGTAACTCGATACTCTTGCCCTCCCACGTCTGCCTGACTGACGAATAATATTTATAATTAACAGATGGTTTGTTTCCTGTTTTCCTGACAGTCTCAAGGCATCAGACAAAGAATGATTGACATGCATGTCTGGGTAACTGGTTGAGGGTCACCCAGTTAAGGCTATGTGTATGCTAATTTCACTTTCGTACCTTGCACTCATTATACTAACTTTAATCCTTGGCTCCACTTTACAAAGACTTATTTCACTACACATCACTGTAAACCCCATTTAATGTATTAAAGTTTATGACAACTTCAGTTAAAGAAGACAGTCAAACACAGAAGAAGTATTACGGGTTTGAGTTGAAGTCCAGGAGCACAGAAAATCCACAGTTTACTGTAACCACTAACCATGAACCTCTTGGACCAATGCACATAATCCGAGGCAGAATTTTCCCAAATTTATGATTCCAGTGAGTGTCAAAACAACAGCAACTGTGGCACACAAATACGGCCACTGTCACAACTACATTTTCCTGGTATACATCTTCTCTTCGTTCATTCACAGCTGCGGGTTTCTCCATCTGGAACTCTACCTCCTAGTGTTCGCAACTCTCCCTACACAACCTGTCTTTTGCTCTAAACTTAAAACGTACCTCTTCATCTGTTTACGGTTCTTAAAGTTTCCTGTTGCCCGACTTCAAAGTGCACCCTCAGAACTTAATTGTTAAAGGCTTTGTAAAATTACAGCTGTACTGTACAACTACAGAAATGGGGTTTGAAATTTTGCAAAGTATCCAAACTAAAATTGCAAACCTATAATTAATCTTTCAAATATTTCTTCCATGACACACTGTAACGCAATGCAAGCTACAGACGTGTTCCCCTCAACTGTACACTACCTCCACCCTATTGTCTTGTCAGATTTGCAAAAATCAAGTCCGCCTTTAAACCCAAGTTGGGCGAATTAAATCTACACAACTAACCAGAAATGTTATATGCATAATGTTAGCTTGTCGATTTTGTCTGACGGTTTACAGACCTGACCGAATCAAAATTCTAGCCTCGGTACTCGAATCCATCGAGTCTTTCACGGTTTATAACCGAGTCACTTATTTTTTAAGTCGTTGACACAGTTCGTAGCAAAAAGATCGAATAAATCAACTGCTACACCCACAGACCCGAAAGTATTCTGACGAAACTAGTAAATCAAAACTAAATCACCTGTTTTTATCCCATGTAAAAGTACTTTGCCCTCTCCAAGACACAAAATGCAGGAATTGAAAACCAGTCAAAACAAAATCATGTAATTTATTACTTAGGGAAAAATCTCAGACGGACGGGCTTATTGTTCAAAGCAGGGGTCAAAGGTTCTTTGGCACGCATTTTGAACACATATGCGCTAAATTTAAATTATCTATCGCTCATTCACGAGAACGAAAACATTAATGTATACTGGCGGCATGCCCCGACTTATTTAAGGAAGAATTGCGAACGACAAGTAGTTGGACAAGGCACTCTGCACCCCCAGGAATCTGTCCCCAACCAGAGACGGCGAGTGACCTATTATGTCGCTGGTTATGCAATGTTGCGTAACATGTAGCCTCGCTAGAGGCGCCACATGCGTTCTTTGCCCTAGATATTGGACACAAAGAAATTTTGTAAATCACTATTATGAGTCCACAAAGAGCATTTGGAGCCGTCTGAAGTACTTTTGCCCTTCGAACTCGGCTATACGCCTATAACACGTGCAAACTGACCGCACACGTGTGAAGATCAGGCGTCGAGGGGAGATGAATCGCCATCCGCCTGTGAATAAGCAGGTTCCCGCGACTTCACTTTTTGGCGCTGTAGACTGTGAGATTATAGAACAATCTCCCTAGGTGAGAATTACATTTTTTTAAAATTAAATAGATATATTCTTAATTAAAACATTAATACAGATAAGAGTTCAGGACTTGTACATGGAAACGGAAGGGAGGTGAGCACCTGCTTCTATCGGGCAGGTGACGACCGAATCTGAAGTGTCTTACGATTGGTCAGCGGGGCGTCAGCTACCGCAAGGCGTACAAGACAGTGAGGGCGTAGTTACTGACCGGCGATTATGGTAATTAAACCGGCAGGAGGGCTAGCCTCCGGCGCGGGCCAGGCGATGGGTAACTGTCAACCATAGCTCAGGCACGTCTATAATGAATAAGAAATAAAGATAACGAGCAGCCTATCATATAAGGGGGGTGGGACAATCCGCTAAACGGTCAAACACATAATCCAGCCAGGAAGGAGCTAAATAAAATAACTCTGATTGGACAGCGGAATTACCGACTGTAGTAAGGCTTTATCAAAATTAACTATAAAAATCGATGCAAGCCGCCATTCGAGAGTCAGCTACGGAGGAAGAAGACGACCCGGAGAAAACCTGGAAGAAGAAGCTCGCTCAACCTGGAGAAGAACCAACAGACGTTCACTCCGCGCAACCGAGTCAGCCAAGGAGAACAAAGGAAGAAGACGAATCGAGCAGAGTTATACAAAGGCTCACTCGAATATACTGCCGTGCTGATCCAGAAGTGCGATTGAGACGCGCTATCTACAGACCTACATACTGCCGTGCTGATTCAGACGTACAAATGAGACGCTCTATCTACACACTGCCGTGCTGATCGTGCCAAGTGCTGACGAGAGACGCACTATCTACCGACCTACTGCCGTGCTGATTCAGACGTACAAACGAGACGCGCTGTCTACCTATCTACACACTGCCGTGCTGATCGTGCCAAGTGCTGACGAGAGACGCACTATCTACCGACCTACTGCCGTGCTGATTCAGACGTACAAACGAGACGCGCTGTCTACCTATCTACACACTGCCGTGCTGATCGTGCCAAGTGCTGACGAGAGACGCACTATCTACCGACCTACTGCCGTGCTGATTCAGACGTACAAACGAGACGCGCTGTCTGCTGATCTACTAACTGCCGTGCTGATTCTGGAGTGTTAACTAGACGTACTACCGAATCGCTACCCTTCATTCTACACGATTTTGTCCAGGATCTACCAAACCTCACTTTCTGCGCAAATTCTTAAGCTACGAGTTCCTCTCATATTCTTGCGACGGCCAAAACACCTCGGGCCGCCATTGTGACCTACATGTGATCACCGTCCTCGTCCAGGGTCGCGAGAGAGAACGTCGTCGTGCATCACTCTGCCGATAAGCGCCGTCTGTCGACGAAATATCTGGGCCACTGCAACAAATGAGTGTTTCGTGCTTGAAAAGCGCATTACAACCGATCTTTATATAAATATATTATCTGAGCGTCGACCCCCTCTGCGCCAGTCTTACCACGCCTCGTATAGTTAATAGAAATTAAGGTCAAATCATTAATTAGGCCTACGTAAGGGCGAAAGCGTTGTCTGATTTGTGAATCTCTACGCCACTTGCGTGTTCAAGCGAGTTATAGTGTTGTCGTGCTGAGAGAACGGAACTCAATTGTGCTGTGTCTGAATCTTACGACGTCAAACAACCCTAGTCCAACCTTCGTCATAAAATTGGGGATCTGAAACTATTCTAAATTACTGATAATAAGTTTAATTAATAAGACGAACGCAAGCATACTTATCTTAAACCAAAACTTTAATTAGTCATCTGGCACTATATAAAAATTTCACTAGTGCTAAGTAGTGTTTCCAATGTAACGGCATTTAGTAGTTTAATGCAAAAGGTGTTGAAACGGAGTAATACTAATTGATCAACACAATGTCTTCGAGCAGCGTTAATTCGTCAGATAGAGTCAACCGTGCAGTAAGTGAGTATGAAAGTGATGACGAACAGGCGCATCGTCAACCTGAATCTTCAGGCGTTAACTTGAGCGAATCTATGGCCAAATTACAGGAAGTGATAGGAGGTATGGCTAGTAGTTTGGCCGCAGTAGCCTCACAATTAACGACCGTAGTGACCCAACAAAGCTCCGTAGATTCAAGACTAATGTCCCTAGATTCTAGACAGGCTCATGTGTATGATTCGGTCGAACATTTGGCTCACCGTTTGAACCGGATGGAGAAATCCATAAGCCCCATTGTGGTATACCAGGATCCAGGTCGTGACCCCCCCACGATTGCAGAACACTGTTCTGCCCCGCCTACCATTCGAGACCACTACTCGTCGGTCCTAGTGAGTTCAGATGCACATCTGGAGACTGGGGGTCTCACTATGGACACCATTGGGTTACGGAGGAGTCAAAGACTACAAGAACGTCAGTGGAGAGCTGACAATGTAGTGGCTTCAAACACTTCTGTAGCGCCAATTGCCACCTCTCTACCTCTTCCTCTGATGGGGAGAAGTGATAGTCAATCGAGACGCGATCCACAGCTTGACCTAGCAAATCAGGTGCGTCTCGAGGTGGCTGAACCTTTGTTCTATGATGACACAAGATACCACATGGGCGGAAATCGAACTTCCGGGCAAGGAAACGGTTCCCTCCCCAACGGGGGACCTGTGGCCTGGCTCCCGGAGGTCGAAACTTTCCATACTGGCGACGCCGATGGGAATGGTTTTAATGTAGGAAGAGGTTTCCATACTGATGACTTGGATTCAGATATTGTAAGTAGAAGAAGAATTTCATTAGAACAGAGGGATGAAGGCGACGAGGTAACTAATCAGAGGGAAGAGGTAAGGTGGAATCAGAATAACACTAGACAGGATTTGAGTAGGATCAACGTTGGTGAGAATGATAGGATCATGGAAGCCAGCGGTAGACAAGTAACTTTTGCCCCAAGAAGCATTTATGTAGAGCCAGAATCAAATGAAATGCAGAGCAATGAATTGTATCTAAGTAATAGAGATGAGTACTTGCGATCGTCAGAGATTAGAAATAAGGAGAATTTGGACTTTTTGGCAAATTCTAACCATTTGATTAATGATAACTCGGGGGGACGAAAGAGACCTGCGCTAACCGAAATGTCAGTCAACGATGCAGACCGTCATCAGTCGGCCTTTCAACCAATCAGACGCATGGATGGACACCCTACGCAAACGGAAGACTGTCGCTACAACAATCGGATGGAACCAGTTACAGTGCAAACGCGTGACGTCATTCGCACTTCCGCCGCGCAGATCAACGGACACATGCGAACAGATCACCAACCCAGACCAGCGTTTCTCACTGTCCAAGAAGTGGAGTCAGCCATCTTCAACCCATACGTCACATCAGGAGTTACCAACCAACCACGTGATCAACCTAGACGGATGACTATGTGGGAAGATCGATTTCCGGTGTCGATGGCGTACAACTACCGACCACCAGAACTGCGTCGACCCGAAGCCGTTCGAGAAGAACGACTGATCTATTCGTCTGCACTAGGAGGATGTCGAGCTGCGATTGGAGAAAGACCACCTTATGTCGGAAGATTACCGAACGACGGGGTAAGAGATAATCATCTTACTTACGAGCATCGTCAGGAACCTAACATGGCTGCAATGACCTATTGTATGCAGTATCCCCGGACAAACCTGCCAGCTACGGTTAGCTATGAACGTCCGCCTGACTTGAATAATTGGACTAATCAGATGCCTAGAAATGGATGCGAACAAACCGGAAATGCAGTGTCGCAGCCAGAAATAAATGAAAGGTACGTCACAAGGACAGAGAACCAGTCCAAGGGAGTGTTGGCTTTGAATTCTTATGACGGTTCAAGTTCCCTTGATCTATTCCTTACGAGATTTAAGATATGCAGAATACATAATCACTGGGGAGAAGGAGACAGTTGGCGCCATCTAGTGTGTGCACTACAGGGCCAGGCCGCTAATTTACTTGCAGAATGGGATGCAGAGGAGTTGTCGACAGTAAGTAAACTGGTCGATCGATTAGAGCAGAGGTTTGGAACAAGTTCGAGGGGGAGGTACTTTCAATCATTGCTCCAGAACAAAAGGCAGAAAGAAGGTGAGAGCGTGGAGGACTTAGCTTCTTCCATACGCCAATTAATCTCGGTAGCCTACAAAGGTTTGTCATCGAGTCATATTGACGGTTTAGCGATAAAGAGTTATTGCGACGCACTAGCAGACAGAAAATTAGCTTCACAACTTAGCTTACGCGAGTGCAAAGATCTACAGGAGGCGGTGGACTATTCAATTCGATGGAGACACGTAATTGCGGATGAAAAACAGCGCCATAGAGATCAATCACCTCCTACTAAGCGACTACGGCATATTCAGGAAACAGTGAATCAGCAGACGACACCGATACGACCCTTAGTACCAGGTCTGACACAGTCAAGAAGCCACGGTCGTCAGAACAATCCACAGCACTTTCGAGCGAATAACCAGCACTTTCAAAATCAACAACCGTTGTCATGGCAACAAAGAAATGACTGGAGACCAGAAAGGCGCTGTTTCAATTGTCAATCTAGCGAACACGTGATACGTTTCTGCCCATACCCACGTCCTAACCCTTATGCTGCGCCAACCAATATTTATCACATACCAGGAAACTGCAACGCTTACCTGTCGATCAAGCTGCATGGAAAGAGTGTTCTTTGTCTTATTGACACAGGATCTCAGGTGTGCTTGGCGCCATCGAAGTTCATTCGGAAAAACGAAATGAAGCCTGCGAGACAGAAAGTTCTGGCTGCCAATAATTCAGTCATACAGATTTTGGGACAAACGAAAGTAAAGTGCCTAATTGGAGGAAGAGAGTATTGGCTTGAAGTTCTAATTTCCGATCAGATAAGTGACTTTATTTTAGGTTTGAACTTCCTTGAGGACAACAGGGCGAGTTGGGACTTTCAAACTGGACGATTGTGGCTTAACGGTAATTTACTGCCAGTGCAAAGACGAGCCAGCCCGTTAAACTGTAGACGGATCGCTATGGCCTGCGATGTAAGCGTGCCACCGCTATGCGAGATGAATGTCCAAGCGTTTGCTGTTATACCTAATTTGCAGCAATCACCTTCACAGTGGGCTACTAAAGCAAAGATATTCGACACTGGACTGATTGTGGCCCGCACACTTCTCCCACCCCGGGAGTTGGACCTTGTTGTACGAGTGATGAACCCGACACCGAAAGCCATAAAGATAAAGAGAGGTTGTCGATGCGAGTTGGACGAAGTGCTAATCACCGAACACGCTGCGTCTAACGAGACTACAGTGAAATGTGCGATGATAAATGGACAGACAGATGAATTAGCCGAGACGGTCCTTGCACCGCTGTGGACTGATGTGGATGATGAAGTTACGCCGGAGAACAGGAAGAGGTTACGCGAAGTGCTATTACGGCACCAGAAAGCTTTTTCAATGGGAGATTGGGACATGGGTTATACGGAGATAGTGCGACACGAGGTCCCGACCGGAAATGCAGCACCAATTCGTCAAACCTTGAGGAGACAACCGTTAGCACTACTTCCGATTATAGATGCGCAGGTCGAGACGATGTTACGTCAAGGAGTGATTGAAGCTTCAAGTGCTGAGTGGGCAAATAACATTGTTATCGTGACCAAGAAGGACGGAACTCCTCGTTTTTGCATAGACTATCGAGCGCTAAACAAGATAACGCATAAAGACAATTTCCCTCTGCCAATAATTGCGGAATGTATTGACCTAATGTCTGGTGCTAATTGGTTTAGCACTCTGGATCTCTTTTCGGGCTATCATCAGCTGGCACTTCATCCAAGTGCTAAAGCTAAGAGTGCTTTCCTGACTAGGAAGGGCAGCTACCAATACAACACTCTCCCATTTGGCATGGTCGGTGCAAGTGCAAGTTTTTCACGGATGATGAGTTTAGTGATGTCAGGACTAAACTTTTCAATCTGCTTGACCTACTTAGATGATGTCATCATCTTTGGCGTAGACATAGATAGCCATATGGAGCGACTGGAGATCGTGCTGGAAAGATTGGCAAGTGCAAACCTGAAGCTAAAACCATCCAAGTGCAAATTACTTCGCAGCAGTGTTGAATTCCTGGGACATGTTGTTAATCGTGAAGGAGTGGCCACAGACCCGAAAAAAATTGACGCAGTGAAGGACTGGCCAAGACCCGTCAAAATGAAGGACGTCCGTGCTTTTATAGGCCTGTGTTCGTATTACAGAAGATTTGTAGCCGATTTTGCAAAGATTGCCAGACCCCTGCATAACCTGACCAAGAAGACGGAGAAGTTCGATTGGACGAATGAATGTGAGGAGTCATTCTTAGTGCTGAAGGACAAGTTGACAACTGCACCGGTTTTAGCACTACCTCGAGAATCCGATGCATATGTTCTAGACTGCGACGCTTCGAACTGGGCTATAGGTGCAGTCCTTTCACAGGTGCAAGACGGAGATGAAAGGGTTATCTGTTATGGAAGCCGCGTGTGTTCTCCTGCTGAGCAAAACTACGACGTCACACGACGAGAGCTCTTGGCGATTGTATACTTCGTAAAGTACTATAGAGTATATTTGTTAGGCAAGAAGTTTCTGTTGAGAACTGATCATTCTGCTTTAGTATGGATTCAAAAGCATCCAAATCCTGTGGGCCAATTAGCCAGATGGGTTTGTCTGTTGAGCGAATTCGACTTCACAATACAACACCGTCCTGGAACCGCCCACGGTAATGCAGATGGACTCTCTCGTCGTCCACTTCGAGTAAACGCAGCCAAGTGCGTAAACCAGCGTCGTAATGAAGCACCGCTTCTACCAGTGGACTGGAGTGCAGAAGTTATTGCCAAGGAACAGCGAGATGATCCAGATTTGGGATGGATCATAAACCGGAAAGCCAGCAGTGCAGAAATGCCCTGTCCTCAAGAAATACGTGACCTTAGCGGCACTATCAAGAGACTCGTTTATCAATGGCCTCAGCTAGACGTCGTTAATGGGCTATTAACGCGCCAGTGGCTGAATAGCGACCCGACGACCACAGATCTTAATGGCTCGGTGCGATGGCAACAGATGATACTACCTCCCCAAAGACGCGCGGCGCTCATCAAGTTGTGTCATACTGGTCTCACCGGAGGTCATTTAGGTGCTAAAAAAACATGTAGCCACGTTCAGAGGTATGCCTATTGGCCAGATTGGCATAATACTGTTAAGCTGGAGCTGATGAAATGTGACAAATGCGCTAGATATTTTCGCGGAAAACCACCACACAGAGGCCTGTTGCAGAAACTAACTGTAGGAGAACCAAACGAAGTCATTTCTCTGGACTATTGTGGGCCTTTCCCGACGTCTAACCGTGGACATCAATATCTGCTCACAGTGATAGACAACTTCTCTAAATTTGCTGAAGCTTACCCTACCCGACGGCAAGATGCGCAAAGTACAGCCCGCATTCTGCTTGACCAATGGATCTGTCGATATGGTTGCCCCATTCAAATTATTACTGACAGAGGATCTTGTTTCGAAGCCCAGATGTTCCAAGAACTGTGTCAGATGCTTAAGATAGACAAACTGCGCACAGTTGCTTACAAACCGAGCTCTAATTCTACCGTTGAACGATGGCACAGGACATTGAACTCACTAATTGCTAAAGCAGTGGAAGGAGATCAGAAAAACTGGGATTTGTGTTTACCTTCCGTTCTATGCTCGTACCGATCGTCTACCCACACCAGCACTGGCTTCACACCAAACAAACTGTATTTAAACAGAGAAATAAATCTACCAATCGACTTTATCCTAGGTAAAAAACAAGAAGAGGTAGGACAGAAGACGTATGTGGACTACGTGCAACAGCAAGAAGATAGAATGCGAAGGTCTTTTGAGTTGGCACGTAACTGCCTGAAGAAACAAGCAGAAGCAAGAGCGGCCAGATACAACATGAGAGTAAAGGGCCACGAGTACAAAGTGAACGATTTAGTTTACTACCATTATCCGCGGAACAAGAGAGGAACAAATCCAAAATGGAATTTTTCCTACCAAGGACCATACAAAATAACAGAGAGATTAGGCCCTGTTTTGTTTCGCATACAACGCAGCAATAGAACTCAGCCCAAGGTTGTGTATATTGATGCTTTGAAGCCTTGTCATAATGAGGGAATTAAAGAAAAGGCGCTAGAGAAAGAAGTAGAACTGGAAACTGACGATTTGACTCGACTGTTTGATTTGGATGAAGAAATAACGGTATCGAGACCAAAACGTGCTACCAGGCCACCACAGATGTATGGATTCGACGATTAGAGTGCAAATCGCATATATATATAGAGTTGCAAGTAGAGACAACTGTAGTTTAGAATATATAGCATATTAGAGCAAAGTATGTCAGTGGACCGTTCCTCCTAGGTAAGATGAGACATGCACATGTGCTTGTGAACTGTCAGCGACTCCAGCGGCCGAGGTACAAATTGTTCCGCTATGACCAGGCCGAACACCGGCGTTAATGGATGGCTAACAACTGTACGTGTCAGTATCTGGACTTAAAAGAGACCAACTCGACGATCTTAATCTGCAACAATTTGTCAAAATTAGGTTTGTAGACAGGCTGACCTTTTCCCACACCCCAATCGGACTCCTCAACCTAGACAGCCACTTCTACCTTATAAGGAAGCGATTTAAGATAGCCATTCTCATTCGATTTGAGTCTTGGAGAGAGAGAGTTAAAGAGTCGAATTTAGTGTCTAATAAATTTTTACGAGCGAAGTCGGATCGAAGGATGGAAGGAGAAAGGAAGCAGCATGAGGAGGAGTCAATGGATGCGGACAACGTAATGGAGTGCGAAAATACTCCTGAGGCACATTCATTTAGCGAGTTGGAGCAACTACTGGCAGACTGGGATAACGATGCGAAAGCTGAAGATGTGGGTCTGTCTCCACCAAGGGATACGAACACCCCTCTACTGGACGAAACCGAGGACGCGGATACGAAGCCAGGAGAGGCTAGTGGAGGCGCAGGGAATCTACACACACCACCACCTCCGGTCACTCCTCCAACTCAACAACCGGACGACTCACCGCCACCAGCCGACGCATCCTTCGCCTCTGTGTCTCCAATATCGTCCGTAGACAGCTCCGTCAGAACCGCACACTACTGCGGCATGACATGTCCTGCCCCAAGTTGGAATGTCCAATGCAGGCCATGGACGACAGTGTCTGTGACCTCGTGGAAGACGACGGCGGCGGGCATGATTTTTCTTGTCTTAGACGCTTTCCGTGTGCAAGGTCACGCAGGCATCACGCATGAGGATATGCTAACCATGCACCGATACCTACCACCCGTGGATAACAACGAAGAGTCTTTGCCAATCGTTATAGCGACGGCACAAGTTTTGGCTACGATTGGGCACGGAGAACACGTTCTGCGCCAATGGGCAAGAAATGATGGACGAGCCGTTCCACCACCAGTCGTACTACCGGAAGTCGTTGCGCCAAATATACAACCATGGGCCATGAATGGCTACTGGTCGTATAACCTCTGGAGTCTGATTGTATTAATAATAAACCGATTCTTGGCACAACCAGAGTTGGGAGAAGAGGAGGCCTTTTTGAACAGCATCAGCGACATCTACGTCACTGCTTACAGAAGTCCTTGGGTGGTAACGCTGGCCGTATTCACTGCACGATTCATAGCCTTGGCACCGTGGATTTGGCAAGTGCTGTTTCGTGAGTAGTACACGTAACGTACAACGATAAAACGCTAAAAACCAGAAGGAGACAGAAAACAAGTAGGTGAGGAACGGTAACTGTCTCTAGTAGTAATTAAAGGAAACGTCATACGTATTGACCATTTATATCCTCTTTGTGTAGCAAAAACAGTAGTTATGAGTAGTCTCGTAGTGTTTGATGAAGTGTAGTAGAGTCTGATGAGAACAAACGTTAGAAAACATAACTCTAGTACTAATTGTTCTAAGAATAACATGTAAGACGAACGTTATTAAGTAAAGTAGTGGTTTGTTTATTTTTCTTTGCTGTGGTTTTGAACTGTAAGAAGCTAAGTGTTATAGGACTATACGAGGAATTCAAGGAGCTCGGAGCAAGCTAAATAAATTAAGGTTTATCTTACTTGATGACCCAGGTGGGTCATCTCAGGTCATGTAGGAGGGCTGTGTGAGATTATAGAACAATCTCCCTAGGTGAGAATTACATTTTTTTAAAATTAAATAGATATATTCTTAATTAAAACATTAATACAGATAAGAGTTCAGGACTTGTACATGGAAACGGAAGGGAGGTGAGCACCTGCTTCTATCGGGCAGGTGACGACCGAATCTGAAGTGTCTTACGATTGGTCAGCGGGGCGTCAGCTACCGCAAGGCGTACAAGACAGTGAGGGCGTAGTTACTGACCGGCGATTATGGTAATTAAACCGGCAGGAGGGCTAGCCTCCGGCGCGGGCCAGGCGATGGGTAACTGTCAACCATAGCTCAGGCACGTCTATAATGAATAAGAAATAAAGATAACGAGCAGCCTATCATATAAGGGGGGTGGGACAATCCGCTAAACGGTCAAACACATAATCCAGCCAGGAAGGAGCTAAATAAAATAACTCTGATTGGACAGCGGAATTACCGACTGTAGTAAGGCTTTATCAAAATTAACTATAAAAATCGATGCAAGCCGCCATTCGAGAGTCAGCTACGGAGGAAGAAGACGACCCGGAGAAAACCTGGAAGAAGAAGCTCGCTCAACCTGGAGAAGAACCAACAGACGTTCACTCCGCGCAACCGAGTCAGCCAAGGAGAACAAAGGAAGAAGACGAATCGAGCAGAGTTATACAAAGGCTCACTCGAATATACTGCCGTGCTGATCCAGAAGTGCGATTGAGACGCGCTATCTACAGACCTACATACTGCCGTGCTGATTCAGACGTACAAATGAGACGCTCTATCTACACACTGCCGTGCTGATCGTGCCAAGTGCTGACGAGAGACGCACTATCTACCGACCTACTGCCGTGCTGATTCAGACGTACAAACGAGACGCGCTGTCTACCTATCTACACACTGCCGTGCTGATTCTGCCAAGTGCTGACGAGAGACGCACTATCTACCGACCTACTGCCGTGCTGATTCAGACGTACAAACGAGACGCGCTGTCTACCTATCTACACACTGCCGTGCTGATCGTGCCAAGTGCTGACGAGAGACGCACTATCTACCGACCTACTGCCGTGCTGATTCAGACGTACAAACGAGACGCGCTGTCTGCTGATCTACTAACTGCCGTGCTGATTCTGGAGTGTTAACTAGACGTACTACCGAATCGCTACCCTTCATTCTACACGATTTTGTCCAGGATCTACCAAACCTCACTTTCTGCGCAAATTCTTAAGCTACGAGTTCCTCTCATATTCTTGCGACGGCCAAAACACCTCGGGCCGCCATTGTGACCTACATGTGATCACCGTCCTCGTCCAGGGTCGCGAGAGAGAACGTCGTCGTGCATCACTCTGCCGATAAGCGCCGTCTGTCGACGAAATATCTGGGCCACTGCAACAAATGAGTGTTTCGTGCTTGAAAAGCGCATTACAACCGATCTTTATATAAATATATTATCTGAGCGTCGACCCCCTCTGCGCCAGTCTTACCACGCCTCGTATAGTTAATAGAAATTAAGGTCAAATCATTAATTAGGCCTACGTAAGGGCGAAAGCGTTGTCTGATTTGTGAATCTCTACGCCACTTGCGTGTTCAAGCGAGTTATAGTGTTGTCGTGCTGAGAGAACGGAACTCAATTGTGCTGTGTCTGAATCTTACGACGTCAAACAACCCTAGTCCAACCTTCGTCATAAAATTGGGGATCTGAAACTATTCTAAATTACTGATAATAAGTTTAATTAATAAGACGAACGCAAGCATACTTATCTTAAACCAAAACTTTAATTAGTCATCTGGCACTATATAAAAATTTCACTAGTGCTAAGTAGTGTTTCCAATGTAACGGCATTTAGTAGTTTAATGCAAAAGGTGTTGAAACGGAGTAATACTAATTGATCAACACAATGTCTTCGAGCAGCGTTAATTCGTCAGATAGAGTCAACCGTGCAGTAAGTGAGTATGAAAGTGATGACGAACAGGCGCATCGTCAACCTGAATCTTCAGGCGTTAACTTGAGCGAATCTATGGCCAAATTACAGGAAGTGATAGGAGGTATGGCTAGTAGTTTGGCCGCAGTAGCCTCACAATTAACGACCGTAGTGACCCAACAAAGCTCCGTAGATTCAAGACTAATGTCCCTAGATTCTAGACAGGCTCATGTGTATGATTCGGTCGAACATTTGGCTCACCGTTTGAACCGGATGGAGAAATCCATAAGCCCCATTGTGGTATACCAGGATCCAGGTCGTGACCCCCCCACGATTGCAGAACACTGTTCTGCCCCGCCTACCATTCGAGACCACTACTCGTCGGTCCTAGTGAGTTCAGATGCACATCTGGAGACTGGGGGTCTCACTATGGACACCATTGGGTTACGGAGGAGTCAAAGACTACAAGAACGTCAGTGGAGAGCTGACAATGTAGTGGCTTCAAACACTTCTGTAGCGCCAATTGCCACCTCTCTACCTCTTCCTCTGATGGGGAGAAGTGATAGTCAATCGAGACGCGATCCACAGCTTGACCTAGCAAATCAGGTGCGTCTCGAGGTGGCTGAACCTTTGTTCTATGATGACACAAGATACCACATGGGCGGAAATCGAACTTCCGGGCAAGGAAACGGTTCCCTCCCCAACGGGGGACCTGTGGCCTGGCTCCCGGAGGTCGAAACTTTCCATAAGACTCGAGATTACGAATACTATTTCGATTACACGGATTAAGGCCAAAAACTGAAGTCGCCAAATTTCTTACCTTTGTCTGCCTGTTGGTGATAGTTTAAGGGATGCTAACATTCATGAGGATGGTGTTAGGATCAGATAATTCTAATTTTGTTGTAGTATATAATGACGATCTCCAAAACTATAATAGCGCCACAACAATTTCCTCCCATACCAGCCCAAAGCCTTCTATTATAGAAGGCTCTGATTGGCGATGCATAAAATGGTGTGCAACATCCAGATTGTTGGTACACGTTCGGTGCAGTTCAGAATCAGAGGGTAGAGCCATAGAGTAGTGGTAACATCACTGGCGTAAAGAGCAAGCGGTAGCGGGATCGCTTCCCGCTACCTCCCAAATTTAGGTCCACTCAGCCTTTCATTCGCGAGATGGCGCGTTTGATAAAATGAGATGTAGGACGTGATGGGCGCCTTGCATGGCTGCCGTGTACAGTTAAATTCGACTCCTGTAATAACTTGTGATCATCCGTTCATACTGATTTGTAATCATACTGCGTAATTGTCAGTTTGAAGATATTAAACGAAGATTATTATTATTTATTATTATTAATTACTACCCACGTGTGCAAGGTGTCTTCTGTCTGGTTTGTTTTTACTGTCTTTTCTAGCTGCATGTCTGTCCATCCACCCCTCCATCCAAATTTGCCTCCATCCATGTTTACAAATGACTTAGGCCTAAATCTCCAAACCCTAGCGGCACAAAAGCCGAGCCATGCAGAGATCAGCTAGGCTAGACCCATCTGCGCTAGGCTATAAATTATAACGTATTAAATCATGGTCCATCTGCAAGAGCAAATGCATTCGTCCGTTCATTAATTCATTCAATCATTCATACATAGCCTACATACATAACACCATTCACCTTAACCGTACGACTGTCTGCCTGACCTTATTGGGTTTTGATCTGGGATCGCGATTTTGACCGTATAGCCAACTATCGATTTTGACTGTGAATAGGCCTATGCTGGACCCTGCGACTCCGCTTTTTGGGCGCTGTAGAAATGTCGCATCCTTCTGTTTGAAGACAATCGTAACCATAGGCCTATATCAACGTCTTCTCTTTGTTTCAAAACAACGGTAACCACCTAAGTATTTCTTTGTTTGGAAACAATCGTCATGACGTACCATATAAATCTACGTATTTATCTGTTTGAAGACAATCGTAACCATAACAACGTAATTTGCTGTTTTAAGGCAGTCGTAATACAGCACAATAGGCCTATCTACGTTGGCTATTATATTCTCTTAATTTGCTTGAAAACAATCGACTTCAATCGTAATAATTTATAATAGCCTATTATAAATTATTAATAGGGCCTACGTATAGGCGCGCCTATGTTCTGTTTTACAACCATCATAAACATTATATCAGTAGGCCTATAGGCCTACGTATTCTCTTTGTTTGCAAACAATCATATTAACCATTAATATTCTTTTGTTAGAAGACACGCTACTTTAAACCCTGAGTAGGCTACATGTACATTGTGACACGTTGACCCTTAAACAAAAGAATCATAGCCAAACGTGTGACAGTCTCCTAAAATACTTGACCCTGTTTCGCTGACCACTTTGAACTTTCTTAACAACCCTGACTGGCATGTTTAACACTTTAATGACGAGCTGCATCGGTTTCCCAGTCACCTTCAGTACACGCTTGTCATTGAAGTGCTAAAATCTCAGGCACAAGGCAGACCAGCTAGTGACACAGTGAACGTTGGCAAAACTTGGCATCAGTCTGCTAAGTTCGGAGAGTATACAAGTCCACCATTCACTGGTGTAAATTTGTCGAAAATATTGGGGGGTGGGGCATAGAGGTGGAAATAAAAGTTTTTTCAAGAAGAACAGTTTTTTGTTGTTTTTTTCCCGTTTTTTGTGGTTTTTGTTGTTTTCGGACTTCGGATCATAAAAATCATGAAAAATTGCATGAACAAGAGCTCCAACTCAGTTTAATTCAGTTGCAATTTCCCTAAATTAAAAATCATTAAATTAATGTTATTAAAATAACTTCTACAAAAATAAGACGTTTATTTTTTTTAAACCCAAAACGAAAATGTTGTGGTTTTCTTTTTCTTTTGTTTAAAACCAAAAACTGAAAAAAATTTCTACTTCTGGTCTGGACAGTCAGCAGAAGCTTCCGGTGTTACGTTAATGCATATGAAATGGGGCGTTTCGTTTACATGTAAATTTTTTTAATATTGAAGATATTGAAGATAAAAATAAATCTTTGTTTCCACTATGAATTTCTGATAGTATTTCATTTCTGAGTCTCTGTTTTTCTGTTTCTGAAGAAATTTGTCTAGATTGAAACATAGTATTTTAATATTTTAAGAAATTCTCCTCTCGATTTTTGAGGGGGCAGAGCCGTAGCAACAAAGATCGTGGCCCCCTCCGAACATACGTCCGGGGCCCCTTACAATGTGCATATGTCCGGGGCCCCTTACAATGCGGAAACTGGAAATGCGGTAATATACAATATACAGGGTTGATAATTATTATGTATACATAGGCCTACACCCTACAGTGTACACGTATTCCATTTCCGTATTTACGCAAAGCGCTTCTTTCGAGCGTTGTTCTCCGCAAATTGGTTAATCAATGCGTCATAATCGTTATTTTTGCCACTTGTAGGGGCCCCCTTCCAGGAAGGGCCCCCTCCGGTCGGAGGATACGGAGGGCGGTCGCTACACCTCTGTGAGGGGGCATTGCCCCGGCTCCTCAATTATTGGGGGTGGGGCACGTGCCCCGGCTGCCCCCCCAGAGTCTACGCCTATGCCACCATTGCGTTATTTCATCTGTCCAGTTACACTTTGACAAAGGAATTGTTTTCAAACACCATCACAGTCTATGACTTTTAAGATGTTGTGGAGTCAACCACCTTGCCATCTAAGCAGTCTCGTTCACACCGCTATCAACACGGGTCAACTGTTTTAAATTGAACCATTAACAGTAGGCCTATAGTCGTTCAAAACCTTTCTACATGTACCCACAGGCCTACACTGTTAGTTGTTTAACTGTTTGTAGTAAGCCTAGGCTTGTTGAAGGTGCTGTATAGTTAACACCAAGTTTATGCTTGGAATACTTGCACATGTAACAGCAGGTCTAGATTTTTCTAAGACCTTGAAGTCTCTTAACAACAAAGCTGCGAATGGCAGTTGTTCATTGTGCGATGAATTTCCATCTCAGCCGATGTGTTTTGGACGTTGTAGACAGATAGAAAATTGACTCGCAGCACCGACAGCAAACTGCTCTATCAGCATCACCTTTTCACGTCATTTTACTGCCAGCATTGTTTTCTTTCCACTGTCACCGTTTCATTTTTTTAACCTGCCAAGCACAAAAAAAACTTTGGACCAAATCAAACAGCACTTGAGAGCCATTCACTCCCGTGGGGTTGAGCTCAGAGCACTTCCGAATGGGTCCGGCTGTCTTTAAAAGTTGCTAAACATGAGATAGATTTACGATAAACACATTGACAGCTAATCAAATTGTCCTAACTTCAGCCTTCACAGTTAAATACAAATAAATAAACCAGTTTTCTTTTCATAAAAGTACGGTTATGTTAAAATAATTGCTTCTAACAATACAATGCAACTGTATTAGATGTCCTTCCAAAGCTCAGAGATACACACACGACCATTAGACACAGCATTGATAGTGCTAACCATTTGCGCGTGAAAGACTTGCTTAAGGTCCTCAAATAGTATCCGCCTCAGTGGGAGAGGCTCAAACCCATACTCTCTGCGTTACGTACCAAGTATTCTAACCAGTCGGCTAACAAGCCACAACAGTCTTCAGAGGAATGACCTGAACCTGCATCTTTTAGCAAAAGTCCAAATGCAACAACATCCATTCAACAAGCGAACAATCTTTCGAAACCAGTTCAAAGGTGCAGTGATGACATCGTTAACTTTACAGAACACCGAGATCAATTACTGTGGAAAGGCATGTTTGCATGTACCGCTATGTAAATGTAACTGTACACGTTTTCCTACAGCGACCACAATGGCCTCAACCCTACTCATTTTTCAATGTTCAAATTGATTGGGTGATATCCTTCACCACCGCTGCCCATTTGAATGGGTGCCACGCCACTTAAGGTCACTGAATATGGACCGTGCTAGCCCAAGATTAAAATCTCTTAAATAAGTTGCCATCAGAATGTGTAATGGCAGCTACATGCACAGGGGCAAATGGGACATACACTCTAACCACTGTAGCTAACCAGGCCAGTATATGTATGTACTGGTATACATGTACATATGTATGTATGAACCTGGTCATTTATACAATGCCTTTCAAAACCCTCCCAAAATATAAGAGTGACCAACAATCTAGCAATCAAACACCTTACAGCTCTTTGGACAGCTTAAGAGTAACGAAACACAGAAGAAATTTTATTGTAGTATTGCTCTAAACTAACATCGAGACAGATGCTTGGGAAAACTCACGTGGAAAGATGTTTCACGAGAGGACCGTGATTCTGCTCCTTCCACATTGAAACTCTTCCTCCGCGTTTTACTATAAAAACGTGCATAAAAATTTACACGTTACACAACAATGGAGCATGACGTTCTATTCAGTAGCATGCTAAATATGTATTCCAACGACAGTGGGTATGTGCCTTCTAAGTGGCCTCCGTGTAGCTAACGACCTTAGACAAGTTGTTTGTGAACACTTTGTTTTTACCTCAGATTCATCTATACTGACCTTGTGAAAATAATGAGCAGCAAATGAATAAATTAAATATAGTTGCACAGTGACATCCATACTCTGAAGTGAAATATATTTTGCATAAGTAAATACATAACAACTACATTTTCAAACTGCCTTCAAATGCACTTACCTATATCAGTTAGGTTAGTGCACTGCCTCAGAGAAGTACTTAACGGTGCTCTGTATCTATATATGGATCTAACCAAAATCGTATTATTATTGAAAAATTTTTAATGCGCTCAGTCATGAAGAGATGCGATTCTGAGGCATATACATATAAATTGGGGGTCCATAGAGTAGTGGTAATATCACTGGCGTGAAGAGCAAGCGGTAGCGGGATCGCTTCCCGCAACCCACCCAAATTTAGGTCCACTCAGCCTCTCATTCGCGAGATGGCGCGTTTGATAAAATGAGATGCAGGACGTGATGGGCGCATTGCATGGCTGCCGTGTACAGTTAAATTCGACTCCTGTAATAACTTGTGATCATCCGTTCATACTGATTTGTAATCATACTGCATTATTGTCAGTTTGAAGATATTAAACGAATATTATATATAGTGAGTTGCCAGGTGAAGAGCAGTTAGATATCAAAATGTTTGAAAGCCAATGAGAAATAGTAATAATGAGAAATAGTGAGTTTTGAGGCGTTTCTTGAAAGCAGAAAAAGTGTTTCAGCATCGGTAGTCAGTTCCATTCCTATTATTATATACAGATCTATGCATAGATCTGTTGGAGATCTGCTCTTCGCTCGGCTGACCAGGCCGAGCTATTGGTCCCCGCACGCGGACAGCCATTATGCAGCGACGTTCTTTTTCGGTCGCTGGACCTGCAACCTGGAATGGCCTTCCTGTTGCACTTCGCCTGGTCCCTATGACTCACTCTACCTTGTTTCTTGCAAACTTAAAAACTACTCTCTTTAGCCGTGGTTGGACTAGGAGCGCTCCTGAGTAGATAACCTTGAAGGGGCGCTATATAAAAGCTCATTAATAATAATAATAATAAGCATAGTTACAATTGTAAAAGATCAGTTCCTGAAGCTAAACACCAGAACAGCCAACCTTTTATCAGCTAGATGGCATCTATGCATTAACCGATACAGATATTTATATATTAGAGATCCTTTTCAGTACCTCTCAGGGGCACTGGAGCATGGCTAGCTAACAGAATTCAAGAGTTGTGACATAAAGTTGTGACTTTGTGCGAAAGTTGTGACTTAATGTTGTGAATTAAACTAAGCTGAAAAAATTTCTTGAACTTCCTCAAAAATGGTAACTTTTGGCTTTGCCAGCACAATATGACTATGATTTCAACTGAATCAACCGTCAATTAGTGTCTTGGCACTACAGAAGTCATTATATCAGATCAGATATGCTAAACAGATAGAGGAGTTGGGACCTGGCATCTGATACAGCAGCTGGAGCCGGAAGTGCAGCAGCAGCAGACTTTCTCTTCATGTTACGATAACGTGGAAATGACGGCATAAGTTCCGGAGGACAGGCTGCAAACAGAAGCACAAAACTTCACGAAAAATAATAATCAACAAGTAAAACATGTGATTTGGGGATGTCAGGTCAGGAATATTCTTGAGGATTTTTCCCCAAGTTTTGCTACTTGAGGCATTCCATTTATTTCCAGTGGTCTCTTTTACAGATAAAAATGTAGTAGTATTGATTTCCAGCACATATTAATGGATTCATCAGTAACTCTACTTGGCATATTATTCATACACTCTATGTATGATATATTGTATACACAGTTCCTTTATTGACAACTTATTATGTACAGTATTGACTCGTTTATGCGTCATACTGCATAACACAGTGAAGCCGTGTTATTGCCCCCAAAGTTATTAACTTAACACACTGTATTGGTTAACGTGCCAGGCAAGAACTTCAGTGCACTGCTAAATATTGAAGTTTTCTGGACTATTCCTTCTTACAAGTGGCTTCGTTTACACACTGTATTACAAGGCCTGTCCCCCAACGACTTTGTTTTAACAAGTCCACACTGTATATATGCATGTATGCGCTTATGTATGCAAGTATGCTAGTATTCAATGTGTAAAAGCATTTTGTGCCGTTCCTAATCTCTCAAAGGTATGTAACTAATATATGTTTATACACATTTATACAATATTTACATACAAGCTGCACATGAACACATGGTTATATATTTATTTTATATAGGTTATTTATTTCAACCAAATTCTTATGCATACAGCAAGTAACACCAGAACATAACAGACAAATAGTCAGAGCTATTAGCGTAACATTGTGCATTTTGGTGCTACAAGCAAACAAATTGCATTTTTGTGATCAGAATGAAATTCTGAACAAAACCTGATATAGTGCCAATTGAAAAAAAGAAAAAGGTTTTTCGAGTTTTTTTCCACGTTTTACCTTATTGGATCAGTCTCAACCAAGTCACTAAGGTTGGTGTAAAACTTGCTCATTTAAAGATAGAAGCATGAAATTTGGTACATGGTAACAACATATGATGAGGTCAAATGTTAGCCATAGGGCCATCGCAGATTTGCCCCGTGGCCTCAATGGCATCCATTTTCAAAAATGGCCGACGCAAAACAGAGATTTTTCAATATCTCAGCTTCTAGTTCACTTAGAATCGTGATCTTGGTATCTAAACATATATATTTAGTGACAAGGATTCTAACAGAACTAATTGCAATTACTAATCCATCAGTGGCAGCCATTTTCCAAAATGGCCGACGCAAAACAGAGATTTTTCAATATCTCAGCTTCTAGTTCACTTACAATCGTGATCTTGGTGTCTAAACATACATATTTAGTGACAATGATTCCAATAAAACGAAAATATGTATGTTTAGACACAAAGATCACGATTCTAAGTGAACTAGAAGCTGAGATATTGAAAAATCTGTGTTTAGCGTCGGCCATTTTGGAAAATGGCTGTCACTGAGGGATAAGTAATTGCAATTAGTTCTGTTGGAATCCTTGTCACTAATTATATATGTTTAGACAGAAAGATCACGATTCTAAGTGAAAAAAAAAACCGAGATATTGAGAAATCTCTGTTTTGCATCAGCCATTTTGGAAGATGGCTGCCATTGAGGCCACGGGGCAAATCTGCGATGGCCCTATAGCTAACATTTGACCTCATCATATGTTTTTATCATGTACCAAATTTCATGCTTCTATCATTAAATGAGCAAGTTTTACACCAATCTTAGTGACTTTTTTAGACTGATCCAATAAGGTAAAAGGCAGAGAAAAACTCGATTTTTTTTCTTTTTTTCAATTGGCACTATATCAGGCTTTGTTCAGAATTTCATTCTGAGCACAAAAATGCAAATTTTTTGCTTGTAGCACCAAAATGCACAATAATGACTTTTTTTAACGCTAAGTGACTGGACTAAAATAATATTTGCATTTCTGGAAAATCAGGTAACTGGAGACAGGAAACATACGATGAGGTTGTTGTCTGAAGTATGAACTGTCTAAGCATTCCTTTGCTGTTGCCCTGTAATCAATGTCAAAAGAGTCTAACTTATTAAGTGCAGCAATAGCCCAGCATGAAAAACATCCCCATATAGGCTATAGCTTCACATCTGATGCATATCGAGTGTGATTGATTGACTTATTATGTATATATGTATGTTTGTACGCACATGCCTTAGAAATGCCTCACAAAAGTGCTGCCTAAGCCAACCGAACTAATGTTAGTCACTATGAAGAAATAGTAAATCAATAACCAAAGTGTTCAGATCACTAGAAGAGTCACCATTACATATGACTGATGCATTCAATCAATCAATCAATCAATCAATCAATCAATCAATCAATCAATCAATCAATCAATCAATCAATCAATCAATCAATCAATCAATCAATCAATCAATCAATCCAGTGACAAAGAAGCCCAATTGATGATAATTTGCAAAAATGCATAAAATGTTAACTGCATCAGTAAATTATAAAATTTAATAGGCAATTACAAAACGATTATGACAATAGTTAAAAGACTTCTTTAATTCTGTCATAAAGCAAATACTGTTCATGTAAGACACTGATACACGTGAACCTGTACCTTTTCATGGGATCGTACATGAAGAGAAAATTCAGAAGTCGAATTCCTGCATCGCAGAGCCACGGGAGGGAGTGGCGCAAATTGTTGTAACTGCAAGAGGAACAAGGACAGATCTTGACTCAAGCAATTAATTAATTAATGCAAAACATGATCAGAAGATGCACTGGTACTACTACATAATCGCACAGGTAAGAAGCATTTTATAGAAAATCCTCAAAAGTGCAAGAGTTTCATATAGGTAGAGTAATCAACTTCATTTTCTATGTGTCAGTATATGAAGGTGAGAGGCCAACCATCTCCTTAGCCATATTTGCAATTAATGAGTCTAGCCTCGCTGCCTCAGCAAACTACTGATCACTGATTCAAATAAAGAGCACACAAGGAACAAAAAAGACTAAGAATTGAACTCTTGCCCTCAGCATTCAACAGTCAATTACAAGAACCATTAGACAGCCATATCAGGCTCACACACTTCCATTTACACAGACATATTTCAATATTCAAAGTAATAGCAACAACTGCACCACAGAGAGATGGCAGACTTACGGTTGATGCTTGAGAGAGCAGTTCTCGAGTGCAGGCAACTTCGAAAAACCCTATAAAATGAAAAATGCAGCATTAAGTCTTTCAAGTATAATGTATATATATATATTTATGTATGTATTCTTGCATGTATGTATTGCACACATGTATAGATTTCAATCCTTTTCTTTTCTGGTACATTACATTTCAATTTGAAAGAAAATTCTTTAGTTGCAGGTCCATAGCATGCATGTATTCATATATGTATGTAGCATGCCTGTATTTGGATAATTGTGACACAGCTTTAGCGTGGCTCCGAGACATTTCAGAGAACATTTATATTAGATGAAAGGATGTTACAAGTATCAGAAGAACGCATCAAATTTATCTGGCATGAATGAATGATGCAGGTAAAGATGAAGAAATTTTTCACGTGCAGTTTCTAAGGACACAAGTAGAAATTGATCAACAACACCATCCATTGTAAACAGAAAATACACCACAAACATGGTGAAAACCAAATTCTACTAAGTCTAAACCTTATCTAATGAATTATATACCGTTACAGTCAGTATCTCATGCATAAGCCATAATTCGAAATATCCATATATCTCTTGCTTTAACGATAAGCTGCAATGTTTTCTCAGTAGCTGTTAATATCTCCTCGCCGTTAAAGGATTACATTGATTTTCAGTGTAATCTGATATTCTCTGTTTGTACTTGGTTAATTTATACAAAATTAAGAGCTTTATAATAGCAAAGATAATTCATCAATTAATCAATTAGCTAGATAAACTCACTGGCCAAATCTGTTCGCTTGGCGTACCAAACATTTCGATAATTAGATCAATTTGTTGAATTTCAGATTTTCCCGGTAATAACGGTCGATGGACCAGTAGTTCACCCAGTATACAGCCAGCAGCCCTAGAAATGAATCACACAAAATTTTATTTAATATAATACTAGTATTTAAACTGCTGAGCCACAGACATTTTTGAATTCTTCAAACAGCAAAAACCTGGCTCTGCATTTTCTTTGTTCAATGCAGTGCACAAGGTCAACTATGATGAGGCCTTTATCAGTTAATGTCTTTATGAGTTAGTTTACATCTTTACAAGTTACTTTACGCTTTACGAGTTATTGTATTTTGTAGACAGGTTAGCAGTAGGTGTAATAATACAAATCATTAACTAATTGGATTATCAGCACACATATTCTCCAACTGTCACATGAAAATAACAATTCTGTATCTAAACTTATAAGTGCTAACACTGATGCTCATATCAATTCAGTCAATGAATTTAAAATTAATATTAATGTAAATAATAACAAATAATGATAATTACCATAATGCCATAAAACTGCTGATACTGAAGAAGATGGTGTTATGTTCAAATTAAAATATTCAGCAGTTGAATTAGATATACAAAGTAATGACTTTATGCAGTGTTTTTTCCAAATAATTTAGTTATTTTAATTTAATTTCAGCGTTGTGAACTGTTTTCAGTGTTTATTGAAACCCCTCCCAACCCCAATCCCGTTTTTCTCGGGATTTTAGTCCTTCCATAATTATTCAGTTCCAGAACCTACTGTTCAGTTCCGGAACTTTTTTCTAGAAAAAATCACTGTCTTTAGGTGAAAGCAATGGTCAAACTTGACATTCTTAGGAAGATCTGATAAATAACAAAAACAGGCTTTGTAGTAAATGTAGTTGTAAAGAGTAACTTCTGTTCCACCAGTGTCTAATGCACAAGGCATCAACCGATGGCACACCAAAACCAAGCCACAATCAGGTCAGTATCTAGAAGATCAGTCCGTAAGTACAATACTTACCACATATCGATGGCAGTTGTTTGAATCTTGGAACCAAGCAGCAGTTCTGGGGCACGATACCTAAAGAAGCAAGTTAAATTAAATAATCTCAATTTACTGATTGCAAAAAATGACA
This sequence comes from Allolobophora icterica, assembly GCA_963556255.1. Taxonomy (NCBI): domain Eukaryota; kingdom Metazoa; phylum Annelida; class Clitellata; order Crassiclitellata; family Lumbricidae; genus Allolobophora; species Allolobophora icterica. Next base: position 93,120,348 of record OY744602.1, on the reverse strand, counting down.
AAGTTTAATATCAAAATAAGTTTAGGTTATTACGGTACAAATGGCAGAAACATAGGAATCATAGTTTCTTTTCATCTGGGTCGTTCTAAATTTATCCAAGCATAATATTATCAAAGAAAGTAATAATTGTATGCAAAGTGATCAATAATTGAAATGAAGCTAGAAGCTCAAAACAGAACAGGCACTCAAAGTTCTTCAATGTAGCAGCAGCAAAGTAAGACATTGAAAGAAATAAGACTAAAACAAATAATAGACAAATATCAAAAGAAATAAATAAAATTATTAAACTACGGAATTAATTCAAGTATGGAATTAATAGAATTAAGAAATGCATGATAAAATGAAATGCAAAATTCCATGGCTGATTCAAATGGTACTGGTACCATATATAATAATAATAATAATAATAATAATAATAATAATAATAATAGCAGAGATTTAAGTGCCATAGTTCGTAAACAGTCGAAGAGAAATCGATGCAACGATTCAGAAGCACTGGTGCAACGATTCAGAAGCACTGGATCTGTCAGAAGCACTACGTGACTGGCATTAGCAGAGTTACATGCAGGGACAAACTACCAGTATGCAAATCTAGAAACTTCTATAGCACAGTCATAGTGATACATAATATAGAAGACAGAAATTTAAAGAGATAGAACTGACAATGATCAAGAAAATGATCATGGATGAGCATGATCATACACCAACCATAGCGTGACAACTTTTGGGGTCATAGGCTGAAGAGGAACCCCATACTTCTTGGCTAAACCAAAATCAGCTGAAATACACACAAATAAACATAAACAAACTTAAATAAACAGACGAGAAATTCATGAGACAAATCAAGTTTTACTGATAAAGAAAATCTAAGTTTTCTCACAAATCCCTGCTAAGACAGAAAGATATCTGTTCCCTTGTGTCCTCTAGTTAACTATCTATAAAATGAGTACACTGACTGTACACCGTTGTCAAAGGACGATGAAGCATAGATGGAGAAAACTGGCCATTTATCTTCAAATTTCTTAAACCCCAGGTAAGAATTCACTAAAAAATGAGCAGGGTCGAGACCATTTGGTCATTATATAAAGACCAGTACAGTTACAGTTAAAAAGAGACCTCTCTGCCAATCCAGTTGCTAAGTCACCTTTTATTACCCCATAACTTGACATCCTATGGAATACACACCAATCTTAACACAACCAGTATCTGTCATCAGCAGATTTGACACTTTCAGATCTCTGCAATAAAAAACAACAAAAAAGAGCAAAATAAACTTCTGCAAATGCAATTTACGAGCACCCGCAACACACTGTGCATTTGTGTAACACACATTCTCATACACAAATTTATAACCAATGTTCTAATCTGTGTCTCTGTCAAAATGCTCAACTGGTTGTGCATTAGCCCTGTCATGCAGACTGGTAGTCATCTGAGGCAATGACTGTGTATGGACCTTAAAGTAATCCTCAATATAATGTAGGGCTGTACCGAATAGGTGATTATCACTATTCGGCCGAATACGAATAATTGGACCAACTATTCGGCCAAATACGAATACGAATAGTGTACAAAATAGGTATACCGACAAGTCAACATTTCAAATGTAAGCAGAAGTTTCAGTTCAGTAAATTTAATACATAAACTAAAAGTTAACTACATATAAGTTTTTTGCATCCTTCTGCCAGTGTGTATAAACTAGGAATGGAACTAATATAACTAAACTTAGAAATTGTCACTTACAGCTCAGTTAATGCATGAATGCTGCGTTAGCTTTCAAGAACACCAATCCTTCCATGACCAATATTCGTATTCAGTCCGACCGCTACTATTCGACTGAATACTGAATAGCTATTTGGCCCACTATTCGGCCCTGAAGCGAATACGAAGCGAATGTCGGGTAGTATCTATATGCTTGCATAGAAAACCTTCACATCCCCAGTGTGATAAGATACTCACTCGTTATATGTAAATGTTAGAAAATAAAGTAAAGAAAATTATATGTAGTAATAATGCTAAAATACATTATCACATTAACAGTCTGCATTTAAAGTATGCTGTACTACAATACAACAACACAGGACACAATAGTATATACCACAACTCCACTATAGTACTACTATACTACAGTAGTACTACCGCGCTACGTTATTACCATAATGCAGTACTTTAGTAGTGTAACTTCTTGACTAACCTGTGTACTATGTAGCGATGATGAAGATATTCAAGTCCTTTGAAAACTTGCATCATTATACATTTCACCTATGAAAACCATCAACAGTTCTGAGAAACTGGACTTGATAAACTTTGTATCTGGCTACTTGTAATGCGCCTTTTGAGAACCTCACAAGGGCAATCTAACACATCTAAAGAGGTCTGTCTTAAAATTGCTTGAAAGTGTTTCTTCTGTGACGAAATAGTTCATATGTTTACTGGAAGACTGTTCCAATGCATGAGAAAGCATGATGCGTCAATCCACGTCATCTCAATATGTATTATTTTGGGTTTTGTGAAGCCAGCTGGGGAATGCCCATGGCTATTTACACAAGCTATGCTGCCCCATTTCAGGTTTGGCTGGCTGTAGAAATCTGTGTTCCACTGTGGGGTGAATTAGTTGTTCCCTTGGCATGCATCTTGACGATAAAGTGTCACGCTTTTCAGTGAAATGGTCTCCATTTGGACCTGCACCTCATCTTAGCTATGGATTCTGCATGCATAATCTACAACCACTTGAAAACTGTAATTTTCTGGCGATGCTGGGTCAAGAGTACCTCTGAGTAGTTACATTTTTAAGAGTGGTGCTATATAAATGATCTGAATGAATGAGTGAATGAAAGTTGGAAAACAACATAGACGAGCACATAATGTTTCCCCCTGCATTCAACAATCCTTCTGGAACAACTTTTCATTGAAAACCACAGACAATTAAATTCAATGCAGCCCACCTGTGCTTCAGTGAAAGGTTGTTGCATGTTGTCCAGAAGACTTGCCAAGTCTTGTTCGCAGTACTCCATCAACAGAAAGATACTGCAGTTAACAGAAAATTCCAGTACTTTGAAAGACAACAGAAAACAGAATTTCCAGTCTAAGGCATTCGGTGTTACCATTAACAATAATTGGTAAAATCAGGCAACTTCAGGTGATTTTGGCAGATTGGGAAGTCATAACAACCACATACAAAAACTGTTTCACACATTCAGATGCTGAGCTGGTAATAATTAATATTTTACTTATGCCAGGTAATACAGTTATAGTGCAAAAAGAATGTAAGTAAGCTTTACAAAAATCCACATCTTAAGTTCCGATCTACACAAATCTCATGTTGATTTAGCCCTTAAACGATGAGAAGAATTTAAAGTACAAACTATGTTGAATGCTGACTCTACTCCTTCAAATAAAAATAGTTTTATGGACCTTTCCAAGTGCCTTCCAACAACAATGTCATTGAGCTGGACAACATTCTGATGTCGTATGTTCAGTAGGAGGTTGATTTCACGCAGGCCGCTAATCGGAAATCCTAACCACAAAACATTCACAACAGTAGAAAAAGACAAATTCAACAGCAGAACTTAATTCAGAGAAACGTTTCATTTGACCCAGAAAATTTATTTTAGCAGAGACAAACTTCTAAATTGCCAGACCGATCCTGTTGGTACCAATTCTATTTGGTCAACTTTTAATTGTTTTCAATATAGAGTCATAACATTATCTTCAGTTTCTTCTGGATCTTTCACCAAAAATAAGTAAATTCAAAGCTAATGTGGACTTCAACAGTCCAGAATAGAAATGCATCTGTCAAAAGAATACTAACAGTAAAAATTAGCCATTGTTACATACCCATGCACCCAGCACCTTTCTTTTTTTAACTCCAGATGTTTTTCTTTATGATTATCCTCCTTAGCTTGCTCTTCTGTCTCACTGGACATATCCTTTGAATTCAATGGTTTACAATCTGTTTTGGAATACCAAAGCTAGATGCCTACTGCAGTAGAACAATAATACTATAGAAGTTCCAACATCAGATTTGCTCACAGCAAATAATGAAATTCAACTAATTAAAAATTCTGATTTTATCATCAAATTAAATTACTAGCCTTCTTTTTCATTTTCCATTCTCATCTTCTTTAACGCCACAATTTCATTCGTTTTGTTGTCTAACGCTCGATCTGTGAATACAGTCAAATGTTAAAATCCAGAAACTTTAAAAAAGCTTTCTTAAACTGAAGAATAAATTTTTTTAAAGCTGGCACTGTTCTTAAAATGAAGAATAAATTTTTAAAAGCTGGCACTGTTTTAGGTAAAACAAACTTTAATCCCCACCATAAATTAAATTGATAAAGAAATGCACAAACTACTTGGAATGTGTGCTTGTGTCTTAAACTAGACTGCAAATTTCAAGCAAAAACATATCAATTTATTAAAGAAAATATTTATAATTTAAAATGATCTAGTAAATACATGCAATGTATACATCGGCATAAGAATTTGCAGCCTCTTGACTTTGAAATCTAGAGACATGTTGTCAAAAGTGATTATTAAAATTCCTAAATAAAATAATTAAATTACTGTCAATTTTAATTATTTTACAGGAATCAGCAAACAAATAAATGAATAACTACACAAAATGTTTATTAAATGACTGTTACAAGTATCCTGTTAAACTGGAACATACAGACGATGCCGTAGGTGCCTTCTCCAATGCGATTCAACTTCTCAAATTCTGTAATACTTCGACATTTACCAAACTGTCAAAACAACAAGAACAACCTAATCAAAAGCCAAAGAAACATTTCAAAGTCATAGGCCTAATACATGGCAAGCATACAGGTTGTCCAAAGGTCATCACATGGAGTCCAGTCAGCACGCTCAAACCAGCAACCACTAGATTACAGATCAAACATGCTATCGACTGCTATGACACCAAACATGCCTTTAAATCATGTTGAAGTTACAGATAAGTTCAACTGTATACCTTATATGCCACATATAGACAATATAAATTTGCAACTAATTTTTTTATAGAGTTATTAGTCTACCAACCTTAAGATATTCTGGAATTTGCCAGTGTTTGCCAGTGCTTATGGAGACCAACAGTCCCGAGTTCCCTCCTGTCCCAGATGGTGATGGACTATCATCATCATCGACATCTTTCCCAGCTCCCGGATCTTTACTGGCCATAGGAATCTACAATCTAAAATAGAATATGCCATATAATATCAGAATGCCTGATTAACCTTTAATTAAACATTAAAATTCCCATAATAACTTCAAACAATAACAAAATCTTACATTTATAAGAGACACAGCTAATAGCAAGCTTCCCTTATTCTCACCCATTTCAGCTAGGATAGATAACCTCCGTGGAATTCTGCTGTAGTCTGAAGTTCAAATGCTAATGCAAAAGTTGCTATTCTGTCTGTTTTTTTCTAAACTGGCATCATGATCAAACTGTATCATACGCACTTCATATAGAATAACCACTCCTCTTGATTGGGAATGTTCGATGAAGTGGTGGTGTTGGAAGTGAAAGTAGGCCTCAATATCCACTTACATAAGTTTAATTACTAGTAGTCACGAACACCAACACTGCATCAGTATCTTACCCTTAACACAACATAGACTGGTAAAATACAGCTTTGGGCCACCTTTAGCTGATCATGTATGTATAGTATGGCTGCTCCAGACTTGCAGAGAATCGAGCACTATAAGCTATATAGTGATTCTCTACTAACTAATAAATTCTCTAATAAAAAACACCAATTTATTAAAGAAAATATTTATAACTTTGAATGAGCTAGTAACTACATGCAGTGCATACACCAGCATAAGAATCTGTGCCCTAAATTAAAAAAACAACGTGTAACTAACCTGATAACACTTTGTCTCAAACCTGGAGCCAATCAGGTAACAAAGCACCTCTTAATCATTCATCAGTCAGCTACAATTAGGCCATTGGTATTGAATCTCCAAGTGGCCCTATAACTGCAATATAACTGTTAGCTAACAGAGTGACAGAGACTAAATAACGACTTCACAACAGGCGAAACTTCAGCGTAATTGCAACAACAAAAATAAATAAAAAATAAACTTCTATATATATGCAAGTTTGATAAAAGAGTTATGCTTGTATGATGTATGTGTTTGCATTGTAGTGGCCAGGGCTTTGACTGCTAATCAATATAATTGATAGTTTGAAAACCCAAGTTCGATATACCTAGGTTTTACTGTATAATAATTTGCAAAATAAGGTTAGAACTTCCACAGGTCTGCTTACCTGCAACGTAAACAGCACACTGTCTGGGCGATATTAGCAGTTTTACCAAATTTGTGTTAGCAGAATTAAAAATCGAAATGGTGTTACCGATGCTTGGGTAATGCTGCAATTTATATGTGGATCGCATAGACAGAAAATTGGAATAAAGCAAATTTCAATATTTAAAATTCTTTCTCGCAAAAGTTTTCGCGAACAGCTACGAAAGATTACGAATGTCCAATCATTTCGGGTCATCAAACGCTAACCATTATATCGGGTTTTGCAATCAAGTAGAGGTGCTCGAACATCGAGCATTCCGAAAAGAATAATATTTGTCTGCTAAGTTAGCGCATACCCAAGCTGTTTTTGTTGGTGTAAGTACTTAGCATTAATGTTTTTATGTATTTTCCAAGTAAGAATCACACGACTTAGCCCATTATTGATTATTAACCCTAAAATATTCAGAAGTTGTTTTAAGAATTTCTGCATTAAAGTTATCTTTAACCACAGAATAAAACAATAATTATCTATACTGTGATTTAACTAAGAAAATGACCGTTCTTCATATTTGTTTGTTTTCAGTTTATTTTAGCAAGTATCAGAATTGTTCTAAAGACATGAAAAGTTACTTACTTTTAGTTACTCCTATACTTGCTGCAGTGGACTCTCATTTTACACATTTTGGTACTATGGCTGCAGTGCGGCGTCTTGTGTTTGTAAATAAAATAAAATAAATAAAATAACGATGTAAATAAAATGGCGATTTAGTGTGAAGTGATATGTCAGAATGCAAAAGGCTTTAAAACTTAAGAACTGTATCGACTTGATTGCGACTGGTAGGAAAGCAGAATGTAGGCTATTCTAATGCTCTCTGTGTTGCCCGTAGATCTATCAGTCACGTTTTATTGGTAAACATATTATGTTTAATATAAAGTCGTCGTTTTGTATACAACTAGCGGTCGTCATCGTAATCGTAAACTCCTAATTTCTAAAGCGCTACTCTAAGGCTAAGCGCAGGGCCCCAGATTATTCACGAGCGCTGCGTCGTATCAGCGGGGTTGTCCAGACATCGATGTCCAGTGGAGGTGCGAGTTCGGTTCCCAGAGACCACACAGAGGAGGCAGTTATTCAGTCATGTCGCTACGTTGCCTAGCACCAAGCTAATTTCATTCTGCAACATTAAGCTTTCAGTCAGGGTCCATTGGTCAGCTATTTGGCTGATATTCTTAAACAGTCTAATCTAATCTAATCTTATGATAATGACTTCTGTAACGCCGTTATCATAATGCGCAGAGCATTGATTGATGTTTCACGTCAAGTGAAATTGTAGTCCAAGACATAATCCGTTACAAAATTAAGGTCGAAATCCAATAATTCAGAGAATACAACATAACAGTATAACATAACATTATTCATACCTACACATACATCAGCATGTCATTAGTACATTTCTAAGGTAAACTGGTTCCATATAAATGTGGGCCATGAAAAGTTTTAGCCTTTCCAGAATGTTCTTCGTGCTCTTTTATGTAACGAGTCTGTTCCATATAAGCAACAGGCCCATTTTACTACCTGGAATTATTCATGTTCTTATTAATATTTTAGGAATTTTTGACAAATCTGAGATGGAGCAGATCTTCTTACAAACCATCAGGAAGTGAAAATGATTAAAGAGCCAACGGACGACGTTCCAGAGATTCACATGAATCGTGACAAAGATCGTTACTTTACAATGTTACTGTTGAAAATTCACGAATCCGACAGTGAACCTGCAACCAAAGAGTGTTCAAAATTCTCTGGTATGAACTGCTGTATTTTACCAGTACACTGTTCACAAAATAATTCCGGCAAGGTGTCGTACATGCATCAGGCATCGGGTGACAAGATATTCATGTCCAGTGACAGCTTATTCAATAACTGTGATCAACAGAAGCATTCCAAATGCAAAGACGCTAATGTAGTTGAACATCTGGATTACAGTCTGCCTGGAGATGCGTGCATCAACAGAAAGACATTTGCTTATCAGCCAGCAAATGGTTGCTACAGTGAGCATAAGAAAGCTGTACAGGTACAAAGGAAAAGGCGTACAAACAGGCACACCATCAATAAGACGATACAAGATATAGAAGAAGAACAGAATTTACAACTGCTTTTAGAATTCCGACGATATTTGTCGCAGCTTGTGCCGTCTGAGAAATTAGATTCAGCTGAAGACACTGCAAATCGTAATGAGAGTTCGAGGCAACCTGAAGCAGAGAAACCTAAAAAGTCCTCTATTCAAAAGTCCTTGTCTGCAAGTGCTTTTGGTGATCATAGACAAATGAAGCACAGTCTTCCGAGTGTTCAGACAAAGCCAAGCAACGTTGTGCCAAGTCGACCTTCTTCATTTCATTCTGTTCTTTCGACTTCAGGAGTCTCAAAGCCGAGACAAGCCAAAGACTGTTTTGAGCATGATATGCATTGCAACGTTCAGGATGACTTTTGGTCTTTGCATGGCGACAATGACACCAGGACAAAAAGAGCAGCTGGTAAAAACGATAGAATCAAATCTCATGGTGATATTGAGATAATGCAGAAAATCAAGGATATGCATCAAACCCTTATGCATGGTGGTGGTCTACCAAATCTAGGTTCAGCAACTAAATTAGATGAAATGTCTGATGGCAGCCTCATCGTAACCGGTAGCACTGACTCAAAACCGTCACAACTGACAAGAAATTATGGAAGAAATTCAGTTGCATGGTTGAACTCAAAGACTGGTGATTTTCTTGGCTCCCAAGTTGCCTTTGCTAATGATAATGACTGCTTTTCTGGATCCATTGCAATGCCGCAGTTTCCAACGAGAAAGAATCCGTACACATACAAGCCACGAGTACCACATCATGTGGTTGCGCTTGCAACCGGCTCATGCCTGGCTCATCAACCCACATCATCCAAACCATCACTGCATGGTTTGGAGATGATTGTACAATCCCTGAACCCAGTTGTCAAGTCAGGCAATCACCTTTCATATCCTTCGACTGGGGACAACCGGTCAAAGGCTGAAGCTAACAGCGGAATTCAACCATTAGAAGGCAAGAAAATTAAGAACCGCAGGCCGAAACACAGAATCTTATAGACATATATCGACACGTACCCCGTAAGCTCTGCTTCATTATAATACAAATTCTGGTATAACATTATCGGGAACGTGCATCCCAAATTTAATTCTGCCTTACAACATGACCTCATTATTATGCAGCTTCATTATACCATGACACTTGAGATGACTGCCAAAGCTAACATTTTAAAGAGTGTATGTACATGTGACTCGGTGAAGCAAATATTTATTTAGCTCATTTTACAGTTGTATCATAGACGCTAAGCATTTGCTACATTACTCCATGTCAATAATTATAATCAGGTAAAATACAATGAATAATTTATTAATGCCTCTGTTAAGAAAAGTCCTCAGATGGTTAGTTACCTAGGCACTTATCATACCGTTCTCCATGGTGTATTGGATTAGCTGTTTGATATATATGCTCACGGTCGGATATTCAAATCCCGAACAAGGAAAGTTTTATTTCCGCTCCTCCAATTCACGTTTCTGTGTGACTGCGCACTTTGAAAGTGTTTGTTATAATAATAATAACAAATAATAATAATAATGGCACCTTTTAGTGTTTCACAATTGTACAACCTTTATTAACCTAAATAGTGTTAAGTTCATGTAGAACAAAAGTTCATTAGTAAGCTAACAGTGCTTGTATGACTCGAAGAGTTGCCACTGGCAGACACTAGCACATGCAAAGAGCCCAAACGATGGAGTCCATTCAGAGGTGACAGTGGACACAATGCTTTCGTAATTGTATTTGTAAACTCCAACTTTCTAAAGCACTACTCTAAAACTAAGCACTAAGCACCAGCTTATTCATAAGCGCTGAGTTGCTGGACTGAGCACTATCATGACTGCAAATGCAATCATTTCATGGAACATAACCCCAGCATGCTAATCACTACACCATCGAGCACATCAAAATAAATTCATTTGCATCTGTCATGAAGTGCCACAGAACCCACTGTTTGCTACTGGCTTTCAAACATCTAGATAAGTAACGTGCATTATCCCTTGGCGACTAACCAACCCTAACTCAGATTCACATTTCTGTGTGACAGCTGATTAAGTATTTCTTATTATTAATAATTATAATAGTAATAATGACAATAAAAGCCAATGGCTGTGGGCCTCAGTAACCATCTGGTTAGAGCGTTCAGCTTGTGATGTGTGAAGTATGGAGTTGAGCTTCGTCTGAAACGATTGCTGTGTAAGGACCTTGAGCAAGTCCTTCACTCACAATTGCTCAGCACCATCGGCTCATTTAGCACCTCTATGGCACTAAGTAAATGTGGAAATAATATGAGCAGTTGATGCGATTGTGTTTTTGATATGTTTGAGGAGACAGACATCTGTGAAGATTACCAGTAACCAACTGCACTTCCCTTGCTTGTTCTTTGTGTAAAATAATAATAATAACAATAATAATAATAATTATTATTATTATAGTAATAATAATGGGAATAATAATAGGAATAATAATAACTGATAATAAGAACTGATAATGGTAATAACATTAAATAATAATTAATAATAATTAATAATAATTAATAATAATAATGATGATGATGATGATGATGATGATGATGATGATGATGATGATGATGATGATGATGATGATGATGATGATGATAGTAATGGTTGCCTGGATTCCTGTAAAGAACACTGCCTGTCATGACACTGCCAATGGTTCTACCTGTCGTCACGACAGGTAGAACCATTGGCAGTTGGCCACCTAAGCCACCTGTTGGAAGCTGATTGCGATCAGTTGTGGTCCTTTGTGGACTGGAGTGGCCTCTGTGGCAGGTGTTGTCGACCAATGGAACCAACCGAATTTAATTTCTAGTCCTTTAATGACATCCCATTATCAATACAATACAATACAATACAATACAACTGTAATTTGATAATGTCCTCCTTACAGAGTTCAGAAGTGCAAATTGAAGCCAGGCAACCATTAAGAGCCATAGGCACACTGGAAGAGGTAGGGCTTGAGTTTAGAGCGAAAGACAGTCTCGCTAAGACAGTTGCGAACAATAGTGCATGAGTCATCAGTCAAAAGAGAAACCAGAGTCTAGGAATCAGAAGCAACTGGAAAATAGTATCTGGCCAAAATCTGTGTTTGTTTGTGAGGAATGGTAGCCAATTGGTTAGAGCACTAGGCTTGTAATGCGTAGAGTATGGATTCAGGCCTCCCTTGAGATGGTTACTGTGTAGGGACCTTGAGCAAACACTTCACTTACCACTGTTCTGAACCTTAGATGCTCTGGTTTATGGTAACATTGAGCAAGCCTGTGACAGTCAAGGCTGTAAGGGCTGTGTAGATAAATGTCCATATAAATAAATTAAATAAACACATACATACGCAGACATATTATGCATAGGATATTAATGAATACATGATTACATGTAATTATACAGATATTTGTGCATTTGTACGTACATGACTTGTCCCTGGTGAGAATGCTACCATCGCTGTTGTATTTTTATGTGACTAAAAATACATTAGTGTTATCTTTTGTAGCGATATCTATTTATACCAGTTACGTGGTATTTGGAGAAGACCATCTGTAGTATGTAACTGGTATATGCATTTAATACCAATTATGTGGTATTTGGAGAAGACAATCGGTAGTTACTGGAATATGCATCTTATACCAGTTATGTGGTATTTGAAGAAAACCATCTGTAGTAACTGAGATATGCATCTTATACCAGTTATGTGGTATTTTAAGAAAACCATCTGTAGTAACTGAGATATGCATCTTATACCAGTTATGTGGTATTTTAAGAAGACCATATGTAGTAACTGGTATATGCACTTGACAAGATATCACTTGGTGCTGCACTTGTTGGTTGATTAATTTTTATGCAGTTGACAAACTTGAATTAATGTCATGTGCTTAGTATTCTATGTACACTGTATTTTCATGACAGACTTCAGTTTTTCATCAGTTTAAAGATGGAGAATTGTAGTTCAGTGAGCTTCATGTGTCTCTTTACTGTTTACTAAACAATGATGATTTTAACATTTTAATTCGATTGCCTAGTCGCAAGAACATTGAAGACATTAAATATGACTTGTTGAAATAAGCAGAGTGTGATTTGTGTTTGGAAATGGAGGCTATGTATGGACCTGTGGGCAGGAAAATACAACACAGTATTGTATTGTATTGCATTTTATCTAGAAATTTATAAAGCGCCTCTCGCAGAATAATTATTCAGAGGCGCTCTCAGCACAGAAGCCCCGGGGAAACAGAAATGCCTTTAGGGAACGCGAGACGGATGAGGAAAAGCCAGTCATTAGTTTGGCCCTGAGCAGAGGGGGAAGATCATTCCACATCATGGGACCCACTACAGCAAACGTGAGCAGTGGTGGGGTTCTAACCAACGTAGCTAACCTGGTCAGTTGAATAAGCCATAGTTCACACTGCTAGCTTTGTTGATGACGAAAGAATTTCACGATTGCTGAACTTATTGTTCCCCGCCATATGGCAGCGCCGTGCCTTCTCTATGGCTGCCCCCATGACCTGGAATGGGCTACCTACCAAGCTCCGTCAAATACAGATTGGTCATTTCACCCTGTTTCTTACTGTCCTCAAAATCGTGTTGTTTGACCGTGGTTGGGCTGGGAGTGCTCCTGAGTAGGCAAACTTTAAGGGGCGCTATATAAAACTACTTTAATAATAATAATAATAATAATAATAATATGAGCGTCATTAGCATCTAGCATAACCAAAAAACCTCTAAGGTTTCTCTGCATAATAATTATTTGCTTCATTTTAATGCAAGCTACTCATTATAGCTGAGTTGGCTGAAGGGCACAGGTGAAGCAGAAGTCTTGAAACAGGGCAGATAATTGTTTCGACATTTCTGCTCCACCTGCACCCTCTAGCCAACTCAGCTATGATGAGTACGCTGAACGTACACTGTCGGTTGGAAGGTGAGATGGTGAGGGAGAGGACTGGCCACCTGCTTTTATATGCCGAGGACATAGGCGTAATTTATGGGGGAAGGGGAATGAGGGTAGCCTACCGTACTATCGGTACCCCCATTTTTTGGACTGGAGGGTACCGCACCCCCCTCTTTTCATACCCACTGTTTTTGCCCATTATTATTTTATCTCAAGATTCAAAACAATTACCAAGCATTATCATCAGTGTGATCACCATCATCACTACTCTCATTGTTATTATTACTGTTTTACTGTAAGAGGTGGCAGTATATTATCTATGAAATCACAATTCAATTATTACAAGATGTTACAAGATGTTGCTATGGAAATGTACCCTGTATGAAATCACAATGCGGTTATTACAAGAAATTGCTATGACAATATATCCTGTATGAAATCACAATGCAATTATTACAAGAGACTGCTACATAGCTTGTATGAAATGACAATGCAATTATTATAAGAGGTTGCTAAGGCAATATATCCTCTATGAAATCACAATGCAATTATTCCCAGCGGTTAGACAATTGTTGCTACGGCAACATGTTCTCTATGAAATCACAATGCAATTATTCCCAGAAGAAAAAGAGGGTGTTATGGCAACATGCCCTCTATGAAATCACAGTGCAATTATTACCAGGAGTTGGTAAATCATAATGCAATTATTCCAGAGGTTTGACAGTCGTTGCTATGGCAACGTGTTCTCTATGAAATCACAATGTAATTATTACAAGAGGTTGCTATGGAAACAATACTGTGTGAAATCACAATGCAGTAAATCCTCTATGAAATCACAATGCAATTATTCCGAGAGGTTAGACGAGGTTGCTAAGGCAATATGTCTGCTATGAAATCACTAGAGTATTTGCCCGTCATATTATGACGTCAGTGTATATAGGCCTATATGTATCGTTGGTTAAAATGCTCTGATCGCCGTCGTCAAGACGGCAGTTCTGACATCACAAACGGTTTCTGTTTCACAATAGAACAGAAACCGTTTGTGACGTAGCGTCCTCCGACAGACGGACACTCTATGGATATTATATGTATAGATGGCTAGTGCTACACAGGAGACCCAAAAGGGGTCATAGACCCCGCTACTAGGGCCACCTGGGTAGTAATAGGGCCTACAATTTGATGGAAAGCAGTCGATCTTACATCATTAGATATGTAATGGTAACAGCATACTCAAGACTCTATTATAGCACATCTTGAGGTATTGCTTTTCAGTTGATTAAAACTGTGGGGTTAAGTAGCCTAGTGTCCCTCGAACATGGATGACCGTAGGTTTTGCTTAAACGATCGTAGGTTGGGTAGTTGCTGAATTAATGGTGAATTAATTATTGTCGCTATTATTACTATTATTATTATTATTATTATTATTATTATTATTATTATTATTATTATTATTATTATTATTATTATTATTATTATTATTATTATTATTTATTATTATTATTATTATTATTATTATTATTATTATTATTATTATTATTTTAGTTCTTTCATTATTATTATTAGTTGTAGTAGTAGTAGCATCATCATCATCATCATCATCATCATCAAGCCTATAATTATTAATATGCTTGTAATATAAACGATGGCGTTATAATTATTTAACAGCCGCGAAGCTGAAACAATGCTAAATTTGGTACACCCACTTTCTGGACCAAAGGTACACCCCTGGCCGAGGACAAGAAAATGAAGTCGCTAAAGCGCTTCATACCGATGGCTGCTCTTCTCTCTTATTCATAACCGGAATAGTATCCGGTTAAGTAATTGTGAAGTGGCTACAATGTCCATTTCGGCATCAGTGGGGTGCATAGAGACCATCCTTTCATTCTAACATTTCTAACACAAGGTCCATTCAAGGTTTCGTTCGTTCGTTCGTTCATTCATTCGTGGCATTTTTAGATCCCCATCTACTCAGAAGCACACCCAGCCCTACCTCCGGCGAAAGAGACCATTAAATGTTCTCTGTCGCCGTAGGCCTACCATACACTTACCATTTTTGTTAGTGTACGATAGGCCTACGTGTATGTATTTATGTGTGTATAAGCATGTGTAGGTATATGTATGTATAATTATATTTGTGTATGTATGTATGTGTTATATTATGCATGTATGTATGTATGTATGCGTATGTATGCATGTGTGTAGATATGTATGTACATATATATGCATGTATATATATATATGCATGTACATATATATAGGTATGTACATATATATAGGTATGTACATATATATATGCATATATATATAATAATATTGATAATTGTACTGTCATGTCTCAGTGTAATGTTACTGCGTTTGTCGGTTTGAATTAATAAAGAAAAAGATTATTTATATACATGTATGTATGTATGTATGTATGTATGTATGTATGTATGTATGTATGTATGTATGTATGTATGTATGTATGTATGTATGTATGTATGTATGTATGTATGTATGTATGTATGTATGTCTATATGTATGTATGTATGTAGTACTATGTATGTATGTATGCATGTATGTATGTATGTATGTATGTATGTATGTATGTATGTATGTATGTCTATATGTATGCATGTGTGTATGTATGTACTATGTATGTATGTATGTATGTATGTATGTATGTATGTATGTATGTATGTATGTATGTATGTATGTATGTATGTAGTACTATGTATGCATGTATGCATGTATGTATGTATGTATGTATGTATGTATGTATGTATGTATGTATGTCTATATGTATGCATGTGTGTATGTATGTACTATGTATGTATGTATGTATGTATGCATGTATGTATGTATGTATGTATGTATGTATGTATGTATGTATGTATGTATGTATGTATGTATGTATTTGTGTGTATATGTGTGTGTATGCACGTATAGGCCCTATGTATGTATTTCTTATGTATCTGAACACTTATAGCGCGTTTCAAGAACACCACAGAGGCGTTAAAACCTGGCTATCTAACAGATCTAGAGGTGCGTCTTAATGTAAGACACTTTGGTTTGCCTGGTCAGAAGCATATGCAGGTGAAGATGCCCCCCCCCCCCAATAATTGAGATGGACTGTACACCCAATGCAACAAGTGTAGAATGAATGACCAAATGCCACCCCAATATTTTGGACAAGTTTACGCCAGTGATTAAGACTATGGCAGTGTTTATATATATATATGTATATATATATATATTATATATATATATATATATATATATATATATATATATATATATATATATATATATATATATATATATATAACAAGCTGTCTTAACGAAATACAAAGACTGCTGGACTGTGGACCCATTCGAATAACCATGCGTCTCGGCATCAGCGACCTCTGACCTTATCTTTTCAGGACTTAGAACAAAATCAGATAGGCCTATATATATATATATATATTAGGGTGTTCCTTAGCAGTACATAAAAAAATAAATGTTTGATTTCTTATGTTCTCACCCCCTAGATTGATTCCAATTGGTATAAAAACAACTGCTGCAAAATTTTAGGCGAGTACTTCAATTTTTAGAGGTCACTCAAGAGATCTTTAGTTTTCATGAATTTCTGCAAAATCATGCATTTTCTACGCAAATTAAATATATATTTTAGCGAGCTTAAAGCAGGTAAGAATTAACAGCCACTGCCTGTAGAGAGTCTAGGAAGCTTGATTACAGTGCTGAGTGCCTATTATCTAAATTGTCTATGAATTGCATGGCATCGAGCTGGCAGTAAACAAGTCTTTTGCAAGTTGGTAACGGTCGACGTTGTTACAGGACGAATTGGAGTAAATGCTGTTTCTGATTTTCTTTCTTCATAATAATACTGTTGTACTCCTCAATGAGGACAACGTCTCTTTCAGAATTGTGATTGACAGGGCGTCTATCCCCCCTAAGTCATTGGAGCAACGTCCCTTTCCCCCTCTTCTTCCCCCATCCCCGTTTCTCCCCTAAAATGGTGGCACACACACTGACAGATCTTCCCCTCCTACATGTATTTCTTGGATGGAGCATTTGCTCCACGGTTTCTATGGTGTAGACGCCCCTGGTGATTGACAACCCTCAGATGTTCAACAGTCTTGGTGGCATCCTTATAATCGGCTTGGTGTGGCCATAAGTCCGGGTCACAATTCAGGAATCGAGCGAGAATGCCAAGCTGGCAAAAGAAATGCATCATATTTTTGTCACGAAGTCCTCAAAATGCATGTTTCGGTTTTTGAGTAGTTCAATTTTGACGCGTTTTGCAGGCTCTTATATACCTTTCTTCTCATTAATTGTGATGGTACACCTCCAAGAAAAATTATCACAAGCTCGATGCATTCTCAAAGTGGTATCACAAGAAAAATGGAATCAGTGGATCGACAAGGCCCCAATTTTCTATCAAACGGACTACAGCTGAGGCCTGAGCATCTCCAGTAACGGAAGTCAATTTGGGAACACCAAGCAACTGGTTCACTCCAACTCCCGAAACTATTACTGGCTATCGATCTACAAGTTACCTTCCAGTAAGGTCTCTAAGGAGTTTACCACCCAATGGGACATTAAGAGAGACATTTGCTTGAAACTGTTCTTAAAGCTGTGAAGCAATTTCAGCTCTAAGTTTTCTTATAGTGCTCTCTAGCTCTGTGGATTGACGAATGGTTGACATTTAACTCCTGGACATCATGAACAAGACTTTGAGCAACTGTTGCTAGTCCAAATGCTGCCTTTCTGTTGCTCAGTTTGTTTCGATTGAGGACTGCAGCTAAGCTGGGAGTCATAATGTTAACTCAAGTGCTGTGAGTCCAACAACAGTTCTTTAATTTTCTTCCGAATTGCTACTTGTGCTTGAATTGACTTTGCCTTTCGTCATCACTTCAAGAAATTGACTCTCACAAGCTCATTAGCCACTTCCTGATGTTGATCATGCCACAACTTTCTCTTCATTTCGGCCTGGGTTCGTTTTTCTCCTTGCTGTTCTTTCGCAGCAAGCGCACTGTCGACAGAGATCACACAGCCACGATGACCTGGGCAACATGAGCAATCACAGTCTTTCTTTATCTTCTTGGATTGTAATTAAGCTGCTAAGAGCATTCATGTGAGCAATGTCAAACAGATTGTCAAGGTTGTTGACGAACTCGGCTTCATTGGCTTTCTGCATTTCACTACAAACTATGGTACTCGTATCTCTATAATTATTTTATTATTATTATTATTATTATTATTATTATTATTATTATTATTATTATTATTATTAATTATTATTATTATTAATTATTATTATTAATAATTATTATTATTATTAATTATTATTATTATTATTATTATTATTATTATTATTTTAAAATAAGTAAATCATCTGGAACGGCCTCTATTCCTCAGGGTTCGAGAGAGTTCTAGGTTCTAGACGCTGTCTGGAATCATAATCTCATACATAATAATAATAAAATATTATTTTTATTATTATTATTATTGTTATTATTATTATTATTATTTATTTTTTTATTGAACCAAATAAAAACAGATAAGTAAAATATAAGGAAAGAACTAGGTGAAATCAAGAAGAAATCTAAATCTATGATTTCACTCCTGCGTGTAGTTTTTGTATTATGCACAGCATTCACTATTGGAGACCAAAGACACGAATACCTCAAGAAATTCAACTTTGTTGAGCTACCCCTAAATGTTAACCAAATTGACTAAAATTTTGTACAAGTTATTAATATGTCCATAGGAACAAGTTTAGGGGGTTAGACTTTAAGAATTCCAAAGTTGAAAAATAAGGAACACCCTAATATATATATATATATATATATATATATATATATATATATATATATATATATATATATATATATATATATATATATATATATATATATATATTAGTCCAGCAGTCTTTGTATTTCGTTAAGACAGCTTGATACAGACTGCAGGCTACGTAGAACTCGAAGCCTCTCATGCCTTTATCTCTGCGAAATTGTTAACAAATATTTCAAATATTCAGGTTATCGTAGATTCGTAATGTTGGTGTCGTGTTCTGGCTGACTGCCTTGGTTGTAGGCTTACCGCAGCACATCAATTAGCTGGAAAATCTCAACTTCAGACCTCCTCTGGACTACTCTTTGGAAAACCCCCTCTGACTTGACGCAGCGCTCGTGAATAAGCTGGAGCCCTGCGTTTGGCTTTCGAGAAGCGCTTTAGAAGTTTGGAGATTACGTTTACGATAACAAGCATCGACCTCTGACTTGGGTTTCTTTGGGACAGACCAGACTCAATGGAGAGAAAAGATGATTAACGACGAGACTGTCATGAGCTGAAGCAGCCTTGCTACATTCCTTCGTCCTGATCAGAGGCGTAACTTTGGTCTAAAAAGTGTGGGGGGGGGGTACATGTACCAATTTCTTATATATACAAAGCAAGGCGGAGATTACGATCTCTGCATGGGAAGGCACAATAATAAAAATGTTGATTAGCATTGTTCAGAAAGTGGGGGTACGGTGCCCCAGTCCAAAAAGTTGGAGTACGGGTACCCCTCGTATCTCCCACAAATTACGCCTATGGACTCCTGACCGGCCTACACTATTGTAATTCCATCTTTGTATGTCTGCTGAATTTCCGACTACGATAATAGCTATGGTCTGTCCTCAACTGTGTCGCTCGCTAGTGGCCAATCTCCGAAATGCTTTCGTATCTCATATTGGAAGATTGGTCCAAATGGATGGAGTGTATCCCCATGTCGATAACAGAATCATATTCAGTATCCTTCTCCATGGCCGGACTTCGTTGGTTGGCTTTGCTATATATCATACGTACGAGGGGAGTGCTGTTTTTGCCAGTATCAACTCAGTGAGGTGGCCAGTCATTGGAGATCCTCTGGTCCCGTCCTTTCTTACGTCAACACGACTGCACCGTGCACTTTCATGTGTTGGTCCATCCCTTTGGAACAATCTTCCAATTGACATTCGAGCTGCCCCTTTAAACTCTGCTCAAGTTACTTTGTCTAGCTATGTTAGGAGGCACTGTTCAAGTCTCTTATACAGCCATGTGCATGCATGGCGCTTTGAGCGGTTTCTATTATGTTATTATTGCTCTAAAATAAAATTCTAGAGATTAGAGTGCCGTATATTGTTAGACTCTATAAAACTCCAGATGAATGGATAGATAGATAGATAGATAGATAGATAGATAGATAGATAGATAGATAGATAGATAGATAGATAGATAGATAGATAGATAGATAGATAGATAGATAGATACATACATACATACATACATACATACATACATACATACATACATACATACATACATACATACATACATACATACATACATACATGCATGCATGCATGCATACATACATACACACATGCATACATACATAGGCCTACACATACATGCATGCATGCAAACATACATATATATATATACATACATAAATAGTCAATGACTAATACTTATAAGTTATAAGTATATATGGCGGAAATCAAATATAATATAATCAGTAAATATCAGAGAGAGAGAGAGAGAGAGAGAGAGAGAGAGAGAGAGAGAGAGAGAGAGAGAGAGAGAGAGAGAGAGAGGCAGAGGCAGAGGCAGAGGCAGAGGCAGAGGCAGAGGCAGAGGCAGAGGCAGAGGCAGAGGCAGAGGCAGAGGCAGAGGCAGAGGCAGAGGCAGAGGCAGAGGCAGAGGCAGAGGCAGAGGCAGAGGCAGAGGCAGAGGCAGAGGCAGAGGCAGAGGCAGAGGCAGAGGCAGAGGCAGAGGCAGAGGCAGAGGCAGAGGCAGAGGCAGAGGCAGAGGCAGAGGCAGAGGCAGAGGCAGAGGCAGAGGCAGAGGCAGAGGCAGAGGCAGAGGCAGAGGCAGAGGCAGAGGCAGAGGCAGAGACAGAGACAGAGACAGAGAAATGGGAGGCAGAGACAGAGACAGAGACAGAGACAGAGAAATGGGAGGCAGAGACAGAGACAGAGACAGAGACAGAGAAATGGGAGGCAGAGACAGAGACAGAGACAGAGACAGAGACAGAGAAATCGGAGGCAGAGACAGAGACAGAGACAGAGACAGAGACAGAGAAATCGGAGGCAGAGACAGAGACAGAGAAATCGGAGGCAGAGACAGAGACAGAGACAGAGACAGAGAAATCGGAGGCAGAGACAGAGACAGAGACAGAGACAGAGACAGAGAAATCGGAGGCAGTGGTTACATAAAATGTAGCCTACGCGTAGCTCGCCCGCCGCACCATGCTCATGTATTCCAGGGGATCCGATTTCACCACGTTGTCTTATTTCTGACCGCACCCTGCCTGCACCAGCCAGTGCTGGCTTTCGTGGCTACTACACACAGAGCATGCTAAAACGGATACAGAGCACCATCTCTCCATCAACTTCAGGATATAGAGAGAAGGAATATCTGTTGTTCTGCGTGCTGGAGGTAGGCCTATGTGGTTGTACGATTAGAAACTAGCTAACTGTGCAAACTGGCATACGATCTATAGGCCTTGCTAATCGATCGTCTGTATTTCGAGACCATAGCCTATACATGCATGACTTCTGTTGGATAATGTTATGATAATCGCATGGGAAGGAACACCAGTCTTTTAGGGTGCAAGTAGTGCTTCTGCTCTAGCAGATTCACTGGTCAATAATAGATGCCTGAAGGATCCGCTGCAAATTTAAGTCATAATTATAATTATATTTTTCTATGCTACATGAGTACATGTTCATATACATATATATGTGTGCATGTTTGCGTGTATGATAGGGCTTATGTAATTATGATTTGCTTATTTAGGTCAAAGGCTTATCGTCTGTCGATGTCGATGATACGCCTCTCTGTATTTTTTATTGACTTCCTTCCTCTGCAATTAGACCGTGCAGCTGTTGCACATTGGTATCGCGCCGAGACCTGCATGCCGTCTTCCATTGCCGTCTTAATTAATTAAGGCATGGGCATGCTGGGCAGTCGCCAGGAGCCCAAGATTCTAGGGGCCCCAAAGACGAATCAAAAAATGTTTAAACATTCATTTTGTTACAAAATAAATGTTGAAAGTACCAATAAATCTATAGGTTTAATTTTATTGATCGTTTAAATTTTTTATCCCCGTGAGTGGCAACATTATAAACTAACGCATGCACGTTTGTTGTCTGTAATCACGATCTTGTGAATAATTATGAACCACCTGATTAACGATCGAGTGAGTAGTGACGTGAGCTCTCATTAATATCTTCTTCGTCATCAGGTTCCTTGCACTTGGCAGATTCACACGGTCATTGTCATAGATAGCCGTAGGCATATACTAGCTAGCCTAGCTACTATGCGGCTCACCGATGTAGGAATTCGAAACGTGCCACCGGCCATGTATCATGTATGTAGGGCCTATGCCGCTGCACCCAGACCTTATACAACAAGAAAAAAGCATTCCCTTCAGCTAACCCTGAGGCAGCCATGGGTATGAATTGTTAGAGATTTCATTTTCTTTGCCTCGGCATATGACGGCGGGTGGTCACTTCTCTCCCTCGCCGTCTCATCTTCCCAACGACAATGTACGGTCAGTGTACTCATTATAGCTGAGTTGGCTAGGGGGCGTAGGTAGGGCAGAAATGTCGAACCAAATTTCTGCCCAGGCGGGAATTTGAACCCCCGAACCCTCGTTTGACAGTCCAGCACTACACTATCGAGCGCTCCCACACCACCATATGCAAAGCATAGATAAGTTCTAATGACGTAGGGCCTACACACACGGAAATTTAATCCAAATGAAGTTTGCCTCTGACCAATACAGGAAATACATCCGTGTCTGTGTGTATTTTGTATGTTTTGTGTGTGTGTGTGTGTGTGTGTGTGTGTGTGTGTGTGTAGGTGTGTGTGTGTGTGTGTGTGTGTGTGTGTGTGTGTGTGTGTGTGTGTGTGTGTGTGTGTGTGTGTGTGTGTGTGTGTGTGTGCGTTCTTGTGTGAGTAATAATTAAGATTCACACCTGGTTTCCATTGCTGACATATTTGGGGAAATGTGTTAGCAGCTGTTCGTGTAGCTGGAAGTAGCAGCTGTTCATGTAGCTGGTGGTAGCAGCTGTTGGTGTAACTTGTAGCGCATGTGACATATTAAGTGCTGCATGCGCTGAGCAAACACTTCGATGTTGACAGGCTGCTTAAGAGAAAAGAGGAATGGGGTCGTCCATAAAGGACGTCCGCAATGAGGAGAGGGAGGGGTCATTCAAATGCGGAAAGTGCGGACAAGGGGAGGGGGCTATGACCAATGCAGACGTCCGCATCTAAATTTCTAAATTTGATAGTTTTTTTAACGCCTCCTTGTTTCAACCCTCCCTGAGAGACGAAGAGGTCGGTGAGGTGATTGCCTAAAACCGTTTAAAAGGCCGGTAAACACTTTACTTGTGTTTCTTGGTTTCAAATGCAGTAGTTGATGTAGAACACTGCTTACTTTTCAATGTTAAATAGCATGTACTGGTTGACATTTTAAGTAAGGTGATTTTAAATCAGATACAATATCATACAACTATAGTAGCACATTAATGACGTTATAAGTCACAATGTTGGTTTTTTCGTTCGTTAGCTTTGGAGTGCGGACGTCCGCAAAGGGGAGGTGGAGGGTAAGGTCCAGGGCGGACAAATGCGGACAAGGAGAAGGGAAGGGTCCAAAGTAGGTCATATCTTGCGGACCCCAATGGGTATGAAGTGCTAGCGACTTCATTTATCATGGTCTTGGCAGAAGCGAAGAAAAGAAGAAATTCACCTATTGACCACACCTATCTCTGGTGGCACTATTCCACACTTATCGCTAGTGGTACTCACACCTATCGCTGGTGGCACTCCTCCACAGCTATCGCTGATGGCACTTTCCCGCACATATCTCTGATGGCACTATTCCACACCTATTGCTGGTGGCACGTCCCCATACCTATCGCTGGTGGAACTCCCCCAAACCAATCGCTAGTGACACTTCCCCACGCCTACATAGCATTCTGCACTCCATTGCTGATGGCACTTTCCCACACCTATCTTAGATAGGATTCCCCACACCTATCGCCGATGGCACGTCCCCACACCTCTCTTTAGTAGCACTCCCACAGCACTCCAATGATTTGTATTCAACCAGGTCTTCCGACTGTCTCAACCTGACTGTGGCATGGACAGTGCTCGAAATGGACCGGAACGCACCGGAACGCCGTTCCGGTTCGTCAAATGCATCCGTATTATCGTTCCCTTTCGTCCAGTGGAAAATACTATGAAATTAACGTTTTTATTGTCCTCTGAAATGTGAATGCTCCCATATCTTTGACTAGCGTTCCGTTTCGTAAAATTTTCCATTTCGAGCACTGGGCATGGAAATGGGCAGGTGCAGTCACGCCTTTTCTGCTGATGAGTATAGACTCTGGAACTATCTTCCGGCAAAAGTTTGCTTTGTTAAGTCTTTTTTGGCCATCAGATCTGAGATCTCAGCTAAAAACTCATCCTTTCCTGGACTCATTTTCTCTATGGACTGTTTCCGTGTGATCTCGGACTCCCTTCTTGACTTTCGACCAGACTTACCCTGGAATTTGGATTGCACAATGATTGTGCATATATCAACTGATGCTGTGAACATTATTACCCTTGCATGCACTGTAAAAGTGCTTAGATTAAAATAGATATTTCTAAAAAAACTTCAGGATGCTAATGTAACCTCATCTAAAGCAATGACCATACATATAACGGCTAATGTTATAAATAAACACTATGTACGTGAACCCAAGGATTCTTTAGAGGATTGGTTACTCTTGAAAATAATGTGTACCAGTTTAGCCCACGTTAAATTTTGTTTTTGAGTTAATATGGTGTTTAAAATTTCCAAAGACAAATTTTTTTACTTCGAAACATAATTTTTCTTCGATTTGCCTTCAGAAATATAATAAACTTAATGTATTTTTTATGTAAATAAGATGCGAAATTTTCCTGACCCTCGATTATCGCTCAAAAACTAGATACACTGTGGCGTTATATAAGGAGTTTCCAGTCCTTTGCATAAAGGTCTTTGATGTAAACCCAATCCGACGTAATGAATGACGTCATCAAACTTAGTACGCTTCTTGGTAAGTAAAGTGTAAAACTTTTCACAATATTTACTCATTAACTGATTCTAATATTGATCCTTTAACTTCTTCCAAATCTAACTAATTTCTGCGCTGATTGAACTGTTCTTTTGGCCTTATTTATATAGGTCTATACTAGTTTCCATTACGTTTCCTGCTTCCAAGGGGGTCCATACAGTAGTGGTAACATCACTGGCGTCAAGAACAGTAGGTAGCGGGATCGCTTCCCGCAACCCTCTCAAAGGTCCACTCAGCCTATCATACGCGAGATGGCGCGTTGTGAAAATGAGATGTAGGACGTGTTGGGCGCCTTGCATGGCTGTCGCATACAGTTAAATTCGACTACTGTAATAACTTGTGATCATCCGTTCATACTGATTTGTAATCGTACTGCGTTATTGTCAGTTTGAAAATATTAAACGAAGATTAGTCTATACACTTTGCAATCCCCCTAGTTCTCTTTCTAACACCCTCAGCTAAGTAACTGAAAGTATGTTGGGGGAGGGGGGTTGTTACTTTATTACAAAAACTGGTGTTTGGTCTATGTGATTATGTGATTTGGTAATCTGCAAATTTTTGACCCTTCCCCCCCCCAGTTGTTTTTGGACAACTAAAACACTGTAAAGTTCTAAACCAATCTACGCAGCCGGTAAGAATTTGTTTAGGCAGGGTAGGCTTATGTTGGCAATTAATGTTATAAGTTGTAAGAATATGAAGTAGGCCTATTTGGAACATAACAAACCGTCATCAGCCGATTAGTACAGAGAATTCAAATAGTTGAATGACCTATTGTTTATGGGATACATGATCAGTGGCGGCGATCTTGTTTGACAGGTGAGGGGGATATTTTTTAACTGATCTGGTCAAAAAGAGTTTTGAACTGATGAAATAATAATAATCTTCCTTTGATATTTTCAAACGGACAATTACGCAGTATGATTACAAATCAGTGTGAACGGATGATCACAAGTTATTACAGGAGTCGAATTTTAACTGAATACGGCACCCTTGCAAGGCGCCCATCACGTCCTACATCTCATTTTCACAAACGCGCCATCTCGCGAATTCATAGGCTGAGTGGACCTTGGGAGAGTTACGGGAGGCGATCCCGCTACCTACTGCACTTAACGCCAGTGATGTTACCACTACTCTATGGACCTCCTGATCTGGTCAAAAATAGGTTAAAAAAATTTTCGCGGATATTTGATGACCTTTTTTTGGGTGTTTCTTCAAAATGTGGGGGAGGTCCGATGCATGGCTTGTGCCGCCACTGTTAAAGGTGTGGGACCTTTGTCCCCCTCGACCCTCCCCCCATGATCGCCGCCCATGCACATGATCAACAGTGGTGGTGTTTTTTCTCATAAGATTGCTGGTTTTTATATGTTTCTGTTATAGGGCCTACATATTTTTCTGCCATCGTGGTCCACGATTAGGATTTTGCTATAACTTCAGCTTGTGTCCAATGACTTGAGCAGAGCCGGAGTTCCCAATAGGCAACCTGGTCTGCTGCTTATAGGGCCCAGAAATGTCAATGTACACGTTTTTATATAGCAACCGTATGGCCTCGACCCTGCTCATTTTTCAATGAATTGATCGGGTGATATCCTTCACCACCGCTGCCCGTTTGAATAGGCGCCACGCCATTTAAGGTCCCCGTGTCCTTGCTAGCCCGAGATTTAAATCTCTGAAATAAGTCAAGCCACCTTCTGAAGGGAGAGTAACACTAAAAACATGCTTAGCTCTATCGACTGAGAATGAAGTAGTCCAAGCCGCTTCCATCAATTTTTGTACGTTCTCAAAGTCTAGCTATCTGAAGTCGAAGGCTTTGCTTGAATCTTTTAGTGTCATAATATTTTGTGTCTGGTTAATGTCCAAGGCATGACTTTTCTCTAAACTGCTGTTTTCGTTAAAATTCGATATATCTATTGGGGTGGGGCAGTGGCGTCACTAGGGCTGGTGTCACCCAGTGCGGTAAATCATGGTGTCAGCCTCATTACAAGGTTCAAAAAAGTAAATTAGCAGCTTTAGGTGAAAATTTCATGACCTTTTTTTAGGAATTCGTCTCGCCAAAAATGTGATAACCTCTTTTTTAGGAATTCGTGTGATGACTTTTTTTTTAGGAATTCGTCATCTTAAAAAATTTCATGTCCCTGATTTCTGCTGAAACTCTGCAAAATTCTTAGACACTGATTTTGTCACTCTGGTGTCACCCCTCTGAGGGTGTCACCCGGTGCGGTCCGCACCCCCCGCACCCAAGGGGCGCCGGCAGCGTGACGCACTGGACGCACGTGCGTCCACCCACCAAATCAAATCCACACAAGGATTAGGCATCGCATCAATATCTTTGACAATTTCACTGTGTAATTTTGGTTTACCATACAGTATGTATAAATAAAAATATCATATGATATCATATGCATGTGTTATACTGTACTTTTATGAGTCACTCAGAGTCATGTTCAGTGTATGACTACGAGTGACAGTAAGTAAGTAAGTAAGTAAGTAAGTAAGTAAGTAAGTAAGTAAGTAAGTAAGTAAGTAAGTTAGTAAGTAAGTAAGTAAGTAAGTAAGTAAGTAAGTAAGTAAGTAAGTAAGTAAGTAAGTAAGTAAGTTAGTATTTTCTTTATTAACCGGTTGCAAGAGATTAGCACTCCAGTGTACATGCATAAAATAATACAATACATAATGCAACAGTTTAAAAAAACAGTATCACAATCAATATGAATATAGCATTCTTCCAATGAAATTTTTCATCATGTTATTGTCCAGAGGAGTAAGCACTCTATCGTGAGATCGAGGTCGGAGAGCATAATTTTTAGGTTTCTTGGGTGGGAGCATTTTGTGGAGTACATGACCAGAGTTGTTTAAGACCCCCGTGAATAGGCCGACATCCGCTTTCCTACAGAGTTGGTCAAACGTTGGCCCACTCTCCGGCAGGTACCCCTGCCTAGTCATCTTGTTTATAATGACTTGGAGTTTATTTTTATCATGCTGGGATGCAAATCGCCACCATGCGAGGCTTGCATATAGCATGTATGCCACTGTCGTCGCCCTTGCAACATCAAAGAGACCGTGGGCTTTCATCACCCGTAGTGCATAGAGGGCTACCTTGCCCTGCAACAGACGCGGTCAATGTGTTTAACAAAAGCAAGTGTTTCAGTAAACGTAACACCCAACACCCTCAGACAGAGGACGGGTGGGGATGGGAGGAGACGGGAGGGTGTGCGTCCAAATTTTTTTAAAGTCTGGCGGCGCCCCTGCCGCACCCCCCTCGTGACGCCACTGGGGTGGGGTTGGATTGCCATCACTCGTAATTTCGTTAACACCTGCTACACCACTTTCGATACAAGTTGGCATCATTCGCTGAATGATTCTTTGAATTAGAAAAGATTAAGTTTGAGAATTGATTAAGTTATATTATGTGCTACAGGTCAGTAACGTATTCTGAATGTTCTCTGTAGAACGTTTGTCTGCAATGGAATGACTCGCAAAAGCGCTATATAATTGACTGGCAACTTTTAATCGTCAGACGCTGTTGGATCTCAGATTCGTTGATCAGACTGCTTTCATGCACAGGATTTTCCAGGTAGGCCGAATGGATGTTTATGTTAAATGACAGTGAAAACCGAGTTATCACACATGTACACCCACATACACACACACACAAACACACATACAGACAGTCACACCCACACACATTTTGTCAGTCTTGGTTTGCCTGAGATAAATTTGCCTCACAGGACTTAACAATTTTTTCTGGAATGGCTAGAACTATTCAAGATCTGACGGAGAATAAATTCTACAGAAGGCTAGGACATTTATTATCATTATTATTATTATTATTATTATTATTATTATTATTATTATTATTATTATTATTATTATTATTATTATTATTATTATTATTATTATTATTATTATTATTATTATTATTATTATTATTATTATTTTTATTATTTTTTATTATTATGATTATTATTATGATTATAATTTTTATTATTATTATGATTATTATTATTTTTATTATTATTATGATTATTATTATGATTATTATTATTTTTTATTATTATTATGATTATTATTATGATTATTATTATTTTTATTAGTATGAATGATAATAATAATAATAATAATAATAATAATATATAATAATAATAATAATAATAATAATAATAATAATAATAATAATAATAATAATATAAATAATAATAATAATAATAATAATAATAGTAATAATAATAAAATAATAATAATAATAATTTATTATTATTATTTTATTATTAGTATTAATGCATGTAGTATACGCGTGCAAGGTCAGTGAGGCTCGAACCCAGGCCGGTCGGGATCAGGAATTTTTTCTGAAGGAACGCGGCCATTTAATCGATCGTCTCGGCAGCCGTCTTCCTAGGAGAGAGCCAGGTATTGTCTCTTGCTTATTGTCTCTAATGGCGCTTTGTCTCCATCGGCTTCGGTTGATTCGACGTCTATTCAGTTACAAAGACAGTTCCGTCTAGTTTTATCAGAGGTCGTTGCTCGAACCCGTACTCTCTGCGCTCTAACCAATCGGCTGCCGTGCCCCAGGGTATCGAATTCAGTAAAGGCAGTTGATTATTATTCCCATGCTTGGCTGCCTGCCTTTGTAAATTCCCATATGTACTCAAACAGGTTGCGGTGGTGAATAATCAATGTGTAATCTAGACGTCTTTGGGGGGAAATGTCCAGTCTTGTTGTCAAGACCTTAAACCTCAAGACCAAGACCAAGACCAAGACCCTGAACCTCAAGACCAAGACCAAGACCAAGACCTTGAACCTCGAGACCAAGACCAAGACCTTGAACCTCGAGACCAAGACCAAGACCAAGACCTTGAACCTCAAGACCAAGACCAAGACCAAGACCAAGATCCCAAAAATCGAAATCAGGTCAAGACTTCTAAAAATTGTCAAAGTCGGAATATTCGCTATTTAAATGAAAACATGAATCTTTTATTTTATTCAAGCAAATTAACTTTAAATGAAAACTGCAGAGAAATCCGAATTTGTATTCAAAAGTCCTTCATGCAACCTCTTATACCAAATGCCTTTAAATTTGTATTTTATAAAAACCAATTC
Source organism: Allolobophora icterica (assembly GCA_963556255.1). Taxonomy (NCBI): domain Eukaryota; kingdom Metazoa; phylum Annelida; class Clitellata; order Crassiclitellata; family Lumbricidae; genus Allolobophora; species Allolobophora icterica. Next base: position 93,089,875 of record OY744602.1, on the reverse strand, counting down.
GCTCAGAATTTTCTGACCAAGACGTGCCTGGTGGGCCTCATAAAAATTCCGCCATGTGAAAAAATACGTTCTATAGGTGCTGAAGCCGCTGACACACACAGAGTAGCTTTTCAAGCACTGGATGTAAATGTACAGATAGTGAGTCTTTTTGAAATCTTCCCATGGTTTATCATACCGTCTGATACAGAATAACTGTTGCTGCTGCCAATGGGTTTTCCTGACCAACATGACTTGTATCCATCCATAGATATTGGTCGTATGATGCAAGCAGGCTTGATACAGAATTCTTGAGTTTTGTTAAATGACTGTTCATATTAACAGCCGGTCTTGGTCTTGGTCTTGCGAGACCAAGACCAAGACTTTGAACCTCAAGACCAAGACCAAGACCAAGACCTTGAACCTCAAGACCAAGACCAAGACCAAGACCTTGAACCTCAAGACCAAGACCAAGACCAAGACTTTTAAAAACGAACTCGAGTGCACTCGAGACCAAGACCTTGGTCTCGAGGACAACAAGACTGGAAATGTCCCCCCAGGATAGATGTTTCCCCCCGCCCCCAGAGGCCAGCAATATTACAATGTAGAGACCTTTAGCACCCTGCTGTCTCCTCGGCTTGACCTCCCGGACTCTGACCTGGCACCGGAACGGATAAGGCGGATATGGCTATTGCGGATTTGATTTGATATAGCGCCGGTGAATAAGCTGGTCTCCCTGACGTGGCTCTTGTGTGGCGCTGAGAAATTTCGGAGATTTACATTTACATTTACATTTAGGGGAGGAAAATTCACCCCCAGGATACATGTGAAGACATGGTTCCCCCGAGAGAAGATTTCCTATAAAAAGGTCATCAACTTTTTTGAGAGAGTAATTGATGTAAAAAAAGGTAAAAAATGTGAACGAAGGACTAAAAAAACAAACAAACATGAAATTAGGAAGTGTCTGAAACTTTTTCAAGATGGATGAAATTACAGACAAAAATCTTGTGTAAATTCGTTGGCCCCCCCTCATAAACGTTGTTTCCCCCCCCCCCAGAAGAGTGGGACTAGATTAAACACTGGTGAATAATCTCATCCGACCAATTCATTGAAACATGAGAAGGGTCGTGTGGTCAATAAGGTCGCCTTAGAAAACGCAGGTCCTATACAATTACATTTACATGTTCTTTGTAACACATTTCTCTGCAGAACATGCGTTTGATTTTTGTCTGAGTTCGTAAATTAAGTCCGATTTTCAACTATCAGTCAATCGGCGAATCCTAGGAACGAACAGTAATGGTGTCAGCATTCGCAGGTGCTTCAGAAGAAGACCAATGAGCGTTAAACTGGTGAGCCATCTCAGGAAGTACGTGACAGTAATGACGGTCATCATAGATTTATTATCGTTGTGGTAATGGGAGACTCAGTGATTGGCTGTAGAAGTACTAGAAACTGACACTAGGTGTCTCCAGCGTATGAAGTGGGTAAACCATAGGCCAGACAGCATTATGATTATTGTCATTTCCAGTTTCCCATTCGTGCAATACAATCGCGCCTCGATGTGTGTCTATGTGTCTAGGTATGTATAAATGTATGTGTATTTATGGATGTATCATGTATGTAATTTGCTTTACCTGTGTGTTTGTATGTGGATATGTGTGCATTATGCATGCACAGATGTACGCATAAACGTAATTTGTGTGCAAGTAAATATATGTACAAGTATGAACGTTTGTATGTATGTATGTGTATATATATATGTATATATGTGTGTTTATATATGTATATATACATATATATATGTGTGTATATATGTGTATATATTTGCTTTTCTTGTATGTATAATGTTCATATAATTATATCTTTTATTGCCCCAAAGAGGCGATGAAACAGAAATATACAAAGCAAACTCGACTGAAAACAAGGGGCCAGCTTTTCACAAAGGTTTAGAAGTTGTGGCATTGTTTACAGGTCATTGAACTTTTTACAGGTCATGGAACTTTTTCTGTAATTGTCTATTTACGTCTGTTTATTTTTTAATAAATGCTAGACTTGTGGCTTAGCATTTATTAATATAGCATTTATTAATAAATAAACAGACGTAATGACATTCGACAGCTCTGTTGGATATTCTGGCAACAGAAACAGTGACCTCTTACCAGACAATTCATGCCTGCCAGACTGCTCCAAACACTTTTGTGGCTGCGATGTAAATGAAATGTAGACATAGTTTAATTTAGTCACTATTGTAGGAGGCTGAGCCTGCAGCGGATTTGTTATCGACTTATCAGGACATCTGTCATTTGCCCAGACTCCATTACAAACGATAACAATGGACACGCACACACACGCACACACACACACACACACACACACACACACACACACACACACACACACACACACACACACACACACACACACACACACACACACACACACACACACACACACACACACACACACACACACACACACACGCATATGCAAATAAGCAACTGATTATCATTTTGAGCGGATGTGACTATCTGGCTGACGTTGCAAGACATCTGCATATCCACCGAACTAACAGTCAGCCAGGTCTGTCTGATGGTCTGCTTGCCTGTCTGCCTGCCTGGCTGACTGTTAGTTCGGTGGATATGCAGATGTCTTGCAACGTCAGCCAATGATATGCTGTAGTTCGGTTAGTTTTAATATGATTCAATGGTTGGGCGTTTATCGAAGCCGCGTAACATAGGCCACGATCAGATAGACGCATTGTGGCAGGTAAGGATTGACAAGAGACTCTTTTCTGTAGCGTTATGTGGCATGATAGGTAGGGGTCCACCGGAAATCGCCTCGGACATTTGCCTCGGCCGGAAATCCCATTTATGGAACTATTCGCCTCGGCAAATACTGTAGACGCAAATAGTTGAAAATTTTTTTCTTTATAAACATTTTTTTCTTTAAAAACTTATTCAATAAACTTACGTATATAAAATTTTAAATGTTCAGCCTTTTAACAATTACACATCCATTGAATTCAATTTCATTTTCTTGAAAACATGTCAATTTATTAAATTTAATGCAATTTTAGAAAACTTCACAACTGCATAGAAATGACTAAAATTCAAAATGTATCAGTCACTTATTACAAGTACACAAATTTATTTCGATTATTTTTTATTACATGAAAATGTGAAGCTTCGCATATGGAACAAATGGTACCCGGTTCGTTTCCGGATCCGGCAAATAGTACATCCAAATACTCGGATTCGGTACTCGGTGGAAAATGTCTTTCCGGTGGACCCCTATCATCGTAATTGTAATCTCCATACTTTTAAAGCGCCAAGCGCAGGGCACCAGCCTATTCAAGAGCGCTGAAACTATTCTTACGCTTATCCGATGAGCTCCCGTATGTTAGAATGACATTGTATGTATAAGCGTATGTACTATAACGTAACATACGGAAGTTCATGGGATAAGCGTAAGAAACACGATGTAGTATAACGTAATGAAATTTCTCAGCGTCACACAAAAGACATGTCAGGGAGACAGCTTATTCGCCAGCGCTATATAAAATCAAGTCCGCAATATCCAGCTCGTTTCTGTGCCAGGTCATATAGAATCCAAGGAGACAGCATGTATAGCGCTACGGTGGAAATCGTCGGTGCAGAGCCAGAAGTGGAAACCAGGATACGATAGCTTGAAGAGTTCGGTTTTGATTCGTGTGTGGAAAGCTGCAGGAGAGAGGTGAGATTGACGGATGTGGTATAGGAGGACGAGCAAACTGGAGGAGATCTGTTGGGAGTGCGTTCCAAAGATCTGGTGCAACGTAGATTAAGGAGTGGTTGCAGAATTTGAGCAGACTGACCAAGTCGAGTCAACTGGTCGTTGGCCTGCACGAACGTATGTGATATTAGTAATTAATTACAAAAGGTTTACCATTAAGCGGACAGAGCTGATATAACACGAAGATAACAGTCAATTAGGCCCTGTATGTGTGCTCTTGAGCCCAATCGCCTGAATCCCAGCCTGCAGAGCTGATATATTTAGACACTATATGTTCGGAGTTCCTGGAGTGGTCTTGAGGTTTAAGGTCTTGACAACAAGACTGATGAGACCTCGATAAGAAACACTCGAAACAATGGCGAAAGTGAGAAGTATACCTTAAAGGGCGCATACTAGGTCACATATGAAGTCCTATATTGAACGAAATTATTCAGCAAAATCCGTCTGTTACCAACTTATTGATGAATAACGACACGCACGCCAGAGATATACGGTATATATGTAGGTATATTGGACTCGTCCGCAGGCTGGATATGTGTGTGGTGGGGGCGAGGACCAGACGAGATAGGATTTGTATAAACGAGTTAATCCGGGAAGGAGTTGGGACAGAGGGAAACACTGGTATAGATAAGATTGGGAAAAGAAGACTTCCATACAAGAATCCTACTTTTGAGACTCCTCCAGATGTTCAACTCACCTGTTACAAGCTCGCATCTAACTTAACTCATCACTATACGCCTGTAACAATATTATATATGTATAATATATATATATATATATTATATTATATATACACACACTACAGTATGCTTATATATGGCGAGAAGACTTATATTTGAAGATTCAGGCCGTATTAGTATATCTGATTAAGACTTTAGCCTACTTCAAAAGATGGCCTGCATTTAATTTAAAGAATTCGTGTCTAAACATATATAGGTTAAAACTTGCAACAAGCAGGCAGCCCATGGCCATGACGCTTGTTTTATCTATTTGCCACGTGGCCTATCTGGTTGATTTTAAGTGCGCACAACGTGTTGTATTTAATCGACAACAGTCATGAAACCGTATTCCAGATGGTAGATAATATTGCAAACACCGACATTAACGTTCGAGTATAGAAATGTTATTATTTAGTACAACTTGTAAGCTTGAGCAATCGTTAGATGATAGTACTGTCTCAGTCGACTATAAGCCCATCACTATCAGAGCTATTAATAGGACGGTGGAAAAGATCGGATGTCTAGTATTCTCTGTAATTCGCAGTGGTTCTAACTCAGAATGAATATCTGATGGACCACGGTAAACTCGTGTCAAGTTTTGCGTTATGCCTATGGATTGAATTCACCGCTATTTGGTGGCTAAGTTTATCATTTTGAGTTGGGATCAATAAAAGGTGATGAAATATTCATGATTTTCGACAATAGCCAAGAATCGAGGTTGGGTTCAAAGCTGAAACCCTTTTAACTCTCAAAACTATAAATCAACCAACTCAATCACTGAAACTCACGCTTTCGCTAGCTCGCTCACTCATTTGCCTTCTCTGTCTCTCTGTCTCCGTGCCTCTCATTGTCTTCATGTCTTTCTCTACCTGCAGTTTATTGTTTTTCTCTGTCACAATCAACACAATGTTTTTAAAGCTTTCGCATATCGTTCACAGCAGGCCATAATGATATTCTCGAAAATGGCAGTCTATTGAAATTTTCAACATGCGCTCGTAACATCTGAACATGTTGAAACGTGCTGTAATGAAATCCATGATTTATATTGCTGCCCTGTCATGAATTTACTAGGCGACAAGGCAGTCTGGGTCTGCACACGGCTTGGAAAAAGGCCTTGAACAGGAAAGCGTTGCAGCAATTCATAGATGTGGTTGACCTGAATTGAACGAGATCGATAGAGGAGCGAGAGAAACAGAGGAAGAGAAAGAGTGAGAGGAGAGAGAGATCGAGAGAGAGAGGGAGAAAGAGAGAAAGACCGAGAGAGGGAGGGAGGGAGGGAGGGAGGGAGGGAGGGAGGGAGGGAGGGAGGGAGGGAGGGAGGGAGGGAGGGAGGGAGGGAGCGATGAAGGGAAGGAAGGAATATTCTGGTGGATATTGACAACGAAACCAGGGATTTGAGTTGAGTACACAGCGTTGATGAAAGAAAAGTCTAAACGTGAAAGCAGATTTAGGAGGAGAATTCCCGATTTTGTTTTTTTATGGAAAGAGAAACTTCCCCACTAGTTCAGACAATTACCCATCGAAGAGAAATTTTTATCATATATGTTTTTCATACCCATAGATCTTAGTTTTGCATGTCACATACATGTACAAAATTGCGACATCGGTGAAATTTTCGCGCGCGCCAAAGACGCATAATGCGACATGGTAAATGGTTTGAAGTAGGGAACTAGTGTTAATCCTCCAAAAGTAAGTTCAACGTTACTTAGGGCGATAAATAAGCTCCAATTTTCCCCTTGGATATTTATAGGCCTACGTAGGGCTTACGTGGGACAGATGCGAATATATTAATGCCGGGTATGAATGAATGAATCTGTTTGTTTAATAAACTTTGTTACGATTGCCATTGCGAAAGAAGAAGAAATTTGGTTTGCGGATAATTTGTATTCGTATACAGTCAAATGAAGAGTTAGTTTTGAAGGATTAGGCAATACGTGTTTACGAGCAGCAAGACCAAAAGTATAAAACCTGTTAACACTAACTATTTATCCAACTTTCAAACAATAGTGAATGTGATGATAGAAGCGATATCGTGACACACTGCTTCCAGAAGATTAGGATTTTCGCCAGCCTCCGATGAGGACGAAAAGTGTAACGAAAAGTGTCGCCCTGATCGCTGATACAGTATATTGTTCGTTAGTGTTTAACACTTAAACGACGAAAGTGTTCTAAAACCGACTGGGAAACCAATGCAGCTCGTCGTTAAAGTGTAAAATAATATATTTTCGCAGCTTTACAGTGAGCGCCTCTGGCTCATGTTCGTCAGGCCACACTAATATTTGCGGCTTGTACTTATTTTATTTACTTATATATTTATTTAAAAAAATTATTCTTCGCCACTGAAGGCAAAAATCAGAGACTCTCTCTACACTATGGCCTAAAGGATGTTAAATGTCATTAGGAACAAATTATTTATCACTTAGCAAACATGGCTCTGCAGATTTATACCAGAAGAGTCAGCGGATCGCGCACGCACGCAAAGCCCGATCAAAATATTTCCAACTACAGAGTTGATAGATGAAGCATTAGAAATGTATTGTATCGCCGATACAATATATGCATAGGCGTTTAGCATATTTTTGTAGTTTTACAATGATAGTCTCTGTCTTGGTTTGTCGCGTTATGGTAATATTTGCTTAGTAAACGCACTTCAAGCTTGCCATGTCCCTATATGTAAACAAAGCGGACATTCATCACTTTTCTTCTGCTCTAAGGAATTGTAAATTCCATTGCGATATTTATTGATGACATTAACTACTTTTTTTTAGTTTAGTTAACTAATTTCCAAAATCAGTTGCCAACTTTAGTTAAACTATTTTATTTTAGTTGGAAAATAGTTTTAGTTTAACTAAGAAAAATAGTTTAGTGCCCATCACTGGTTAGCAGTGTTTTCAAATTCATACACTACTTGCAGTACGCCTGTAACTGTATGCTAGAACAGTACACATTGCATAGTTTGAAGGTGAAATTGTCATTGACGCTCTGCATTATTACAGTTCACTTAACCTCTGTTATTGTGAAAATGTTTGTCGTAAAAAGTTGGAAAAAAGTTGGAAAAATTTTAACTACTTTTTTTTAGTTTAGTTAACTAATTTCCAAAATCAGTTGCCAACTTTAGTTAAACTATTTTATTTTAGTTGGAAAATAGTTTTAGTTTAACTAAGAAAAAATAGTTTAGTGCCCATCACTGGTTAGCAGCACGTTCATCTGTAAGCAGATACTGCTCAAACGACTCGAAATCTTACCAATTTAAATACAGGCATACGTGAATACAGGCATACAACTCTGGCCAGCCACAAAACTTTAAATCAGTTCTTATTCCCCACACTTATCATTATTCAACGAGGTTATCTGATTATCTTTGTCTGGTATGGTATATGGTATCTGGGAACTTATAAAGCGCCTCTCACAGTGCGAACTATTCAGAGGCGCTGTCAGCGTGTGAGCCTCGCGGAAACAGAAAAGACTTTAAACGATGAACAACAGAAAGAGAGAACCTAGTAAGTAGGGTCCCACGCAGTACCAAGGGAAGGGAGTTCCATAAGGATGGGCCCAAGCACGACGGCGAAAGAGCGAGACTTATACCTAAATCAATAACTGTTCTTGATGAGGAAGCATTTTCAGTTGCTGGACCAACTTTTTGGAACTCTCTCCGTGTCTGTGCGCTCTGCTCAGTGGCTTGTGTCATTTCGTTTTCAGCTTGAGGCTTACCTCTTTCAAATTGCATATCCACCGTAGGCTGCCCCTCTCTCTTACGGAGTGATCTTCTGAATATTGACCTGATTACGGCTTGGTTTTGATATGCCATCGGTTGATGCCTTGTGCATCAGACACCGGCGCAATAGAAGTTACTAATTACAATTACATTGCACAGTACAAGCGTGAACATTTCGATTGATGAGGCTATTTATATGTGTAAGGTAATATAAAATAGTTCGCGCTGTGAGAGGCGCTTTTCTAAATTTCCAGATACCATAGGCCCTACCATGCCATATAATATGATATTGTATGATAATATATCTTTTGTTATCTTTTGTTTCAGTGAGCCAGTGGTAGCACGTGCTCGCCCGAAGAATCTATAATTCATAATTAATTGAATGACAGTGCGATGCGATTGACATGACTGCCGGAAGATCGAGATACATTCAAGCGGCGATATTGATCTGCGTCTTTGGATTGGCTACCCTGGCATGGATGCACTTATCCGTTTTCTACGACTCCGCAGACAAAATGAAAACAAAGATGTTTCCGATGCGTAAGCTACAGGTAAACGTCGTTAGCTTACCGCAGGTGGTCGCTTTCTGTAATATATTACAGAAAGCTACCACCTGCGGTAAGCGTATAGGCGCTCTGTCAGGTAGGCCTAGCTATGTTTAAGTGCTATTGTTGCGTTGCCATTAATCTTCGATATAGATCGATGACTGGACGGATGGATGAAGATAGATTAATACGTAGACAGACAGGGAGCCAGACTGCCAGACAGACACATACATACATACAGACACAGACAGACACACACATACATACAGACAAACAGACACAGACAGACAGACACATACATACAGACAGACACAGACAGACAGACAGACACATACAGACAGCCAGACAGACAGATATACACATACAGCAACTCCTCTGCCTCCTCTCTGTCTCTGTCAACCGGATCTTCACTTGTCATCTCTGGACTTACTTCAAATACGTTTATTTAACGCCGCCGTCATATCAAAGATGATTGACGTCAAATGTCATCTCTGGAGTCTGGACGGGTTATATATAGACGGGTTGTCTGACAAGACGCAGGGCTCGTGAATGGAGTTTATGATTGTACACACATGTATACGTATGCTTACGTATACGTTAACGTGCGTGCGTGTATGAAATGTAGGCATGCATGCACGAATGTAGGTAGGCCTACACACGTGCAGGTTGCTGTACATACAAAGGCCTCGAAGGCTGGAATTAGAGTAAAAACCGTGATAAACTGCACAAATAATGCAAACAGACTTATTATTTACTTTGAATCAGTTACAGTAAGAAATTAGTTTTTCAAAATTCTCAAAGCTTTTCTAAACATGTTCGTAAACTCCTAATTTTAGCGCTCGTGAATAAGCTGGTGCCCTGCGCTTAGCTTCAGAGTAGCGCTTTAGAAATTTGTAGTTTACGATTACGATTCAATTGTTTCAGTGTCCTGTAGACGCCATTCTGTGCGGGGAAAAGGAGTTTGGAAATCAAGCGAAATTATCCGACTTCAACACATTAAGATCTGAATTTCATAGGTAACTATTCACACAATCATATATAGAATGCGGCATATAGGAAAAACGAAAATGGTGAGGCAAGGTAAGACAGATTGAGATGAGGTATTTAAGAATATTTAAAGGTAAGGTAATGTGTGGTAAGGTCAGGAATGGTACAGTAAAGAGTAAGGTAAAGGAAGATGTTTTGAAGGACATTGGCTGAAATATCCGAAACAAATCCAAAAGATCTTTTTCTTTCAGGTTACGTGGCTTGACAGAAGTTGCCGACGAATCTTCTTCTTTCCAATATCTACAGTTTGTCTTATCTATACTTCTGTTGGTTGACAGCTTGAAATGCACACAATTTAAGCGGCAAGTCACGAAACGCTGTGGTTTATACGTTAGAGACGGCTGCTTGAATCTGTTTTTGCACTGGCAGAATATTCCCTGTATGTCTTCATATAATATACCTTGAGGGGAAGCAGCATGCTCTAGGTTATCGCTGTATGATCCGTAGTAATTATAGATAGCTATCTGGCCCGTCCTTGTACAGAAATGTATTGTTTCAAATACCTACACGTGGCTATAATATTGCTTTATTGATTAATGTACGTTGAATGAGACTGGTTGGAGACTAATGAGGCAGAAGGGGCTTCCGTGCAGAGCTACATCTCGGCTCACTGTGGTCCAGAGCGTTTCCTCGTCCACAACGCGAAATAATTACCTCGCTCGATCAATGGCAGGTTCTGCCTTACACGCAGTCTTGTTGTCAAGACCTTAAACCTCAAGACCAAGACCAAGACCAAGACCTTGAACCTCAAGACCAAGACCAAGGCCAAGACCTTGAACCTCAAGACCAAGACCAAGACCAAGACTTTGAATCTCAAGACCAAGACCAAGACCAAGACCTTGAACCTCAAGACCAAGACCAAGACCAACAAAGACCTTGAACCTCAAGACCAAGACCAAGACTTTGAAACTCAAGACCAAAACCGAGAAAAATACCCAAAAAATCACGACCATATCCAGACTTCTATTCCTTACTAAAAAAAATTGTCAAGGCGGACTACTCGCTATGTTAACTAAAACATGAATCTTTTATTTTATTCAAACAAAACAGCTCCAAATGCAGACTGCAGAGAATTTCGAATTCGTATTTACAAAAGTTCTTCATGCGAAATGTTATTCCAAATGCCTTTTGTATTTTATAAAAACCAATTCGCTCAGAATTTTCTGTGGGGCCTCATAAAAATTCTGCCATGTGAAAAATACGTTCTACAGTGCTGAATTCACTGGCACACAGAGCAGCTTTTCAAGTACCTGATGTATATGTACATTGTACAAATTGTGAGTCTGTTTTGAAATAATTCCATGGTAAATAATCGGAAGTCAAAATAAATGTCCAAAACAACAGTAAAGCCTCACTTACACCGTGTAAATACTAAAGCAATTGTATTAGTAATTATTGGATAAATTTTTTAAATCCTTGCCTTTTGTTAAATGACTGTTCATATTGTCAAAAGTCTTGGTCTTGGTCTTGCAAAACCAAGACCAAGACTTTGAGCCTCAAGACCAAGACCAAGACCTTGAACCTCAAGACCAAGACCAAGACCAAGACTTTTGGTCTCAAGACCAAGACCAATACTTTTAAAAACGAACTCGAGTGCACTCGAGACCAAGACCTTGGTCTCGAGGACAACAAGACTGCTTACACGAGAACAATGTCGACCTTTCGGGTGTGACCATTCGAAACTATGGCTTCTCACTCACCAGTTTAATATATATGCGCGTCTTATGAGTTTAAATGTCTAGACTTACGACTGGGTTATCAGCGTCCTTGTCCACTGTGGCCTGACGTATGGTTCCCTGACGTACATCGCATTTAAACCGGACTTTTGCAGCCGATTGCGATATTTTACGACGGTTTAACTTGTTCTGACAACATTTTAATATTTGTTAACTTTAAACGTGTTTTAAACGGTCGTTTAAATGGTAAACGGTTGTTTTCCCTTATTCATTATAAGAACGGCGCTATAGAAGTAATTAGATCGGATAAGTAAGCTGTAGAACTCATTCGTCCAAGAGAATAATTGTAAATATCTTGAAATCCGAGCTCGTTAGCCGGACTTTGCTCATTTTCGGACTGACTCGTTTTATCAAAATAATGAGATATTATCTCGTATTATTTGTTTAGTTTGTTAACCGTGTAAAGTTGGCAATGATAAAGCTGTGCAACTAAGCACTGAAAATGTTTCTACCAACTCTACTGTTTAGCACTATAGTACCGTTCACGCTGGACGCCGGAAGTTGGCTGCATTCTTTTTGCTGTTCCGAACAGTTTTTAGTTGAAATCAATGCTTTCAGGTGTGCCTAAAATGAAGCTTAAGATAGGGTTCCGTCAATAATTGCGACCGGTCTGAACTGGATTGGATCTGTCTAATGGACTTAGCAATAATGACAGCTCCAAAATCACATGAGATGAATGCGAGTGCCAGTTTTAATGCCACAGACTGCAGTTTCACGTGATATATGTTGATATCTTTTGTATTATTAGAAGTTACTATGATTTAGCTTCAATCAGATCAGATTAGATCAGATCAGATCAGACCAGATTAGATTAGATTAGATTTGATTAGATTTGATTAGATTAGATTTGATTATGAGTGAAGCCCGATCAGGAAAACCTTAAAAATCGAATCTTCCAGTTGATATTATACACATGCTTAATTTTAAGTACTAAACGATCTATGATATTTAATGGCACCTGAACTTATTTTTGCACTTCTATTTGATAGATTCTTTGTTAGAGGCATGCATACGTATGATGCATTTGAATATAATAAATCACGTTCTGATCAGTTCTTTCCCGGATTGCCGGTGATTATAGATTGCTTAAAGTTAAATCAATTTCCAGTGCATTTGAGTGACTGTTGTTGTTAATTGCATGGAAAGACTTATGACGACCATAGACTTTGAATGTCCCACGACACTTCGCTTTGGTCGAGCAGGAGACGGTGGATACCCTGCCTGCATGGCGGATGCCGTACGTCCTAACAACAACTCTTGTCTCGTCTACTCCTTCGGGTCTGTATACCATACAATAGCAGCAAAAACGATTGCCCCAAGATCCCACTATACGGCACTTTAGCTGTCGATATTATGCATAATCAATAATTCTAATAAGTTGTTAGTTGCCTTTAACTATGAATTATATTCAGGGCTGTAGTCGAGGGTATACGCGGGTATACAGCATATATACTCACCTCTACAGACCGTATACTGACCTCACAAAATATTTTCACTTAAATCTAACTTTTTTCGGAAAACTAACCGTTAGCGTATACTCACCTCTAATTTGTTTCGGAAAACTAACCGTTAGCGTATACTCACCTCTAATTTGTTTCGGAAAACTAACCGTTAGCGTATACTCGCCTCTAATTTGTTTCAGAAAACTAACCGTTAGCGTATACTCACCTCTAATTTGTTTCGGAAAACTAACCGGTAGCGTATACTCACCTCTAATTTTACCACTACAGCCCTGATTATATTCAAACTATTCTGCATCCAGCTGCAGGTCGTTTGTTAGACTTATTGATTTCACGGCATAAAAATTGTACTGCAGTCTGTAATATATTTGTCTGTTCTGTATCCTAAGCATCCGGCAAGGCATTGGACGGCCGTAGTGTATTGAAACTAATTGTAGTGCATTTCCGTATTGAACTTATTGTGCCTGTGATTTTGTTTTGAGTTGTCGTGCATTTTATAATCATTAATAATAATAATAATAATAATAATAATAATAATAATAATAATAATAATAATAATAATAATAATAATAATAATAATAATAATAATAATAATAATAATAATAATAATAATAATAATAATAATAATAATAATAATAATAATAATAATAATAATAATAATAATAATAATATCAATACCGGTACTTAATAATAGTTAATGACATAAAGCATTTTTATATTAAAACGTAAACCACTTCCAAAATATAAACGTATATACGTCTACAGTATACATAAACGATTTTCAACTGTCAGATCTAGAAGAGAATGCGCTTCTGTGTAGCCCTGGTAAGAGAAGCGTTTTATAAATGTTCATATAAGATAAGGTAAAGATTCCTACTTTCGGGCTCTGTGTTTGTACTGGGGCCCGCCGGCTGTCATTCTTCGAGGCATTGTTTGTGTATACTGATAACATTTCTGTTAATAATGCTTTTAACATCACAGGCTAGCGTAGGCTTAAAAGAAGCTTAGAAAGTCAGAAAGCTGTTGGAAGCTTTATAGGAGCTTTGTCGAATATGCATTCTTTAGTTTACTGTTGTATATTTTTACTTCTCAGTTTATTTCTTGTAGGGTATCTTGTGAAAAAGAAATTTTCTTTTCCAGAAGTTGTTTTCTTTAGTTAAGACATTTGAACATTTCTAGAAGTCACCATCTGTTAGTAACTTAGTCTACGGGTTACCCTAATTAAGAGGGACCATGGCTCCTTCTGGGTCTACCGTTTGGACCCCAAAATCGTTACCCTCTATGTTAACTTCAGTCTTGTTGTCAAGACCTTAAACCTCAAGACCAAGACCAAGACCTTGAACCTCAAGACCAAGACCAAGACCTTGAACCTCGAGACCAAGACCAAGACCAAGACCTTGAACCTCAAGACCAAGACCAAGACCATGACCCAAAAAATCGCAATCAGGTCAAGACTTCTAAAATTGTCAAGTCGGAATATTCGCTATTTTAATGAAAACATGTCTTTTATTTTATTCAAGCAAATTAACTTTAAATACAAACTGCAGAGAAATCCGAATTTGTATTCAAAAGTCCTTCATGCAAACTATTATTCCAAATGCCTTTTGTATTTTATAAAAACCAATTCGCTCAGAATTTTCTGACCAAGACGTGCCTGGTGGGCCTCAAAAAATTCCGCTATGTCAAAAAATACGTTCTAGACCTACAGGTGCTGAAGTCGCTGACACACACACACAAGCTTTTCAAGCACTGGATGTTATGTACAGATAGTGAGTCCTTTTGAAATCTTCCCATGGTTTATCATACCGTTTGATACAGAATAACTGTTGCTGCTGCCAATGGGTTTTCCTAACCAACAAGACTTGTATCCATCCATAGATATTGGTCGTATGATGCAAGCAGGCTTGATACAGAATTCTTGAGTTCTTTTAAATGACTGTTCATATTGACAGCCGGTCTTGGTCTTGGTCTTGCGAGACCAAGACCAAGACTTTGAACCTCAAGACCAAGACCTTGAACCTCAAGACCAAGACCAAGACCTTGAACCTCAAGACCATGACCAAGACCAAGACTTTTAAAAACGAACTCGAACTCGGACAACAAGACTGGTTAACTTTGTATTTAAATAAACAGTGGATATTAGAGTGTCGTAGTTCGTAGACAGTCGATGAAATCGAAGCAAAGATTCAGAAGCACTTGGGTCGCTACGCAGTGGCCTAAGGTGGATTCGAACCTGCGACCCTCCGGTTGCAAGGCACTGACCTACACCATTACGCCACCGCGTCCCCTTGTTAATCGTTAATCTGTTGGAATCTATAATGGACTATAAGGACATATTTAAGTACCGACTACACCCTCGATGAATGCAGACAGACGATCAGAATGCATATCCATAGGCAACAATCAGTCATGAACTTGGCTACATACAAATTATTCGCAGTGGATATAATTACTTCATGAGGTTTCTTTGTTCATTTTAATAGAGGAAATGCTGAACGCTAGCAGGGTATTGACTAGACTGAGACATGGCTTTCCTGCACTTCTTCACCTCGTTATATTATTTTAAAATCTCAGTAGGAGCCTTTTGTTGGGAACTTATACATCCATCCTGGAGACAATGTTTTCCAATTCATGTGTAAATGCGTGCATAATGTATGGATGTATGTATGCATTTTGTATATATATATATATATATATATATATATTTTTTATATATATATATATATATATAATGCGTGCATAATGTATGGATGTATGTATGCATTTTGTGTATGTATATATATATATATATATATATATATATATATATATATATATATATATATATATATATATATATATATATATATATATATATATATTAGGACTGTTCATATCGCGAATTTTTTTTAAATACCAAAGCGATGCACCTGTAATTATAGATCGGATCTAAACAAATGTCTTTTCAGACAGCTTGCAACGGTCTGTTGCCTGATTAAATACCTTTATACCTGTTGCCTTTGTACTCTATTGATTGCTTCACTGGGTCGAATTTTATTTGAGAAAGTTCAAACACATTTACGTCAATGTGCATTTTTGTTTCAAATGCCTGACTAAAACTTCGAAAACCTCCGCTGAATAGTTTTTGAGGACATCATCGCGGTTTGATGACTCCTACATTTATCTGTCTCGGCCCGGGATCCTCCTTCGGCGCCCGTAGCCAATGTCCTGACCCCGGCTGTGTCACTGAAATCAAATAAAACATCATATTATGAAGACGAAATTTATTTTCGCTGACTTTCGGAGAAGGGGAATGCTGAGAAATGTCGCGAATTTTTTATTATTTAATTAGGGCTATAGGGTTATTATGATTTCAGGTATTGAGGTTTCTCAACATTCGATCCTGTTCTCCGAAGATCGCTCTTATGTAAACTGTAACTCATTAAGCATTTCATATATATTTCATAGTAGGCCTACCATTTCCCAAGCCCACCTACCTTGATTTAAAATGCAGTCTTATAGGCTTATTTGTGACAAGAAAATGCTACAGTAACGCGATTGACCAAAACAAAGCTAATTGTTGTTCGGGTGTTTCACTTTTCCGTTGTCTTACAACAACTTGGTCCGTTAATACATTTAGATTTTAAGAAACCAACAATAATAATCATCGGTCGTCATTTTTATCATAAGCATTTTACATATTTGGCATCGTCAATCTCCAGATTTTTCACGTTTTTTTAAGTTGGGCACACCAACAGCTAACTCTTTAACAAATATTTCTATCAACGCGAGTTACCCAAAAGGAAAATAAGAACAATTTGATGCTCTATGGCCTATGTATGTTTGTACAAATGTACGTTTGCGTATGGATGTATCAGAGCACTTGCATAGCGCCCTTTAAGTAATTCACAACGGCGCTCCGGTACGGCTATCTAGAAATCACCGAAAAAGTGTCTTAAGTCGAGCAGAAAGGATTCCTGAACTGTTAAAAAAGCTATTGATCGTATGTCCGGTGGCAGATTGTTCCAGAGAAATAGTTCCAGAGAAATAGTTCCAGAGAAATAGTCAGAGGAAAAGTCGCGCCCACTTATATGCGTATGTACGCATGTACATGTATTTTAAAGTAATTAGGCTATGTACGTATCTATGCATCCATACATAATTATGTTTATTAATATTCCTGCAATGCACTGATTACACGAACTACGTTCTTTGCAGTATTTCCCAAGATTGGTCATTCGACGAAACCTGGGCGAAATACGGATGTGAAGTTCACAGCTTTGACCCCAGGTATAACCGGTATTTCCCATTATAACAGTTATTTAAAATTATAATTAGTATCGAATAGCAACTTCTATGGCGCCGGTGTTTCATGCATAAGGCATTTAAATCAATGGCATTCCAGAATCAGGTCAAGATCTTGTCAGGTCGCCTTTGATGACACGATGATGCCGTGATATGGAACTTCTCAGATTAGTTCTCAGTTCTTAGGTTAAGCTGAATGAATTCGCTTTAAACTATAGAAAAGTTCGCGCGCACACACACACACACACACACACACACACCAACACACACACACACACACACACACACACACACACACACACACACACACACACACACACACACACACACACACACACACACACACACACACACACACACACACACACACACACACACACACACACACACACACACACACACACACACACCGTAAACGTTATTTGCTGCTGCAATGTAAAGATGTTGTTAGTTTTCTTGTATCAATGTCAAGAAATGATGATAAGCAGACGGAGAACAATAAATAAATCTGGAATGACATTGAATTTTTAATATTTTAACAAGCGCAATCCCTCAGAAAGGAACATGTCCAGTGCTGTTATTAACTTCTGGAATGGCAACGGTTCTAGCAAGGAGAGAGAGAGAGAGAGAGAGAGAGAGAGAGAGAGAGAGAGAGAGAGAGAGAGAGAGAGAGAGAGAGAGAGAGAGAGAGAGAGAGAGAGAGAGAGAGAGAGAGAGAGAGAGAGAGAGAGAGAGAGAGAGAGAGAGAGAGAGAGACGGACGGACGGACGGACGGACAGACAGACAGACAGACAGACAGACAGACAGACAGAGAGACAGAGAGAGACAGAGAGAGACAGAGAGACACAGACAGACAGACAGCCACAGCGAGAGAGACATAGAGATAGAGAGAGTACTGGCAACGACATTCAACGCACAATAAATTGTGAGGTGTTGAAACAGGTGGCTATTTTGTCTCGCATTCACGGGAAGGCGAGTTAGGCTGCGTCTCAAGCCGAATATCTTCTTGAACGCGTAGCTGATACCGGTGTGGGGCTGAGGTTCCGCAGGTGAAGGGATGCGCTGCTTTTAAGTTCCTGAATCTTTAACGATTTCGAGAAGGTCCTTACCTCAGTGTTCGAATGGTCCTGTGTTTAGCATTGGACAGCAAGATCACATGCACGCACCAAATATCAGCTTCCACAATCTGGGTCTCTGGGGAAGTGACTACACGGACCAGAACAAATGGAAACTGGAAAGACTGTCGACCATCAAGAAAAGACTCGGACATGAAAAGGTACGTGTTCTGCCTGTGTAGCAATTCAGCCCTTCAATGGCTACTATACGTTCCTTTGGTCAGTCACTCACTCACTCACTCATTCACACACTCACTCACTCACTCACTCACTCACTCACTCACTCACTCACTCACTCACTCACTCACTCACTCACTCACTCACTCACTCACTCACTCTCATTCTCACTCTCAACCACTTTCACACTCACAGCCACTTTGACACCTACTCACCACTCTCACTTTCACTCTTACTCTCACTCTTACTCTCACTCGCTCACTCACTCAGTCGCTTAGTGAAATCACTAATTCGCACGCTCACCCAGCCACCCACCCACCCACCCACCCATCTACCCACCCATCCAAACCGACTCACTATCCAAAACCCACACAGCACATCCACAAACACAGCCACCTACCCACGACGTGATAATGCTATATCGTCATTCGATATTGTCGGTGAAGTGTACGATAAGTCATTTCGTTACGGACTATTTCGCTTTAATTCACCTATTTGCCCATTTCCGGATTTAGTTGGAATTAACCAATAGGAGCATTTAACCTGTTTCGAACACAATGTTTCCTTCGAATTAGTCTATTGATCAATTACAATTAAGCTAGTTTGAGCAAACGGGTAGCACTATTTGAAGGCACTGCTGATAATTTTTCTTGTTTAGAGGCCATCCATATATTACGTACGCATGGAGGGGGTAACCGAGATGCATGTGCTTGCGTATGCTTGCGTATTGGAGAGGGGTGGGGGCTTCTGATAATGTACACACGCATGGGAAACGGGTGGCCTTCAAATTGATTGGCCTTCAAGTGAGCTAGAGTTCAGTCTTTCCAGCTATCCGGTACTACCAGAGGAAGTAGGACTGTGGGAGAGGTGTCACTTGTATGCCACTGTCGCGGTCGACTCCTTCGATCGCAACGACGAACCAACGAAGGAACTATTAAAAGATCTTTAATTAAAAATAAAGTCGATTAAGTGTAGAGTAAGTCAACTCGTCTATCAAATATCACAATCGTAGACAGCACACAGGTTGGCTGGTCTCGATTGAACGTCATACGATCAATGTTTCAACGTTTACAAATCTTCGTCAAAAGGCCCCCAATGTACATCAGGTCTATCTTATATAGAGTTCTCCCGGATTCCAGAACGTTCTGTGACGTCACTGTACTTTTCCCTGGAAAGTCCTACTGAACACGTATATCCTTGTTGCATGCACCGAATTAATGTTGACAGCTTGCTGCAGAATTTTCCGTGCGTTGTAAACAAGCTTGTTGACACGTCGGTTTTCTTCCCTTGATGCATGCACCCGCGTAGACCACGACATTCCCTCCGCCCTCAGATGATGACACGTCTTCAGCACCATCCCGAACGGGTCATCACGATCAAGCCGGGCCTCCAGACTCCATCTCGACACAGCATATACAAACAAAACAAAACACATCAGTTAGTCAATTTATCCACACAATCTGCGGGCTCGATCCTTGTGTGTCGGGCCATTTCCCCCTTCACCATCCGAGTCACAACCGAGAGAGGAAATCAGCCACCATGTTTTGACGTCCAGGACGATATCGAAAGTCCACGTTAAACTCTTGCAATGCTAACGCCCAACGAGTCAGTTTCGCACTCTTAGGGCTTGCATCTGTGAGATAAGACAAAGGATTATGATCTGAATAAATGATTATCTTTGATAAGAATATCCATGACTTGAATCGTTTAAGTGCCCAAATTACTGCGAAAGCCTCTCTCTCAATTGTAGACCAATGCATCTGTGTATCTGTAAGTTTAAGGCTAGCAAAAGCAATTGGTTTTTCTTGACCTTCTTCGGTCCACTGAAACAAGCAACACCCGACCGCGGTGGCACTTGCGTCAACACTTAAACCAAATTCCTTAGTGAAATCAATGGTATGCAACTGTGTAGCTTTACTGAGATCATCCTTTAACTTATCTAGTGCTTCTTGATGCTTTTGCTCCCAAGGCACCTTCGTAGGTATGTTATCTCGTGTCAAATCAGTTATTACCCGTGCTTTTTCAGCTAAAGCAGGTATAAAATTTCGAAAGTAACTGAAAAAACCCATAACCCTTCTAACTTCTTTCTTTGTTGTTGGAGGATGGATATCATTGATCGTAGCGATCTTACCTGGATCAGGTTCAATACAACCTGACCCTACTATATGGCCAACAAACTTTATTTTGTTTTGTGCAAAATTACATTTTCTTAAATTCAAAGTGAGTCCTGCTTCCTCAATAGTTTGCAAGAATTTCTCTAGATGTTCTAAATGGTCATTCCAATTCATTGAAACCACTGCCATATCATCGACGAATGGTTCGGTAAAACTTCGCACTGGATGTAAAACTTGGGTCATAGCACGAATAAAGGTACTGCTAGCGGACTTGAGTCCAAACGGCATTCTTGTGAACTCAAAAAGTCCTGCATCACATACGAATGCCGTAAGCCATCGATGTTCTTTCCGAACTGGAATTTGCCAATACCCCGATTTCGCGTCGAAAACACTAATAAACTTTGCCCGTCCCACCTTTTGTAAGACGTCAGCAATGTCTGGGGTCGGGTAACAATCACCTAGAGAATATTTGTTAACATGGCGATAATCAATTGCCAATCGAACGCCATTTTGACCTTTGGGTCCCTTTAAAACGCAAACTACCGGACTGGCCATTTCACTTTTCGATGGTCGAATGATGTCTAATGCCAACATTTCTTCTATCTGGCGTTGTACTTCAGGTTTAAGTAGCTCAGGTACTTTATATGCCCTTAAACGCTTAGGAGTGAAATCATGAGTTATCTTAATTTCATGTTCTAATACTGGACAATACCCAGGTTTATCCACAAATACTGCCGTGTGCCGATCCAAAATTTCAAAAAGTTGCTTCTGTTCCTCTTGCGAAAGATGCGCTATAATCAGAGGATCAATTCGCTTACTCGGGCTTATTTGTTCACGTTCTTCCTGATCTACAACCTCTACTATACCAAATTCTTCATCTTGATCAACAATTACTGAACAGCTATTGATCATCGTTTGTTCGAGTCGTTCATGGTATCGCTTGATCTTATTTGCGTGTAAATGTCTTTGTTTTCCCTCTATTTCTACTATATAAGAATATGGGGATTTAACCTTGACTACGGTAGCAGGTCCTTGCCATCGACTATAAAATTTAGAACTACCAAAATCTGGTGCTAATACTGCTACTTTATCTCCAACTTCGTATTTTCTGTCAGTACTACGCAAGTTATAATAATCTGCATACCGCTTGGTTTCTATATCACTATAGTAATCTGCATAAACTTTCGCGAATTCGAGGTTTTCCTTCAGTGATTGGAGATACTCTTCGGGTGATTTACCTAAGTTAAGAGGTACTTTTCGTTCGCCAGCCCACGATTCCTTCAACACACTAAGTGGACCCCGAGGAAGAGTTCCATAAACCATAGTGAATGGCGAAATATGAGTCGTGCCTGAAGGTTTTTCTCTAAGGCTCCACAGAACAAACGGTAACAATTGGTGCCATCCACGAGGATCAGATTGAGCAAGCTTAAAGATCATGGTTTTCAAGCTTTGGTTGCATCTTTCAACCAATCCAGCTGCCTCAGGATGTCCAGGGGTATTAAATCTGGGACTACAACCCATTCGCCGCAAGAATTCTTTCGTCAAACGACTGGTAAAGTTGGTACCACAATCAGAACTGATGATCCTTGGAATAGAAAAAGTTGTAAAAACTTGCAACAGAGCTTCACAAACTCCCTTTGCATTCAGCGATCTAAGAGGATACGCCATCGGCCAACGAGAAAATTTATCCACCAGAACCAGAGCATAATTGTACTGGGGTTTCGATTTGTTGGATTCTCCAGTCACTACCATAGGGCCAATACAATCCATATTTAGATGGTTAAAACAGAGTTCATCCGCCCTCGGAATAGGAGTGATCGGGACTCGATCTGCCACTTTAACTGGAGTTCTTAGTTGAGAAATTTGACAAGACGCACAATATTCGCGAATCCTCTCATCCATTCTTGGAAACCAAAAGTTTAATTTGATCCTGGCTCTCGTTGCCTTAAAAGCCATGTGCCCAGCACATGGGGCATCGTGTGCTACTCGCAAGACAACCTCGATTCTATCTTCCGGTAAACATAATTGATTAACCTTATGTCCCATAATTTCCCCTTTGTGGTACAGGAGGTTATTATCTATAAAGAAATTATTTTTATTCTGTCTCGCTTGTTGCCAGCAAGATATAAGATTGTGACAATTCTGTTGCTCACGCAATAAAGTATCATTATTCGCTACTCCCTCATCAGACTTGAACTCTGTTGACTCAACATCAAGAAAATTATCTGAATCATCAACTAGTTGCTCCTGAGAATATTCATTCACTTCTGACGGCAAGGATTCGTTGCTGTTACTTTTCTCGATATTAACTTCTAAGTTATCTTCTTCTGCCCCTTTATTTATTTGAACACATCGATCTACGCCAGCTACCATCACTACATATTGCGAACTATCCCTTAATAGGTCCACAACATGGGGTGTCAAAATAACCCGTTCATTTAGTTCAGGGACTGCAGCGAACATGACGCACAAAGATGGCGCAATGTTTGTCGTTCCTTCCATTGAATTAGCTAATTTCATTTGTAGGTATACTACATCTGCCTTACATCCTTCTCCATGAAAACCAATTATATTAATCCGTTTAATCACGGGTAAGTTTAGTGACTCAATTAATTTCTTATCAATACAACAAATTTCTGCTCCTGAATCAGATAATGCTGGCTGAGAAGGGAGATCTTCAATCTGTACATTGATATACGACCTCTCGTGTAATCCATCAATACTATTCTCGTATACCCTTACAACAGTTTCCAACCCTATTGGTTTAGAATTATCCAATAAATTCCCTTGCTTTACCTGTTCAGGTATCTCATGCAACACGTTGACCTTCTCAACACATGAGTCGATCACTTCTTCAGTTGGGTTCCCAAATATACAAGTACTCACCTTTTTAGAACTTGGTTTGGTCTGGCACTCCCTTGCCCTATGACCCTTCTGATGACATAGGAAACAGAGACCCTTTACCTTGGCCTCCTCCTGAGACACCCTCGCACCTATCTTGGCTTCACCCCTTATTTCCGGTTTGGGAGACTTGGGTTGAGCTGTCTGGTTATTGACTTGAACATGTGGTTGACCTCTCATCCAATTGTTATACTTCGGTGTCGGATGACTACGGCATACTAAGTCATTCCCACCATCATGCGACGCTACATAAATGTCAGCCGCATTAGCTATGTCTTCACAGCTCAACCACTCCTCTTTTTCTTGGGCCAAGATATAATCTAAACAAGCCTTCGACAAGGACTCCTTAAGCCGATCCGCAACCAATAAACTTACAAGTTTATCAAACTCATCAGTTATCTTTCTACTTTTCAAATAATACATAAGAGCCACACGCAATTTGGATGAATAGATCGTAAATGATTCGTCCGATGCTTTGTGCAACGACCAAAATCGGGCTCTAAGATTTGAAGGGCTTATCTTAAACTCCCTTAGCAAAAACTCCTTCAGGAATTTGTAGTCATGGAGCTGTGCCTCAGTAAGGCGCATGGTTAATGCCTTAGCTCTTTCACTTAAAATGGCTAGCAATAATTTTGCTCTAACATCTTCATCCACCTCATACACATTAAACAAACCATCCAAGTGATCAAAGAAACCTGGAATTTCTATAGGGTCGGAAGGAAATTTCCAAAGAATATTCTTGAGGGCATCACTATAACGCTTAGTACGACTTGCTAAAGAATCTCTAACATTTCGTTCTTCCTGCTTTTCCTTCCTCTCCCTTTCTTCTTTCTCTTTCCGTTCCTTCTTTTCTCTTTCTTCTTTCTCTTTCCGTTCCTTCTTTTCTTCCTCTCTCCTCTTTTCCTCCCTTTCTTCCTTCTCCTTCCGTTCCTCCCTTTCTCTTTCTTCCTTCTCCTTCCGTTCCTCCCTTTCTCTTTCTTCCTTCTCTTTCCGTTCCTTCTTTTCTTCCTCTCTCCTCTTTTCCTCCCTTTCTTCCTTCTCCTTCCGTTCCTCCCTTTCTCTTTCTTCCTTCTCCTTTTGTTCTTCATATTTACGGATTTCGAACTCCAGACGGCGCTTCTGCAGCTCGTAATCCACTCCTGTTGGAGATATTGGACTACCCCTAAATTCCTCTTCCTCTTTTCCAATCTCCATGGCCCATTCTTCCATTAATTGATTTCGATCCCATGACATAACATCATCATCGTCCCTTCCTGCCTTCATAAGATACACCCTAAGGCGCTCAGACGACATGTTGCGAATATTCGCTTGCATCTCTGTTGTCAACGCTTCCATTTTTACAAACAGTCAGTCAACAACAATCAGCAACAAAAAAACAGACACCACGCGGCAAACCCGCCACACAAAAGGAAAATTCCACAACCCAAAGTGCAACTATGCAGTATCCAAAGAAGTACACTCGCCAAGTACGCAAAAACTATACAAGCTCACGCAAGTCTGGCCTCGATCACAACAATGGATCAAATTTCAAAGAAATAATCAGCAGATATTGAAAGAGAAATAATGGCTGCCTCCCACTCGGCTGCAACTCCACTCTCTTTTCTCCTTCTCAGCCACGACAACACCTAGGATCTTACCCGTATGTTGACTGCTGTCTTCTGCTGTCTCAGCCGAACGACGCACTTCGTCCGTCCGACTGTCGTATGCCGATTCACCCGTCTCCCACGGTAGAAAGGCGTCTCGATCCGCTCGCTGTCTGGAACAGACCGTCTCTTGATCCTCCGGGTTGACTCCTTCCTCCGCCGGCTCGCGTCTTCTTCACCGGATCCAACACCGATGATCCCGCCGCTGCCACCAATAATGTCGCGGTCGACTCCTTCGATCGCAACGACGAACCAACGAAGGAACTATTAAAAGATCTTTAATTAAAAATAAAGTCGATTAAGTGTAGAGTAAGTCAACTCGTCTATCAAATATCACAATCGTAGACAGCACACAGGTTGGCTGGTCTCGATTGAACGTCATACGATCAATGTTTCAACGTTTACAAATCTTCGTCAAAAGGCCCCCAATGTACATCAGGTCTATCTTATATAGAGTTCTCCCGGATTCCAGAACGTTCTGTGACGTCACTGTACTTTTCCCTGGAAAGTCCTACTGAACACGTATATCCTTGTTGCATGCACCGAATTAATGTTGACAGCTTGCTGCAGAATTTTCCGTGCGTTGTAAACAAGCTTGTTGACACGTCGGTTTTCTTCCCTTGATGCATGCACCCGCGTAGACCACGACAGCCACCTTACATCTGAACGCTATTATTAAACTATCACACAACTCAGCAGTGAGTTCATGGATTACTCATCCTTCAATCTGGCCTAATGTGCAGACAATCGCTGCCTGGATCTGTGTAACTGACACTTTCTGCAGCTGGTCTTGGGTGGGGGGGGTTACATCAACCGTACGTACGCAGGTAGGGGAGGAGCTTGGAAAAAAGTACGTGTGCGTACAGGGAGGGGGAAGAGGTCCAATTTTCCCGGATTTTTGCGTACGTAATATATGGAAGGCAGTGGCGGCGATCTTCTTTGACAGGTGGGGGGACACTTTTGAAATGATATGGTCAAAAAGAGTTTTGAATTGATCTGGTCAAAAAAAGAGGTGAAAACAATTTTCGCGCTCACGCGCGATAAAATTTGCTGCCAATTTTTTTTTCGCGATAACATCTTTTGACCTTATTTTGGTGTTTCTTCAAAATTTGGAGGGGGCAGATGTATGGTGTGACTCCCCACTCTCAAAGGTGGCGGGGTCTTGTCCCCCTCGACCACCCTCCGGGATCGCCGCCCATGATGGAAGGCCCCTTAATTAATTTAGAAGCATCAGTTAGAAGTCCAGCTTATGAGGGTATTATGTTGATGACGAAAGCCTATCTTAATTAAAGATGTTGATCATTAGATCAACATCTTATTCGGGAATTGGAACTATTCAATACTCACGTGAAGGGACAGAGTATTCAGATAATAGCTTTCATCTTTCAAGACTTCTATTAAATTATATCTTCAATGAAAAAATTCAGCTGGCTTTTCCAAACTTTAAATATTTTGCGGCTCTTTTAGCCTTATGGTAACAGACCTGTTTCGAACACAATGAAACAATTCAGTGTCTAAAGTCTAAATCCGGCACTGTACGGTCTGTACGCCCCTATATATGTGTTGAATACCATGTAAATAAACGGGCCTTAACGTTATTGGAACTGTAAGATAATGAAGCCCATGTAATTCTGTATTGCAGCGCATCATCGATGCTTTGAAGATCGACGTTGAAGGTGCGGAGTGGCCTTTCCTGCGTGATGTCATCCACGCTGACCCAACTAGCTTGTCAAACGTCAGACAGCTCTACCTCGAACTCCATACTCCTAGGTTCAGGGGATCACAAAACATGACGGCAACAGACTTTGCCGAAATCAACGACTACGTGGCGCGCCTGCGCGCTGTACAAGAATTCCAGTTGTACAAAAACGTTCAGAGCAACTGGTGCTGTGGCCGATTCGCCGATCTCATGCCGTCAGGAGTCCCCGAAAAATGTTGCCACGAAGTATTCTTCTTCAACCCTAATGTACGTACGATGTAGCTTGTTGGCAGGTTTACGATGCCAAAAGAGATTGCGACGGCT
This sequence comes from Allolobophora icterica, assembly GCA_963556255.1. Taxonomy (NCBI): domain Eukaryota; kingdom Metazoa; phylum Annelida; class Clitellata; order Crassiclitellata; family Lumbricidae; genus Allolobophora; species Allolobophora icterica. The sequence goes on along the minus strand of OY744602.1, from coordinate 93,062,649 downwards.
TCAGCCAAACCCATTTACATCAAAGGCGCGAACGTAATAAAGTTTTACGGTGATGTTCAGTTGAAATTTATTGTTCTTTGATTCACTTTGAGCAATATAAAAAATTTTGCCATTATTATTTTAAAGAATATTAACTATTTGATATTCTTCTTCTTTGGTTGTCTGCCCTCAGGCAAGTTCATATGTCCAGCGGATGTTAGGCAAGTGTAATTATATGTTATTTTGTCAGGAGATTATTCTAACGACATTGCAAGTTGAAAGAGGTGAAATCTTCGGAGATTGGATGAGCAGATGATGTTTTTTTCTGAAAAGATAGTTGTATAAGAGTTAGTTTCATTAACGCGTTACAGTGCATTGGCTTACAGTTTTGGACACCTCTTAGACTCTTGTGCAATAACCAGTTATTAATATCATAATTTATATATAACAAGACCATAAATGCAAATGCGAAAGGCACTGTTCTATAGGAAATAAGTTGTCAGACAGTTGCATTGTATAAGTTGCTTATTCACGTTTAGAATTTCTTACCCCGAATCTCATAGGTAAGTCATAATGTGGTTCGTATTAAATCCAACTGCAGTCTCACTTCTGAACGAATTCAAATGTACAGTGCGTTACGAGGCAATTTAGTGATCAACCCTACTGAAGACCCGGCCGGGATTCAGACTACTGCTTCTTTCTGACATTCATGTACGTTGAGCCCACAGCTTGCTACCAGAGATCACATGTGGTACAATACAGGCCATATATATATATATGTATGTAAATATATTATATATGGGTATATATATAAATGATTTATATATATATATATATGGGGTCAATGAAAAACTGCCTGTCTGGGACACTTGTGAGTGTTGCATATAAATAATTACACGCTATGCATTTGAATATGTTTTTAGAAAAATTCGCTTCTGCGCAAATGCTGCATTTTAGCAGAACAGTTGAGAATCTAGTAACTGGTTGGGACAAATTTGTGAAGAACTGCACCACAAAAATCTGCACAATGTAATACCCCTCCCTGTTGTGCATGGAAAGTTATACGTGTACCAGACAGACAATCTCGGCGGACAAACGTTAGGTCAAAGAACTATCTCACATATGCTGGAAAAGTATCCACTTTAAAACTGATTGTATAAGACAGTACTTTATATTTTTCGTTTCAAAATATACTTGCAGAAAAAGAGGTATAGTGCTTTGATGAGTTATTAAAATCAGGGGCGCCGCCAGGCTTCAAAAAATTGGACGCACACCCCTCTCGTCTCCTCCCATGCACACCCGTCCTCTGGCTGCCACCCTTAGTCACACACTGAAAATGACTCAGAGTGACTCAAAAAAGTACAGTGCAACATGTGCATATGACGTCATATGATATTATTCATACATACTGTATGGTAAACTAAAAATTACAGAATGAAATTGTCAAAAAAATTGATGCGATGCCTACTAATCCTTGTGTGTATTTGAATTCGTGGGTGGACGCACGTGCGTCCAGTGCGTCACGCTGCCGGCGCCCCTGATTAAAATGATATCTCATTTAACTTTTTAACATTTGCGTGTGAAAAAATTGGAAAGCTGAAACCTTGTTTAAGTTTCCAAAACAATAAATTGCTTCCAAGCATACTTGTTAGACTGATTGACCACAATTCAACTATGTTTCAGCTCCAAAATAATGGATCGGTTAGAGCATATTTCCTTACGAATAGTTACATCATGATGTTAGTGCAAGATTAGTGGAATCTCAGTTCTTTGTGTTGTTGGTGTGTGCTGCCCCCAGGTTATGGCGAAATAAAGTAATATGGAGCCCGACCCTTCCATCCCAAAAACGCTCTCTAACCGGTTACTAGGGCCCTAGACACAAGGTATTGTTGAGCCCGATCCTTCCTTCCAAGATTGCTATCCTCTCTGAACAAACCTTTCCTCCCAGAACCTACCTCCTGTTAATTTCCATTGTCTATGACTCACACGCTTATGAAGAGCTGTGGTAGTAGTTTCAGTTTAACGACGCTGTGTCATAACAAAGATGATTAGCGTCGCCCTCCTCCTTTATCCAGGCTTGGGACTGGCCCTGCCAACCTAGTTGTCAGGAGAGCTGTGCTTAAGAACACATTTAAATACCAGTCAGCGCACCGCCATCTCATTGCGTCGATTTAAAGTCACCTCCCGATAGCTGATGAAAAATGCTCTGCAAACATTTCGAAGCCGTCGGAACGGTCGGATGATCACCTGGTGCTGTGTGGCTTACAGGTAAGTGCATAGTCGGTCCTGTGGGTAAACAGGTGTTGTACCGGCTGACTGCGCTAGGTCACTGGGTAGGCCCTAAACTTGTTGCAGCAGACAGTGATCTAGCAAGATCTCTCACCCTTAGAACGTCTCCCTCTTTAAGGTATATTACTTAATTACTCGTTACACTTATTACCTACTTAGCTTTCGAATGGCACTTTAGAAATGTGAAGTTTACGATTACGATTACGAAGCTCAGTAAGTGTAAATCCCAGGTTTGAGACAGGTGCGCGCGATATTGTCTAGCGTCTTTGCACACAATCCGCTCTGACGGCTCGAACTCACAAATTCACAATCAATATTCAATTCAATTCAATTCAATTCAATAATTTTTTATTGCAACCGGTAACAACTCACAAGGATACATAAGTGACAATCAATAACAGCAACGCAATCGTGAGTAGAAAAAAGAGACTAGAGATTCTTAATGCAAGTAATGAAGGAAAGTTTTCAACGGCAATGACACTAGGTGGTCATATTACAAGTGGTGGTGTATGAGTTATTAGCGGGAGCAATGGGTGGCTCCTAAGGGATTGGCATCCCGCTAGGTGGAGACACCCAACTGAGTCAAGTATCATGGGTACAATGAATGGCAGAGGAAGCTATACTTTTTCGAAGTGGCTAAATGCTAGTTGGAGTAGCCTAAACAATATATATATATATATATATTAGGGTGCCCAGCAAACCAGTGATAAAATTTAAAGTTCGTAATTTTCGAGGTGGTACCCACTGAAGTTGTTACCTCTGTTCAGTAAAATAACAGTGTAAAATTTCAGCTTTTTATTTTAATATTTACTGGTTGCTCAACATGAATAAAGTTTCTGCTTTATCGGAATCTTTCGTACCTGTTCCAGATTTCTTGTGTACTGCATTTTGTTTCACCATTTATACTTGTTACTTATTGATTTATTAATTGATTTGGTTTGTAAATATTCTTTGGGTGCAATCTTTGTTATTGCATACAACAAATTTTATTAAAATATATAATTGTCATCATATTTCATATCCCAACAACAATTGAACGGAATGCCATTGAGAAGCTGGAGGACATGTTTTACTGATGGCAGAAACTGAAGAAGAACATTAATCGCAGAACTGAGACCCAGTTAGGTAATGAAACTGCTATGGTCGAAGATTTGGAAAAACTGTTTGATGTAGCACATACAGGTGCCATGTCATTGATTACTATTGCTGAAGACAAGTGTCTTAAAAGACCAACGCGGGCAACGCATATAGGCTATATGGGTAGTGTAGACACAGAATTACCTAGATCGGAGGACAGAAAGGTAGAGACTGAAGCACAAGGACAATTTTTTTTCTATATCTCAGAAGTAAGAAGAAGAAAGAAGAAAGAGAATACCACAGTTTATTGTATTGTTTTGTATTGTATTGTATATGGGCATTTATAAAGCGCCTCTCGCGGTATAGACCATTCAGAGGCGCTCGTTTAGGCAAATGACTTGACTTCAAAAGAAGAACTGACCACAATGACAGGTGATGAAGTTGAGTCTTATTTAGAACCACACTGCTCATCAAGAAGTACCATATAGCGGTCTGTGCCTATTGTTATAGCAGAGTTAAGTGCTGCACTGGATCGAGTCAATGTCAGCAACTGTATCGCAATGTCATTTATTCTGGGTGACACTGCAAGAAGCCTTGGACACGAAATTTCTAGCTTAACTGTCAATCCTGAGTCAATCTGAAGAACCAGATTATTTTTTCGTGAACAGACAGCCCAAGCTGGAAAACCCTTAGTTGTGCACTGGCACGGCAAGATGTTGCCGGACATTACAGGTAGTGAGCAGCTTGACCGGTTACCAGTCTTGGTATCAGGTTTTCATGTGGAGCAGCTTCTCAGCGTGCTGAAGCTTCCGAATTGTACGGATGAAGCAACCAGGAGCTAATTGCTGACGAGGAGCCAATTGCCCTTGCATTTTTTGCTGTAAATAGCAACACCAAAAACAAAGATGATCAGAGCTTTAGAGAAGCAAGGCTCTGATGAATCACTCAAACGAAATCAGATGGAGCCAAGTACCATCCCTGAAAAGGAACTTGACGACTATATCACAAGCAGTACCATGTCACTCTTTCACATAGGCCTACTTGGGTCAAATGTTGACTTCCTCGCACAAGCAGATCCAGACAGGTGGCAGACCTCTGAGATTTCCAGCTAAACAAGAAATATGTTAACAGTCTGGTAGTGGTAAATGACTGAGCAGAGCGAGCTGTGAAACTGATGCAGGACTTCAACAGCTCCGTTACAACAAGTGAAGAACAGAAACAGTATCCTCTGCTGGTTGTCTCAAGCCACAGAGCAAAGTACCCAGAAGCCAGAAAGTCGCTGCTTGTCAGTGATGATATACCGCAGTAGAAGAGTAGGAGACTGATGACTAACGATTGACTGAACATTTCCAAAAGACTTTGTTATGGCAGTTTTGTCATCTATTTTGTTAAAAGTACAGTTCTGATAAACATGCAGTGCTCTATTGATATTGTATCGGAAACATTACAATTTTAGTGATAAATAAGTGAAAATAACATTCTGTCGGATACCAATTCTGTTAACTATACAGATCTATGTTGAGCAACCTTTAAATATGTATAAAAAATTCTAAAATATTTACTGTGAACTTCTCTCATGACAGGTAACAAAATGGAAGGGTACCACCGAAGAAATTCAGAAATTCATTTTTGACGGGCACCCTAATATATATATGTATATATATATATATGGAGTAGCCTAAACAATATATATATATATCAAATAAATATACATTATAAATATATTAATTGCGCAGCAAATTAATATAAGCAACTTGTTTATGGAGATAACTGCTGGAGATTTTGGATTGTTGAAGCCATGGCGTGGTTAGTGTTTAGACTTTAAGTAGGATATGTTTGAGGAGAGGACTCGAATAAAGTTGTCTTGTAGAAATACATCCGACTAAAGATGCGTAACAATGTGGTGGTTAGCGTGTCACTATCTGTAAAATTTCCAATAAACCTGGAAAGTATTTAGGTTACAACAGTTACTGCAGCTGTAGGCTTAATCTTAAGCATTCGATGCAAATGAACCTAAAGTAAACCACTGTAGGGTAACAAACTGTCATTGAATTTCAAATAAAGTTTGAGCGTATGCTCATGTCTGCGTATCTCATCCATCCATCCATCCATCCATCCATCCATCCATCCATCCATCCATCCATCCATCCATCCATCCATCCATCCATCCATCCATCCATCCATCCATCCATCCATCCATCCATCCATCCATCCATCCATCCATCCATCCATCCATCCATCCATCCATCCATCCATCCATCCATCCATCCATCCATCCATCCATCCATCCATCCATCCATCCATCCATCCATCCATCCATCCATCCATCCATCCATCCATCCATCGATCCATCCATCCATCCATTCAGTCATCTATTCATCTATTCTAAAGGCTTCCAGAGCACGATTAATACAATGCCTACCTAATTCATTAGTCGCTTTAAATTAGTTCTTAGAAATGAAACATAGGTCGGGTTTAAGAAGCCATTTTAGAGAATACAATTGAGTTTAACGACGAACGAATTATTATCACTGCCATCATCGTCTTGGTGGTGGTCATTTTTAGTTTCGTGCTGGGCCGATTAATCGCACTGTTAGTCTGTTATGGGTACAAATGCGTAATGTTAATGTACAGCGATATTTGTGTCATTCGTTAACGCTGGATAAATCTATGTGACTTTCTACCACAGTAATTGGACCACACTGCATGCAAAAAGTCTCTTCACGATCCATATATACTGTGTGTCGATCTGATCATGTACCATATTACACGGCTTCGATACATATGTTCGTCCAAAGATCCTCTTAAAACTATTTGAAGTGAGCCGTATCAGTTGCATTCTCGAGACACTAACATTTCTTTTTATTGATACAGAAACAAACGTGTAGTTTGTTTCGTTGGTGTCCTGCGATTAGTTAGTGTAGCGCTTTAGAACTTTGGAGTTTGCCAATGCGATTCAAAGCTGTACAATATGCTGTGTTACTAGCGTCATACATAACGTGACTGATACCAAACGTACACTTCTTTTTTGTGGGGGTCATACGAAATCAACATATCTATTCCGATTGGTTGATAATACAACCAAAGTCTGACCATCCGATGACCTGCTTATCTGACTGTCCAATCATACGACCACAGTTTGCGTTTGAACACTCTATACTCAGTCTACTGTGTGAACATATTCTTCCGTGTGTCGGTTTCTTCCGGGTACACTTTCCGTACAGGTATGAAACTGTCAGCTGCCTTTGTAGGCTTTGTAGCAATGTACCGGTATTGCAATGATGACGACAACTTTTATGATTTTAAAGATGAAAGCGTTATTAGGTCTCCTCGCCACACGTGACCAGTTGGCCTACATCGCAGAGCTTGTCGTTCCCAGCTTAGGCCTACGTCGACTCTAAATTACGCTGTTGGTCAGGCCTGGATTAACCACGGTTCCAGTGGGTCCACGGACCCAGGCCTACTAAACATTTAACAAATAAGGGGCCTACCATTAGTGTGCCACCGTAAAAAATGTAACTACTATTTCAGTATTCAAATGTTACATCGTTGATAATAACTGAAATATGTTTAGGCCTAAACATGCTAGTTTTACTGCAAACAAACTACGATAGTCACTTGCAAATGGTCATCCAAGACAATTATGAGATAATTGTGACCGTTAGGTCCGGAAGACTGTTAGGGCCTAGTGATCCTAAGACAGTTTACTCTGTTGAGGCTGCTTAATAAGTGTTTATAGCCTCTTCCGCCCATCACCGTCGGGCGTCGGCATTTTTGAGTCAGTGCCAATAATATTGCCGCTGCAGTTAGACACAGGAAGTGTAAGATATATTTCTTCATTATTTGCAACATTTAGAGAGGCGATGGTTTCATCGCCTCTCCAAATGTTGCAAATAATGAAGGAATACAATTTGCAAGCAGGATATCCGAATGTTTGCATTGCTCTGCGCATGTATCTTACACTTCCTGTGTGTAACTGCAGCGGTCAAAGATCGTTTAGTCACCTAACGCGTATCAAAAATGCTCTAAGATCTACGAAGGGACAAGATAGACTGACAAATTTTATACTTGTGGACATTGACCGTGAAACTGTGGAACGGCTAGATTTTCAGGATATTGTTAACAGTTTTTGTACTCTGAAAGCACGTCGTGAACAGTTTAAAATTCATAAATATCTGCACTATGATATAAATTTCGTCAACACTTTTTGGTTGAACATGTATTGTATTAGGGCCTACTATACAATTTTTTAGAACCAGGCCTACAAAATGTTAATCCGACCCTTGGTGACAAATTGTACACAAACAATTTGCCCAAGGTCGTTAGTAATCGTTACACGGGGTCGAACCCGCAACCCCGTAATCACTGAGCAAGCGTGTTACCGATAGAGGAGACCACCGTGTCGTACACATGAATGTAATTGACTGCCTTTGCGTCAGTTTTAAGTGCTTAAATTTTAATCTTCTAGTTATCTTTATTCGTAACCCCGTACTAACGATTAGTATCTGAGAGCTGTTGAAGACATCGATAGGATCAGGGTCCGATTTGTCAAAAAAGAAGCAGGGGGGTCGGAAATCTATACAAATAATAAAAATTTATTAAGCCATAATTAAATTTTTTACTCGTTATTTTGTAAATGAGGTTAATGAACTTCCATAGTATGTCAAGATTCTGCAATGACCAACAGTCAACTACGATGCAAACATATGACATCGAAAAAAAATTATATTCAAAATTAAAAGGAGCTTTCAGCAGCAGTTTT
>OY744602.1:92979542-93049542 GCA_963556255.1 Allolobophora icterica | reverse complement strand
CTTATTCTCTTGGAACAAGCTTTTCCTCTTAGAGCCATCCCCTTCGTAAACCCTTTCCTCCTAGAATAGTCTTCCCGAAAGGCGGAGGGACTAGACGCGTGTTGAGTCCTCAACGGAATCTTGAACGAAGCCAAGTCTCAACGTTTTCCATGCACTTAATCCCATCATTAGCTACAGTATCTGTTCAAACGACAACTTGATTGCAATTTATGTGCTGATTAGTTGTCTAAATATTCGCGCATTTAACGGCAGTTGTATCAAAAGGTTAAGTTTCACCCTGCAGTTCATAATTATAAGGAATTAATGGGATTCCAATTTAGGCACTACTACACTCCGCAGTATGCATGTGGAGATATCTCACCATTCATCATGATCATGATCATGATCATGATCATCGTCGTCATCATCATTATCATCATCATCGTCGTCATCATCATTATGATGATGATGATGATGATGATGATCATCATCATCATCATCATCACTATCGCCATCGTCATAGTCATCATCATGATCCACGGGCCTAGAGCCCATAGGTTTCCAGTGAACGCATCATCACTTGTTTCCACAGTCCCCGATCCTTGACCGCTATTCTCATGTTGTGCAGGTCTTGTTCGCACCAATCCTTTCTAGCATCCGTTAGATGTTCCCTCTTCGCCCATTTCCATCAATAATTCCCTCATCACATTTTTTTTTATATTGTCGTCTATTCTACATATATGCCCAAAGAGACTCAATTTCCTTCTCATTATTGTTTGCATTAGATCTTCCTTTTATTTTCAATCTTCCTCGTCCAATTCAGATGTAATGTTTTTCTGCAGCAAAACATTTAAAATGCCAGTATTTCATAATGATCAGTCTTTTTAATTGTCCATGACTCACAGGCATATTACGGAGAGCTGTGCTAATAACACATGTTTTAAGACTATTCAGCAAAGCCGTAGGCCCTAGTCATAAAAATTAAAGGTGAGTACAACTCAGTACACGCTACTGGTTAATTTTCCGAAACAAATTAGAGGTGAGTACAAATATTTCGTGAGGTGAGTATACGGTCTCTAGAGGTGAGTACACTCTGTTTACCCGCGTATACCCTCGACTACAGCCCTGCTAGTCAGCGAACCGCAATGTAATTGCCTCGAATTAAAGTCACCATCCGACAGCTGATGAAAAAATGCTGTACAAAAATTCAGACGTCATCGGCTGAACAGCTGATGCTGTGTAACATGTCGGCAAGAGCATAGTAGGCCCTGTGGGTGAACAGCGCCTGAGTGATGTAGGCCTAGGCCCTACCCTTGTTGCAGCAGACAGTTGGGTAGCAAGATCTCTCTCACCCTTAATACGTTTCCTTTCAAGTCTCGAACCCACATTCACTGGACTCGGCGCTCTCTCGAAGAGACTAACGTATATTGCAAATATATATTATACAGACATATTACATAAATATACCATATATATTGTATAAATAAACTAAATAAATATATTCTATAAATATATTAAATATTATATATTCTATAAATATATTAAATATTATATAAATATGCTAAATAAATATATTATTTAAATATAGCAAATACAGGACGCGAAAGACATTCGGATCCGGATATTTACGCCACGCAGTTCTACGCGCACAAGATTCATGCAGTAACTGATCCTTACATCAGAGAAGTTGTTGTGACCGAACTCTGTCTTAACTAAAACAGTAACATAATAGCTGATTAATACTATACTTACATTCTATGAATGTTTCTTTGGTGGATTCGTAACTAAATTGGAAAATAAAGTTGGTCGTGTTTGCTGAAGTTAAAGCTATCATTGTTGTAGTTGCAGCTCCTCCACTGGGTCACAGTCACTGAGCCTGTCACCAGGCCCGTAGCCAGTATGAGGCAAGACGAGGCGAGTGCCTCGTCGTAATTCTGAAGACGAGGCAAGATGAGGCAACCTCTCCCTCTCTGCCTCGTCTTACTTCAACACGATAATTAAGATATCGTGTGAAGAATAATATAGTATTGTAATCTCTTCTACAGACACATTTGCCTCCTCCAGCACTGACTCACCCCCTTGTATCATCCCTGCCCCTAATGAAAATGCGACCGTACGTTACTAACCAGAATAACGTACGCGTACCATACGTACGTTATCGAAAAAATAACGTAGGCCTACGCGTACTTAAAAATGTCACAAGTTTATTTGATCATTCTCAAAGAACCTCAATATAACTAAAGTCTTGTAATGTCCGCGTACCGTACGCGTACGTAAAAAATGATCAGTTTAGCTCTACAATATTAGTCTTCCCCTACGCAGGCCTAATTATTTACGAACGGTACCAAAGTTTAGTATTGCCAATAAAATGACCACTGGCACTGACCATACTATAAAGTGTGCCGTAAAATCTTAATTCTTCATATTATACATTAGACAGATTATTAGTAATTTGAAATTTAAGAGGAGGAAGAGAGCGAATGGAGGGTAGAAGGAAGAGAGGGAATGGAGGGTTGGAGGAAGAGAGGGAATGGAGGGTTGGGGAAGAGAGGGAATGGAGGGTTGGAGGAAGAGAGGAAATGGAGGGTTGGAGGAAGAGAGGAAATGGAGGGTAGGAGGAAGAGAGGAAATGGAGGGTTGGAGGAAGAGGGGAAATGGAGGGTTGAAGGAAGAGAGGAAATGGAGGGTAGGAGGAAGAGAGGGAATGGAGGGTTGGAGGAAGAGAGGGAAAGGAGGGTTGGAGGAAGAGAGGAAATGGAGGGTTGGAGGAAGAGAGGAAATGGAGGGTTGGAGGAAGAGAGGGAATGGAGGGCTGGAGGAAGAGAGGGAATGGAGGGTCGGAGGAAGAGAGGGAATGGAGGGTTGGAGGAAGAGAGGGAATGGAGGGTTGGAGAAAGAGAGGAAATGGAGGGTTGAAGGAAGAGAGGAAATGGAGGGTTGGAGGAAGAGAGGGAACGGAGGTTTGGAGGAAGAGAGGGAACGGAGGGTTGGAGGAAGAGAGGGAATGGAGGGTTGGAGGAAGAGAGGAAATGGAGGGTTGGAGGAAGAGAGGAAATGGAGGGTTGGAGGAAGAGAGGGAATGGAGGGTTGGAGGAAGAGAGGAAATGGAGGGTTGGAGGAAGAGAGGAAATGGAGGGTTGGAGGAAGAGAGGGAATGGAGGGTTGGAGGAAGAGGGAATGGAGGGTCGGAGGAAGAGAGGGAATGGAGGGTTGGAGGAAGAGAGGGAATGGAGGGTTGGAGGAAGAGAGGAAATGGAGGATTGGAGGAAGAGAGGGAATGGAGGGTCGGAGGAAGAGAGGGAACGGAGGGTTGGAGGAAGAGAGGGAATGGAGGGTGGGAGAAGGTTGGATCGGAATGAAGTCGGATTTGTAGGGTTAGTGCTTATGTTTCTTGTCTTTAATCGTCCTCAATCCGACGATTGGCCACAGCATGAACAATTTTATTCCACCCACTTTTGTTTCCTGTCTCTTTCGATAATTGGGCGAATGATGATCCAGTCCTAGACTTTAAGTTATCAATCCATCCCATTTTAGATCTTCCCTGATATGAGCTCTTAATTCAGGGATTGTGCCTTAGAAGGCTTAGCCTTAGATTATGTCCTCCAGACAATCTCCACTCTTCTCCAACACATGCCCGAAATATGAAGCTTCTTCTGCAGGATTAGTCTAAGGAGACTTATTTCTACTCCAGTGGTCTTCAAAACCCACTCGCTTGTCTTCCTCGAAGTTCATGATTTCCCGAGGATCTGCTGCATATATTACATTTCAGTGCGACTTCCTTCTATTTGACAACCTCACAAGCTTCGACAATTGTTACATTATTATTGTGCTTGAGATTTCAAAGAATGTTCTTTACAATATCGAAAAAATAACTCTTGTAGGCCTACCGTAGTCTGTAGTTTGTGGCGCTTGATGTCATTGTGAGTAAAGCGCCACATTGTGACTTGAATCAAAGTGCGACCGTACGTTACTTACCGGAATAACGTACGCGTACCGTAAGTAGGCCTACGTTTAAAAAAATAACATATACGGTACACGTACCGGTACCGTAGGCGTACGTTATAAATGCCACAAGTTTATTTGATCATTCCCAAAGAACCTCAATATAACTATAGTCTTCTATAACGTACGCGTACCGCGCGCGTTCCTAACAAATGATCAGTTTAGCTCTACAATATTAGTCTCCCTGTACGCAGGCCTAATTATTTACGAATGGTACCGAAGTTTAGTATTGCCAAAAAAATGACCACTGGCACTGACCATCCTATAAAGTGTGCCGTAAAATCTTAATTATCTTCATATTATACATTAGACAGAATATTAGCAATTTGGAATTTAATATAGTTTAAAAGTAGAGATAATTGAACAGCCTGATGTACGTATACAATGGTTAAAATTGTTTACGACCGCGTCTGGCCTAAATAATATTATTTAGCTATCCCAGCTGACCTTTATGTGTGCGAAGGGCCGAAGGCAATCTAGGCAACTACACGTATGGACCCGTCTATACAATTTCAAATCGTGATTTTGCCATCTTTCGCAAGTTCCAGTAATCGTAAGTAATTGTAATTATAACCGAACACTTTTGTAGCGTCACTCAGAGCAGCGACCCTTTAAAAATTACCTATTTGTTTTTTTTATCATAATTATTACGAGTTAAGTTTAAGAAATAACTTCAAATAAACTTGGATTAGAAGACTTAGTCGGCTACAGAACAAGGTCATGATGAGTCGAGAACCTGTAAAACGACTACTTTTCTGTTTTGTTGTTGTCGAATATTATAAGAACTAACTTTCATTCTATTACATTACATCCTCTTGTGTAACATAACTTGTAGGCCTTATAGTGTTTGTTATAGAGTAAACTGAAATGTGTTAATACAATGTATTAACACATTTCAGTTGACTCTATAACAAGAGTTATATAATATCATCTTATACAAGTTAGAACAAGTTGAACAACACAATTAGATTCCTACAAAAAACCACAAAAATGTAATGTTCACTTCAAAAATTTCCTTCGGCTTCAGGTATGATTATAATTGCAGACAGACTTTTACACGCCATTCCAAAACATATTTAGGCACCACAAAATGCTGCTTTATTGGCTTTAAGATGCTCTACAACTCAAGTACGAGCATCTACAATATAAACATTTTTTCGTTGGGTAATACTCCAGAACCCTCACAGTTCTCACTTAAATCGAAGGGGCTGGGGAGGGGTGGGAAGGGTTTTGGAAGGGGAGGCAGGGAAAAGGGTGGGGACGGGGCAGAACGGGAATGCAGGGGATGGGAAGGTAAAGTAAGTAAGTATATCCTTTATTAAGGTGAGGGAATGGGCAAAAAGAGAGGGGAGGTAAGGATAGGGAAGCGGAGGACGGAAGGGGAGGGACGGGACGTGGATTGGAGGGGGTTTGCCTCGTCTTGATTTTGCCTCTGGCTACGGGCCTGCCTGTCACTGATAAATATCAATTATTTTGGTGGTATATGGTTGAAATTACATAACATCACTTGGACTAACACTAAGGGGGCAATTATAGACTTGACAAATGATCGAGGACAATGGAGATAATTTATTCGTACACATCGCCGTCAAATGGCTGTCATCAGGAACTGATGATGATGGCAATGACGATATTGTTGAACTAATTATGTCATATTTCAAACTTCTATGCCTGACTTAAATAGGCACATGCAGTGGCGTAACAGCCATATTAACGAGGGTGGACAAAGCCCAGAGGCCCCCGAGGTCCCAAGGTTTTAACTGAAAATTTCATGTTTTTCCGTGTAGGTTTCAGCCTCTCTGAACTAGCCTGTATAAAAATATATTGCGTATACTTCATGATACATGGCACACAGGACCACAGACGGATGTAAGTGTGGAGTATACTAGGTCATCTTGATGTGTCGGAGTATTTTACCCTGGTCGACCCACAGCAGACACTAGATAGACATTGAGAGAGACAGACTGCTACAGAGACAGAGCGAGAGAAACAAGAGACAGACAGACTGTCTGTCTGTCTGTCTGTCTGTTGTTTCTCTCGCTCTGACAGACAGACAGACAGAGCGAGTTGTACATGAGCCAGCGTACTATCATCGCATACACTTTAACCATATTATATCTCCCAGCTCCAGCGCTAACAAATGACTTGTTGGACTTTCGCTCTCGCTCGCTCGCTCGCTCTGTCTCTCTGTCTCTGTCTCTCTGTCTCTGTCTCGCTTTCTTGTTTTCTCTCACTCTGTCTCTGTAGCAGTCTGTCTATCTCAAGGTCTCTACAAGCCTCGTGGGCGGCACTCCATCGTGTACACACGCGTGCAGTTTGCATTCTTCATGTTACTCGGCCTCATGTGAATCTGAAGTAGTCCTTCTTGTTCAGAATACAGTTATTCGTTGACTTAAAAAAAACGACTTTTAATTAAATTTATAATTGCCGGCTACAGCTCTCTTGAACCAGAGAAACTAGGACTCAACTGATGGTAAGGAACTTCTACATTTAGAATAGCAGTTTGTTGCTTTGCTTTTTTAAGTAGTACAAAAGTAACCTGCTTCACTCCGTGAAATATTGCTAATGCCTTTTATTTAAACCTTAAACGTTACTCTGTGAATATGTTAAAATAAGAAAGTAGTATCCAAAAAGTTGATTATGTGAGTCTATAAAATGCTATGCCTCTGGAGATCGGCCTATCAGCCCACCTCTGTATAGGGTCTCTGAAGACTCCTGCTTCATAGGGAAGTGGGCGTACAGTATACTCTGCACAGGGTCCGAAATATCTTAAGGCCGGTGTCCCGAGATATTCTATCCCCCCTAAAGCGTATCCCCCCGGATGGAATAAACCGGTTTAGAGTATCCGGTGGGATGAACCATTCTATCCCCCCTCGTCATACGCATCACGATAGCCTCGACAAAATTCCAGTCAAAATCACCAAGAACAAAGTAAATTGATTTCAGGTCGACGTACAAACTAAAGATACGCAATTCAAAAATTTTATGTGTGCAATAAATCCAAACAGTACGACTGAATACACTTAGAAACCGCCAAAAATGCAAACTAAACCGAATACTCCATTTCGCTAAGGGGAATACGCATGTATGGGGGATACTCTATTTCGTGACACCGGCACTGAGAGGTGCAGTCCTCTAGACGTGAGTTTAGGAAGGAACTTGAAACAACAAAAACTGTGTTGGACATAATCATACTCATATTGAGCTCTCACCTCATGTCATCTATCCGGAACTGGCTACTGCCTGTGTGCTGTTTGCCACTCTCCCAGTCACCGTCGCCAGTGCGGAGCACTCCTTCTCCAAATTGAAAATCACAAAGACGTATCTTTGATCCACTAACTTACAGGACAGGCTTGACGGTCTTGCTCTTCTTGCAATCGAAAACGAATGTGCAAAACAATTGAATATTGATGACTTGATATAAACATTTGCGAACAGTAAAGCTAGAATAGCCAAATTCATGAAGTAATTCTATGAAGAACTATAGACTAAAATCTACATTATATTGCTGTGTAGGTAGGCAGTGGCATGTATAGGCGACAGACCAATACATTTCATTTCATTTTATTTTTATTTTATAATTCAAGACAAGTTAACTTCAATTATTAATCTCACTTGAACTATTCATTATGATAACCTACTAACCTATGGACTATTGTACTGTGCATGACGTATAGTACTCTGTTTATGATTCTTCATTCATTATATAATTCGCTTATCTACAGTGTTAGTGTACACTTACTATGAATGTAGTGTGTAACTAGTCTATAAGCGACAGGCCAAACTGGCCAATACATTTTTGTTGTATTCTTGCTTTATCTTGAACTATTATTTATTTATTTATTAATGTGACTTCAACTGTGAACCATTGATGATAACGTTCAATACTTTTTTTTATCTAACTGCAGTTTTAAATATAGGCTATCTAACTATTTTCACTTTCTAATGCAATGGTTTTCAAACTCTTTGGACCAGGGACCCGTATTCTCTTCTAGGACCCTTTTCTCGCGACCCAATTATTTAGCAGCAGCTTCACAAAACGGTGTGATCGAATACCCAATCGAACCCGTATGGATCATACAGTTACAGGCATACTTTAAGTAGTGTGAATGTGTAAACACAGGCTGTCAATGCTAAAACCATGCAATGTTAATTAATCATTAATTAATGCTTTCAGAACGCTCTCGGGGACCCCGCCATATTCTTCGCGGACCCCTCGTGGTCCGCGGACCACAGTTTAAAAAACGCTGTTTTAATGGGTAAGAGCCCCAGGCTTAGAATGTCAAAAGGCCCCCGGCTAGGTTGTTACGCCACTGGGCACAAGTATAATAATAAAAAGCAAATTTGGTCAAATAAAGTGGCTAAAATGGGCTCCATTTGGCAGCAAATACTCTAAAATTAGGAAGCTTACGACGCTCCCCCAGACCCCCTAGTCGTGGCCGACTTTGTCCCAGTAGTCAAAATCCGCTAAAATATACACTGACTCCATCGTCATCCTAGCCAATATCGTCGTGATTTGTAGTTTCGTGCTGGGTCGATTAATCGCACTGTTATAGTCCGTTATATGTACATTGTACAAATGCGTAATGTACAACGATATTTGTGTCATTCCTACTTGCTACCACATTAATTGGAGCACACTGCAGGCAAGAAAATCTCTTCACGATCCGCATGCTCGACTGTGCGTCGATCTGATCATGTATTGTATATTACACAGCTTCGGGAAATGTTCGTACAATGGATCCTAGTGTCATATATAATGTAGGCCTAACAGATACGAAACCTACACTTCTTGCGCCAGCAAGCAATATTGCACGACGTTGGTTTTCAAAGTTTCCACGTAGCTAATTTAATTCTGAGACATAGCCTAGGTAATTTAATTATGAGATTAAGATAATTTAATTCTCATCTAATCCAATTCATGTTTGGGTTAAACATTGGTAGACTGTACAAGTATATAAAATATGCCGCTTTGGAAACCACGAAAACCTAAAATAAGGTTTAAAGTTACACACAAATAATGGCAAAGATGTCAAAGCAGTATGTGTTCATACAGTAAGGCGCTACCAAATTCCATCTCCGCCTTTCCAGGCTGGGAATTTGTTTCTAAAAATAGAACTAGCGTTACTGCAGCATAAGAGGGCGTTGGCAGCATCCAATATACGTCGATGGTAGCATCATTTACAGACTCGCTCGTCGATAAAATGATGCGGCTGCTCGCACGTTTCTCTCGTTTCCTCTGACAAATATATTGTCTCGTATGTCATATTTCTATTACGTTAAAACGATGCTTTAGACATTTTTAGGCATGTAGAAAGCTGCCTCTCTTTGCCAGTTACAGACAGATAGGCTTAAGTTGATGAACAAAGAGTTCGTTGTTCCTCAATCTTGAATTAATGAGCAGATGAATATTTTGTTCTCTTTGCAGCCTCAAGGCTTCAGGATAGAAGTCTGCATCTGTAGAGGGAGACACTGCGTCGATATTCGCTGCCATCGACATGATGACTGTCTCCAAAGCAAGATGCGTTCAAATCGTCGCATTGATCGTTATTTTCGGATTGACATTTATGGCTTGGGTTCATTTGCCTCGTTTAATCTATGACTGTGCTCCATTCGAATCACCAGCAAAGACAACCCAATCCGTGTTGGATGTAAGGAATTCAATATTCGTTTATTTGACAAACACGGACGCAACATGTTTACAGTGATACATTAAGGAGATCTCTCGTTCTTGTTCTAGATGTCTCCCTGTATTCTTGTTCTTGTTCCTGTTCTCGTTGTTTTTGTAGTTTTTGTTCGTTTTGTTTTTTGAAGTGCATATTCATGTTCTTACCCTTGTCTGCTTCTTCGTTTTCTTCTGGCTACATTTCTCAGACTCTTAACTCTTTTGTGAAATGTCTAATTCATTAGGCTATTCCTTAATTAAGATCTTGATAATTGTACAATCATGTTTCAATGTAATCTTACTGTGTACGGTACTTGTCAGTTTGAATTAATAAAGAAGATTATGATTAAGGCTGTACAAGGCATTGTAATTGTAACTGTAATTAGTAACCTCTATTGCGCCGGTGTCTAATGCACAAGGCATCAACCGATGGCACACCAAAACCAAGCCGTAATCAGGTCAAAATCCAGAAGGTCAGTCCGTAAGACAGAGAGGCAGCCTATGGTGGGTAAGACACATAGGGGCGCTGAGCCCATGGCTATTCATTGATTGATTGATTAAGCTTGTAGCGCTCTTGGACAGGCATTGCATAGTTACTAATCGAGCGAACGAATGAAAGAATATATCTCTGATTGTTTTCCGTAAGATAGATTGTTTTTATAAGATAGAGGCCCAATCATTATTAATAAAACCAGTTAAATTTTCATAAAACTCTTGGCTGCATTGTCCAGGTGCAAGTTGTAGGCCTAATAAAGGAATTGAGTTTGTCCTTTGTTTTCAGTGCCCTGTAGACTCCGTACTGTGCGGGGTAAGGGACTTTGAAAAGGCTCAGAATTTACCCGACTTCAACGAATTGCGTTCCGAATTTTACAGGTAAGCTTAATTACATACTGAACTATATATACACACCGTGTCCTGGAAAAAATGATCCCTTAAGGTAATTTGAAAATAACAAGTAAATATTCATCGATTTTTAAAATTCCAAAACCATTTTAATCCTGACAGAATTATCAACAAATTTGCAATTTATGAACGGCCCCGCAAAAAATTAGAAAATGGTTTTCAGCCAAGGAGATAAAATTATTAAACAAAATTCCAAAACCTAATAGCTTAATATTATGTCCGTCTGTTTGTCTGTTGCGTAACCTCCATGCCTGAGGAAGGAATGGAGGGAGGGATGACCGAGCCCTCCCTCAATCAATCACAGCCATGCACCTGTACTTTGACAATGCACTCCATGCCTGTGAGTGAGGGAGGAGTGGAGGGAGAGTGGGACGGGCCGGTAAGCGCTCCTTCCCTTATCCCTCGCTCCCTCCATCCCTCGCTCCGTCCGTCCGTCCGTCCGTCCGTCCGTCCGTTCGTCCGTCACTCACTCACTCGCTCGCTCACTCACTCACTCACTCACACTCACTCACTCACACTCACTCACTCACTCACTCACTCACTCACTCACTAACTCACTCACTCACTCACTCACTCACTCACTCACTCACTCACTCACTCACTCACTCACTCACTCACTCACTCACTCACTCACTCACTCACTCACTCACTCACTCACTCACTCACTCACTCACTCACTCACTCACTCACTCACTCACTCACTCACTCACTCACTCACTCACTCACTCACTCACTCACTCACTCACTCACTCACTCACTCACTCACTCACTCACTCACTCACTCACTCACTCACTCACTCACTCACTCACTCACTCACTCACTCACTCACTCACTCACTCACTCACTCACTCACTCACTCACTCACTCACTCACTCACTCACATGCCCTCCATGCTTGACGCCAGCCAAGTCTCAAGCACATTACAGTTTCTAAAGTAAATTTACATAACGTGATTTTTTCACGGGTTACAGCTAGGTCAAATATAAAACTAAAATTAAACTAAAATTTATTATTGATTAAATAATTACATTTAAAAAATATTGAAATTTTTATGATAATTTTGTCGCCGTCCTTAACACTTGAATTTTGACGTCATATTTGGACGACAGATACTTTTACTGTAAGGTATCCTTTCTTCCGGACACAGTGTACATATATAAATGCTTGTGTGTTTCTGAAGGATATGCGTAACTATGTTGGAACGAACTTTAGTCTGTGATATTGGTATGCCTAGGTCAGAGGTGGCGAACCTTCTTGAAGGTGCGTGCCAAAATGCTGCTAAATCATAAAAAAAATACCGTGGCGCGCCCTTCGGAATATTGCACAGTATATAATTATTTGTCTCATATAGGTTTTAGTTAAGAAAGCGTTAAAAATGAATTAAAGACGTTATTTCAAAGATCGTTTTTGAATGGCGTTAAAATAAAGACCTTCAACAAAGAAAATGTGGATTCCTTCAGGGATTTTGTATTTCTAAGTTTGACATTTTTGGGTACGCTCTGAATTCCGCGTGCCCTAAAAATTTGAACGCTTGCCACTTTGGGCACGCGTGCCATAGGTTCGCCATCCCTGGCCTAGATTATACTCTTGCCGAGGCCACACTAAGTGTCTTATTACACTTTTTCTATACATTGGGTTTGTTCAGTCTTTGTCTTGTTTTGTCTCACATGATTATTACTGGTATATGATCTGAAATACGTTAAACCCACCATGTGCTCACATGTTTGTCCTGAAGGCCTACTCTACTGTTCTCATGCACAGTCTTTACAAAGGGTCAAGGAGCTAGCTCATGTTTCGTGTGCACTTCAATGTACCCTCAGTTTGACCTCACAGGGTTATTATAGGTCATCAAAGTGTGTCAAAACAATTGGTCACATGACCCACTTATTGATCGCTTAGCCGCCCTATTGGATTCAAGATGGCGGGAAAAGGACTTTTTAAATCACTTGTATCACGGCCATTTCTTATCCGATTTCGACGTTTTTTGTTAAATTGTAGATCTTGATACGAGCTATCTCTTTGGTGTTTATGTATTTTTTTACTAATTAGAGCCGCTTTTGAGAAATTTAGCAAAAACAATTTAAAAAAAAAAGAAATTTTCTGTATTTTTTACTTTTTGCCACTTAAGGAGTTGAAAATGGGAAAATATTACTCTGACAAAAGATAATCAGCATTTAATAAGCTTTCAAAATGTACCATTGAAAGTAATATTATGTTGTGCCATTTTCTTCTAGGATTCAAAATTGAAATCCAGTGCAGTGCCATTTGAGTAACCAAGCGTACCTTTCATATGCCTGTTCCACAGCTGTTTTCCATACGATTTTGACGTTTTTCTTTTAATTGTATGTCTTAATTAGAGCTATCTTTTTGGTCCTTGCATATTTTTGGCTAATTATAGCCGTTTTTGAGAAATTAAAGAAAACAATAATTGTAAACAAATTTTCTGTAGTATTACAAAAATTTTTCAATCTTTTTTGTTTTTTTACGTTAAGATTCTTATCAGTATTCAGGGGCCCTAATGGAGAGGGTACATTTAAACAATGTTATGAAGAAAAAACATGACATCTCATCTGTTATCTGCCAAAAGAAGGGGGCAACAAGCTTCCCGCTTACAGTGAGAATAATGGCAGGAAAAATTCAAGAAGCATCTGTTGTTCTCCGGGATGATATCTTGTCGACAAAAAGTCCCAGAAGATGGTATGGACTGTTAGCAAACGTCCAAACTTAACCGAAGTGATATGAGCCAGCCACCCCCCCCCACCACCACCCCCAAAGCGTAGTAGCAGCAGAAATTCTGACCTATAATAACCATGTGAGGTCAAACTGAGGGTACATTGAAATGCACACGAAACATGAGCTAGCGCTATGACTAATAGCATCATCGCCTTCTTAATGGCTCTTCCGCTATAGACATGTGAGAATATTTGGAAATATTGATTGTTTAAATCAACTGCCAGAGCATTTAAATGATTGTTGTTGTTAATTGAATGGTCAGACTTGTAACGACCATAGACTTTCAATGTCCCACAACACTTCGCTTTGGTCGAGCGGGAGACGGTGGATACGAGGCCTGCATGGCAAAAGCCGCGCGTCCTAACAACAACTCTTGTCTTGTCTACTCGTTCGGGTCTGTATATCATACAATACCAACAACATAAAATAACATTATTCTCCTTCTTCTTCTTCTTCTTCTTCTTCTTCTTCTTCTTCTTCTTCTTCTTCTTCTTCTTCTTCTTCTTCTTCTTCTTCTTTTTCTACTTCATCTTCTTCTTCTTCTTCTTCTTCTTCTTCTTCTTCTTCTTCTTCTCTTCTTCATCTGCCAATTTATCCTCTCTTTTTTTCTCTTTCTTCTTCTTCTTCTTCTTCTTCTTCTTCTTCTTCTTCTTCTTCTTCTTCATCATCATCATCATCATCATCATCATCATCATCATCTTCTTCTTCGTCTTCTGCTACGATTTCTTCCTCTTCTTCTTCCTCTTCTCCCTCTTCTCTTGCTACTTCTTCTACGAGTTCTACTTCGTCCGTCTAGATAATTATTCGTATCATTCTCTTTCCTCCATTTTCACCTCCATGATAGTTCTCAGTTGCGAATTTTCTCTCAGAGTGTCACCAAAACAACATAATTCACTGCAAAACACGAAAGGCGACGACAGTAATCATCATCAATATAATTTAACGATAATTATGAAATACACGATAACCCATTACAATGCGAGGCTTGGATATTATTCTTGATCAAGAGCTCTTAACCATGTATGTCGTACCTGTTACTATTACTTCCGTCAGATTCGTTCTGTGCGACGATCACTAAATGCATAGACTGCATATATGCACCGCTCCACGCCCTCAGTTCCAGCAGATTCGATTTTGGAAATGCTATCTATTCTGGTCAGAATGTCACGAAAACAACATAAACAATTCATGACACGAACGTCGTAGACACTAATCACCATCAATAAAATTAACGACAATTATGAAATACACTACGACCCAACAAAATGCAGCAGATACGTTAACCGTTGTCTGTATCTTGTTAGCCATCGACTTGCGCGTTTCTGATCAGACTTTAGTTATGTTGCTGTGAAAGCTAATGCTAAAGATCTAGCGAAGCACGTAAGAACAAAGAGGGTTATTAGAGAAGCGGTAGTCTTCAACAGCCTGATAGCTTTGACAATCGCATGTATGTATGCATATACATATATGTGCATGTGTATGCATGTATGTATTTATGTGTGTAGTAGTTATGTGTGTAAGTAGCGTATATGTGTGTATATCAGTGTGTATGCTTGAATGTAAATATATACACGAGTTCATGTATGTAAGCCACGCATAGCTGTAGTTGTAGGTACTGGCTTCCTTTTTCGCAACGCATTGTCTACCGGGTTGCCTCTAGTAGTCTGACAGTGTCAGCTTGGCCGCGCTCCTTTCTATCTACGTGAGCCTTGCTTTCCAGCGTCCGCACTTTTTGGTCATCGTTCACTCCGTTCCACATGTTCCTTTCGCTCGAAGTGCAACCATGCAACAGCGAGCTTTCTCCGTTGCCGGTCCCGCTATCTGGAACGGGCTTCCTCTGGAATTGCGGTCTCTCCCTCGGGACTCGTCCACCTCTTTCTTCTCTGCTGTTCTCTTCCGCCAAGGTTTGGCTGGGAGTTCCTCTGAATAATTCTCTTCCGCCAAGGTGTGGCTGGGAGCTCCTCTGAATAATTCTCTTCCGCCAAGGTTTGGCTAGGAGTTCCTCTGAATAATTCTCTTCCGCCAAGGTTTGGCTGGGAGCTCCTCTGAATAATTCTCTTCCGCCAAGGTTTGGCTGGGAGCTCCTCTGAATAATTCTCTTCCGCCAAGGTTTGGCTGGGAGCTCCTCTGAATAATTCTCTTCCGCCAAGGTTTGGCTGGGAGTCCTCTGAATAATTCTCTTCCGCCAAGGTTTGGCTGGGAGCTCCTCTGAATAATTCTCTTCCGCCAAGGTTTGGCTGGGAGCTCCTCTGAATAATTCTCTTTCGCCAAGGTTTGGCTAGGAGTTCCTCTGAATAATTCTCTTCCGCTAAGGTTTGGCTAGGAGATCCTCTGAATAATTCTCTTCCGCCAAGGTTTGGCTAGGAGCTCCTCTGAATAATTCTCTTCCGCCAAGGTTTGGCTGGGAGCTCCTCTGAATAATTCTCTTCCGCCAAGGTTTGGCTGGGAGCTCCTCTGAATAATTCTCTTCCGCCAAGGTTTGGCTGGGAGTCCTCTGAATAATTCTCTTCCGCCAAGGTTTGGCTGGGAGCTCCTCTGAATAATTCTCTTCCGCCAAGGTTTGGCTGGGAGCTCCTCTGAATAATTCTCTTTCGCCAAGGTTTGGCTAGGAGTTCCTCTGAATAATTCTCTTCCGCCAAGGTTTGGCTAGGAGATCCTCTGAATAATTCTCTTCCGCCAAGGTTTGGCTAGGAGCTCCTCTGAATAATTCTCTTCCGCCAAGGTTTGGCTGGGAGCTCCTCTGAATAATTCTCTTTCGCCAAGGTTTGGCTAGGAGTTCCTCTGAATAATTCTCTTCCGCCAAGGTTTGGTAGGAGATCCTATGAATAATTCTCTTCCGCCAAGGTTTGGCTAGGAGCTCCTCTGAATAATTCTCTTCCGCCAAGGTTTGGCTGGGAGCTCCTCTGAATAATTCTCTTCCGCCAAGGTTTGGTTCGGAGCTCCTCTGAATAATTCTCTTCCGCCAAGGTTTGGCTGGGAGCTCCTCTGAATAATTCTCTTCCGCCAAGGTTTGGCTGAGAGTTCCTCTGAATAGTTACCTTGAAGAGCGCTATGTAATGTCTAGTTGATTGATTGATTGCTTGATTGATTGATTGATTGATTGATTGATTGATTGATATGAGTGTTTCCATGTGACAATTTCTTCTCATCTTATAAATTATATAGGACCGTTACCATAATGTACTGGGCATCAGTTGATGGCACTCCAAAACAGATTCGCAATCTATCACATTGTTAAATACAATAAATATACATGTATATACATAACTAAATATAGAATATTCGGTATATGCGGATGCTACACTGTTTGAAGGATTTCTAATGACTGGTCATTTGACGAAGCTTGGGCAAAGAACGGATGTGAAGTTCACAGCTTTGATCCCAGGTATTATCAGTGTTTCCGTTATTTTTTAGAATGTATAAACAATTACACTCAAGATTTAACGCATAAACGAGGAAGTGTCTGTCAGTCATGTGGACTCCTTCAAAAGTTTCTAATCGTATTCGTAACTTCGGGAGCTCTGCAGTGCCCAGAATGCGGTACATCGCGGGAACTACCTTATTCACCGATGCTCAGTAAGAACAAAATGGATGAGAAGATAAGGTGAGGTTCAGTTCTAGGTTTAGATCCAAGAGTTCGGCATGTAGATTGTAAGACAACCATTGTGGTTTAGAGTAGGAGCTGTGAGAAAGGTTAGGGGGGGAGAGGAGGTTTAAGGATGAGATTGTTGTCTAGATCCAACAGTAATCGCGCAATCGCCGACAGAGAATCGGTTGACTAAGCATTTGTAAGAATCCAAGTGAGTGGTCATGGATAGGAATCCCAGTGACTGGGCATGGGTATGAATCCCTGTGACTTGGTGTGGGTAGGCCTATACATCCCAGTTACAGGGCATGGATAGGAATCCCAGCGACTGCGTATGGGTATGACTTCCAGTGACTGGACAAGTTTACTAGTGTACGATTGAACTCCGCTCGCATGGAGCTGTACATTGAGGGCAACCGTTGTCATTGCATGCATTTTAGATGAGTGTTAAGAACGGAATCCACTAAGCGTTATTTGCGAATGACTCTGCATTCCGATTTTTAGCATTGGATTGGAAGATCACGTGCACTCGCCAAATGTCACCTTCCACAAGTTGGGTCTCTGGGGAAATGATTACGTGAATCGCCATGGATGGAGACTGGAGAGATTGTCAACCATCAAGAAAAGACTAGGACATAAAGAGGTGCATACGCTGTTTCATTAATTTAATTTAGAAAGTCATGTTTTGAGGTTCCTAAAATGCATTATAAAAGTGCTTGGATACATATAGCCTATATGCATATTGCATACATATATTTGATTTACCAATGTACCTCATAGAACACGACAAAGTAATTTCTTTTAACAAGTGTGAAGCCAGTTCGAAAATTTTATGCTGCACAGAGTCAAATGCAACAGTATTGATATTAAGCGGCAGTACAAACAAAATATTTCGAAATAGTGATATCTCAATTCATTGATAACTTGAGAACTGCATAACTGGCGCAGACTGGGCGGTTGACATTACTACAAACCTCTCTGGAACGTTAAGGGGTTACCAAACAAATTGAAAATAAATCCACTGTACTTTGGAAAACCAGTCCTATCCGCTTATACAAGTCGCAAGTTTCTGCCTCTCAAACGGGGCTGACTCGTAGTTACTGTTTACAATAACATTGTCTTAATCTGGAATTAAGATCTCAACTGATCATAACTACTTTCTGGATCAATACTTAGTTAACTTTACTACCTAGATAAGTAGCTCAATAAATACATTAATTAGTTAACTTTCATCGTTCACGAAGGTGATGTAAAAAAAACTGGCATTAACATTAGTGAGAATGTCAGCTTACGAAGTCGTTATGTTCTTGTATGTGCAGCGTATAATAGATGCTCTGAAGATCGACGTCGAGGGCGGGGAGTGGCCCCTTCTGCGTGATATCATCTACGCTGACCCAAGTGGCCTGTCAAACGTCAGACAACTCTACATCGAACTCCATACTCCTAGGATCAGATCTTGTAGCAATATGATGGCAGCAGACTTTGCTGAAATCAACGACTACTTGAGGCGCCTGCGCGATGACTTTCATTTCCTGTTGTACAAGAACGTTCAGCATAACTACTGCTGCGGCAGGTACTCCGATCTCATGCCCCCAGAAATTCCAGAAAAATGTTGCCACGAAGTATTCTTCGTAAACTCTGATCTACTTGCGACGCAGAATGTCAATCGGCAGACATAATGATTTGAAGCCAAGATCGGTTCCTGCGGAAAGGTTGCTAATACTATGGCCACCAACAAGCCAGTCTACATCAGGGCAAGAGCAGGATCACTGCTTGGATTGAGAACATGGTGTCAGAAAATTAACAACCCAACTTGAAGAAAGCACCATGTCTATAAAATTCCGCATCTGTCCCCATGGTCCCATACGAGACCCTCATAGAATCCATATGGATACCAACTAATGCCAATCGACAAATGGCAGACTGCGCTAGTCAAATAAAAACTGAACATTTCGTACACTGTTACATTTTTGCCAAATTTTATAAAAGAGTAATGGATTTTAACAGTGATAGTGAAGAACGATGATGCTGATGCTGATGACAACATAGCCAAGAACCAGTGTTTAATCTAGACGTCTTTGGGGGGGAAAATGTCCCCCCAGGATTTACGTTCCCCCCCCCAGAGGCCAGCAATATTACAATGTAAAAAAAGGTCATCAACTTTTTTTAAAGATGAAATTAGGAAAAGTCTGACACTTTTTCAAGATGGATGAAAAAAATCTTGTGTAAATTCTGTGGTCCCCCAGAAACCTTGTTTCCCCTCCCAGAAGAGGGGGACTAGATTAAACACTGGCCAAGAAAGACGACTTTGTCGTTGTTGATTAAGTCGACTCTACTCAAGGCGAATACTCTGTCGATTATGTGTAGACAGTGTTACACCGCAGAACTCAAGTCCAAGACTAAATAGGCCTAGAAGTGGTCTTATATTGTATTGTATTGTATTGTATTGTATTTAAACATTTATAAAGCGCCTCTAGTAGGGTGAACCGTTCAGGAGCGCTCCCAGTGCGCAAGGCCACAAGAAAAGAAATAGGTTTTGAGAAAGGCAAAAGAACACAACATGTTACCAATTAACATTTGAGAGCGAGTAGAAGGAGACAGTGTATTCCAGAGAGAGGGACCAATTGAGGCAAAAGATCGGGACTTCGCCATAGCTGTTCTAGTATGAGGAACTAAATGATCCAGTCTGTTCGAGGAGCGAATTGGACGATGCGAGGAGACAGAAAGAGGCCGGTGAATTACATCAGTTAAATATCTAGGGGCAAGACCCCGCTGTGTCTTGGACATCAGAATGAGGATTTTGAACTTAATACGTGCAGACAGAGGAAGCCAGTGCAGTGGCTCAAACATGAAAGACGAAATGCGTGAGTAGCGTGGCAAACGTGCTATTAATCTAGCAGCTGCATTTAGGACTGACTGCAGAGGCATGAGAAGACCGATAAGAAGCGAATTGCAGTAGTCAATTCGGGAGCAAATGAAAGCATGGACCAGCGTGGTGAAAACAGAGGATGAGACAGATCGTCGAACTGCCCTGAGACGCCTTAAATGGAAGTAGGAAACACGTGTGAGGTTAGAGATGTGATATTTGAAGGAGAGAGAGAGAGAGAGCTATCAAGCGTAACACCTAGGTCACGTACACTTGATGAAAAGGAGTAGCACCTGTGATTATGGTAGTTTCAGAAGGTAAAACTAAAGAGAACATGCTGTAGTCACTCTATCACTCTCGCTGTTCGTTTTGCTCGAAGTTTACATTTGTGTATATGTTTGTCTATACACGTATAATATATTCATGCCTGTGCAAGCGTATACATGTTAGCGCAATGTAAATTGACGACGCACTTTTGGACTTGCGAAGTTGGGCAATATTGTCTAACTTCTAAAGGTCCGGACTCCCTGCACAGTAACCGCCTGAGTTTAGACAATATGTTACAAAGAATGTCACTTGCGTCTTTGCTGCTATTATAGTGCTAACACAAACTGCACTTCAACCATGAAGAAGAGGCCTACTCATGCTCGATGCGATCATTAGCACAGAAAAATAAGCTCTATAGCAGCAGGTTATATTATTTTTAATTACTTCTCGAGCTTATTACGAGCGCAAGGCCAGTTAATGTGAATCTGATGGCTGAGACAAATGTTCCCGAGCAACTTGTCTAGTTGCTCATGCAAAATGTTGATCCTCTTATTAAAACACCATCAATCTCTCGCCTCACGATCTATCAAACTATCGCCCCATCTATTCTCTCAGTTTCAGTTGTAAATCGCCTGAACTGTCTTACTCACAGCAGGAAGATATTTTGAGATTAATCTTGCACTTACGTCTCCTAGCGAACTGAGGTATAAGACGAGTGAGCTGACCGTATGTATCCACTGCGCAGGCAGCAAGGGAGAGGACCGGGCAGTCAGGACTGAAGTCCCATCTTTTCTGTTTGCTTGTTCTTCGCAATCCGTTTCCACGGTTTCATTGATCTCATGAATCTCGAATGGTTCTGTCCAGTATAGATATTATGCCTTTGGATATCTATTTTGGTTAGACAACCACGTGATTCAGATTAGATTAGATTAATTGATTAGGGCATATGCCGAGGCTAAGTAAATTAAGTCGCTAACAGTTCATGCCCGTGGCTGCCTCAGAGGTTAGCTCAACTGAATGCTGTTAGGGGAGGACGGGGCAAAACGGACCAGGTTTTAGTTTCCCTCGCATTGCAAGCCACCTATTCATCATAATAATCTGAAAATATTTGTGAGAACAGGCGAAAGTATGGTTGATATAATGATGAAATAATTTTTTTTAGAAATCTGTATTTTAAATGTTGGTAAATTGAAAACAATTAGCAGTTGAACATCCCGTTTTACCCCAATGTCGGGGCATAATGGGATGCTCTGTCCTTTTTTGATCAAGCTTAAATTTAAGTTTGTTTGACACTGGACCATGTTCCTATTCATAAAAACATCTGATTGCGATGCCTTATTAATATGGTCTGCAATTATCACAAATGAACTCATTAAAGCCACTGTAACCAGAGCACTGTACATGGCACCATAGTCTACACTTTGAACATTGTAATTGTATCCTATCTTCAGCCACCGGTTCAACGAAAAGTACATTGCATATGATGCAGTAATACTTGGTTGGTTTCTCTGTCATACTTTCAGACTTAGGCTTAGGCCTAATCATTCTGATTGTTTTCTTTTCTGATTTTTGATTATGTTAATTTCTTCAATATTGAATTTTCAATTTCAATCAGGCTCATCTTGTTATGTTTTCCGCTTTCAGAAACGTCCCTTTTTGTCCCACAAAACACGTCCCATTTTGCCTCACTACCACCATGTTTCTCGATCGCTTGATCTATACTTAAATGAAAGCGGGAACACCATTATTGCGATAAAATGAGCTGTCTAAATGTCCACTAATTCTATCAAAAATTTAATATAAAATGTTGCCATAGGGAAACAGTGAAATACTACCGATTTCCGTGACGATCTTAATCTTTTTGATATTTAAAATTATTTGTTTTCTTCAAAAAATGTACACCAACGCAACTTATAACAATCTTGCGGGAAACATATCACTCCAAGAGCCAACAGATTCATTCTCAATCATGACGATATATATGACCCCTTTACATTCGCCCAAAAACCTCATTTCCCGTTTTGCCCCTTGACCCTTTTTGCCCCGTCCTCCCCTATTGTTATCGATTCCTCTTCACAAATCGCATCCTCATTACATATGACACAAAAAGACATCAAACAACACCGAATCACTTTGATTGATCAGTAATTAATTAATTAATTAATTAATTAATTAATTAATTAATTAATTAATTTGTATCATCTTAATGCTTTCGTGCTCTTCTTGTCTACTGGTCTTTACTAAAAAGTGTCACTATATTGTTTCTTTACTCTTTGATGGCGTTGGTCATGGTTTGTGTTCCACATCTTTCGTACTATAATGACGTGTACTGTTTTCTGTAATATACCGTACTGCATAACTTATGTGCGTCCTATTCCAGTGAAATCAAAGTTGAATTGAACAAATGTTGCATGTCCGTGTGTCTGAAGTAAACACAACGCAAATGCATTCAGTATACATTCAATCAGAAGCTTTTAACTGTTGAAAGCAGTCTGCTGTGAACATACAGATCAATTAATGTTCTAATTGTTGCTATTAGTATATTGTATATATTACACGCGCAAAGTGAGTAAATCTGAATCAGAGTTACTCAAGATCCATAAACAGTAACCATCTCGTGTACATGATAATTATGACAAGCAGTCAATCCTATCGCCAAACACATGCCTGGATCTAGAAGAACCGCAAAATGCACTAATTGCAATGCGTCCTCAATTGATTTTTATGTTGATAGAGGCAGCACAGTATTCACAGCAGCTTTGGATATTAGCAAGGCATATGACACGTTTAATCATTATGAACTCTATTCCGGCCTCCTAAGTTCTGGTTGCCCAGTGTGCATGTGTGAATGCTATTCTGGTAGATTGGCATAGTAAACTAGCGGTGGCAGTACGTTGGAACGGCAGCATGTCTAAGTCATTTCCAGGTAGGAGCAGTGTACAGCAGAGGAGTTCTATGTCGCCTTCATTATTAGTTTATTGTGGAGTCGAGAGCAGCTGATCTAAGTTGTTGTATTAACAAGTCCTGGTTGGGATCCATCATGGTATTATTTTGCTGTCGGCATCGGTAGTTGGACTTCAGGCCTCAGTAAATAAAAGCGATGCTGTTAGTAGTCAGTTAGGCCTAACATTTAATTGTAATATATCTTTGTGCCTAGAGTTCGGTCTTCGGTGTAAGGCCTGATATGTTTCTATGTCACAGAAGGGTTTTGTGGACCGAGCAGGTGAAATATTTGGGAGTTTTCTTTTGAGCTGCTAGAAAACTGAGATACGATGTGAATAGTATAATGGGCAATTCTTATGCAGCTTGCAAATAATATTTTCAATAACTTTTCGGGTTTGTCGGAGCTAATGCAGCTTCACTTACAGCAACCATTATAGCCTCCGAGTTTTACGATGTGACTCAGTAGCATCGAGGTTTTCTCAGTTTCACACGAGTTAACTAAGCGCTTGCTGGAATAACATGCATCGTAAACTGTTTGATTTTCATATATTGGAATCAGTACGAGAATTTATTTTAGGTCTAGGCAGTTTGGGCTTTAAAACTATGAGAGCTATTGACATGAACAAACTTCTTAGAAGCATGCTAATTGCTGATAATAGCAGTCTTTTTTTGTCAAGACCTTAAACCTCAAGACCAAGACCAAGACTTTGAACCTCAAGACCAAGACCAAGACTTTGAACCTCGAGACCAAGACCAAGACTTTGAACCTCGAGACCAAGACCACGACCGAGACCAAGACCCAAAAAATCACATTCAGGCCAAGATTTCTTTTCCTTACAAAAATGTTTAAGCCGGACTACTCGCTATTTTAAATGAAAACGTGAGTCTTTTAATTTATTCATGCAGATTAACTTTAAATGCAGACTGCAGAGAATTCCGATTTCGTATTTACAAAAGCCATGCAAAATATTATTCCAAATGCCTTTTGTATTTTATAAAACCAATTCGCTCAGAATTTTCGGACCAAGAAGTGCCTTGTGTGACCTCATACAAATTTCGCCATGTGAACAAATACTTTCCATAGGTGCTAAAGTCGCTGGGACACACAGTACCTTTTCAAGGACTGGATTTAAATGTACAAATCATGAGCCTGTTTTAAAATCCTCCCATGGTTTATCAGACCGTCTGGCTCAGAAAAAACCTCGGCGGTGCTTCTAGATACAGCATAACTTACAGCTGTAGTTGCTGCTGCCGATGGGTTTTCCTGACCAACAAGACTTGTATCCGTCCGTAGGTATTTGTCGTAGGCTATGAAGCAAACAGGCTTGATAAATTTTTTTATTCTTGAGTATTGTTAAATGACTGTTCATACTGAGACCAAGACCAAGATTTTGAACCTCAAGACCAAGACCAAGACTTTGAACTTCAAGACCAAGACCAAGACCAAGACTTTGGTCTCAAGACCAAGAGTTTTAAAAACGAACTCGAGTGCACTCGAGATCAAGACCTTGGTCTCGAGGACAACAAGTCTGGATAATAGTACACTCAACCTGCTGCCATTGACATTCAGTTATGGCGCGAGTTTAGTTATCTAGTTATCGAGGTTGGTAGCCTATGTCAGTAAAGGAGTAAAGGACAACATGTCCAATGTCAGATCGCAGGTTTGTAACGCTTACGCCTCAAGGGGAGCGTTACTTTGAGTTGGCGTTTTTGTATTTTTGTGTTTTTGTACTTTTATATTGTTTTTCGTTTTGCTAATCTTCGTGTTTCAGCTTTGAGCGAAACAAAGTATATATAGGCCCTATTAATGTCTGAATAGATATTGCAGAACCCGAATCAATCCGTTGCAGCAGTCCGGATTTCAATCGTTCTTCTCTGAAGCCGTTTGCTTTACGATAACGGCGCTGCAGAAGTTAATAGATAAGATCTGGTCACTGTTATCTACTTTGTATGCCTCTGATTTACTGTTTCTCGATATATTCCGATACATGCTAGTATTTACTAAGGTAAATGTAAAAAGGTGGCTGTCCATATATCAGTCTGTCTAGGGCGAAAAAATATGTATTTGTAGGCCTATGTGTGCATTGTATATATATATATATATATATATATATATATATATATACATACATATATATATATATATATATTGCATGATCCATTTGAGGCCTGGTTGTTGGGGGTTTGAGATAAAAGGGAGCAGATGAAAGCAGAGCAGATGACGCCTCCGCCACAACTCCTTCCCTTCTCCACTGTTCTACTAAATTTTTTTATTCTTGAGTATTGTTAAATGACTGTTCATACTGACAGCCGGTCTTGGTCTTGGTCTTGTGAGACCAAGACCAAGATTTTGAACCTCAAGACCAAGACCAAGACCAAGACTTTGAACTTCAAGACCAAGACCAAGACCAAGACTTTGGTCTCAAGACCAAGAGTTTTAAAAACGAACTCGAGTGCACTCGAGATCAAGACCTTGGTCTCGAGGACAACAAGTCTGGATAATAGTACACTCAACCTGCTGCCATTGACATTCAGTTATGGCGCGAGTTTAGTTATCTAGTTATCGAGGTTGGTAGCCTATGTTAGTAAAGGAGTAAAGGACAACATGTCCAATGTCAGATCGCAGGTTTGTAACGCTTACGCCTCAAGGGGAGCGTTACTTTGAGTTGGCGTTTTTGTATTTTTGTGTTTTTGTACTTTTATATTGTTTTTCGTTTTGCTAATCTTCGTGTTTCAGCTTTGAGCGAAACAAAGTATATATAGGCCCTATTAATGTCTGAATAGATATTGCAGAACCCGAATCAATCCGTTGCAGCAGTCCGGATTTCAATCGTTCTTCTCTGAAGCCGTTTGCTTTACGATAACGGCGCTGCAGAAGTTAATAGATAAGATCTGGTCACTGTTATCTACTTTGTATGCCTCTGATTTACTGTTTCTCGATATATTCCGATACATGCTAGTATTTACTAAGGTAAATGTAAAAAGGTGGCTGTCCATATATCAGTCTGTCTAGGGCGAAAAAATATGTATTTGTAGGCCTATGTGTGCATTGTATATATATATATATATATATACATATATATATATATATACATATATATATATATATATATATATATATATATATATATATATATATATATATATATATATTGCATGATCCATTTGAGGCCTGGTTGTTGGGGGTTTGAGATAAAAGGGAGCAGATGAAAGCAGAGCAGATGACGCCTCCGCCACAACTCCTTCCCTTCTCCACTGTTCTACTAATTA
The DNA here is from genome assembly GCA_963556255.1 of Allolobophora icterica. NCBI lineage: Eukaryota > Metazoa > Annelida > Clitellata > Crassiclitellata > Lumbricidae > Allolobophora > Allolobophora icterica. Next base: position 93,023,327 of record OY744602.1, on the reverse strand, counting down.
GATTCGTCGTGTTTTTCAAAGTAGAGAAATATAGTTACGTCAATTGTTTCATCTAGAGCAGCGGTTCTCAACCTGTGGATCGGGATCGCCTTACGATTTGCCAGGGGTCGGCTGGAGCCTTCAGAAATTTGTAAAGATAAATTGTCAGCATATAGTTTCTTAATATTATGTAATTATGATTTCTGCGTTGTGCTCTTGCCCGAGAATTTCTGATCTGGTGAGAAAGAAGCAAACCTTCTCATTGACGCCGCCCTTTGGATTGCGGAACTCTATCATTTTTCTAGTTATAATTGAAATAATATACTTGGCCTTCTGTAGCTTTGTTTTCTTCTTGAATCTAAAGCAGTGTTTAAACTATAAATTTAGCAGCTACCATTGAAATGTGTAATTCTTAACTTACAGTTATAGTAAAATACACAATTAATATTAAACTTTTCAAGTAAACATTTCATTTACTAAATCTTACTTTTAACATTTTCAAAATTACACACACAAAAATTAAAAATTGTTTTGTTGATTAATGATTTACTGTGCTATTATGCATGATGCATATGGATTATCAAATGGTGAGAAGTGAAATGCATCATAACGGTAGCAGAAATGAGGTGAAGGGAGTAACACAATCAATTTCATTGTTGGGGTCGCCACAACTTTGTAAATATTATCAAGGGGTCGCAGCAGTAAAAAGGTTGAGAATCGCTGATCTATAGAGCAAAGGACGCAACTGGATTTAAATAACTGACACAGAAGCCACAGACTCGCAAATTGGGCAACCAAACCATATAGAAAACAAACTACGCTGACCGAAGTTTCCAGAAGGCCAAATCGAATCAGAGGTTTTTTCCATTAAATATTGTAAAACTAATTTCTTCCTATTCAGATCACATAGGAAACCTAATCCACAAATAAATATTAATAATATACTTATCGATTGCAACATAGTCCCTATCATGGATTTGGTCGCTTTCTTGTGCAGAATAATCGCTACTATACCTCTCGCAACTGATTGTCTTCTTCCCGATATTAGAACTTTGTACTGATCGTGATAGAGTTCTCCAGTTCAACACCATCTTGACCCGCAACGTGCTATGAAATCCCATATGTATCGTTTAATTATAAGGCGAGTACTCCTGTGTATGACAGAGTTCTGACGTTCCATGTTCCTATTCTTATGTTGTCAATCTTCAATTCTGTTGTTGTACTGTTGTTCACTGTGGTGGTGGTGGTAGTAGAGGTGGCAGTTGTCGCCATCTTCTTCTTCTTCGTTGTTGTTGTTGTTGTTGTTGTTGATGGTGGTGGTGGTTGTATTGGTGTTCTGGTAGCTAACTTTTCACATCCGACCCCCAGTGCCCCGGCCGTAGGCATGGACCTTGGGGTATTCCGGGCGAAGTCCGAGTCGGCGAGTCGTGTCATGACTTGGATCATTTCATCGTATAATTATTCGGGCGCGTGTCTATGTGGTATTGGCAGCATAAATTATTACATCCATCCAGAATTACACACATCCATACACACATACATATGCCCACATAATCCACATATCGTCTGTTTAGAGTGCAAAGGTGCTATCTCCATTTTGGTAATTTTTCAGGTGAGCAAATCTAAACTCTTGATGGTTGCTACAAATCCAATAGTTTTTATGTGATTGTGATTTATAGTCGTTTGGATAATAAATTATTTCCCTAGTTGGAATGTTGTAATTTTTTTAAATTTTGTGACGCCTCGCCTGAAAAAATGCAAAATAAAAGCAAGTGACCAACGACCTCCTATGCTTGTGACAGAAAATATTTTCTTATCTGAAGATAGCTATAGTTTTACAACAGCTTAAATTTGCGATTAAAAATTACCTTTTACAGAAAAAAATATTATAAAGTAATAAATAATGATTTGTGTAAATTGCATTGATTTATTTGAACAACTTAATATAAGATTTAGAAGCTGAAACATTTATTATTGGTACGCACTCGAAGTTCGAAACCAACGGTTAAAGATGATGTTGGCCCTTCATAATATTTTCAGCTGCATACAAAAAGTTAAGGAATCAATATTTGCAAAATCTTAATTTATATATTATTCTGTGACCATAATTGATTCACTGATATCAGTTTCATGAAATTTGGATTTTACTTCAATATTTTCTCTTGACACGTGAGATTCACCGACATCAAAGTTTACATCGGATTTTAATGATTTCTATCGACACGTGAGATTCGTCGACATCAAGTTACAATGATTAAATGCAATAATATTTTCAGAATAATAAGTCTAACTAATAAAAAATGTTACGAACATGATTGTTAGAAACTTGCAATTTTCCTTTAAAATACTTTTGGATTAGGCGTAGTCTTCAGCACGACGCCGTATGTAAGCTTATACTAAAGTAAACCATAGAACCTATTTTTTTGGTAAACGCATAGCTTAGTGCGGTAGCTCTATTGGAGATAGAACCTTTGCACATTTCAAAACTAGGTTGTTGGAGATAGCCCCAATATTAAAACAGTTGCTGCGTTTTTATTTACACTTTTTTATTTACACTGTGAACGATACCACCTTTTCACAGTTCAAACACTACATTGGTAGCAACAGAATAAAACAATAAAAAAAATTTGAAAATTTGGAGATAGCACATTTGCACTCTAAGCAAACGATATATACATAACTACTAACTAGATACATAAATTCACATAATACACACATATATATATATATATATATATATATATATATATTCATTTATTGAGAAGAAAAACAATCTGACAAAAACGCAGAAATGCTTACATGAGTGATAATGGATATTTATATCCATACATAATCCATAAATACATATGCACACAATGTCATACAAATGCATGCTATTTTCAGATGCATGCGTACACACATACCTGCATGAAAACATATTTATTATTATTATTAATACGCATTTATTAAATGATAATATCTAATGGCTCAATCGATGGCGTGAGTGAAAGTCTTGTTCAATGTCCCATTGTAGTAACCGTCTCAGGAGCGGCTGGAACCCGTATACTCTCCGCCACGGCATGTTTTAAGGAAAATTTATCACTGCACATGGCGAGCGCCGGAGCGCGAGTCCATATAATTATTAGGTGTCCACTGCCTAGGAAGTTAGGAACCAGTGGTGCCCCGGGGCAAAGCGCTTTTCAAGTTATCACTGCACAAGACCTACTCACCGCGTTACAAGGCGAGCGATCAGCCGTGTCCTACAGTCACCTACTCTGTTCCACAATAGGCTAACGTGTCCCAAATACATTGTGTATACATAAATAAAACATATATTATTAGGACATGTATCTGGTGGTGGTTCTCAAGCAGGCTTTAGTCTTCTGAACCACTGTAAATTTATCCTGTTATGTTATGTTATGTTATGTTATGTTATGTTATAGGGGCCTACATACGTAAATACCTACATGCATCAATCATAATGTTCCCAGTCGTCTATTAGGTGCCTTAATTGTGTAGACCAGTCCAAAGACAGGCCTGGGGAGAGATCCATGTCAATTGAAATACAGAGAAGCAAAAGTAAGTAATTCATTTGCTATATTCGTTAAAGAAGTTTATGTGGCTATTAAGTATAGGCCCTACAATTGTTGTTGGCAGCCATCTTTCAGAACGGCGATGTTTCGATTTTAATTGAAGCTGTAAATATTTTTTGACTTCGAGTTCCGTCTCTGCCACGTTTTTTTAAAGGTCCTTTGTATCAGGTTTAATCGGAACTTGTATTACTAATACTTTCATCGGCTTTCATTAATTCGGTGATCTTGACGCGGCCTGCCTTGGTGCGGCTGCACCCTCCCTTTTATGACCTAGTTTCGATTGAACTTAGATTACTTAGATTAAACATAGTTTAGATTGAACTTTCTCGCCTCATTTCTTACAGATTACTTCCTTCATTTCAGCGTACATCTGTTCTTCAGCACCTAGCATCTCTATTTTCGGTCGACCATTTTGGAAAATGCAGTCTTGTTGTCCTCGAGACCAAGGTCTTGGTCTCGAGTGCACTCGAGTTCGTTTAAAAAGTCTTGGTCTTGGTCTTGGTCTTGAGACCAAAGTCTTTTCTCTTGGTCTTGGTCTTGGTCTTGAGACCAAAAGTCTTGGTCTTGGTCTTGGTCTTGAGACCAAAGGTCTTGGTCTTGGTTTTCAAGACCAAGACCAAGACTTTTGTCAATATGAACAGTCATTTAACAAAACGTAAGAATTATAAAAATGTATCCAATAACTACGGTACTAATACAATTGATTACTCTAGTATTTACACGATGTGAAAGAGGCTTAATTGTTGTTTTGGACAATTGTTTTGACTTCCGGTTCTTTACCATGGAATGCTTTCAAAACAGACTCACGATTTGTGATTTACATCCAGTGCTTGAAAAGCTGCTGTGTGTGCCAGCGATTTCAGCACCTGCAGAACGTATTTTTTTAAAGGGTAGAACTTTTATGTGGCCCCACAGGTCACGTCTTGGTCAGAAATTGTGAGCGAATTGGTTTTTATAAGATGCAACAGGCATTTGGAATAACATTTCGCATGAAGAACTTTTGTAAATATGAATTCGGAATTCTCTGCAGTCTGCATTCAAAGTTGTTTTGCTTGAATAGAAAAGATTCATATTTTCATTAAAATAGCGAGTATTTCGACTTGACAATTTTTAGTACGGAATAGCATGACGTGATTTTTTGGGTCTCGGTCTTGGTCTTGGTCTTGGTCTTGAGATTCAAAGTCTTGGTCTTGGTTTTGGTCTTGAGGTTCAAAGTTCTTGGTCTTGGTCTTGGTCTTGGTCTTAAGGTTCAAAGTCTTGGTCTTGGTCTTGATCTTGAGGTTCAAAGTCTTGGTCTTGGTCTTGGTCTTGAGGTTTAAGGTCTTGACAACAAGACTGGGAAAATGGCTGCCACTGAGGCCAGAAGGCAAATCTGCGATGGCCCTATAGCTAAAATTTTTCTACATCGTATGATGTTACCATGTGCCAAATTTCATGCTTCCATTGATCATCAAGTGAGCAATTTTTACACCAAGCAGACTGACTAATTGGCAGTTTAAAAGTTTTTAAGTGAGGATATAACGTCCTGCTAAAACGTCCGCTAGGGAGCGTTAATCATGAAAGAAAAATTGGCAACAGCGTTTTCTGCTTCAGAACTATCATATAATTTAAACATTATTGCCAGGATTCTACCCACAACTTTCATAACCTTTATTTTTGTGACATCAGCCGACGGACTATTTTGTCCCGTGTGATAATACATTTTAGCCTACATTAAGCCATTATCGGTTAACGCCTTTTTGTTCAGCATGGGATCGAAATCCTCTAATATGTTTTCGTTACGGAAGCAAACGGCTCGGTCAATAGAACACATACTGCACGGCCGTGCAGCCCGTGATATCTAGTCTGCTCTACCAGTCTATGATCAAACCAACCAATGACTCGCTCGATCTACCGGCCAAACAATGTGGGGGAGGGGGTGAGGACCATGAGGTTGCTTCGCTAAAGACGCGGCAGCCTAGACTGGCAGAGTTCTCCGCTATAACCTTCACGTGTGTGTGTGTGTGTGTGTGGATCATCGCTCTGCTTGCCTGTCTGGCCAAAACCTGGCTTGTTCAGGCAGTGTGGCGCACATTCAATTGAGTGCATCTATAGGAGTAATATTATAATACGTTGAAATCGCGAATATATGAACGTGCTGCTAGTTGATTTAGATCACAGGTATAGTAACATCATATGCAGGATTATAATCTTACAGTCACTGTAGTCAATAAAACTCGATTATGCTAATGATATACGTATTCATAGGCGGCGAACCCGAAGGGGGACGAGTGGGAAAAGTCCCCTCCACCTTTAACAGTGAGGGGACTCGGTATACAGTTGTCCCCCGATTTTTAAAGAAACTTTTTGATTGCTGTTTTTTTGTTAAATAATTCCCAAGTGAAAACTTGACCACTGAGACCAGGCAGCTGACACGTCAACACGTTGCCGCCAACAACTAAAAAAATTAATGAGGTTTGTTTTTCATATTCTGTTCATACTGTTTCGCAATATGTAACTAACTAATAAAGATCAGTTAGTTTAGATTTTAATTAGTTTGCATATGATTATGCAATTTTATGAATATATATATATATATATATATATATATATATATATTAGTATATATATATATACATGCCGTTACAAGGAGCTCACGCGCCAATAAATATTGGCGCAGTTTAAAAGTGTCCCCCACCTGTTAAACAAGATCGCCGCCTCTGGATATACATGTATGTACGAGTGATTGCGACCAAACGTTTAGAGTTACATTTAATATTGTTCAACTAATGACGTCTTGTTGACGTTGGTGCATGTCCTTTGTTATTTTGCGATAAATCTCAGGCCCTAAATGTAGTCTCGACTTTGCTGGACTGCTGGAGGTCCGTGAATGGTAACTACATTCATCCATTAATTCACTAATCTGAATCTGTGTCATAATGCACCAAAATGTGTATTTCAGGAGTCAAATTTTTGTGGGGGAGGGAGTTGATTCTCCAATTACCATGGGGGAGGAGCACATCGTAAAGAAATTGACTTTCAAACGCTATACCGTATTAACCTTTCAGCCTACATTAATTATGTATGAGAAACTGCTTATGCATTAACACTTACACCACCGGTCTGAATATAAATATCTCACAAGAGTCAGATAGAAATTTGCATTGAGGACAACGTGTATTTACGATTTGTGTCACATAGTTTCCACCAGTAGCAGAGTTCTGGTGAGCAGTCAGGGCCGGATTAACATTTTCTAGGCCTGGTTCCAAAATTGTATAGTAGGCCCCTATAATATATGTTCAATCACTGGCGGGGATCTTGTTTGGCAGGTGGGAGGGGGACACGGGACACTTTTGAAGCGGTCAAAATTTGTTTACCTTTTTAGGTGTTTCTTAAAAATTTGGGGGTTGGGGACAACTCTATAGTGTGTCTCCACTCTTAAAGGTGGGTCGTGTCCCCTCGACTCCCAGGGATAGCCGTCCATGTGTTCAATCAATAAGCGGTGACGAAATTTAAATTATAGCACAGATATTTATGAATTTAAAACTTTACGACGTGCTTTCATAATAGAAAACTGTCAACAATATCCTGAGAATATAGCCGTTGTTCAATTTCACGCTCAATGTTCATAAGTGTTAAATTTGTCAGTCTATCCTGGAGTCCCAGCGTAGATCTTAAAGAAGTACTGCGGAGAGTTGTATCTGCTGTGAAATTTATCTCATCACGTGGATTGGCATTTAGGGGATCTACCGAAATATATGGCAATGCAGACAATGGAAATTTTCTAGGATGTCTAGAGTATTTAGCACAGTGTGATTCTCGTTAACGTTAACGATAACTAAAATGTTCGTTAACGAACCAAAAATTATTTCGTTAACGATAACTATGACTGTAACTAAAAAATATCATTAACTATAACTATAACGAAAATAACACTAACGAAAATTCATCGCTATTTTCGTTAATGAAATAAAAAAAGTGCAATATCGATAAACATGGCGAATTTAATCAAACGCGATATTTTATTCGTTTTAAACTATCCTGTTTATTGTTCTGAGATAAAATGAGAAAATGTGCTGCATATTCTCCTTCCGACTATTCTGGTTTCTTTTCGAAAATCTAATATTTCGAGTTTCTTTTTGATGGAAAGATAACTTTTTCTTTTAATTGTTAATTTTGGAGTGAGAAACTTGTTTTGATTTTAATTTTCTATGTTTAAAGGAATATTATAAAAAAAAGTAATCATGTTCAAATTAGAAATGTTCATAATAAAAATCAAATTGAATACACAATTTAAAAGAAAGCGAGATTGTATTTTTAATGGGAAAAATCTATTAAATATCTGTGACAGACAGTGATTACACAAGTACTGTAGCCATTAAGTATCAAATTAAAATCTGAATAACGCAGTTTTGTTTTTTAGCAATTTCAGTTTTTTGCATGTTAAAGTCATAGAAATATTCTGAGGGCGGGGTAATTTTCTTTGACATAATTTTGTTAGGGGGTCCTTGAATGTTTGACAGTTGATGACAAGGGGAGATCAAAAACAGCCTAAAATTTGCTGACATAATTAATCGATGACCCCATATATGGACCAGGAGGAGTATTGAGGTGACTTGTAATGATGTACTAACTAAAATTAACTAAAATAAAAGTCCATTAACTATAACTATAACTATAACTAAAAAATAATACTAACTATAACTGTAACTATAACTAAAATAAAAAACCATTAACTATAACTGTAACTATAACTAAAATAAAATCTGTAAGGAGAATCACACTGATTTAGCAGAATATGACCCTTTCATTGCAGGGCACATCGAAAAATTCGGAAATGCTGTACGAGGCACAACATCGTACTTATCACCCACCCCTTTAATTTGTGACGAATAGATTCAATGGCGAGCATTTCTGAGTTAATTGCCGTCAGTGCAAACCAAACCATCGCTTCTCCAAATGTTGCAAATAATGAAGGGATACAATTTGCAATTAGGATTTCCCTGAGCCTTACCATTTCTCGTATACGAATTGAAAGCCCCACATTATTATGACATATCTTTTGGCCATCCTGGTATGTGTAAGTATGTAAGTGTAAGTATGTATGTATGAAAGTATATTATTATTATTATTAAAGCAGTTTTTTATAGCGCCCCTTCAAGACTTCAAGATTGCCTACTCAGGAGCGCTCCCAGCCCAACCACGGTCGAACAACGCTGTTTTGAGAACAGTAAGAAACAAGGTGAAATGACCAATCGGTATTTGGCGGAGTTTGGTAGGGAGCCCATTCCAGGTCATGGGGCCAGCCACAGAGAAGGCACGGCGCTGTTGTATGGCTGTCCGCGCACGGGGAACAATAAGTTCAGCCTGCCCAGCTGAGCGGAGAGAGCAACGACGTTGCGAACATGAAGTGGGACAGCAGAGCTCCCGCAGGTATGGAGGGGCCACGCCTTCAAAGCATCGCCGAACCAAGGCAGAGATTCGATAAGTGATGCGTTGCGGGTAGGGGAGCCAGTGTAGGACATCCCTCATAAACGCAGACACTCTGCCGAACTTGGGGATGCGGCCTATAAGGCGGGCAGCAGAACGCAGGATTCTATTCAGGGGCTCAATCCGGCAGGCCGGCAGTCCGTTATATATGTATATGTGTATGAATGTATGTATGCATGAATGCATGTATGTATGTATATGTATGCAAGTATCTAAGTATGTATATATGTGTATATGTATGTATGTACGCATACACGTACCTTGGGCCCGATTAATATTTTGCTGTTCATTTGCAAGTGATTATCGTTGGCAGTAAAACTAGCGTGTTTAAAAAATGAAATAATAGTTAAAAATTTTAAGGCAGCATACAAATGCCAATGGTAGGCCCATTATTAATGACACGTTTGGTAGGCCTGGATCCCGGGACCCAGGGAACCAGCAGTGGGTTAATGATTGTTGCGAGATCTATGGATATTTCAGACTTGACCATCCTGGCACATGTGGGTCAGATCAGAATTGAAGAGACCGCCTCTGGCGAAGAAACAGAATGAGCGCTACATAATTATAGGCCTTAATAGCATTTCTCCGCGCCTCAGATTCGCATAAATTCTGTGTGACTTTACGCGCGTTCAAAATGTTCGTAATAATAATAATAATAATAATAATAATAATAATAATAATAATAATAATAATAATAATAATAATAATAATAATAATAATAATAATAATAATAATAATGCTTTAACGAGGTCGCCTTCCGGGGCACCATGTCGATGCTGCCCGGTGCCAAGGAGCGACCACCTCTATCACACTAGACCATACTAGTTTATGTCGCGAAGCATAACATGAGAGAATAATAATAATAATAATAATAATAATAATAATAATAAAAATAATAATAATAATAATAATAATAATAATAATAATAATAATAATAATAACAATAATAATAATAATAATAATAATAATAATAATAATAATAATAATAATAATAACAATAATATCTGATTACAATTACAGTATGCAGTAAGGCGCACATCTGACATCACCAAGCAGTGACCTCTTGGACATAAACATGAAGAAAGCTACCTCTCTTCGTCAGTTACTGGCTAGGCTTGAGTTAATGAACAAAGAGTTCATTGTTCCCTAATCTTGAATTAATGAGCAGATGAGTATTTGTTCTGTTTGCAGTCTCAAAGTTTCAGTGTAGTGGTTTGCATCTGTAGAAGAAACGTCATTGCGTCGGAATTCGATGCCACCAACATGACTGTCATCAAAAGAAGATGCGTTCAAATCGCGTCACTGATCGCTATTTTCGGATTGATATTCATGGCCTGCATTCATTTTCCTCGTTCTATCGTTGACTGTAGCTTAGAGGAATCAACAACAAACATAACGCAACCCGAGTTAGATGTAAGGATGGAGAACTCTTGTTCTTTTTAGAATTGTCTCGCTGCCCTATGTTCCGTTTCCTATTCATGTTGTTTGATAGTTTTGTTCTTCTTTTTGAAGTGCTTATTCTAGTTCTTCACCTTTTCTTCTTTTCTTCTTTTTTCTTTTTCTTCTTTTCTTCTTTTCTTCGTTTTTTCTTCTTATTTTTCTTCTTTTCTTCTCTTCTTTTCTTCTTCTGCACTTTCTTCTTCTTCTTGCTTCATTTCTCAGACTCTTAGCTATTGTGTAAAGAGTCTTTATTCCTTAGGCTAAACTTGGAGCGCTCATGGGCAGGTGCTGATAAATTTGATAAATTTTGAGCGAACGAATGAAAGAATTTAGCTTTGATTGTTTTGCCTAAAATATATTGTTTTTGTAAGATAGAGACCAAAATTATTATTAAAACTGCCAGTAAAAATTTCATCAAACATTTAGCTGCATAATCCAGGCACAAGTTGTAAAAAAAAGGAGCTGAGCTTGTCCATTGTTTTTCAGTGTCCTGTAAACTCCATACTGTGCGGGGTAAATGACTTAGAAAAGGCTCAGAATTTACCCGACTTCAACGAACTGCGATCCGAGTTTCACAAGTAATCTCAATTACACAATGAACTATATATACATATATAAATGCTTATTTGTATCTCACAGTATCTGAATGATATGCAAAAATATGATAATAATATTATGACCTTTAGTCTGTGATATTGGTATGTCTAGCTTATGCACTTGCCAAGGCATATCCGAGTGTCTTATTTTACGCTTTTTCTATACATCGGTTCTGTTCAATCTTTTATCTTGAATTTATCTCACATATTTTATTATTGGTATATGATCTAAAATACATGTATTAACATTTTTATTCTACAGGCCTACTCTATTGTTCTCATGCAAAGCCTATGTATAGCCTCATCGCCTTCTTAATGGCTCTTCCGCTATAGACATATGAGATTATTTGCAAATATTGATTGTCAATATCAATTGCCAGAGTATTTGAGTGACTGTTGTTGTTAACTGTATGGTCAGACTTGTAACGACCATAGACTTTCGTTGTCCAACGACGCTTCGCTTTGGTCGAGGGGGAGACGGTGGATACGAAGCCTGCATGATGAAAGCCGTACGTCCTAACAACAACTCTTGTCTCGTCTACTCCTTCGGGTCTGTATACCATACAACACCAACAAACAACATAAAATAGCATTCCTATTCTTCTTCTTCTACGAGTTCTTCTCCTTCTACGAGTTCATTTTCTCTTTATTCTTCTTTTTCTCTCTCTTCTTCTTCTCCTTCTTCTTCTTCTTTCTTCTTCTTCTTTCTTCTTCTTCTCCTTCTTCTTCTTCTTCTTCTTCTTCTTTCTTCTTCTTCTTCTTTCTTCTTCTTCTTTCTTCTTCTTCTTCTTCTTCTTCTTCTTCTTTCTTCTTCTTTCTTCTTTCTTCTTCTTTCTTCTTCTTCTTCTTTCTTCTTCTTCTTCTTCTTCTTCTTCTTCTTCTTCTTCTTTCTTCTTCTTCTTTCTTCTTCCTCTCCTTCTTCTTCTTTTTTTCTTCTTCTTCTTCTTCTCTTTCTTCTCCTTCTCCTTCTCCTTTTCCTCTCAGAATGTCCCAAAACAACATAATGCATAACACAAAGAGCGACGACACTGATCATCATCAATATAATTAACCATACTGATGTAATACACGATGACCCAACACAATGCAGCAGATACGTTATGTATCTAAGCAAGCGTGTATGTGTATATCAGTGTGCATGTTTGAGCGTAAATATATATGTATGTACGAGTTCACGCGTGACTGTAAGTATGCATATATAAGCTTTTTTATGTAACAGTTTCTTCTCATCTTGTAAATTCTATCTTTTGCTCCATTGCCATAATGTATTGGGCATCAGATGATTGCGCTCCAAAACAGATTCACGATCCATTCGATGTATGCAATACCATAAATATATACATGTGTATATTATATAGAATATTTGGTATATGCGCATGCATGCGTGTGATACATTGTTTGAAGGATTTCTAAGGATTGGTCATTCGACGAAGCTTGGGCAACATACGGATGTGAAGTTCACAGCTTCGATCCCAGGTAGGCTATTATCATTATCAGTTTTCCATTAAAGAATCTATAAACAATTAAACCTAAGATTTAACGCATTAACGCATTAACTAGGAAGAGTGTGTCAGTGATGTGGACTCCTTACAAATTCCGTAATCGAACTGTTAATTTCGAGAGCTCTGCAGTGTCCAGAGTAAGTTACATCGCGGAAACTACCTTATTCACCGATGCTGTGTTAGAACAAAATCGATGAGCAGGTAAGGTCAGGTTCAGTTCTGGGTTTAGAACTTTAGATCCAAGAATACGGCAGGTAGATTGTAAGACAACCATTGTGGTTTAGAGTGGAAGCGGTGAGAAAGGTTAGGGAGAGAAGAGTTTTCAGGATAAGATTTTCGTCTAGGTACGCCAGCAATCGCGCAATCGCCGACAGAACATCGGTGAACTGGGCATTGCTATACGATTTACAGCGACTGGGTATGAATACGAATCCCTCTGACTGGGCAAGGGTATGACTGAATCCCGGATGCAGTTTTTTTAATCAAGAGCAAGTGTTCCCGTTTTTTTCACGTGCATCTTAGCGGACCTTAACAAGCGGAATTTAGTAGGCCTATTGGTTATTTTGCGAATTACTTTACTTCCGAATTTTTAGCATTGGATTGGAAGATCACGTGCACTCTCCAAATGTCACCTTCCACAAGTTGGGTCTCTGGGGAAATGATTACATGAATCGCAATGGATGGAGACTGGAGAGATTGTCAACCATCAAGAAAAGACTAGGACATAAAGAGGTGTATACGCTATGTCATTTGTTTAATCTCGAAAGTCATGTTTGAGGTTCCTAAAATGCATTATAAAAGTGCTTGGATACATAGGCCCTATATAGCCTATAATGCATACACACATTTGATTTAGCATCTTTAATCTACCTCATAGAACACGACTAAAACATTAGTCTTAACGGTTTTGATCTGCCGATGCCTTCTTGGCTGTGCCCCGGTTTACTTACGTGAGCTCTGCTGTCCTATCTCTTATGTGACTGGCAGCCGAGCCTTTCGCTCTTCTTCTGCGGGTGAGCTCTTAGTTCCTGGTGCTACCACCGCAACTAGGCAACCGTCGTGCTTTCTCTATGGTCGGCTCCCATCCATCTGGAATCAACTCCCATTGCCGATACTCCTGTTGCCTAAGAATAGTTCGCTTGTTTTTTTTATAAGTTACTTAAGTCCAGTTTATATTGCCGTGGTTGGGTTGGGACTGGGAGAGCTTCTGAGTAGGTAACTTGAGGAGGCGCTATATTAAATTTTTTAAATGAATGAATGAATGAAAGTGTGAAGACAGTTAGAGAATTTTATACTGGACAGAGTCAAATGCAAAAGTACTGATATTAAGCGACAGTATATTCAATATTTCTCAATTCATTGATAACTTGAATAGGATTGCATAACTGGCGCAGACTGGGCGGTTGACATTAATATATACCTCTCTGGAACGTTAAAGGGGTAATCAATCAAATGGACAATAAATAAACTGTTCTTTGGAATAGCAGTCCGATTCGCTTAGACAAGTCGCAAGTTTTTGCCTCTCAAACGGGACTGACGTGTAGTTTACCACAACATTATTCGAATCTGTAATAAAGATCCGAGCTCATCATAACTACCTGCTAGATCAATACTTAGTTAACTTTACTCAGTGCTTTTTTCAGCCGGAACGCGCCGAAACGGCGTTCCGGCACCTTTCTTCAACTACTAAAAAATACTTTTTTATTTTAATAATAAAAACAAGAATTAGGCTTTTTAATTTAATTTCAGTGTTTTGAACTGTTTTCAGCGTTTGTTGAGACCCCTCCCAAACCCCAATTCCGTTTTTCTTGGATTTTAGTCCTTCCGTAATTGTTCAGTTCCGGAACCTATTGTTCAGTTCCGGAACCTTTTTTCTAGAAAAAACCACTGACTTTACTACATAGATAAATAGCTAAATAAATACGTTAATTAGTTAACTTTCATCCTTCACGAAGGTCATGTAAAAAAGCTGGCATTAACATTTAGGAGAATGTCAGCTTACGAAACCGTTATGTTCTTGTATGTGCAGCGTATAATAGATGCTCTGAAGATCGACGTTGAAGGCGGGGAGTGGCCCTTTCTGCGTGACATCATCTACTCCGACCCAAGTGGCCTGTCAAACGTCAGACAACTCTACATCGAACTCCATACTCCTAAGATCAGATCTTGTAGCAATATGATGGCAGCAGACTTTACTGAAATCAACGACTACTTGAGGCGCCTGCGCGATGACCTTTACTTCCTGTTGTACAAGAACGTTCAGCATAACTACTGCTGCGGCGGATATTCGGACCTCATGCCCCCAGGAGTTTCCGAAAAATGTTGTCACGAAGTATTCTTCATAAACTCTCTTCTACTTGCGACACAATATGGCAGTTGGCAGACAATGATTTGAAGCCTAGATCGGTTCTTGTGAAAAGGTTGCCTATGGTACATAGCCACCAAGAAGCTAGTCTACATCAGGGCAAGTGCAGGATCATGACTTGGATTGAGAACATGTTGTCAGAAAATTAACAACCCAACTTGAACAAATCACCATGTCTGTGAACTTCCCCATGGTCCCATACGAGACCCGTTTAGAGACCGTATGGATCCCATCTATGCCCATCGACAAGCTGGCAGCGTCCGCTAGTCAAATAGAAAGTGAACACTACAATTTTTCCAAGTTTATAAAATAATAATGAATTTCAGTAGTGAGAGTGGAAAATGATGATCTCGACGACGACGATGATGATGATGATGATGATGATGATTATGACAACGTAGCCAAGAACGACGATTTCGTCGTTGTTGATTCCAGCGAAACTAGGCTTACCTGAAGCGGATGCTGTGTCGATTGTTTGTCGACAATGCGCCACCGCATAACTCGAGTTCAAGACTAAATAAGCCTAGAAACATTGGCGGCGCCAGCGAAACAATTTCAGCAGGTCGCGTCAGGGTCATGGGAGTTATTCAGCAGGTCGAAGAAATCAATGTTTCAGTTTGACGCATCAAGCAGCACAACATCAACATAAGCAGCATAGCTTAGACATATAAACGAATAAAATTACTATAGCCCAATTGTTGCATATTCAAATTTGAAACAATTAATCAGTTAAAACGTTAAACTTTAATTACTCTACTAATCTTCAAAGTTTTGGAAGTAATTGATAAACGTTAAAAAGTCATTTAGATCTAATAATTGCATTAGTGATGTTATGGCACTGATGCTGATGTTTTAAATGTAAAAAGATATTACAAATTCAAAAGAATTTTACACAGCAGTAGGTAGTAGGCAGGACAGGAGTAAAATAGGCAGGTCATAAGGCAGGTCAAGAGTAAAATAGGCAGGTCATAAGGCAGGTCAAGAGTAAAGTAGGCAGGTCAAATGACCAGCCGCGACCCATGGTAGCGCCACCACTGCCTAGAAATGGTTTTGTAGCACCTATGTTATGATAGTTTCAGAAGGTAAAACTAAAAAGAACATGCTATAGTCACTCTATCACTAACGGTGTTCGTTTTGCCCAAAGGTTACATAATATGTGCACGCCTCTGTAAGCGCATATTATGTCAACGCAATGTAAATTGACGACACACTTGTGGACTTAAGAAGTTGGGCAATATTGTCTAACTGCTAAAGAGGTCCCGACAAAATAGCCGTCTAAGCGGAGCAAATGCATTACAAAAGACGTCACTTAATTGCTCCTTCGCTGGGACAATAGTGTTTATAATTCAGCTGTCAAGTGGCGTTCTCATGCTCGATGCGATCATAAGTACATAAAAAATAGGCTCTACAGTCGACAGCGACAGCTTCTTCAGGTTATATTATTATTTTAATTACGTATCAAATTAACTACGCGCGCTAGGCAGTAAATGTAAAGTGCGGCCTGAGTGTTCACGACAAGTGTTCGCGAGCAGCTTAGGCCTATTTAGTTGCTCATGCAATGGTTGACCTTCTTATTAAAACACCATCAAGCTCTCGCCTCACGATAAATCAAACTATCGCCCCATCTATTCTCTCCGTTTCATTTGCAAATCGCCTGAGATTATCTTACAGAAGGAAGATATTTTGAGATGATTGTTGCACTTCGTCCCCTAGCGAACTGAGGTATAAAGCGAGTGAGCTGATCGTATGTATCCACTGCGCAGGCAGCGAGGGAGAGGACCAACCACCTGCTCTCATAAGTCGTGTAGGTCTTGGCGGAAGTCCCATCTTATCTGTTTGCTTATCCTTCACAACCCATTTCACGGTCTCATGGATCTCATGGATCTCGAATGGTTCTGTCTAGTATATTATGCTTTTGGATTTCAATTTTGCTTAGAAGCGACAACCACGTGATGCAGATTAGATTAGATCAATTGATTAGAGCATATGCCGAGGCTAAGTAAATGAAGTCAGGGAGGGGATAGATGAATGGTAACACTTTGGCCTGAAAAGCATCATATCCTGAAAAGTCGCGGTTCGATACGGTCGATACCCGTAAACCCCTCCAGGTTGACTCAGCCTTCCACTCCCTAGGGGCAGCAGTAAAATTAGCGAGCGCCTTGCAGGCTACCAAAGCGTGTGTTAATTAAGATCTTGATGATTGTACCGTCATGTTTAAATTGTTTCAATGTAACTTACTGCGGTTTATCAGCGAGCTTGTCAATAAACACGAATATTTTTAACAGTTCATGTCCAATTTGTCCATGGCTGCCTGTGGTTATCTCAACCGAATGCTGTTATTGTTGCCGCTTCTTCTTCACAAATCGCAAAGTCTGCTGTAATCATGCAGATTAATTAATGTTCTAATTGTTGCTATTAGTATATTGCATATATTACACCCGCAAAGCCAGTAAATCTTAATCAGACGGGAGTTAGAGTTACAGTAACCACTGGCGTAAACTTGTCCAAAATATTGGGCGGGCATGGGGTCTGGACCAGAAAAACAAGTTTTTTCAATATGAAAAGTTGGGTTTTTGTTGTTGTTTTTGTTTGTTTGTTTTTTTTCGTTTTTATGGTTTTTGTTGCTTTGGTTGTTTTTAAGATTTTCGGATTTCGGATGGTAAAAATCATGAAAATGGCATGAACAAGAGCTCCAACTCAGTTTAATTCAGTTGCGATTTCCGAAAATTAAAAATCATTAAATCAATGTACGGTAATTAAAATAACTTCTAAAAAAATAAGAATTTTTTTAAACACAAACAAATTTTGTGGTTTTCTTTATCTTTTGGCTTTGTTTAAAACCAAAAACCGAAGAAACTTTTCTCACCTCTGATCTGGACAGTCAGCAAAGGCTTCCGGTTTACGTTAATGCGTATGAAATGGGGCGTTTTGTTTACATGTAAATTTGTTTCATATTGAAGATATTGAAGATAAAAATAAATCTTAGTTTTCATTATGAATTTCTGATAGTATTTCAGTTCTGTGTCTCTGATTTTCTGTTTCTGAAGAAATTTGTATATATTGAAACATAATATTTTAGTATTCGAAGAAATTTTCCTCTCGATTTTTGGGGGCATTGCCCCGGTTCCTCAATTATTGGGGGAGTTCTGTGTCTCCGATTTTCTGTTTCTGAAGAACTTTGTATATATTGAAACATAATATTTGAATATTTGAAGAAATTCTCCTATCGATTTGGGGGGGGGCATTGCCCCGGCTCCTCAATTATTGGGGGCACGTGCCCCGGCTGACCCCCCAGAGTCTACGCCTATGACAGTAACCGTCTCATGCACATGATATGACAAGCAGTCAATCCTATCGGGAAACACATGCTTAAATCTGGAAGAACCGCATTTTGCAGATCCAGAATCAATCCGTTGGAGAAGTCCGGATTGCGATAGATCTTCTCTTAAGCCGTGTGCATTGCAGTAACGGCGCTGCAGGGGTTAATAGAATAGATTTGGTCACCGTTTTCTTATTTGTATGTCCTTGATTTACTTTATCGCGACAGGTTTAGAACATCGCCCAGACCGGGATATTTTTAGAGATGCCATACAGAGGGTTGCTAATGTGACTGTGAGTTACGGAAGTCAACCATGAGAGTCGTTGAGCAGCGACAGGAAGTTGAACACCGTCATCTAGACTCGGCTGGAATAACAAGAGCCGCTGTGGATAGCAGTAGTTGATACACACTGTCAGAGTGTCAGTCACTGGACAGGGAGGCCCTCTAGCGTTTACTCTGCAACTACTGCCCCCTTCCGAGATTGCCCTTCTCATGAGTGCCTTATAGGCCTACAGTATATCGACCCATTAGGCCGTGTGTACGAGTTGAAGGCGAAACGTCATACTGGTTAACCCTGCCTACAGTAGCCTATATCAGGACAATTCCCCCTCTGCCTTCACTCTCACTGCCCGTATGACGCCTGATATAATTGCAAAGGTCTCGTGTCCCACAGTGCGACTTCGGGGATGCGGTCATTTCCGGTTTGTAAGCCCTAAACGGAAATGAACGGACCTCCAGGTGCTGTCCGTGGAACCAGCGCAGTACCAAATTACGCTGCTTTGTGACAAAGACACGTGAACGCAAACCCCAGGAGCGTTCGTACCCCATACACGGAGTCGAAACCGCAACCGCGTGATCACCACACACGCGTGTTTGTTAATAGACCACCGTGTCCAACATACAGTTGGCTGCTCGTGTATTAGTTAAAAGATGATTAGTTTTTAACTTTTCTGCTAGTTCTTAATGTTCAGTCGAATGTTACAAAGCTGTATAATCCTACAATAATTACTGTCGACGTCAACGGTCTATATATAATTATGTTGCCATAAGTAAGGTGTCGTTAAACTCTGGATCCAGTCATCTGACTAACCCGAGCTCCTACTAGCGCATATTCGGTGTATTTAGTATTATATTAACTTGTGCTTTATAAATCTTCTGTTAATTATTACTGCTGTAGCCTGTAGGTACATGGACCACTAGACCATTGCTTTATCAATGCATCCTAATTTTATGAATTTATGAATTCGTTTAGCATCTTCATAAACTAATGACGTTGCAAACAAGTTTTAACGCATCACACACAACTTGTGTGACATAAGGAATCACGCATGTGATGTATTTAAAATACGACAACAAAAATTGATTGGCGAAAACCATACCTGATATCCAATAATAAAAAATTAATGTCAGTATTGGAGGGACTACATTCATAAGGAGCATAACCCTGAAAAGGTATTAGTAGTCTAAGTCAATGAGCATGAATTCTTTATTAGCAATATCAAAGTTGAACACAAGGTGGGAGATAAACCCAACTCTGCAATGGTGTTTAAGAAACTGTAGCAATGGTCACAAGGTGGCGCGTATAAAGTGAAGCAGGCGTCAATAAGGAGAGACTCGTAACCGGTGCATTGACAGTAACAGTACGGTCTGCCTATAAATAACTGACAAGCGTCGCGTAGATATGACAATTGGTATAACGTCGGTGTACAAGTTGCGATTTGTGCCACGTAGTCATTCGTTAGAATTTCTGAATTTTCAACAAGGAAAACATGTTACTCTAACTGTCGACAACTGAATTACAGTGGAAAACAGAGTATAATTTTATTCCCTGCAGGCGAGGAGATCAGGTAACTAGAAACATATTTCTAAAATGAACACAATCTTTTTCTAAATGCGTACAGAGGGATAGTTATCTATGTAAGAACTGAATGCTTTTCTTAATACAGTTGTGTAGTATTGATAGTAGACTCTGTCGGTGAAACAAGTGACGGATTGAGTGTTGAGCGAGAAGACCAGACAGTGAATGGTTGGATGGTGACAGGGTTCGGCGTGCATGACGAATGTTCATACGTTTAACATCCTGGTATATGCAGGGCAGAACCAAATTGAGAAGAGTGGTGAGACCTGCGACTGACACCAGCAGGCAATAGGCGAATAGATCGTGGAATTAAGATGAGGAAGACTGGCTCTATTTCCTGGTTTGTTCTACTCCTGCACCACCCCATGACCACCACTACCAACAATGTCCACCGCAGCTCCATGTTGCCTTCTCAGCTTCAACACCCCCGGATTCTGACCTAGCACCGAAAAGAAAAAAACACTGGGTAGCCTACTGTCCGATTTGATTTGATATAGTGCCAGTAATTAAGCTGGTCGATCTCCCAGACGTCGCTTTTGTGTGGTGCTGACAAATTTAGGACATTTACATTACATTACATATTTCTCAGTAACAGACAGATAATCTTGAGCTAACGAAGGACAGAAAATCTGTTCGTTAAGCTTGGTTTAATGAAGAATGGATATTTTGTTCTGTTTGCAGTCTCAAAGTTTGAGGACAGACGTTTGCATCTGTAGACGAAAGTGATTGCGTCGGAATCCGATGCCATCGACATGACTGTCACCAGAGCAAGATATGTTCAAGCAGCCGCGCTGATCCTTATTTTAGGATTGCCATTTATGGCTTGGGTTCATTTACCTCGTTTACTTGATGCCCGTGTTTCAGATGCAACAACAGGAAAGACCATGGTATCTGTAAGGAAAGAGAGCTCTCGTTCTTGTTCTACTTGTCTCGCTGTCTTTCAGTTCTTGTTCTTATTCTTGGTGCACCATGGTATTGTTTGTCGCTCTCATTGTTTGTTGTTGTTGTGCTTTGTCCCGTACCTCTTATTATCTGTTTACATCTTCTGTCCACCTTTTGTCTACGATGAAAAAACGATTTAACTCAATCACAGCTTTTTCAAAACTGTTCATTTTAAGTCGTCGGCCCTACTCGAAACTGCAACCGTTAGGTCTGAGACCAAGCTTGCTTGCTTGTAAGATAGATGGCTGATTAAATATTACTACAATCAGTTAAATATGATGAAACAGTTAGCTGTATACGTTACCACGTGAAAGCTGTAATAAAAGAGCGAAACTTTTTCACTCTTTGCAGTGTCGTGAAGACTCGATGCTGTGCGGAGTAAAGGCGTCTAACTTACCCGACTTCAATACTCTGAGATCCGACTTTCACTCGTAAGCTGAATTACATATTGAACTATCTATACAGTTATATACATGCATAAGTTATAAAAATAGTAAATGTTGATTGCATTTGGCTTAAACATATGTATATAAAGGATATGCCTAGTAGGTTATGTTAATATGACTGTCAGCGTATGATATTGTGTAGGTTAGGCCTATAGAAATGCCGAATTCATAGCAAATTGTCCTAATGCACTGTCACAATACGTCCGCTCAGCTCAGTCTTTTCCTTGTCTTTTATCGGTCACAGTGTTGATGCGTGTAAGTAAGAAAAACTTAAAAGTATACAACTCAGCGGGCGTAGTAAGTTATTTTGCGTGGTACAAGACACTAAGGAGCTTTAATAGCTAATGGAGATTACACAGAAAGGAAGTTAAGGTTTTAGCGATTCAAGCCTGACCAGTGACCAGCCTACAACTAACTGACCAGATATTGACAGACTGAAAATGGAAGTGGAAGTTCTGGAATGGCTAGTGTCGAACATACACTGGTCTATTCCGCTTAGATACTATAGATGATAAGTTCTAGTGACGCTGGTGTTCTCGTCCAGAAATAGCTTAAGCAGAGGCGTAGCTAGGGGGCAGAGGGCATGTGTTCCCGGGCGCCAAAGGATGGAGGCGCCAAAATGAGGGTTAAAATTAATAATTTTTCTCCAAATTTTGATGCAATTTTAACTAATTTATCATAAAAATTATAAGATTTAATCTTGGCGCCCCCAAAATATCTAGTTATATCCTCATTACTTCTAAACCAGTTATCAGGGATGATTTTGGCGCCCCATTCTCAACTTCTCTGTCAGCAAACTGAAGCTTATTATTTTGTTCATTTTTGAGTGCTTCAACGGGACAAGATCGTCTCAGCAGTATTGCACTTCTTGGCATCAAGAGAAATATTAGAAAAAACAAATTTTAATTACTTGATTGACCAATTTGCGACAGTGAAATAAAGAAAAATTAATCTTTTGTAGACTAGGTCAGTGTGTCTACGAGTCTACGAC
This sequence comes from Allolobophora icterica, assembly GCA_963556255.1. Taxonomy (NCBI): domain Eukaryota; kingdom Metazoa; phylum Annelida; class Clitellata; order Crassiclitellata; family Lumbricidae; genus Allolobophora; species Allolobophora icterica. The sequence goes on along the minus strand of OY744602.1, from coordinate 93,000,848 downwards.
AGTCACGTAGGCCTAAAATTTGAAATTATTGACATTTTTAACGATGTTTACAATCGTATACAGATTTACAGAACTTAAGTGTAACACACTATTAGTTTGCAGTTTTTATATTTTATTTCATTAAAATCTAAATTCCCATTCGATGTATTTGGAAAATGTGAACGGGGGTGAGGGAGGGCGCCAATTTCATAGTTCGTCCCCGGGCGCCAAATATCCTAGCTACGCCGCTGAGCTGAAGTAGGCCTACTCTCTAAGATGGATTTGGAAAATGTATGTAGGCCTAAGGCCTAAGGCGTTCAGTAAGAGAACGACCATTGAGAGGCTACGCAAACACTCGTGTCCGATAATGGTCGGATATAGGCCTAGTTGCCCGCTATAGACGACCGATAACAAAACCGATAATTTATTAAGAAACTTATACAATATTAATCTGACTGCATGTGCGTAATTATATTTGTTACGTGATTTGAAGTACACCATTAAGTCTTATAGCCTACACACCCTGTGTGAACAACTGAACATGCGTTATTCTGCAGGCCTGTATACGCTGTTGTTCTCATATGTAGGCCTATATATACAATACATATATGCATATATATACACAACATATAGTTATATATATATATTCATATATGTATATACATATACATAGTTACGCGTTGCGTACAGCTGTATACGTGCAGGCCTACTAGTTAAGGATATTAATTATTCGCAGGTTGTTGACCTAGTGTGTAGTGTATAAAGGAGATTACATGTAAGTTAAACTGTTGGCTGTGTTTTCTGCGTGACTTATTCTTAGTCAGTCGCGACAAATTTAACGTAAAAAATCCAAAAAGTTACCAATTTTAATTAATTCTTTTCCGCACGGGCCCATTTGTAAGCCTACCATCATAGGGAGATACCATCCAGACAAACCGGTCAATAGACAGGCTGGGAGCCAGGCAGGTAGGCAGGCAGGCAGGCAGACATACCAACAGGCAAATCAGTTGCTTGCTGGCATATGCGCGCATGCTTGCCCGTGTGTGTCCATAGTTAGTGCTAGTTTTGATGCCTGGGCAAGTGACAGATATTCCTGATACAGTCGAAAATACCCGCTGGCTCAGTCCCCTATAATAAACTAAACCAGGTCTACACTACATCGCAGAGAGCAGCTTGGCAATAAATCTCTGAAGCATGACTTGTCTGGCAAGAGGACACTGTTTCTGTCGCCAGAATATTCCATAGAGCTTTCGAATGTGTTTACGTCTGTTTCTTTATTATTAAGTATTGGCCGTGCACAAGCCAGTGGTGCAGTCTTCAGAAAACGTCAATGATCTGTACATTGCACTGCCTCAACTTCTAAACTACTCTGAATAGCGGACCCGTTGTGCTTGGTCGAGTTTGCTTTGTATATTTCTGTTCCACCGCCTCTGTGGCGCAATAAAAGATATAAATTATATGTATTGTAAAGTCCACTGACCCCTTAGTGTTGGTCCAAGGGATGTTATGTCCTCACTTCTATTATCCATCCAGCGTAGTCCTTGTCTGCATTCGTTTCTTTTTTCCTTCGAATTTTACATGTAGTGCATTTTGTGGGATTCGATCAACTGGCATTCTCTCTACATGTCCAAACCATCGGAGTCTTCGTTGAACGACTTTGTCTATAGTAGAGTTGTTTGGATACCTAATGAGTGTCTCATGTAATCGTTTCTTATTTTCTGTATATCTTGGAACCCTGCGATCTTCCACAGGCAACTCATTTCTCCTGTAGCCTAAGAATTCTTTATCGTCTCGCTTTTACATTGTCCATGCTGATTCTGATTCGTATAGGAAAATCGGTTGTATCATCGTCTCGTATATTTTTGTCTTTGTTTTCTTTGTTAATTCTCTGCTTCTCCCTATCCTGTTCATTAATCCAAATGCTTGTGAAGTGCGTCTAACTCTCCATCGTATGTCTACCGTTGCTGCCATCTGAGTTTTTAGCCTTCCTATATAGACGAATTGTTCTATTCGCTCAACAGTTTCTCCTTGGATGCCAATAGTTGTTGGTATCATTTGGTCTTATCAATGACCATTGTTTTGGTTTTCTCTGCGTTAATCATTAGACTGAATCTTCTACTGGTTTCATCAGTCTGTGTCTTAATATTCTGTAGTTCTGATGCGCGTCTAGTTAGGAGGCCCATGTCGTCAGAAAATCGGAGATTATTCAACAGCCTTCTATACTTAGTTGATTCCTGCTTCGGTGTTTTTAAGGCTGAGTGACATTTAATCAGGTTCTCTGATTTTTCTGCATTTTGCCTTGTTATCCACATAATTTTATCATGCCATATGCTGTCAAATGCTTGTCGGAAGTCTATGAAGTTGATGAAGGCTTTCTGGTTGTGTTATTTAACTATATGCTTGTTTCAAATATCTATCTCACTGTGAATAGTTGATCGACTGTGTTTTTCTGGCCTAAACCCAGCTTGTTCTTCCTCAAGCGCTCTCTCAACATATTGCTTCATTCTGAACACTTGTATCATTTTGGTGAAAACCTTCCCTTGAATGTTCCGTAGGTTAATGCCTCTGTAATTTTTTTTTAGTCTGGCGGATCTCCTTTTCTTATGTATACAGGGACGATTGTCGATTTTGTCATTCTTCTGGTATTTCTCCCTCTTGTTGAATCTTTGCAACAAGGGTATGCATAGCAATAACAACTGTTTCTCCTCCTCATTGAAGTAGTTCCGTAGTGATTCCATCCATGCCTGGTGCTTTATCCTTTTTCATTTTGTTGATAGCTTCCTGTAGAAAGTTTGGAATCTGTTCTTCTGTGTTGTTTATGGACAACTCTGTGAGAACCGTAGGGTCATTTAGTAGCTGTTCCAAGTGTTCCTTCTATCGATTCTGTTTGCTTGCATCGTCTACTAGTACTTCACCATTTGCATCTTTGATTGATACAACGTTGCGATAAAATTTTCCAATAAGTAGTTTTATCTTATTATGTATTTCTTACATTCTCTTTATCTTGAAAGCTTTCTCAGTTTGTTTGTATTGTTCTTCTATCCAGTTGTTTTTGTCTCGTTGAAGTTTCCTTCTGATTTCTTTATAGTGAGCCAGTTAATTTGTTTCCGGTCTGCAGCGTAAGCTTGTTGTTTGGTTACCGGTATGTTTGGTCTTTCGGTTACTTGCATGCTCTTCCGACTTTGTTGTTGGCTGCTGTTTGTATTACTTTATGTATATTTGACCACATAACTTCTGTGCTGTCCTGACCGTTGATCTGCTTGTTCCTCTCTATCTTATCTTCGTACTTTAGGTACTTTATCTTCTCTGTTGGGTGGATTCATGGGCGTCCGGAGAGGGGGGCGGGCAAGGGGCATTTGCTTTTAAAAGGCTTGTGTAGCAAATTCAATCTCGCCTAAGTTGACGCCAACTAAGCAGAGCGGATAAAAAGTGTGAGAGGTAAAATTCTTTTCGACACTGAACTGTCTTGCGATTGATTAAACGTGTCACCCGTTCACGCTATCAAATATTGAAAAGGTATAATTTTATGTTTTCAAACTTTGTGAGAATTTCGGGTGTGATTTTTATTCAGAAACCTCCACGCTTTACATAGATTAGGGCCTCACCAAGTCCAAATCCGACACTGTTCTATATACACGAAACCAGGGCTCAAAGTCCCCGACATAAAGACATTAATACAATCAGTTTGAACGCTCTCGCTGCACGTTGTTCAACAGTTCAGCACCAGTCATATATTATGTAGGCTTGCAATCTACTTGTTGACAATATTCATAGGCGTAACTTTCTATTGTGAGGACGGTGACAGTCAACACCACTTTCAAAAGCGGTGGTGACTGTTGCCGTCACTTTTTGGCTTTGTGCTGAAATATTTGCTGTCAACAAGACAGCATAATTTTGGTTTGAAGCAAGTTCCAGCAACGACAATTGACGGCGGTGTACCCTTGCATACTTAATTTTTGCAACGTTGATAGACCCTGGATGCCTTCACGTTAGCTTACTTACTTGCCATTTTATGTTGCTTACATTGGGGAGTCATCCATATTGTTCAGTCGACGGTGAAAAGGAAAGGAGAGGGGAGAGGAAAGGGGAGGGTGGATTGGATTGATCACCACCACTTTCTGTGGCAAAGTTACGCCCTTTACAAATCTCACAATACAGCAACGCCTCAGTAGACACATTCTTCATGCGGTCTAAGGTCTCCTTTTACCGCCTTCCTTTTGTTGACTGACCCAGCCATGCCTACTGCCATGCCGATTTATGAGCACCCCTCGCTCTGCTGATGGATATAACAATATGCCAACAAATGCGGTACTTACTTGAGGTACTTATAAGTGCTCTATTAAGCGTATTGATACATACATACATACATACATACATATAAATCTACATACATGCACACATACATAGTCCATATACATTCATAATATACATACCTACAAAATTAATATGCATAGATGTATACTTATAGGCTACCTACGCCCGTATTGTTAGCCTATCGTCCTAGCTAGGTGATAAAAGGAAGGCATTCGTATAAGATACAATGAATTGATTGCCTATGTACAGCCAATAAACATTTACCTTTTATATACGTCAACGTCACAAAACAACCAACAGAAGAGCAAAACATCACTGAACCATCAAGCCTTAAAGAGACCACCAGGGCCCCTGGTTCGTCTCAACAAAAACACACGGAGACAAAATAACATCTATTGAAACTAACGAGAAAACTAACAAGAAAACATGCGGCTATTTAGGGCCAAACGCCTAAATCAGTCTCCCTTGCACACCCAAGTTCAATGACTTAAATATGTCTACCATTATGGTCTACGTCGTGCAAGTTATCCTTAACTACTAGGGCCTACACACGGTACAGTTGCACGCCACATGTAAAACTACATAATTATCACCTTCTTAATCGTTGATCCGTTACAGATATATATGACAGTTTGTTTACAAATATTGATTGTTTAAATCAATTGCCAGAGTATTTAAGTGATTGTTGCTGTTAATTGAATGGCCAGATTGGTAACGACTATAGACTTTCAATGTCCCACAACGCTTCGCTTTGGTCGAGCAGGAGACGGTGGATACCCGGTCTGCATGACGAAAGCCGTACGTCCTAACAACCGATCTTGTCTCGTCTACTCCTTCGGGTCTGTATAACCATACAATATCAGCAAGTAACACATAGAACAAGATATAGGACCTAAACCATTGTATAACACAAAAGATGACGATACTAATCATCAGTGTAATTAACTCTAATTATGAAATAAAACGATTACCCCACACAATGCAGCGAATATTATAGTCACCCGCTTTTTTGATCGTAATCGAAATCGTAAACGTCTGTCTTGATATCTTGTTAGACTACCACGCAGTTTAGAGACCTTGAGTCATAACAAAGATGATTAGCGTCGACCTACACATTTGCTTAGGCTTGGGACTGGCACTACCACAGTAAAGGCAATGGAGGAGTTTTCCGCCACATGTGGGTGCGGACAGGCTTTATTAGAGTATACTGATGGTGAAAGCCAGCGCTCTCTGGCGAATAACATGAGATCGAAGGGGTTGTCAGAAAAGACGGCGAGCTGCGGTAGACAACAGCGAGATAACTTTGGCAATAGGCTTAGTATGTGTCCATGAACATAATTATATATATAATACCACACACACACGCACAAACACACACACACTCACACGCACACGCACACTCACACGCACACATATTTGAATACACATTTGTATATAATTATATATATATATATATATATAATGAATATTCCGTATGTGCGCATGCATGTGTGTGATACATTGTTTGAAGGATTTCCCAAGATTGGTCATTCGACGAAGCTTGGGCAAAATACGGATGTGAAGTTCACAGCTTTGATCCGAGGTATTATCATTCATCAGTGATTCCATTTCAATGCAACTTAACGATTAGACTTCCAGAAAGAGTCTCTCAACTATGTGGACTCTTTCAACAGTTCCATATGGCAATCGTAATCGTAATTTCGAGAGTGAAAACTATCTTATTCACAGACGCTGAGTCAAAGCAGAAATCGATAGGCAGGTAAGGTCAGGTTCGGTAATAGGTTTAGGTCAAAGAGCCTGGCAGGTGGACAGTCATACAGCTGCTGTAGATGGTGTTTAGAATTATTCCCGGTAACTGGGCATGGATATGAATGCAGATGACTGGGGTTGGATACGAATCCCGTTGAATTCAGTATCTGTTAATTTGGAAATGACTTTACTATCCTATTTTCAGCATCGGATTGGAAGATCACGTTCACGCTCCAAATATTTACTTCCACAAGTTGGGCCTCTGGGGGAGTGATTACAAGAATGACAAAGGATGGCAACTTGAAAGATTTTCAACGATCAAGAAAAGACTAGGACATAAAGAGGTTTATTCGCTGTGTCATTATTTTCAGATAGTCAAGTTTTAAGGCTCCCAAATGCGCTACGTTTGTTCTTGTAGACATGCACATGCATGATAGCATATATAATAATTACATTATAAACACACATATCTCACAAAACACCACTAACTAATTTGTCTGAAGAAATGTGAAGACAGTTCGAAAATGTATGCTGAAAGTCAAATGTAAGAGTAAACAATTCAACGGCGTACTCAGTATATATCACAACGGCGACGTCTTCAGGCGCTGATAAGTTGAAGAGAATTGCATAACTGGGGAACTGGACGGTAGACATTATTACAAGGCACATCGAACGTTAAGGACTTATCGAGCACTTGGTCAATGAGTCAACTGTACTTCGGGATCGCAGTTCGATCCGTTCAGGAAAGGCGCCAGTTTCTGCCTTTCAAACAGCAATGGCGCAGTAGGCATTTTGTGCGCAGTTGGAATAAATGTCAACTAATCCTAACTACTAGCTAGACGGTGTACAAGGGCGGATCCGGGGGAGGGGCTTATCCGGCCATGGCCTCCCATTTGAAATTTTTCTTTATTTACATAGGCGTTTTCTGGGCGTTTGATGATTTTTGCACAGGCGTGGCCCCCCCGTAGGCGTGGATGAGTCAAATGTACACAGGACGTGGGTTATTGGCTTATCCGGCCATGGCCCCCCATTTGAAATTTTTCTTTATTTACATAGGCGTTTTCTGGGCGTTTGATGATTTTTGCACAGGCGTGGCCCCCCCGTAGGCGTGGATGAGTCAAATGTACACAGGACGTGGGTTCCGGATGAATACTAAAGACATAAAAAAGGTTAATTACTAAAAAAGGTCATCAACTTTTTTGAGAGATAGATTGGAAATTTTTTTTGGTGGTCAGTTGGTAAACTGATTCCTCTCTTGCTTTGTATGTAAAATTTTTGCTCCCCCCCCTTGATAGAGTTTCTGGATCCGCCCCTGACGGTGTATACTTAGTAAACTTTACTACCTTCATAAATAACTAAATGAATACGCTAATTAGTCAACCTATATTCTTCACGAAGGTCATGTAAACAACTGGCAATAACATTTAGGAGAATGTCAGCTTACGAAGTTGTTATGTTCTTGTATGTGCAGCGTATAATAGATGCTCTGAAGGTCGACGTTGAAGGTGGGGAGTGGCCCTTTCTGCGTGACATCACCTACTCTGACCCAACTGGCCTGTCAAACGTGAGACAACTCTACATCGAACTCCACACTCCGAAGTTCAGATCTGTTGGCAAAATGAATTCGACAGACTTTGCCGAAATCAACGACTACGTGAGGCGTCTGCGCGATGTACGCGGCTTCCAGTTGTACAAGAACGTTCAGTTTAACGAATGCTGCCGACGATTCTCTGATCTCATGCCCACATCAGTTCCCGAAAAATGTTGCCACGAATTATTCTTCTTCAACTCTCATCTACTTGCAGCATAGTGTGTCATTCAGTCGGTGGACTAAATCCCTTGATGACAAGTGCAGATCCTCCAAACGGGTTGCTTATACTGTAGCCACCAACAAGCCAGTCTACATCAGGGCAAGAGCAGCATCGCTGCTTTAAGAAGATGGTGGCAGAAAACGAACAACCCACCTGAAACGAAGCACCCTGTCTATGAAACTCTACGTACAACGGATACTATGTAAAATGTGTGTGGACAGCGTGCCCTCGCAAAACTCCAGTCCAAATCTAAACAGTCTTAGAAATGGTTTGATGGTCTCTTTGAGTAAATGTAGTTGTCAACTCCACTTTTTTACACTTAGGGCCTATCTTCACTTCTTCCTTCTCATCTACTTAATCCATAGATTTATTTTTACTCAACTTCTACTTAGGTTATCGGTATTTTAACTATGGTAGTGCGTGACTGTCAATTCACACGAACACAGTCCAAAAACCTTAAAAATATTCTTTCAATTCAGCACAAGAAAACCAACACACGTCAATATTACAATGTACACTGATCAAATTTCAAATCGCTTCATTTCTTTTGGCGCCACACGTGCGACTCGTAGTCATACCTGTACAAACAGCTAATTAAATATGCAAGGCCGACTGCAGCAGCTCAACACCGTTCATCCAAGCGCAAACATCGAGGCACCATGCACGCAACCATTAAAATATACATATACACAACACAAACAGTCAAACCTGAACATCATTTATCCACTCAACACAGAGGACCATCCCAATGAAATGCCGCTGCTCCCAAAAACACGCTGACACGTTTTAAAAGGTAAAACTAAAACTCCATTATCACTTTCGGTGTTTACTTTCCAGATGTTCATATCCGTCTATTTGGCTGGCTCTATATATGCAGTGATGGGTATGAGTTAACTCAGATGAGTTTAAACTCACGAGTTAACTCACTTGCTGTGCTTTATGAGTTTGAGTTAACTCACCTTAAAGAGTGTGAGTTATGAGTTTGAGCTAACTCATATTTTCCGTGAGTTTGAGTTGTAACTGTCAATTATTTTAAACTCAACTCACTCTTCGGCACTCGGCACATATTATGTTGAAACAAGCCTTTTTTTATATCGTCGACTTTCCATACTGGTGAGTGGTGACGGCAGGGAGGGTCGTAAACACTGCTAGCGGACAGTGTTTGAGCACTGCATATTTTGTATATTGTGAACAGTTAAGAACAACATGGCTGAAGTACCGTGTATTCTTGATGGGAAATATTTTCCTGTTACAAGCAGGCGTGATGGAAAAATTGTTGCTCGATTAGAACGTGCTAGTATGAAACGTGCGAGTTTATGAGTTAACTCATTTAACAACTGAGTTTGAGTAAACTCATTTCACTTAGGATGAGTTGAGTTTGAGTTTAAACTCATTTTGAGGTGCATGAGTTGAGTTTTGATTTAACTCATTTCTTGTGTGAGTTTACCCAACACTGGCTATATGTAGCCTACGTCTCTGCCAGCGTAAAAATCTGTACACAACTTTGGGTTTGGCAGATTTTTGGGAGGAAATGTTTTTGTAAAGGGGGATAGAGGGGGATAGCAACTACACAATTCATAATTCATCAATTGCATGTGGATAACAGAGTTCGTACTATACGAGAATGCATATATATCTAGATTCTAAGTAAAGGCTAAACAAGCCGAAACTGTTACTACTGAGTTTTTAGTTAGAAAGGCTTCTTGCGTGTTTTGCAAATTGTTGCAACTTGATTAAAATTTTTAGCACTTTCTCACAATTGGTGGATAGAGGTAACCTAGTGCAACTCAAATGAAAACCTAATCACTTCCCTCTATTATAAACTTGTTTCTGCAATCTCTCATCAACAAGTCTCTTGTGTCTGCCTCCTTGATATCTCCGCAGCCTTCGATACCATTGATCACATCATCTTATTCGGTTTAACTGACTCTGCTCTCCTCCTATTTCTCTTCTCACTGTTTCTCCATTAAAACACCGGAAGCCTCATCCCATTCATGTCATCTCACTTGTGGTGCTCCTCAAGGCTCGGCTTCCTAATTACTAGTTGACCAATGTATTCGTAAAATGAAACGGGATAAAGCTCCTGGTCTGTTCGCATTGAGACGGAACATCTAGTTCATGCTCATCCTAGAGACCTAGGCTGGCTGTTTTACTCTCACTTTTATTCAATCAAATGCTTGGGCATGGTAAAGCTCCAGGCACATTTGGTCAGCACCCACAGTAAACGTGTCCTCTATGGAATGGACGCTTTTACCCCTACAGGGTAAAAGTTAAGACAATTAGACAATATAGACAATTATAGTGAACTGAACTCCCTAGAGTACACTTGCAACTCTGAGAAAAAGGCTATGTAAAATTTTCAAAATCTGTCATAGCCGTGTACGTTGTATCCAGGGCCGTAGCCAGGATTTTGTTTCGGGGGGTGTTTTCTGTTTCGGGGGGTGTTTTCTCGTCCTTAAGCAAGCCGACATGCAACCGAGTCAACTGACCAAGGGGTTTGTAGTTAGTAAATGCATTATTTCATTTTTAAATTATTTGAATTTCGGGGGTGTTTAAACACCAAAAACACCCCCCCAGCTACGGCCTTGGTTGTATCGGTACTGCACTTCATCTATGAAAATAGCATTAAAGACTTAGTTATCCAGAATATTTCTCCACAAAAGCCTTTCGAATGACAACGATGTTGTCAGATTTATTGTTTTCATATTCGTTTTGTTTTGTGCGTGGTGAAATAAAAATTGATAGGCCTATATAACGTTACTGCGCAATATACCAATAAAATGAAGTTCAACTGAACAGCTGTTGCCGGCTGTTCGTGCGTCTCAAGTAAACATGACAGAAATGCATACAGCATACAATCGATTAGTTGTGGAAAGCAAAGTCTGGTAAAAGTAAGCTTATGCAGATTATTATTATCATTATAATAATTATTAAGTAAGTAAGTAAGTAAGTAAGTAAGTAAGTATGTCCTTTATTAGACCACCTGCAAACGCACTGTGGCTTACAAACAGGCTATGCAAAGAGGTTGAAGAAACTAAATTATAACAATAGGTGAGCAATGCTATTGGAAACTGTCAAAACTGTCATAACTGTCAAGCTGATCTTAGATAACTACAATTTAGTATTCATACGCATTTAAGGCATCTTGGCTCTAGCAGTATAACATTCTGGTGATAAAACTGCTTCGGGTGAACGAATGTTGTTGTCGTCGCTGTTGTCTTTCTCGTTGTTGTTGTTGTTTTATATTGCATAGGCCTATATCACACGCGCAGGGTCAGTAAACGTGAATCTGATGCAAAATGTAATTGTGAGTTAGAGTTACTTAAGATCCATACACAGTGACCGTCTGGGCAGAGGGTCGAAGTCTCTGCGTTACAGGCCGACCACTCTGACCTCTTGCTGCACTCATTATATAAAGCCTTAGGCAAATCAAGATAAAAATTAAACGTTATATGATTAACATTAATTTTATCAACTCGTATGCTACACTGGAAAGAAGATTTTGCTTTCTCTTTTCGAAGTTGGACTTCTGCCCTGCTAATCTTGATGCGGTCAGTGACGAACACGCTGACGTAAATATTGTGACGATAAATAAACATATCAGGCAACTGAAACTCATCAAAGCTTGAACACTGAGACGACAACCATCAGGTGCTGTTTAAAAAAACGAAAATCATCAGAGAAACACTTTTAACCACTTTTAAAACACTTTTAACCCAGTTTAGCTAATGCAGCATGTCAGTGTCATTGTAATTAGGTAAGTGGGTAACCTTTATTTGCATCTGCCAAGTGCACAAGCATTTCATTGTACACAATGAACACAATCATACATATTTGAAATGAACAAAAACAGGAGCAGATTTTATACACATACACTCATAACTAAATATAACAAAAGATACGTCGATTAACAAAAATACTTTAAAATGGTTTAGATTTGACAGTGAATAGCACGACGACCCCTCTGATAAGACGCAGCACTCGTAAGTAAGCTAATGCCATGCGTTTAGCTTTAGAGCAGCACTTAAAAAATTTGGATTTTTGAGTATGATTACGAAAGGATTCCCCTGTTGCGGGGGACTTGTCCTCACGAGAAGGTGGAAAGATCTGGTGAAAGCAGTAGTCCAGGAATTGCGATTTCCGAAAAAATTTCTGTCTGCTAGGGTAATCAGCTCTTCTACTACATTTTGTGAGTTTTTCTAGAGCTGTATCAATGCCTGCAGAATTATGTGAGGTAAGAAATCCAAAGTACGCAGTAAGTGCACACGTAATTCTAAAGCGAAAAAGCGACGTTCAGCTTCGAGGTATGTACATGTACAGCGTGTAGGTCCTGCTGTCTTAACTGGTTGAAAAGAAAGTAACACAGGTTAATCAGACTATAGAATGTAGTTTACATGGTTTAAAAGGAAAGACTACACTGTAGGATGATGATGCGAAGCGTCTTGACACTTTCTAGCTGTTCAAGTGATATAAAGGATGCTCGATGCAAGGCCGCCTGAAAATTATCTCTCTGGATTGGGAGACGTTTATGTTGAGTTTTTCACAGTGGATCAGAGGTTAATATTATCAAATTCTGCATTAAGTCAACTGCGTGCAGTTTCATAATTCTGTAGGCTTAATTCAGCGGAATGTTTACACAAAAAGTTGTCGTCCAATAAAGTGCAGAGAGCTACAATGAATAAGGTGGTTCTCAAGACTTTGTTTTTTGGGGCGCTGTAGAAATTTCGAGTAGCGATTACGATAATAATAGAGAGAACTGGCCCCAGCCCAGACCCTTGCACAATACTTTTGCAATTGGCAACCAGTTGCACAGTTCTCCTTTAAATTTAACAGCGTGTTTTCGACCGCTTAAGATTGTGCGATTAAACACGCTAAATTCAATTAAAGTTGATTTCGCGTTTCTACAAATTCCTACGTGATACAGCCAATCTGAAATTATATTTTGTTTGAGCTTGAAGATCACTGTCATAATCGCCAAACTTTTTCAGGAAGCAAAATTTATGAAAACATTGTTTTCCAGTGCTATCCCTTATTTTGTGGTGCACAACCTCGACAAAAAACATTTGGATTATGCTAGTGCATTGCCGACCTTAATTGTATTGTTCCCACAGATCAAACTTTCGCAGCAGAATTCGAAATGATGACACAGCACATCTGTCTCCACCACGGCAGCATAGCTACCGTTGCGACGTGAAAAGTCACGCACATCGCGCATCAAAAGTACGTCGTGCTTTCTTATGCAAGGAAACGCTTTACTTAGATTTAAGTTTCCAATGGAAATCCGATCTATTGGCTTAATGGCTCAAGAGGATTTGCTAGCTTAAACCAGCTTTACAAAGGGGACATATACATATAAGCTACAGAAACAGGCTACAGTACATTGGAGGTGTTGCTACAGGGATGCTCTCGACAATCCTACATAATCTATGTAGCGGTGGGGCTCGGTGTTGAATCGCCAGACGGGATCGGAATGCAGCTTATAGGCCTAGTAAATCCCTACACATAATACATATACATACATACGTCCTACTTATGTACAGAGACACGTACCTATGTACTTAACTTGTAATCTGGCACCGTTGAATGCCTTCGTAAGTACAAACACAAATATACACATTTCAGCTATAGATATGTGCGTGCATAATGCAATGCAATGCATACATGCATCCATCCATACATGCATCCATATCTACATTAATTTATTCTTCCCCCCCCCCCCCAAAAAATATATAAATAAAACATGTGCAGAATTGCTGTAATGACTCCACATGAAGACGTTTCCATGCGATGACGTTGGCCTTGGGAGATATAGTCAATTGCTTCTGCGACTGCTCAGATTTGAGGTCTGCTAGCACAGAGGTTTTCAAACTTTTTGGACCAGGGACCCCTATTTTTTCTAGGCATAGCTCGCGGACCCCAGTATTTAGCCTACAAAGCAAAATTTACCCCCTATCACTTAAAATTTAATAAAAATAACAGGCAGACAGACTATTAACACAATACACGCTTGCTTATTTATGACGCTAAGGACTATTATAATATAAAAAGTAACACTAAATAAATTGTTATTAACTCCCTGCAATAACTATGGAACACAGTCATTTTTAAAAGAAATGAAAAACATCGGTTTCGCCAAAAACCAGTAATGTCAGCGAGAGGGATATGTGCTTGCTTTGCTTTGCAAAAACTGTCCATAATTGGTGCTATTTTGGATAGGCTTAAGCACTGTTTTCTTACGTTTCAGAAAGTTATCCATAATAGAAACAGCAAAATTATATAGTTAGCATGTAACAGCGAACGTGAACGAAATAGGGATATGCTTTTCAAATCTCTGCATTATCAGTGCTCGAAATGGAAAATTTTACGAAACGGAACGCTAGTAAAAGATATGGGAGCATTCACGTTAATTTCATAGTATTTTCCACAATAATTCATTTGACGAACCGGAACGCAACGCTAATTCATTTTGACGAACCGGAACGGCGTTCCGGTGCGTTCCGGTCCATTTCGAGCACTGTGCATTATCGTTCATTTAAAGGCTAAAATCAGGCGAATTCCACAAATTTATAATTCTACAAGTCCAGAGTACACAATCAGGAAATAGACCAGCATATTGCAAATGAAGCCTTCACTGGAGGAACCACTAGACATTTTTTTAGCTAACTAGCTGTGTCCTGTAATTATGATACTTAATGCTACAGACTATAGAGCAAGTGTGTTTTTTCAGAAAACCCATGTCAGTCCAGAGTTACAATGAGAAGAAAATATAGCGTTTATGTAAAAACAACTACGTCCTAGCTAGAGCTTCAGTGTTTCTTCCATGGAAAAAACAACCAGACTCATATTCAGTGTTGATTTTCTAAATGAAACACCTGCAGCCTTTCAAAGTTTGTTTTGTGAATATCGATCTTAAACCTTTTTAAATGGAATCTAGTTGTAGGCCTACTTCTGATGAAGGGTTCAAATACATCGCGCTTATATTGGGTGCAGAAATGATTAGCAGTCGATTAGCAGAAATTATATATTAAATTTTATTAAGACACACGTTTTAGGCCTATTAGCCTAGAAATGTAACGTGACCATAAGCCTACATCTTATTTACGTCACTGTAGGCCCTAGTACGCAAAGAATAACTATCAGCAGCATCACAAAACTGGTGTGATCGAATACCCAATTGGATCCTTGTGGATCATACAGTTACAGGCATACTATAAGTAGGCTAGCGTATGAATTTGAAAACACAGGCTGTTAATGCTAAAACCATGCAATGTTAAGCATCACATTATTTTCAGAACGCTCTCGCGGACCCCCGCCATATCCTTCGCGGACCCCCAGGGGTCCGCGGACCACAGTTTGAAAAACTCTGTGCTAGCACATCCAAGCAAACAGAATTAAATGTATACGTGACGAATAAGGTGATATCATTCTTTGCAGTTTCAAGTGTTAAAGTATTTGTAAACTTTGCAAACTCTATAGAAGAACGAGTTCCATTATATGTTTTTATTAGTGTAGATTGGAATGTTGAAATTATGTAAACAATCAAGCCTTGTCGAGTTCTGCAAATATGCGAGATATTATGTCAGTGGCAAATTTTGCGAATGAATTTGTCCTTAAATGGTAAAACGTTTCAGAGGCGTTTCTGTACACAAATGTAAAAAAAGTACATATATATACATATATATATATGTATGTAGGGAGACCGTTCTATGTTATACATTAACGTACTTTATTTATATATATATATACATATATATATATATATATATATATATATACATAGGCCTACACAATCCAAACCATTTTAACACCGCCCTGTTATAGGATCGGCTTCTCAGTCAAACACACAAACAGGATATTCAACTTACAACTGCGGCTGCGATCGTCAAAGTCCGCCGATTATTCGTACCAGCAACTAAGACTAAAATGGGAGATCGGGCCTATCGGGTTACTGTGTGCCTCTTGACCTGCCTTATGACTTGCCTATTTTACTCTTGACTGTTTCTGTAATGTCGTGCGTCTTATTAATAGAAGAGGGCCTACATGTTCGTGATGTTCTGAATAGCTAATCAGTATTTCCAGATTAGTAAAGTAACTAAAGTCAATTGGGCGTTCAATAACAATTTTCTTTGTTTTATATATCTAAGTTATGCTGCTTATGTTGAGGTTATGCTGCTTGATGCGTCAAACTCAAACATTAGACCTAATTTCTTCGACCTGCTGAATAACACCCATGACCCTGACGTGACCTGCTGAAATTGTATAGGCCTATAGCTGGCGTCGCCACTATTTAGGCGATCAAAGTCTTCAGGTTTAAAACAACAATCTATTTACTGCGTAGCTCTTAGCATTTTGCTTTGACAGTTAACATTTTAAGCACACTAGATGGATATCGCAACTGACGGTGCTGTATAGAATTACAAAAACACACTGTATACGCTCAGCCCTATATCTGTACAGAGCCAAAGCCGTATACAAAAGACCCCAGGTTATTCAATTCCTTAATCTATATTATTACAGAGTAGAGTAATGGATAACACACTGGCGTGAAGAGCTGAAGGTACCAAGATCGAACCCTGTAGACCCCGTAAGGTTTTTTCAGCCTTCCACTCGCTAGGTGGCAGCGGTGGTTAAATGAATAGTAGGCCTTGATTGGCGCCGTATGTTGGCTGCCGCTTAAACAGTTATATTCGACTCCTGTAAAACTGTTATCATGTGCTTCTACTGTATACATGTATGTAAGGCGCCCTGCGTGGCTGCCGTTTCTACTAAATATAATATTATGTTCACTGTACACCGCAATGCGTTTGCAGGCGCTTAATTAAAGAACAAGACTATTATTATTATTATTATTATTATTATTATTATTATTATTATTATTATTATTATTATTATTATTATTATTATTATTATTATTATTATTATTATTATTATTATTATTACTGCTACTACTACTACTACTACTACTACTACTACTACTACTACTACTACTACTACTACTACTACTACTACTACTACTACTACTACTACTACTACTACTACTACTACTACTACTACTACTACTACTACTACTACTACTACTACTACTACTACTACTACTACTACTACTACTACTACTACTACTACTACTACTACTACTACTACTACTACTACTACTACTACTACTACTACTACTACTACTACTACTACTACTACTACTACTACTACTACTACTACTACTACTACTACTACTACTACTACTACTACTACTACTACTACTACTACTACTACTACTACTACTACTACTACTACTACTACTACTACTACTACTACTACTACTACTACTACTATATCCTAGCCTCTCTTATACGAATATAATACGACATTGGTTATGGCAAGAAGGAACGACATAGAATAAAATAGATTTTGTTTCATTGAATATTACATCAACTTCAGCACTAATTCAGTTCTTGTAGTACATAAATATAGGCTCTGAAGTAAGTTTATATAATAGTAGCATGTCATCCGATTATAGTACAATGCTCTATGGCTCTATGCCTAGACACGATCAAGTTGGCAACTATACGATATATATATATATATATATATATATATATATATATATATATATATATATATATATATATATACGATGTATATATAGTCCTGTGTCCTACACATTGAATTTTATTGTTCATATAATAAGCTATGCCAATATTATATATATATATATATATATATATATATAATATGAAACCCTATCGTTCTTGCGGTGATGCCGCAAATGAAAAGGGACCACAAGGCGGAATTTATTTACTGAGATACAGGCCTTTGAACGTGGTCACCCATCAAAGTATCAGAATTGAATTTTCACTGGTATTTGATCGAGGACACCTCGGTCTATCAATCTAGCACAACAGTTTCATGAAAACAGAACAATTCAATTAAATGCTCAGCTCTATAACTTAAAAAAAATGGAGTTTAGTGTGGGCATTCCAAACTTTAAATGAGTTTTACCGAAAATCACATATTTCAGGTACATCACGTTCAAACTTCTACAGATAAAGCCATAAAACTCCCACTATACAACATAATACGCCATTATTTTCAGAATTCTTTGCTTATCATGCAGGGCCGTTTTAAGGTCGTCGTAGGCCCTAGGCACTCCTGCATTCGTAGGCCCTTCTATAACCTATCGACTAACTCATCGTCTCTTGCATTCACCTTAGACTACCCCCTCCCCCCGTCCGCAATCTTGGTGTCACTTTTGATCCACACCTGTCCTTCTCTAACCACATCTCCAACCTCTCACGCTCCTGCTTCAGCCACTTTCGTGACCTCCGACGCATCCGGGCTAAGCTCGACCTTAAACTACCTCCACCATTGCTGCCTCCATTATTCATTCAAAGCTTGATTACTGCAATTCCCTCTTCCTTAACCTTGATTCAACACAAATCAAGCGTCTTCAACGTATCCAAAACTCACTAGCCAGAGCTGTCACTAGAACGCCCAGACATCACCATATCATTCCCATCCTCACATCACTCCACTGTTTAAAAATCCCAGAGCGAATCCACTTCAAAGTCCTATCACCAACCTACAATTCCCTAAAATATTCCCAACCCAAGTACCTCCGTGATCTCTTCACCATTCAGGCAACCCGCTCCATCCGATCCTCCTCCTATCTCAGTTTTTCCCGACCCCCAGTCACTTCTCATCTCAAGTTCTCAAACCGAGCCATATCCAACACCGCAGTGACCGCACCACGTAGCCTACGCCTCTGGAACGATCTCCCCTGAATTCCGCAGATTCTCAGTTCCTCCATCATCATTCCTCCATCCTCCTCCTCCTCCTCACGTTCCTCTATCTATCACCCCCGGGCGTTCAACTTAAAATTGAAGTCTCACCTTTTCAAACACTCCTACCCTGGCTCATCTGACCCTTCCCCTTCCAATTCTTCTCGCCCTAAACGACACCCCATTGGCAGCTGCTCTGTTTCCTCTCTTGATCTGGACCTCTGGAAACCGGATTCGGACCTCTTTTGGACTACTCTCTGGAAAACCCCTTTGCTTTGACGTAGCGCTCGTGAATAGGCTGGTGCCCTGCGCTTTAGAAGTTTGGATATTACGATTACGATCACGACCCCAACTAAGCTGTCAACCCTGGATTAAAGCTGATTGCACTGCTCTCAATTGAAAACGACTTAATGCAGGTACCGGGGTAATGACATTTGAAGACGTTATAACTTAAGGCCTATATATGTGATTTTGCTAATGCAAAGACCCGCAAAGTTCACATAATGTAGTCTAGCCCAGCTTACTTTAAACTGTTTCAGTACAAAGTTATTAAATTTGAACTTGCTGATGTTTGCAATTTTCCATTTTTCATTTCCCCGGTCAATAATTTAATATCTCATTTTCAGAATTTCAGACTTTCGTAGGCCCCTGAAAGCTTCGTAGGCCCTAGGCACAGTGCCTACTGTGCCTAGTGGATAAAACGGCCCTGTTATCATGGTGGTATGAATAACTCCAAACTCGCCTTGTGGTCCCTTTTCATGTGTGGCATCAACTTTGTCGTCATTTGGCGCACATTTGGTTAACGAATCAACAGCAAACAATTGGGACGTTCTATTATTCTTCTCTAGCGCATTAATTTAGTCGCAGTTGGAATTTCAAATTGAATTTCTTAAACAGCGGTGATCAAAACCTGCCTCAGTGAAATTCAGGCATAAGTATAGCTGCCCATGAATGTTGCATTTGGTCTCTTTTCCTCAAAGGGTGAACATCGATGTGGCTGAATATTACGATGACGATCTTTGTGTATAGGCTTAGCTATGCAACACGCAGCGCGAATTATGTGGTGTCCTATATGTTTATTGTTTAACATCGGAGCCCATCTTGCCGAGGTCCTGTGCATAGGGCCTACTCCTCCAATGACAGTATATATTAGTTAGTATGCTGGATTGTCGATTTAGAGATCCGGGGTTCCAATTCCAGCCATGGGGTAGAAATATACTTCGAGATTTCTGTTCCACTACCGGCCCACAGCATACTTAAGGCCTACCTGAAAATGAGTACTGCGACCGTATACTGTCAGTGGGAGGTTCAGGCGAGAGTGGAGAAGGCTGTTGTCCTCAGATCATCCTCAAATGCTAGGGCCAAGAACAATGAATTCGTAAATACTTCACACTTATGAGTTAACGCAAAGAACAGCTATTTTTCATTTTAGAGCACGCTTTCAACGTAAGTGTCTGTATAATGAGTCATTGTCTGTCTGCCTGCCTCTATGCTTGTCTGCCTGCCTGTCTGCCTTCCTGTCTATCTGACTACTCTTAGATCGATAGCCGTTCATGCGGTTATAGAAGCGCAGCCAATGAAATTGATGTCCTGACGTCAGTTTGTTTAAGTAGGATCCAATAGAAGCAGCTTTATCGAAGTCATGTAGCATAGTACTACGTGATCAGATCGACGCATAGGGGCAGGTAAGAAATTGACAAGAAACTTTTCATAGATATTAACATAGTTTTTGCCAGCGTTATGGAAAGCCACAAATATTGTTGTACATTAACATTATTAATTTGTAGTGTTACTCTGTGTATCAGGACACCTTTTAGTTGCCTCACAAAAGCGCTTAACATAACAATATATACCTACAATAGCTGCATGGAACAAGTGCGGTTAAAGATAAGCTTGAAGTAAAATCAGCTAGGTCAGATTGATATGAAGCAGAAAGTATGAGATTGGAGGGGAATGGAGGAGTATGCACAGGACAGGACCTCGGCAAGATAGGTTCCGATTGTTGAGAATAAGCTCCGAAACGACTCCGTTGATTCATGACTGTGAACACTGCTCCTTCATCCATACTGTCCGTGGCCTCGCCAACTGAGGCACGGCACAGAAAGAGGGTTTGGAATGTTATTCTTTCCGAAACAGGAGACCAGTGTATATTGTTTCTCGTACACATTCCAATACTTAAAGTCAAAGTGGAAAGGTGGATACCCATTTCAATCTGTCTAATGCGAAACAAGGTATATATATACGTATATATATGTGTATACATAACACGCAACTTAAAGATCCATAGGCCTATAAGACGTGGTTGTTGTTGTTGATAAACTGATCCATAGGCCTATAAGACGTGGTTGTTGTTGTTGATAAACCTTCACCTTCACCCTCTCCCGTCGCCTCTGTTCCATTCATTCACATAGTCACTTGTTGGCTGATGATCTTTTCTTTAGTATAGAAAATGATAGTAAGGTCAAAACAACAGCAATTGCTTCTTAGACGCATGACAGCAAAAGTCAATTCCAAAGGACGAACCTAGATAAAAATCATTGACGCATAAGCCACGTGGCACGCATATTAAATAACAAACCATATAGATAGCAAACACAACGCTTGCTTCAGAGGCAAACTATTTTACATTTTTGCAAACTGTGTATCGTTCTGTACTAACGTACCTTACTTAATTGCGATCG
>OY744602.1:92959542-92974542 GCA_963556255.1 Allolobophora icterica | reverse complement strand
TTAGCAGTTTCTTCCCTGTGTCCATAGTACGGTATACAAGTGTGTCAGTCGTGTTTGGGACAATTAGGTTGAAAGCATAAAACTTACAGGACGAGTGATAAAGTTAATTGGGATTAAAATATAACAAAGATGTTAAATTATTTTATAGATAAATAATGTCATTAGCAAAATAATCTCTTAAAAAGGGCTCTTTAGGGACTGATTTCTGGTGGTGCCCGGGCATAGGCGGGCCTCGCATGGCCTATTTCTGGTGGTGCTGGGCACTCACGGGCCTCGCAGAGTCGGCGCCCATGGGTCCATACACAGGACGCCTCCACGCAGCTACCGAACGGTTAAAGTAGCAGAGCAGAGGTCCTATGTACAATATAGTTTGCGGTGACTGTCCTATCCTATATAATCAGAATCGATACAATGATCAGAAAGGATGGCCATCGAACATATTTTTAACACGAGGCTTTCAGACGACAACTAGCTTCCAAATAACAAGGGGCTACTCTGTGTCATCCCTCACTGTTCTTCTAGCAACTGGACATATCCTGCCTGCATTAGCCTATCTCTGGACGATCTATCTGACTTCACCCTGATAATGTAGCCTGACGTCGAATGCAGTTGTAAAGGTACCACACTCCATAGAGGGTTTTGGGGCGGCGCTCATTTCCTTTTCGTATGCCCTTGAGCGGGTAATGAACGGCTCCCCAGATTCTAGACTCTGGACCCGTACATTGCAGCAATTATCGTTTACTTCCCAGCTTATGTCAACACCAAATTACACTGTTTAGTGACAGGGAAACGTATGCACAAACAAACTGTCCAGCTCGTTAGTACTCGTTACACGGAGTCGAACCAGCAACCCTATAATCATTGAGCAAGCGTGTTACCGATAGACCACCGTGTCACACACACACACACACACACACACACACACACACACACACACACACACACACACACACACACACACACACACACACACACACACACACACACACACACACACACACACACACACACACACACACACACACACACACACACACACACACACACACACACACACACACACACACACACACACACACACACACACACACACACACACACACACACACACTCTCTCTCTCTCGAATGCAATTGGCTGCCTTGCATTTGTTTTAAGGTGTTCAGATTTAGTTTATCTTCTAGTTCTTTTTATTCGCAACCCCTTACCAACAGTGGATTAGTATCTGATACCTGCTGAATACAGCGAAACTTAATATTACACTTACGAATAGGATGCTGTCCTGCGATTGACCTTTGAATTGTCCTAATGATTTTTCAAGTTTACTACTACGGGGTAATTCCTAGGCGGAAAATATAACCACACTTTTAATGAATCAAGTGCAGCCTACAAGTACCATTCGCATCCTATTTTAGCTCTACATGCAGTGCCGGATTTAGGCATAAGCTCAAAAAGCTTCAGGTTAGGGCTTCACAATCTGCAAGGGCCTACAAAATTCAGAATTTTTTGGGAGGGGCTCTTTAATATATATATATATATATATATATATATATATATATATATATATATATATATATATATATATATATATGTATATGTATATATATAAAGAATTACACCAGAAGGTCTCATAAAATTTCATATTATTTTCAAATGAATGCATTTACTCAGGCGAGATGGAATTTACTACACAAGCCATTTAAACAGGTTATATACACCTACTGGTGTAATTCTTCAACAATGGGCCTCCAAGCTTTATATCGCTTAGGCCCTCACCAAGTCTAAATCCGGCTCTGATTAAAAGGCATATATGTTTTCAAGTTTTGTGAGACCTCCTTGTGTAATTTTTTATATAACTTAGGGCCTCACCAATCCTGCATTGTCTGCATGTTTAAATTGCGTCCACCGATGTTTACACAAATAAATTAGGCGTTCTGTGTAGACTGCCAAACACTGTACCGGATATAACTCGTATCCTATAGGCCTAACATTAATGCACGAGAACATTAACAAGTAGGCTAGGTATAATGCAGCCTCCGTGTATTTTTGAGATTTGTTTCACGTGGACTTACAACATTTTGGAATTCTTAACTATGGAAAAATATTTTAGGCCGACTAGACTATCATTAACTAAATTATAGCATACAGCAGAGTAGGCATATATATTAATTCCTCGAGACAGAACTAAAACTGAGTAATATGTTTTTCACCTATAGCATTTTTATAAATGCGTATGTGAAGAGAAATATTTTTCTATGTATACATACGGAACTGAATGTTTTTGGATAACAATTACGTAGCATGGACAGTAAGCTACTCGACGGGGGAAACAATACTCGGTTGAAATGATGGACGGCATGGGTCGGGAGAAGGCAATGAACAGCAGTGGCGTCACTAGGCGATGCGGGCCGCACCGGGTGACACA
Source organism: Allolobophora icterica (assembly GCA_963556255.1). Classification (NCBI taxonomy): domain Eukaryota; kingdom Metazoa; phylum Annelida; class Clitellata; order Crassiclitellata; family Lumbricidae; genus Allolobophora; species Allolobophora icterica. The sequence goes on along the minus strand of OY744602.1, from coordinate 92,972,119 downwards.
TTCGGAGGGGGTGCCACCATAATGACAAACATCACATTACATTAATATTTGCTAATTTGATTTGTAATTATGTAACTGCTGAACAGATGGTAAATGATTAAAATAAAAAATAAAATAAAAAGAGTAAGACTGTAGTGGTTGTAAAAGCAGAACTACAGAGGTTATGTTCCTTGCTATGATTGCTTTTACAGTCACGATAGTCTTAGCCTACTGCATTTGTAATTTTAATTCTGCCAGTTGTTATGTCACTACTATTACCATTACATTCGGTGATATAAGCTTACAGGAAATACGAGTAACATTAATACGAAAACATTACTAAGGATACTGTATGGTCTTGTAAGAGACTCGTGGAGGACGTCCATGGGGTGACACCATGACTTACCGCACTTGGTGACACTAGGGCTGCCACCTTTCTAAACTAGGAAATCTGGACGCAATTTTGGAGCACCGAAATCGTAAATAACCTCACGATGTGTGGGACCAGAGGCGCAAGTCGTGCAACCCGAGTAATTTTTTGGGGAAAGTAACTATTTATTTTAGAGAGACGATTAAGATTGATGATTTTGAACACTGAATTGATGTCAGGATGCGTTTAAATGTCGTTATTTAGGATATTTCACTTCGCCTGCGTTATAAGTTTATAGTGGTGTTCAACAAATATTATATAGTAGGCCAACGGGTAATGTGTTCAGTGTGAGAATTGTAGAAAAAAAACTGGGGGATAGACTTTGATGAGTTTGATCCATATGGAGTTGAATATTTTATCCGTATTTTGAAACTGAGAAAATTCAAAAATGCAATAGAAAGATTAAACTCCTTAAGTGATGACATCACCAAATTTATTAGTATACAATTCACATGGTCACAAATCTCACAAAAAACCAAAGCATTACTTTATTAGTAAACCACAAAGCGATTTGTGAAATTAGTAAACCACAAAGCGATTTGTGAAAAAAAATGCTAAAATATATGCACAATATAGTCAAATTGGCACAACTGAGGGGTAGGAAACGACGTTCTGGGGTGTGCAATGAAGACTTAACTCGAGGCTCCTAAGAAAGACTAGGGGGTTGAACCCCAATCCCCGACAATTCTTACCTTTAATGGGTCTAAAGCCACAGCATTTTGTTAGTTTGAGAAAAAAATTACCACAAATTTGAAAGTAGGGAAATTTGGCTGTTCCGACTAGGTCAAGTAGGGACGCGGGACATTTACCTCGAAATCGGGACGATCCCGACAAAATCGGGACGGGTGGCAACCCTAGGTGACACCAACCCTAGTGACGCCACTGATGAACAGAATAATTGACAGTCACGTTTTACGGGGCCCATAGCTGACCACCCCCAGCTGCTATCAGTACATGGCACAGTGCGGGTCAGCGGTAAGCCTGATAGACCTGGCTGGCTGGGTGTCTCGCCGATAGCAGCGATTGTTGCGAGCAGGATGTTCATAGGTTAAAGATTCAACACATAGTGTCTGATGCAGAACAGAACCGGTAGGAACAGAGGATCTGGCGAATGTCGCTTGAAGAGTCGTTTAAACGCCTCTCTACGTACACTCGTACATATATGTAATATATATATAAACAATATCTAGAATGATAATTTTATATACATATATATACATATATATATATATATATATATATCTGTGATTACACTTACAGTAGAACAATGAGGCGTGCGAGTGACACAGCAGACACCAAGAGAGCTCACAGACTCAACCATGAAAACTTTCTCTATTTGCCAGTTACACCCAGATTATAGGCTGAGTTAATGAAAAAACGTGAGTTTTATTCCTTAATCTTGGATTAACGAGCAGTTGGGTATTTTGTTCTGTTTGCAGTCTCAAAGTTTCAGGAAACAAGTTTGCACGCGTAGAGAAAAACTGATAGCGTCGGAATGCGATGCCACTGAGATGACTGTCGCCAGATCAAGATACATTCAACTGGGCGCATTGATCGTTATTTGCGGACTGACATTTCTGTTGTGGTTCCGACGATCGTCATGTTCCTTCAGTGACTTCGCCTCTGACTCCGCAGAGGCAACGCAGCCCAACTTAGATGTAAGAAAACACAGTTCTCGTTCTAGTTCTACTTGTCTACTTGTCCTCTTGTTCTTGTTCCTATTCTCTTTCTTCTTTTTGTAAATATTCTTCTAGGTCTTACTGTTGCAACAGTCCTGCCCTTCCACAGTTCTCTGAGCATGAATATTAGTGTAAGACGGGCCAGACGAATCCAAAGGACCGTAGCCCGCAGTGCATCGCACAACTTCCCGATTACTTCCCAACCAGTGATTACATTGCCCATTCAGAGATGAAGGATCTGCAGATATTTGCAAAAACTAAATGCTGTCTTTGTGGCTATTCTATCAGTGATATTCGCTACAACTTGACTTAACAGAGACCCTCTGCTATTCGCTATATGATCGGATAAGACAAAATGCGTGAAACACGATACATAGCCTATAAACTGATTATTACAACTAAAGATACGCTTAAATGATATGTCTCCTCTTTTAGTGACAGATCTCATAGTTCAAGTAGCAGATCTGAAATCAGAATTGCCGGTGTGACGATCTAAAGTTCCCCAAAACAGAGTTTCCCGGACTGAAATAATGTCTCCCTCGTTTCTTTTCAATTCCTCTCACAAATTTCGTATCATTATTGTAACATGACAGGCCTGTAGCTTAGACATAGTAGACAGTTTTGCAATAGAGTTAAAAAATCCATCTGCCTAAAATTATCATTGACCTTGAAACAAGTGTGACTGTGACTGTATCTCTCAACTAATAGTCCCCGCGGTGCAGAAATTATTTCAACGAATGAATAAATATTTTCTCCCCGAGACTTTGTTTTGGAATATAATCTCCGGGAACGAATCTATTCTAAAACAGATCCGTTGGATGGAGAATCTGTTCCAAAATACGTTCTCCAGGGGAGACTTTTAGGAGAGAAGGATCATTTTTGAGATACCGGATCTGAGATCGGACGGGATCCTGCTGAATTTAACCGCTCTTCCCAACTTAAACTGTCACCAGATGTGATCACGGTACATGTGCACGAACAACTTGCCCAAGATGGTTACGCGGAGTTCTCTCAGGATGCTCGAACCGTCAACTATTAGGTCACAGCCAGTGTGTTGACTGAGAAGATCATCGTGTTGCGTTAACTAATATAATATATAATATAATTATTTGTGTTTGTGGCAATTAATTATAATTGATTAATTAATATTAATTGCTAATGCAACCAGTCAAATGTGATAAAACTGGGAGCGCCTCTGAGTAGGTATCAGGTATCTTGAAGAGGCGCTATATGAAATCCTTAGAATGAACGAATGAATGAATGAAAACGTATGACTTTATTTTACAAGTGTAAATTGCATTAAGCATACATTCGAATTCGACTGTTTTCAGTGTCCTGTAGACTCCATACTGTGCGGGTTAAAGACTGACTTACCCGACTTCAATACATTGCGATCAGACTTTCACTCGTAAGCGTAATTACTTACTTGACTATATCGTAATCGTAATCTCTAAACTGCTAAAGCGCCACTCGAAAGCCAAGCGCAGGGCACCAGCCTATTCACGAGCACTATGTATGTAAATATATATATATATATATATATATATACAGTGTACACACACAATCACATATATATATACATTTTACATGTCAGAAAGCTTATATAAATTTGACATGTATTTATAACCTTTAGCGTATGATAATGGTGTGCCTAGGTTAAGAATGCCTATATAAGCCGTGGCTAAGTGTCTCTGCTACACTTTATCAATGCATCCGTTCCTCTCAGCCTGTTCTTGGTCTTCTGTAGGTCATACTGTTGGTGCGTGTAAGTAAGAAAATAATTGAAAGTACAACTAAGCAGGCGTAGTATATATAGCATGGTACAAGATACAAAGGCGCTTTAGAAGCTAATGGAGATTGGATAGAAAGGAGAATAAGGTTGAGGGATTCGTAATTCTAATCTTCAAACTTCTAAAGCGCCACTCGATGGCCAAGCGCAGGGCACCAGCCTATTCACCAGCGCTGATTCGCTTCATTAAGAAGATAAATTGGCATTCCCAATGTGTGTAATATGTTTTCATACACGCAGACATTCTGGGTGAGAGTCACCAAGTCCACTTTGAAATATTGATCGTTTAAATCATTTGCCAGAGTATTTAAGTGATTGTTGTTGTTAATTGCATGTTCAGACTTATGACTACCATAGACTTTCATTGTCCAACTACTCTCCGCTTTGGTCGAGCAGGAGACGGTGGATACGAGGCCTGCATGGCGAAAGCCGTACGCCCCAACAACAACTCTTGTCTCGTCTACTCCTTCGGGTCTGTATACCATTGTAATACCAACAAACAACATATAAAACAAAGATAAACCACTGTATGACACACAAGACGACGACACTAGTCATCAATGTAAACCATCACAGAGAATCATTATCGTGATCTCCATCAGCAGTGTCGTTATTACTACTAGTCTACTACTACTACTGCTACTGCTACTGCTACTGCTACTGCTACTGCTGCTGCTGCTGCTGCTGCTGCTGCTACTACTACTACTACTACTACTACTACTACTACTACTACTACCTACTACTACTACTACTACTACTACTACTACTACTACTACTACTACTACTACTACTACTACTACTACTACTACTACAACTACTACTACTACTACTACTACTACTACTACTACTACTACTACTACTACTACTACTACTACTACTACTACTACTCTTATTAGGCATGGTGCATAAACTTCGTTATTATAGGGCCTAATATTTAACAGTGACGAAGGAGAAACGATGCGAAATTTGGTACTCCCACTTTCCATATCAAAGTTACGCCTCTGACTATACCTATAAAATGCACGATGACTGAACACAATGCAGCAGATCCGTTAACCGTGGTCTTTATCTCGTTAGCCACAGACGTGTGCACCATTGATTCACAACGTCGAAACATCAAAGATAATTGCCCTGACTCATGCATGTTTGGCCAGGCTTTATATTTTATAACAATATGGGTGATGGTAAAAGTTAGCGTTATCTGGTGAATAACATGAGAACACAGAAGGCATTTAGAAAAGACGGTGATCTGCGGTAAATTTCTCAAAAACGGTATGTACTATAATAGTTTTGGCAATTGCATGTATGTAACTATGTATACATGCGCATATATATGTATGTGCATGTTGGTATGTACGTATGTGTGTATGTATCTACCTTGAATGTATGTATGTAAATATGCGTGTGTATGTATGCCATGTAAGGCTCTTGGTATATGGATGTAGGCCTAGGGTATATACAAGCGTTTCAATGTAAAACAATCATTTGATTTAATCTTATAACTTCTATAGTGCCCTTATGTTAATGCACTAGACATCAATTGATGGCATTCCAAAAGAGACTCGCAATCTATCCTATATATGTAATACAACAAACACACACACACACACAAACACACACACACACACACACACACACACACACACACACACACACACACACACACACACACACACACACACACACACACACACACACACACACACACACACACACACACACACACACACACACACACACACACACACACACACAATATACACGTGTGTGCATATATATATAGAATATTCGGTATTTGCGCATACATGTGTGTGATACACTATTTGAAGGATTTCCCAAGATTGGTCATTCGACGAAGCTTGGGCAACATACGGATGTGAAGTTCACAGCTTCGATCCCAGGTATTATCAATATTCCCATGATGAAAAGTTATTAAAAATTAAGCTTGCAACTAGAGTTGGAAATTCTATGTAAATTCGACGAAGAGTCTGCCAGTCACCCTCTCCCAGTCCCAGCATATTTCGCAGCTGAGCCGGGGTTGTTATTTTCAGTTACGTCAGCTCCGTGTGGTCTCCCGCTCTCTCTCCCCAGTCTGCAGCTACCCTCGTTCATGCTTTCATTACCTGTCGGCTTGATTACTGCTGTTCTCTCTATATTGGTCTCCCTCACACACTCGACTGCATTGCCTTGAACGCGTCCTACGCTCTGCTGCGCGCCTCGTTGGGCGCATTCCTAAGTTTGGTCACGTGTCTGACTACATGCCTGACGTCCTCCACTGGCTTCCTTTTTCGCAACGCATTGTATACCGGGTTGCTTCTATTGTCTGGCAGTGTCAGCTTGGCCGCGCTCCTTTCTATCTCGTTAGCTCTGCTTTCCAGCGTCCGCACTTCTTGGTTGCCGTTTACTCCGTTCCACAGCCCGCGGTGACTTACATGTTCCATTCGCTCGCACTGCAACCATGCAGTAGCGAGCATTATCCGTTGCCGGTCCCACTAGCTGGAATGGACTTCCTGTCGAACTGCGGTCTCTTCCTCGAGACTCGTCCACCTCTTTCTTCTCTACTCTTAAGACTGTTCTCTTTCGTCGAGGTTGGGCTGATAGCGCCTCTGAATAGTTGCATTGAAGAGCGCGCTATATAAATGTCTAGTTGATTGATTGATTGATTGATTGATTGAGTCATGGGGATGCCTTCAAAAGTTCGTAATCGTGCTCGTAATTTCGAAAGCTCCACAGTGTAAGTTAGGACCTACAGACGCTCAGTCAAAGCAAACTCGAGGGGCAAGTGTGATTACTTCTAGGTTTAGATTCAAGAGTTGGGCAGAAAATCAGTCAGACAGATGCTGTGTAAGGTGCTTAGCTGTCTTGTTGTCAAGACCTTAAACCTCAAGACCAAGACCAAGACTTTGAACCTCAAGACCAAGACCAAGACCTTGAGCCTCGAGACCAAGACCAAAACCAAGACTTTGAACCTCGAGACCAAGACCGAGACCAAGACCCAAAAAATCACATTTAGGCCAAGACTTCTTTTCCTGAAAAAAATTGTCAAGTCGGAATACTCGCTATTTTAATGAAAACGTGAGTCTTTTATTTTATTCAAGCAAATTAACATTAAATGCAGACTGCAGAGAATTCCGAATTCGTATTTACAAAAGTCCTTCATGTAAAATGTTACTCCAAATGCCTTTTGTATTTTAGAAAAACTAATTCGCTCAGAATTTTCTGCCAAGACGTGCCTTGTGGGGCCTCAAAAAATTTCGCCATGTGAAAAATACTTTCCATGGGTGCTTAAGTCGCTGGCACACACCGTAACTTTTCAAGCACTGGATTTAAATGTACAAATATTGAGCCTTTTTTAAATCTTCCCATGGTTTATCAGAAAAAGTCTCGGCAGTGCCTCCAGATACAGCATAACTTATATGTAGTTGCTGCTGCCGCTGGGTTTTCCTGACCAACAAGACTTGTATCCGTCCGTAGGTACTTGTCGTAGGCTATGATGCAAACAGGCTTGATAATTTTTTTAATTCTTGAGTTTTGTTAAATGACTTCATATTGACAGCCGGTCTTGGTCTTGGTCTTGCGAGACCATGACCAAGACTTTGAACCTCGAGACCAAGACCAAGACCAAGACTTTGAACTTCAAGACCAAGACCAAGACTTTTTGGTCTCAAGACCAAGACCAAGACTTTTAAAAACGAACTCGAGTGCACTCGAGACCAGGACCTTGGTCTCGAGGACAACAAGTCTGGTGCTTAGAATTGGCGAGAAAGGATCCGGGAAAGAAGAGGGATCACGCTAGGACTGTGGATGATGGTCACCAACAATCCCGCAATCGTCGACAGAGTATCGGTTGACTGGGAATGGGTACGAATCCCGGTCACTGGGCATGGGTACAATTCCAGGTGACTGGGTATGGGTACAACTCCCTGCTAAATGGTATAGGTGCAAATCCCGGACGCATGGAGTTGTGGATTAACGGCGACCGTTTTAATTACATTACATGCATCTTAGCGACTGTAACAAAACGGTATTTGGCATCTGCTATTTTGCGAATTAATTTTTAATTTTTAGCATCGGATTGGAAGATCACGTGCACTCTCGAAATGTCACATTCCACAAGTTGGGTCTCTGGGGAAATGACTGCAAGACTCGCAGTGGATGGAAACTGGAAAGATTGTCAACCATCAGGAGCAGACTTGGACATAATGAGGTGTTTATACTGTGTCATTACTTTTATTTGAACATGTATGGGTCTGTAAATGAGATACAAGCCATGCATGTGCTTGGATGCCTAGCCTACATACATGCACACGCGTGAATACATATATAATAGTCGTTGATAAACATCTTTCATGTACCTAAGAAAACACGACTAGCTTATTCGTCTGAACTGAATTCGTATGTGAGAAGGCATTTCCAAAATGTATTCTGCGTAGAGTCAAATGCAAAAGTACGTATAGTAGGGTGACCATACGTCCCGGTTTTCCGGGACATGTCCCGGTTTTATGTGGTGTGTCCCGGTGTCCCGACGACTTGTGTGAAAGAGCAAAATTGTCCCGGTTTCTGAGAAGTAAAAGAAATTGTCAACTTTCTTGGAAACTCGGTTCTTTGTAAATGACATAACTAATAGTCAGTGGCGGCGCCAGACAAATTTTGTAACCAGGGCAAAGTCAGGGCAGTCATAGGAGGCCTACAAGAAACGAGTGCAGAGGGCGAATTATGCCCCGAAAAAATCATGGGCAGGGTAAAAATTCTGGCAGTGCAACGACAAGAGCAAATGCTTTTTTACCAGGGCATTTGCCCTGGCTCGCACTGGTGTAGCGTCACCCCTGCTAATAGTTAATAGTAAATAGTTTGTAACCCAAAACGAATTCGTAACGAAAGAACAGTTTGTTATTTTATATATTATATCTCTAGTAAGTTTAGTTAAAAGGTTATATGAAATATTAAAGCATAATGTGAAAGTTTTCATATTATAACTTCATTTCAGTACGATGTACGGGAAAGGTTTTTGAAAATGCGTCAAGTGCAGATAATGCGGAAAGTACGGAAAACGCAATGCGAAAATTAAAAAAGCATGCAGGATACACCATGGAATATCTTCTCTTTGTCAGCGACTCAGAATCAAATATTGCTAAATCACACCAGCACAACTGAGGGGGTTGGAAACGAACCCCCTGAGACGTGCAATGAAGACTTAACTTTGGAGGTCCTAAGAGAGATTGGGGTTGAACCCCCTACTCCAGACAATTCTCACCCTCGGTCTACTGACTCTATTACTATAACAGTCTACTCTACCGAGTCTACTCTACTGTTACAGCCTAACGGACCTAGCGGTACCTAACCCTAACTGGAACCCTACACTTAACCCTTAATTTAACCCACAATCTCAAATGCATTCAGTCTATTACCATACTCTAATCTAGGCCTACTCGACTCTACTGACTGTTGTGCTTTATAATAGCCTACTCTATTTCAGTATGCTCTATCAGTCTCTCTATCTATCTGATTTAATAAATTTCTTCTTTCATCACGTTCCACGTTTCACATGCATACATGTGAAACGTGGTAATAATTCTAAGAATATAAGTAGGCCTAATATAGATAGATAATATTAAGATATCGTATGTGGTATGGCAACTAGCTAGCATGCAAGTTCTCATTTGTATTGATCTTGTTTTCTTTTGCCCAGCCGATAAGAGATGCCGAAAAGAGCGTTACAAAAAGTGTCCCGGTTTTTGAAGGCCAATAAATGGTCACCCTAACGTATAGTCAACGGCATACTTCATCGGACCTATAATGCTGAAACAGGGACAATGATATATTGAACGTGATTGCATGGGTGGCGCCTCACGGTAGCCTATGTCCCTACTACAAGCCACATTAAGGAGTTATCGAGCCGTTTGGGCAATGAGTCAACTGTAGTTTGGAATGGCAGCTATATAATAGATGTGCTCTTGTTTCTACCTTTCAAGTGGAACTGGCGCATTGGTTTGCCGTATAAGTAGGCTAACATTGTCGTCAGCTAGAATTAAGATCTCAACTGCTCCTAACTGCTCGTTAGCTAGCTCTAGCTACTGAGTTAACATTGTTACCTAGCTAATCAACTAAATAGGCCTATCAGCGATGGACTGTAAGTGTTCTTGTGTATAGGCATACAGCATACTGTCGTTGAAGAAATACAATTACCGGAATAATAAATAATCGACTTTTCAATTAGTGGACCTTAACTTTATTCTTCACGATAGTAATATAAGTAAACGAGCACTGACATTTAGAAAACTTTAATGAAGTCAGTATGTTGTTGAATGCACAGCGCATCATAGATGCTCTGAAGATCGACGTTGAGGGAGGAGAGTGGCCCTTCCTGCGTGACGTCATCTACGCTGACCCAACTCGATTGTCATACGTGAGACAGCTCTACATCGAACTCCATACTCCCAAGTTCAGATCTGTTAGCAATATGACGGCAGCAGACTTTGCCGAAATCAACGACTACGTGAGGCGCTTGCGCGATGACCTTGACTTCATGCTGTACAAGAACGTTCAGCGTAACAACTGCTGCGGCCGATTCTCTGATCTCATGCCCCCAGGAATCCCCGAAAGATGTTGCCATGAATTATTCTTCTTCAATTCTCATCTAATTGCGGTGTAATATGTCAGTCGGTAGGTTAAATTCTTCGGTGCCCAAAGCGCTTCTTCGAAACGGGTTGCTAATGCTATGGCCACCAACAACTAGCCAGTCTACTTCAGAGGAAGGGTAGAATCAAAAAATGGTTTCAAAACTTGAAAAACTCAACTTGAACAAAATATTCTGTCTATGAAATTCTCTTCTTTCCACATCTCTCCATTCTGCTGGTCCCCTAACAACTACATTCTTCGCTAGTTTTCTAAGCTTACACTGTTGCATTTTTGCCCCATAACACGCTGTTTTAGCTGTGATAATGGAGAACCATGATGATAAGGCGTACAATGTTAATACTAATAGGTTCTGTTGCCATAGCGAACTGTATTTCGCTAACGGTTAAAAAAGACTGCGACAACGTCATTCAATAAGAAAATTTAACTAAATATAATTAACTAATCAAAGTCCATACATACTGTCATGGGGCGAAATTGAATGACAAGTGCATTCCTTTTTAGGATTGACGTACGATCGAGTTAGTTTATTAAAAACGGGTTTCCAGTTTAAATATTAACGTGCAAATTTATTGATCGTGAAGCCAAGTGTGAAACATGTGTGACAATAATTCGTGCATCGGCGTAGGTGCTTTCCCCAAAGCCTCGACGATAGATTACAACGAAAAAAGGGCAACGAAACAAGCATAACGACTGGGACATGGCAGCCGATTGGTGAGCGTTCACGTATTTGGTCCTTGAGCAAGTCCTTTATTCACATCTGCTCAGAGCCATCGATTTATGATTGGTCATAGGTATAACTACTAACTACTACTGCTACTACTACTGCTGCTGCTGCTGCTGCTGCTGCTGCTGCTACTACTACTACTACTACTACTACTACTACGTGGCCAACCAGTAAGGGGTTAGTACTTTAGTTCAACACAACACGATGAGATTAAGGATGTTAGTAGTGCCAGATCTACAGTGGAGAAGGGCTATTCATAGCAGCCAATTGTGAAACAGCCATGATGATGATGATGAATGACGATGATGAATGATGATGATGATGACGATGACGATGACGATGACGATGATGATGATGATGATGATTAAGCTATCATCGAAATAGACCACAATTAACCAACCATTCAGAACAACATAGTCCGTTTTTCTCCCTGTCTCAGCAGCCTGCTCCTTCGGAAGTCCTTCCCTTCGAATATTTCGATTACAAAGGATTTAATACTGTTTAAAATAGAACATCGTGTCGAACTTTAATTTCTGAACATTGAGCTTGTCGTTTCAGCATAAAATACGTATAACGTGTTTAGGAGTTCATCACTAAACGTGCGTCTGTCTTAATCGAAAAACCTACGAACGTTGCCAATGGCAACGAATTTTACGTCATTAGTAGCCTTTGTTTTACAAGAAGACGTCATCAATCAATAACTAATCACGGCACCGATATAGATCACGTGTATCTTGTAGCCAATCAGGAAGCCTAAGTATGTCAATGTAATGCAACGTAGGACAAGGTTTTTTGCTTGTTAGAAAGAAATTTCTCAGAGACCTAGGCTTTGCGTTACACTACTTTGTCTTACGTTTACATTTAACGTAGGCCTAAGACAAAGCAATGTAACGTAAGACAAAGCAATGTAACGTAAGACAAAGCAATGTAACGTAAGGACAATGTAACGTAAGACAAAGTTATTACCTCCAGAGAAAACTGTTGTATACTCACTGCGCCCGAGGGAACACAATAGAATTATACCTAATGCTGACTCTTTAGCTCGTAAAACCTTTGTCATTCGAATGTTATATGCTTAAATTAATTTTATGAACTATGTACACCAAAATGCGGTTAGCAGTTGGTTTTTGAATAACTTACTTACTTATGTAACGTAAGACTGCTATGACAAGCCCGGTTGCAGCGTACGTATAGGCCTAACCCGTGTGAAAATATTTGTCTCGAGTTTCTAACAGCGGAAGGTGTACTGCTAGCAGTCGTATAAATTCACAGTTTTTGTGTTTGTGAAATTTCATCTGATTGTCTCTGTAGCGGTGCTATTTGTAATGCAAAAGGCA
>OY744602.1:92839542-92954542 GCA_963556255.1 Allolobophora icterica | reverse complement strand
TTAGTGCTCTGTTGTGTGTGCATTTCTGAGCTGTGGAAGGAGGGCAATGTCCAACAGAGTCGTAAGTCTGATTTTGAAAGTTGTTGTCTTTTCTTTTAGAGAAACCTCAGAAGAAGCAGAAGCAGTCGACTGAGGTCACAGGTGGACAGGAGTCTGCAAAGGGTAAACGAAAGACAAATGATCGCGATTCATCTGAAGATGCAAAGAGACAAGGCGCCAAGCAGAAGACAAAATCCAGTCGAGGTATACGATGACAGATTCACAACAAAATGAGATTTTCATTTTTCTTGTTTCATGAATATGCAGCGTAATTTGACCACGTGTAATGAGTTTCTCTTTAACACGTTAACGACGAGCGTGCACTAAAAGTTACTGGGAAACCAATGCAGCTTGTTGTTAAAGTGTTGAGTCTCTCATTACAATAACAATTACAGTTACAAAATATATAATGTAATGTAACCGTCAAGAAGTCATGTTTTCTGCTCAGAGCTGTAAATTGTTTTAAATTAACTGTTGACTGTAGATTCTAATAGTAAAGTTGATTCTGGTCTTTCAAAAACAGAAAATGATTTTGGTTATTACTTTATTTGACCCTATTCCGACACTTTCAAATGTCTGAGATGTAATTCTAGGTGGTGGTGCATCAGCCAAATCGACAGAGGCAAAAGGTGGTTGCTGTTCTGTATTCTGCTGTGTGGGTCTGTTGTCAGTGATGGTGGCAGCAGCAGCTATTGCTGGCTATGCTGCCTACATTGCCTATCCTGAAGAAAGCATAGAGTTCATGGGTAAGTTTGATTTGTTCGGTGATAATTAATCTTATTAACATTTAACAGAACTACACAAAAACTTGGAAGAATACAGGAGGCTGAGTGATATACATTAAAAGGATATTTGATGGTTGTGGATACATTTTTGTCTGATCTGCTAATAAAATCTGCAGAAGAGCTAACCACATACCTCAGTTGACCAACTGTAAATAATGCATTGGATATTGAGATCACTGAGAAGTAAAACCAACATTCAAGCTATATGTATACATATATATTATATATATATATATATGTGTTATATATAATATATATATATATATATATATCCATCTATCCATATGTTATCCATATGATATATGTCTGTTCAAATGAAGTAGAGCTTATCAGATTCGGATCTGCCAACAGGCTTTGAGAAACAAATCAAGGTGACAGGAGCAGGGTCAAGCCAATAGACAGACCTAGACAGATGGACAGACGCACAGACGGACAAAGTTGAAGTGTCCACTTCTGGTGACAGAATTACAGATGTCAATACGTGTTTAATTACCTAAAATAATTCAATCTGGTCACTCTTGATGGCAGTGATACTGTTTGTAGAAACTGCTGACGTGGAGCTGAAGCAAGTGTATCGAACCGTGCGTGAGGTGGCAACCAAGAAACTGGATGAGTTGCTGGTTGCTATGGGCCAGAAGACACCCGATGAAACTGAATCAGATAGGAAGACTGCAGAAGAAGATGGTAACAGATGGAGAGAAGAAACCAAAGAAGATGAAGAAGAGGCTAATGAAGAAGCTGTGAGTAGGGAAGATGTGTTTGAAGATGAGGATAGTGAAGAAAGAGTGATAAGGAAGCATGTGCCAGAAGTCCATGAAGAAAAGAAAGAAGCAGAAGAGAAGGTGGAAGTGCAAACGGAGAGTGAATTGGATGAAACAGCTGAAAATGCTGATACTGCCGGTGGAAGCAGCGAATCTGAGTTGGATGTAGAGGATTTGGAAAGTCTGCAGAAGGAGTTGGAGGAGATTGAGGACAGCATAAATGAGGATAAGACTGCAAGTGAGGAGGAGGTCAGTGAGGAAGAAGTTGTGGAAGATGATGAAGAAGAAGCCGAGGATTCAAGAGAGGAAGTCGGGGAACACTGGGAAACGGTAGAAGAGGAGAGGATCAAGGGAGATGTGGGTAGCAGCAATGAGCCAAAGGACTCCTTTGAATCTTCAGCCACTGAGTCCCCCAGGATGGAAGAACCAACCAGAGATAATGAGGATACGGTACAACCAGGTGAACCGGTCATACCTGAGCAGGTGGTGGAAGGGACAGAAAATGTACAAGTCGTTGAGGAACGTGAAGTTCCCAAGCAGGAAGTTCCGGAACCAGAATTTCCGGAAGTTGTCCATCTAGAAACTCCAGTACCAGTAGTCCCTAGAGTTGTAGTACCTGTAGAGGAAGTACTTGAGCCTCAAGTTGTTGATGTGAAGGAAGTGGACTTGGGTGTTGCTGAAGAAAACAGTTTGGCTGAAAAGCATTTACAAGAGACAGCACAATCTGAAGAACCAGCACAAACAGAAGTGCCTGAAAAACCAGTTGCTTTTGAAGCAAGTGATGCTGTGAATAGAGAGACAATTAACAGAGGTTTTGAGCGTGGTGACAGAGAGGAGGCAGTCCAGGAAATGAAACAGGAAGTGGTCGAGGAAATTCAGACAGATATCCCTACGACGGGGCGTGTTCCAGTAGATGTTGGCACTGAAGAAGAACAGGTTCGTCAACCTGTTCCTCCTGTTGCTGAAACCGAGCGCCAAGAACAGCAGCCAAGTACTGTTGTAGAGCCTTCTGTTCAGCCGGCTGAAACAGAGCAGCCAGCTGAAGTGCATGCGCAGCAGGATACCACTCAGGAACAGCAACAAGGGGAGAGATTTGAGTCAAAGGAAGAGGCAGCAGGAAACGTGGCTGCAGAAACCAGTGACAAGAAGTCTGCAGAGCATGAACTGGAAAGGCAGCTTGATTATCTTGATGGATTTGTAAACACGGTATGTATTTTTGTTTTACACTTGTTTTTATTGTGGTTTACTTTTGTGTTTGGTTTTCAGTATGCATTGTTATGAATGGGTGTTTACGATACTGTTTTGTTTTGAAATTTGTGAATCTGTGTGCATGACAATAGAGTACTATAGAAGTAAGGAAGGTGTAAACCGGTTAGAGACTTGGATTTCAAAACCAGTTCAGCGGTAGGAAATAAATTGTTATAACACTGCCTTGTTATAATGTGGTTTTTGGTATCGCTCCCAAAGTCAGCATTTTAGTAAGTTTCCAGTGTATTCTGCATTATGATGTCCATGCTGTACAACTTTTCAAGATTAGAATAGACATAACGTTGCTGTCCCAGAGTGTAGAATTATCAAAATTTTGGGAGTAAATGTGATTTAATACTATTTTCTTGCAGGCACCAAAGGAAGCACTTGATATATACAATCACATTCTTGACGTTGTCCCGGAAAACCCACGAGCCGTGATCGGAAAGGCTTATGCCCTGGGAGTTGTTGCAAATGCTGAGCAGAACGATGTTGCCCTGGAGCAGTCGATCAATGAGTACCTGAAAGTATTCTCTCTGCCTTCCGTTCCGAAGGCCCTGATGGTGGTGGCTGCCAGGGCGTGTGCGGAAAAACAGACGCTCCGAGGTAAATTAGTCTTCCCTCGAAGTGGCCGTGTATGTTGGGACTAGGATTAACCATAACCCTAAATCTTCCTTTCCTTTTCCTTAGATATGCTCATCCTAACATAGCTATGTCTCAAATGTGGGGCATGCTAGCTGATTGGTTCGGGACCTTGAGCTGACAATGGGGCGCAAACAAAAGAAGACAACTGAAGATCCACTGTTGCTTAGCAGTATTGATTCAGTAGAGCATTCGTGAATAAACTGGTTCCCTGCACTTAGCTTTTGAGTGACGCATTAGAAATTTGGAGTTTACAATTACAATTATGAACTCGTTAACTTAAAGTCATCAGGGGACTTGCCTTATGATAGTTTGTGTAGACAGACCTTGCTAAAGAGGGAAAATGGTGACAAGGTCAAAATTCAGTACTGCCTGCAGTTCATGTATGACATGTTAACCAGAATAGCTTGTTAAGTTATTGGCTATGGGGATATAAAAAACCACTTCGCATTAAGAGGAATGGCTAATTTACTGGTTGTGCATAAATGAATCCACACTGAATATACTGGGGCTATGTAGAAATAATAATGGTAATAATCGAATGATTTGTGTTTTATGTTTGTGAAGGTTGGGGCAGTTCTGCGGCCCAGACTCTGAAGTCGGTTGTCGCCATGTACCCAGACGACCTTGAACTGTACAACGAACTCGGACAGAAATACGTTATTAATGGAGCATATGAAGATGCCAGGGCGACTTTCATGCAGGTAAGTTATTCTGTTCCATCAGATCAACCACGCTCATGTGAACACCTCATTTTTGTGTGTGTCAGAAATATAAGCGTTAGTTGGTTCCAATGTTCCAACGACATCGGGCGGCTGCAAGGCCGTTGATGTCACCCTCCTGTGTCCAGGCTTGAGACTGGCACTAGCGGCACTGCAGGCAGTGGCAGGGTTTAATGTATGTGATTAACCTAATTGCTTGCAGGGCATCTGCACGCTAGATTTGCAAAATGTCTCATCTGGGCAGATTCCCAGGTACACCCCATAAGCTACAATTTATTATTTCGTAGACGATGCTGGCATTTTATTTGTTGCCTTTTCTAAATATACTAAATAGGTAATGTACCAGTCATTAATACTTATTGCTGGGCTGTTGTTACCTGAATGATGTCTGTTGCAGATTTTGGAGAAGGAGCCCAGTGATCCTTATGCCAGGCTGTATCTTGGCTACATAATGAAGCTGGTGGACAAGGACCTTGGCCGTTCACTGGATCTCATGAAGACTGGTCTTATCGGTGTTCCTGTGATTGACCTCAAGTTCTACATAGAGCTTGGAGAAGCTCTGACAAGAACCGGCCGTCACAATGAGGTGCGTATATATGCAAAATCTGAAAATCTACAGAAAATAATAATTACATCGGTTTGAATCTGCTGATTCAAATTACACTGGAGAAATTAGATCAATTTGAAACTGCTCATGAATTTAAAATACACCAGAGAAATTAGATCCGTTTGAAACTGTTCGTATTTTTTAAATTACACTGGATAAATTAGATGAAGTTGAAACTTTTCATAAATTTTAAATTACACTAGAGACTCATTGTAACATGCAAATGGAACAAAAATCTCGCGTTTGTTCTGACTTACGCACGAGGGGGCCTAACCCCGCACTTCAATCAGTTCTCAGCGCTGTGTGTTGTGACAAGCATATATGGATCTACCTGGGTACCCGACTACCCGGGAGTCAGTTATGGGATACAAATGGAACAAAAATCTCAAAACAAATTCTGCCACCTGAAGTATTAAACCCCAGGCTTCTCACTCCAGCATGCTAGTATGCACCGTATACAGAAACTAAAAGATCTGGCACAGCAGAAGAGAAATGGAGAATGCAGCTTTTTTAATAGCAGTTTATCAGTTACTTTAGTTTTCAGATTTTGTACACATTCAGATTTTGCATCTGATTTATCTCCACACAGATTCAGATTTCTGCATTCTATATTTCCATACAGAAATTAAGTAAGGTGTAAATTCCGAATCTGTAGAAAAGTTAGAAAATGGAGTAGCTGGTAATAAAAAATTATTTCCTGCTCTGTTCCACTTCTGCTTTCCAAGGTCTTGATGAATTCAATTTATTGAAGTTTTATTTTATCTCCTGAGATTTTTAAAATGAGAATCATTGAAGTAAGAAACATATAAATTAGTTACATATGATTTTATAAGGATGCACGTATATTTACATACATATACATGCATGCAAGCATGCATAAATCCATACAGACATAATGCCATCACAAGCAGTATGAAACTTGGAAAATTGCAAACGAGATATATATATATTTGAAAACGTGGACAAGGTGTGCTAGACGCTGTTGTTGTTAAAACAAAAACTTTTCTATGCATTGTAAATCCCAAGTATTCATAAAATATGTGTTAATTAGGCCCATGAAGTCTACCAGCTGGCAGTCGACCGGAAAGTTCTAAAGTCCGTCTGGCAGCGTTCATGGTACAATGTTGATGGTCTGACAAGTCAACCATGGTGGACCCCAGAGCAGACGAAAAACCTCATCAACTTACAGGTTTCCTTCAGCAATAACTGAATTCTGTTTATAGTTGACAAGAGGTGTTTCCTAACTTAATAAATCGAGTGATCTATTTTGTGTTGTTTAACTTAACAAGTGATTTATTTTTAGTAAGTGTTAATTTTACTTGAGCTAACTTATGATTGTAATTGTTATCGGACATTTATAAAGCGCCACTCAAGAATAAACTTGAACCAGTGATATCACTGTCAAATAATACAGATTTCAGGCACTTGCAAATCTGCAGAAGGGACAAAAGGAGAAACTCGAGTCGCAGCTGTTGAGAGAGGTGATTCCAGCTTGTGGGTGCAACATGGGCAAATCTTCTGGGCTGAGCTGTAGCAGTATGCATATGAGGGACAGTCAGTTGGTCAGTTTGCTATTGGACTTTAGCAGGTTGGCTGGCTGGCTGGATTTCTTACTGACTGATTAACTGATTCATTGATGTATTGACTGACTGACTCATGGAATCATTGAGTGATGCATTGATTGGGTTGATTGATCAATTGTTTTGATTTACTAAGAAGTTAGTTAGCTTGAGAAAAGGAGAGTGCTTAGCATTATATTGCATTAACAGCCATGTCTGATATTTGTTTGAATTGTTGATCAGGTGCTTGAGGACTTTTCGACAGCCATTGCAGACGAAGTGTTGGGCATTTTGACCAACAAATCTGATCTCTTTCAGCCAGACAGCCGAGACATTATCGAAAGTGGAGAGATGAAACACATGAAACTCTTCGTCAATGGTAGTCCATTGATTTTGGTCGTAGCTGATTCCTAGTGTTGAAGAAGAACTGATTTTATAAGTTATGCTTAGGTTTTTTGGATTAATAGTTTTTTTTATTAAAAGTTATTGTTTAAACGACAATGGCCTCTAACACACCTTGCCAAAGTTTTCCAATATACATCTCATTTGCATTTTTTCAAAGGGTTTACAAGTTATCTACTTTATACTGTGTCAGATGGCATTCATGTATGCAGCACATTTTCATTGTATATTTAGTTATACTAACTTATGCTGTATAAATCTTCATATAACAGTGATTAAAAATATTAATAATACTACCACTGTGTCATTGTACTGCTTTGTGCCCTTTTGCCTTTGAAACTCTGGGTTCAAACAAGCTGGCCTTGCATTGCTCAACCTCCTTGGCTACCACCTTGCCCAAATATCAGGAGACAACAGAAAGACTACTTTTCTTTTTCAGTGCTTATCTGTGGCAATCCAGCACTTCAGTGCAGTTGCTGTTTGTAGCACCTTTCCCACTGGTAAAACTGATTCTGTGAATACTAGCCATTCCAGAACAATGCTCCCATAATTTTTGCAATCCTGAGTGATCATAAGTACCTCAGGGGAAACAATAATTATGTAGGTATGTATATAGGTGTGTTTATGCATTAGTATATGAGAAGGGGAATGTTATCTATTGTGCAGTGGTAGTCTCGGCATATAACGGGTGGGCCAGCGTCTCCATTGCCGGCTGATTGCCCACACCAGCAATTTACTCTGTTTATAGCTGAATTCACTAGGAGGTAAAGTAGAACAGAAATCTTTTAGCATCCATCTGCCATGGAAGGGATTTGATCCCTCAACCTCATGTATAACTGTCCAGTGTGCTAAGCACTAGACATTAGCATGCATAATTGAAAACTTTCGTAATACATGTGATTTTGTTGTTCTTAGGTTATAAAGTAACGGGAAACTGCGACGCTGCTGTGAAGACTTGTTCTCTTCTCGATGCCTTCAGCGATGCAATTGAATGTGATCAGTGCGAGGTTTGTTTATCAAGTTAAAAAATTCTTATTAAGCCAACATAATATTTGCTTGTCATTTGATTTTAAAATTAGTTAAAATTCATACCATGTACTTCCTGAGATTTTAGTAAATTGGTATTTTTTGATTGTTTGTTGGGTTTTGAATATGCATTTTTAGTATACGATAATTCATAGCATTTTTAGTATACGATAATTCATAGCATTTTTAGTATACGATACTTGATAATTTATGATAATGATAATTTATCATTTAATAATATATTTTTAGTAATTGATCTTGTTTAATTTAACTTTCATGATTTATCTCTGTATTAGTGCATAACTGATCTTATTTATCTGTTTAAATTTGATCTTTATAAAAATAACTTTTGTTCATTAATCTTTTATAATTCGTCCTTTATAATTTATCTTTAGAATTTATCTTCTAATTTTTGGTTTTAGGTGAAGTTTTCGCTGCTGCAGCCTGGTCTGCATACACGTCCTCACTCTGGCCCAACTAACTGTCGCTTGACGGCCCAACTTCCCCTCATCATCGACCCACAAACCACAATCCGCGTAGCAGATCAAACTCGGACATATGTTTCCAACAAATTCCTCATTTTTGACGATTCCTTTGAGCAGGAACTCTGGGTGGCAAGCGAGTCTTTGCAGTTGCTCTTGACAGTCGAAATGTGGCACCCGGATCTCAGTGTTGAACTCAGGAAGAACGTAGGCCCTCTATAGGGGAGTGGAGGGCAAGTAGGCCCTCTATAGGGGAGTGGAGGGCAAGTAGGCCCTCTATAGGGGAGTGGAGGGCAAGTATGAGACGCAATGTCTTTGATAATTATTAGTTTTATTCATCATAATATTATGTTTTGGATGGTTTTGCAGCAGCTTTTGTGAAAACTGAACCTGTTGTCTCTGAATTTTCAATGTATGTCTGAAATGTCCTGTGGATTTTATACTGAATTGGGACTAAGTGCTGAGGTTATTGGCAGAGAGGCATCATTGAATTTGATTAATCTTGCATCTAAATTCTTGAATTGAACTGAATGGAATAGTATCAGGGTTAATTGAAAAAAACATTTTATTACCGTTTCTTTAGTTAAACAAAAGTTGAATCGAGTATTTTTACCTGTGGTTTTTAAAAAGCTTTGTCTGGTTTTGTAGTAGTTTTTTTAATTCATTGTGAATTTTGTCAGATTTCTTAGAAAACAATAGTTTGGCATTTGAAATCGATGAGCATAGATCTTGATGTGTTGGCTGTTATTTGTGTAGTAGTGCAGAATGAGAACAAAAATGTTGCCTCAAGGTTTTGTGTAGTATGCAAATGTAGATGTGATAAGTGTTTTATAGTGACTCTGATAAGTGTTTTATAGTGACTCTGCAATGTCATTGTGGAGAAATTCTTAGTTACAGTATGCCGAGGCCAAGAAACTGATGTCATTGACACTTCTTACTGATAGTTACCTCTTGAATAGTAATAAGACAATTGATGTAGTGCTCTAGCACAGCTGAAGCTAGAGATGAGGGTGCTGTTCTTGAGTTTTAAAGCATCAATGACAGTCATGTGATACTTTAAAAAAATAAGTCTTGAGCCGTGATTTGAATGTCTCCCGACATAGCACAGTCTTTACATAGGAAGACTGTTCTAGGAGTGGGTCCAGCGACAGAGAAGATGATCTAAGGTCTTGGTTGGCGACTTGGAGTCATAAAAGTTGAGATGTGTGGTGTGTCCTGATCATGATTGATGTGCGACAGGAGAGAAAAATGACAAAAAACTTTGGCCTGCTATGATTAACTCTTGCTGGTTCATAGTTCACCTTTTTGGTTTGAAATTCATATAAAAAAATTTGTTGCTTGTGGCAATGCTATCAGTGACACGAAACTCTGGATTTTCGTGTTTTGAATTACATTTAAAGTCCTTTTACATGTTTTGGCTCGTTTTTGAATTTTTAAGCTTTTCGTATTTTCTTATCTGTGTCTCCTGCATGATTCATTTTGCTTTGAACAATTACCTTTTCTGCATCGCTCAGGCCCTTTTGGAGGATTTGGTGAGCAACAGTTTTGAAGTTGTGAAAAGGTGCTGTGCTTCTATCCAGCTACATACTTCCAGAAGAGGGGAATAGGAAGCTAAGGTCTACTCCAGAGGAGGTCAAAGGCTAAAATATGAATTGAAGGAGACTTATCTGGAGAATAATGGTTGATGCAGCGTTGAAACCTGCTGTTAAGCCAAACAGTTTAGAGAGTATTTGTTTCAAGTTTCTTCAGGACTTTGTAAGTCTTGGTTCTGCTAGTCTGATGAGGCACATTGTTCTCTGTGTGATATCTTGTAGGCCTACTTACTAGAGTCTCATCTGCAGACTACGAATTTAGCAGTTTTTGACGTGACTGTCTTTGGATAACAGAATTTTCAGCTATAGAATTCATAGGCATGGAACTTTAAAGTAGTAATTATGAACAGTCTGCCAACTGGTCTGAAATTATGAATTGTAAATGAATTGATCCTTTGTAAAATGACAATGGAATGTTTAATATGTGTGTGTGCAATGTTTTGTCTTACTGCTTTGTATGCCTGCAATTAGAAAAACATAACCAACTCGTATTTACACATTGTTTGCAGAATTTTACTTGCCAAAAGCTTTCAGTATACAAGCGTGCTGCCTGACTAACTTACTTGCCTGATGTGTTAAAAGAGCATATCTGATCCTTATTTAAATAACAGGGTGTGATTTGTGGGTTCTAGCCATTGGGGTTGGGAAGGCCTATTAGCAGCGCCACTGTGTAGCTAGCAGTTGAGAATGGGGCCAATTTTACAGCGTTCGGGGTATCGATAGTGGAAAATTTTTACAATTTTTCTAAGCAAGATTTTTTCAGGACAATACTACTTTTGTGTTCCAGAAGTTTCTGAGGGTTTTTAGTCCTGTGCCTTTTGTGCACCATTTGATCAGATGTTACTTCCCACCTCTGCCCTTGTTCACTATCTACTAGGGAACCCCTTAGCTGGCTTTGGGAAGATGTCATGGATAGCCTTCATAGACTGTTTTCTAAAATCTGCAGCACCAGGGAAATAATTTTCCCTTCTGGAATCTCAGTGGTTGGGATAATCTAAAGCACTGATGGAGAAATAAACCCTTCCCCCCGCTACAAATTGCACCCTGTGTATTTCGTGTACTAAGCTTGTACCATTTTGAAATAATGTGCCTTGTGCATCAGATTGATGCTTACAAGAATACTGACCGTATATGTGTCGAAATGTCATCGTTAAAATTTCACTATTACTTCTTTCAAATTTTGTGTGAATTTTTTTTATAGTATGAGGTTATACTTTTTACCAAACGTCTTCCACCTCTCCATTTGTTTTGAAAACAAATTGCCATTGTGCTTTTTGGCCATTTTATTTATTTTTTACATTCTTGTCATCTTACTTGATGGTAAATTAGTTGGAAATACTTGTGATGTTGTTTACTACAGTGGGGCTATATAAATTCAATTTACATCATATTACATTACAGAGTTGCCCACCAATTATACCAACAAAGTTGTTACTGGGCTTATTGTATGAATCCTGTCATTATGAAGTTATGTTGCATAGTTGTAACTTGTTGTGCTGTGGTTCTTTAACAGGCCTGCTGTTGTGCTTTTCTCATGCGTAGCTGCTTTTTTATTGGTGATGAAGATGGTATAAAATTGTCCGGTTTATTACATTTGCAGTACGTTTTCACTTTTGAAGTTTGCTGTTTTGTTATAAACCTTAAGTTACCAGAAGATTGTAAAGCAATGTTTGCCTCTATTGACGTCGTTTCCGATGTCTCCGCATGGAGTCAACTGTTGGGATTTTTCTATTCGCAATTATTTCTAAACCGTTAATTCTTTTTTGAAGGCAATTGACGATGAACAAAGCGAATAATAAATTTATTTGAACACTGAGTTTTTACATTATTTGCAACCCAAGCCACAGATAAAAATTATTTAAAACGACGAACGGATCATTAAATCAGGAATTCTTCATGAGTTTGGTTTGTTTAGGCCTAAGCAGCGTCATTTAGGACACTCGCAGTTTTTAAAAGGGAAGTTTGGAGGGGTTGGCTACAGATCGTAACAGCAATTTCCAATGGATCTAAGACCGATTAAATTACCTTTAATACTGGGCGACCCGTACCTTACCTTCCTAACCTACCTTTTCTTACCTTTCTTTCCTTTTTTTAGTTTTCCTGTTTACAATAGGGGACTTTGAATGGAAATGACAAAATAACGTATTCACTGGTTTTAACCAACTTACATGCTGGCGACATCTACAGTGTTATTTTTGTGATCGCTCGTCGAGTCCCATTATCAGAGGAGTAGTAGGCTAATAAATAGCCCTAGGCCTAGAATTTGATTCAAGTCGTTTGAAAGTGTAGTTTCTCGGCAGTTAACAACGATTATACAAACTTAAAAAGACACTAGTGGTTTGCTATTCAAGTCATTAAGCTATTCGTTTTAGATTTGAGCCACTTCTGTCGCGTGAACTCTCTAGAAGTTTGATCTCACATTGAATAGGCCTACTTCTCTCAACGTAATTTAATTAGTCAGCTACCTAATTTAATCTGGCGCTATAAGAAGTAACATTTTTCAAAATTACTCCATCGATTGATCAATCAGTATTCAGTACTTCATTCGTTCGTTCGTTCCAGCGGCGGCGCCAGACATTTTTTGTAACCAGGGCCTAGTCAGAGCAGTCATACAAGTAGGGGCCTAACCAGTGCAGAGAGCGATTTATGGAGAGCGCGGTAGCGCGAGCTGAAATGGTGACCACGTATGATCGCGCTACCGCGCTTGCCATAAATCGCCCCTAGTACTATTATATTTGTCTATAGTCAGGAGGCCAGATGGGCGAAGCCCCCCGGAAGCTTAACGCCTTGAGACATTTGTAAAGCAAATTTTAACATTTCAGTGAATCAAGTGAATTTATATCTCAGGATATAACAAATATGCCCGAGCAAATTCTGGACAGGGCAAAAATTCTGGCAGGGCATCGACCAGGGCAAAGGCTTTTTTACCAGGGCATTTGCCCTGGTGTAGCGCCGCCCCTGGTTCGTTCATAGCACATACGATTAAACGCCCAGTCCGACCATCATCATTTTTCTACAGCTAATAAATGACTTGTCGTCTGCGTTGGGCAACCGGAAGTGGCGTTGCCAGTTGCTGTCCCACTGAAGTCGTCGGCCTACGTCGCCCCACCGCTAGGGGTCATTCGTGAGGTCGGCGAACGAGATCTCGCACACGAAACCGGAAGCGGTGTAGCAGTCGTAGTTTCCGAGGGTGTAGTTGTAGTTGGGGATCTGTAGAATCCAGACGCATGTGTCCTGGAGGGGTGGCCGTTGGAAGCCCCAGAACTGACTCGTGTTCGGGATGTTGGCGCCGCTGCCCCAGTAGAACTGGTTGATACCCGATCGAAAGATTCCACTCGTCCACCAGCCCTGCCAACCTTCCAGCATCGCTGCAACGACATTGAAAAAGCATACTTCGTTGTTCCCATTGTTACCTCATAATAGTCGTTCTTATTGACTTCATTTGGATCATCGCTTTACTCATCATCGTCATGATTATACAATACAATTAAATGCAATACCAATACAACGCAGTACAATACATTGTAATTTTTATAAACCCCACGTTACAAAGTTCAGAGATGCACATTGAATTCGAGCAAACATTCAGAGCCATAGGTAGCCTAGGCCAGCGGTTCTCAACCTTTTGAGACTCAAGGACCACTTATAAATTTTGTGTCTCGGTCGCGGACCACCACTAAAAATTGTGTCACTGGTGCACATATGCGACCCTATAAAATTATAAATGTATATAGAATTGTAGTGTAAAGTAAGAAATTTGATCAGATTAAGTATTTTACTTATTATTTGCCATTAATTTTAATAAATATTTAAAAAAAATTTTTTAATTGACAACATTTGTCTGTTTGCATGCTTTTTCTTGTAAAAAGTGTAAATTATAGGCCTTGCTCGCGGACCACCAGGAAGATGGCCGCGGACCACCAGTGGTCCGCGGACCACAGGTTGAGAACCGCTGGCCTAGGCTACACTAGGAAGAGACAAGTTTTCAGTTTAGAGCGAAAGACAGTCTCCCTAACAGAGTTGTGAACATGAGGAGGTAGAGAGTTCCAGATGGAGGGAGCGGCAACTGTGATGTGAATTAACGCCGGCCAAAGACAAGACGTGTACAAGGAACAACATAGGGGCCTACTTTCCAGCAGATGCTGGTCGAAGAGAGAGCGACCTTTAACATAGTTTGCACGGTGTAACCATGGAAAATAAGTAGCACGGCAGATGATTTGCACGTGCTCCTTATGCTGTCAAGTTCGCAGAAAAAATCGTGCTCCAAAAAAAATTGTGTAAATACGCGATAGCGTAGTTACATATGGATACCATACAGATAAGATGCTATAAATTTTTTTTAAATTTTTTTATTCAAAAGTTTAATGTCATCATATGGCATCACAGGTCGTTGACGACAATTCAATAGTATGTACAATACAGTTAAAACAGAGAATTTACAGCGTTTCACAGCATTTAGAAGTGTCAAAACAGCACCCTACGATGTTTCAAATACACATTTTTTAACAGTATAAATTATACATATATATATATATATATATATATATATATACATATATATATATATACATACATATACACACAGATATACAGTTGATAATGTCAATGATATTTGTGTTATGATAAGACAGTCTTTAGTGCGTATTAAACACATATTGCATTAATTGTTATTCACAAGAATTATAAATATAAAATAAATTGAATGAATGTTTGATGAATATGAGATTTTTAATATAGTTATTCAGTTATAAAACAGCCTCATTATCAATTGTATGATACATATAATTATGACATGAATTTTTTTTTTAAATTCAATTTCTGAATGTTCGACATTTTTTCATTCAAAGCAATTAAACAATATTATTTAGATTCATGCAAACATTGAAAACAACAGTTCTTCATCATATGTTATAGATTAGAAAATAAATGAAACAGAATTGTAATTTGATCAGAGATTCTTAATCTATTAATTTTAATCTGTTAATACAAGTTATTGATTATTTATTATAAATGGAATTTTGACATGAAAATCTTGTTTTAGTTATAAAGTATTACATAAGTAATCAAAACATCTGTTAATACAAGCAATATTAACATAATATATACAATTGGTTAAAAAAAAAGAAAAAAAAGAAGAAGAAAAACTATAACATATTTATATTATGTACATATTTTAGCCCAACACCTGAAAATCTAAACAAGCTTAAAACTACCTATTAAAGTTCACAGACAACATTACATATTAGTATTTCAACCTACAAAACCTTTCCTTTATTAATAAGACTGACCAGTCTGAATAATTCACTTTGTATGCAGCCCACATCAAGCAGGTTCTTAATATTAAATTCTAATTTAAATAATTTACACTTTTCTCTTAATATATCGGATATGTTTTCTTTTCCACAATGTAATAACAAATGATTAATATTTTCTTTGACTTGACAAGAGTTGCACAAACCATTAGCATGTTTTTTCCTTAGGAAAAGTTTTTCATTGAGGTTAACTTTTCCCAATCTAAGTCTGGAGATTTGTACTTCCTTTTTCCTAGAGGGATCCATAAATTTATTATTTGTGTTTACCACAGGGCAGATGCTCTTATAATGAAGACCTTTGATATCACTATCATATTCCTTCTGCCATTTGGAGATTATATAAGATTTAATTATTGGAAATACTTCTTGTAATTCTATAAATTTTTTGTATTTATTTCAGTATATATAGTCTACTGACTTTGAAAAATGGGGTGTCTAATTCATAACACATTTCATCATTTTATTCGGCAGATGGCAGTGTTGGAACAAATGTTGGGAAAAAATCGCTCACATTTCGAATACGAACTCAACTTTTGTTTACAGTGTAATGTCATCATCATCAGTTCCTGAGGCCATACATTAAAATTGGGTCATACTACTCAGTTTTTTTCGAATTCTCAAGAATATCGTGAACTGAAAACATTGCAATCTTTCTTTGAAGGCTACAAATAGATTCAGTTGATTCTGCTCAACGCAAATCATCTGCTTGCGTCAAGTTGTGCTTGTTCAGATCAGGTACACAGCCATGCAAGCCACACTTTATAGAGGAGCTATATGAACGTTTTGCTACATTGTATTATATTGCATTGCAGAAAGTGGGGGGTAGCGTAAATACGTACACACCCAGGCCCACGCAACATCGCTACCTCATTTAAAAGCTGCAATATAAGAAGAGGATGGGTGTATCCACAGTTTCACGACATCTTATGACGACAAAGCGTTGAAGCCGGCAGGAATTATTTTTGAACAGTTCTCACCGTTCGTATGGCATAATACAGCATAAAACACGAGGTTTAGAATTGCATCACTTTATAACCTGGTTCTCTGCTGAGCAGCTTCGCCAAGAAATTAAGTTCAGTTAGAAGTTTATTGGGACGTATTAAACATATCGACGATATCGTATTGTAAAGTTAAGCGTATTCTCGGTGATTGAAGGCTACTCTTGCACACTACAGTCCGCCGTCCATGTAGGACCACTAGGCCTACATTTATTTTTCACAAAATTAATGAGGCCTCTGGTAAAGCGAGGCATTAGCCAATGCTAATTTTAATTGGTTAGCTTCCGGCACTAGCAAACAACAATTATTTAGTGCAGATTGGACACATTAATCGATTTGACTTTTTGAAATATATAACATTCGATATATAGGTTTTAAAGGTGTCTAAAGATAGCATTAAATTTCCCGTTGTTTAACGACATCTTACGTCGATGTTGCTTTCAATGCTTTACCTTACTAAAATTGTCTAACTTAACAAGCAAGGCTTATTAAAAAACTGACTTTGGCCTAGTGGTTAGTGTGCAGAACTCTCAATCGAAAGGTCGTAGTTAAATTACCACCATGCCATGAAACGTTTGGAAAATTTCTGCTCCATTGTTGCCTTTGGTGACCTTACCTATGAATTGAGTCCACTGACCATCATCAATCAATCAATGAATCAATCAATGAATCAATCAATCAATCAATCAATCAATCAATCAATCAATCAATCAATCAATCAATCAATCAATCAATCAATCAATCAATCAATCAATCAAGCAAGCAAGCAATCAATCAATCAAGCAATCAAGCAATCAATCAAGCAATCAAGCAATCAAGCAATCAATCAATCAATCAATCAATCAATCAATTTAACTAAGCACTTATAAAGCGCCCCATTAATTAACTATTCAGAGGCGCTCCCAGCACCAACCCCGTCGTCGCAGTTCGATACCCGTAACCCCCTCTAGGGCGGCGCCTTGCATGGCTGCCAAAACGTGTGTTTAATTAAGAACTTGATTGTACTGTCATGTTTCAATGTAATTTTACTGCATACTTGTCAGTTTGAATTAATTAAGAAGATTATTATTTTTATAAGGCATCATCGCCGTACGATGTCGCTATTAATTTAAAACTATCTTTAGACACCTTTCAAATCTGCTAATTTAATGCTATATACTTCACAACGCCGTTTGATCAACAATACACTTTTCTTCTGGTAGTCATCTGGGCTACTAAACTGTACGGAAATAGTTCCCCTATCGACGTACACGGTGGTATTTGACGCCATGATATGTAGTAAATTAAACACATAGGCCTAATACTTCAGTGCTCCGTTAGACACCTTCGAAATTCTTTTATTATATGTTATATTATTGAATTATGTTTAATCGTCAAAACCAGCACACAAAACAATCGTAAATTATAGGTAAAGTCGATGTGAACGGCCTTAGCAGCCGCAAGATGGCGTTAAACGCTAAATAGTACTACTCCACTACGCCATTGCCCGCGCTCTGGTAGTGCCAGTCCCGCGCCTGTTTGAAGGAGGAGGAGGGCGACGTCATGCATGTGTGTACGGCTAGTTTAAGTAAGGTAGACGTGAAGGGCCTTGGAGGCCATACATTGGGTCATACTACTCAGTTTTTTTCGAATTCTCAAGAATATCGTGAACTGAAAACATTGCAATCTTCCTTTGAAGGCTACAAATAGATTCAGTTGATTCTGCTCAACGCAAATCATCTGCTTGCGTCAAGTTGCGCTTGTTCAGGTCAGCTACACAGCCATGCAAGACGCACTTTATAGAGGAGCTATATGAACGTTTTGCTGCATTGTATTAGGCCTATATCCCTCTCCCTCTCTCCCTCCATCCCTCCCTCCCTCCCTCACTCACACACACACACACACACACACACACACACACACACACACACACACACACACACACACACACACACACACACACACACACACACACACACACACACACACACACACACACACACACACACACACACACACACACACACACACACACACACACACACACACACACACAACACACACACACAAACACACACACAGCCAAGACCAAGCAGCATCACTAGGCCTTCCACTACCTCATTTAGAAAGCTGCAATCTAAGGAGACCGTATGTCAACAAAAGCGTTGACCCCGGCAGAAATTATCTTTGAACAGTTCTCACCGTTCGTATGGCATAATACAGCATAAAACATAAGGTTTAGACTTGCATGACTTTATAACCTGGTTCTCTGCTGAGCAGTTTCGCCAAGAAGTTCAGTTCGGCGACTGTTTCGAGGCTGATTAGGTTGGCGTTTGGATGGAACTGTCGACAGCGATCTCTTGCCTGAAGTACGGGCAGGGCTTCGGATGTCTGCGACTGGATTGGGGTAACTATCTTGTAGCAGGATCCAAGTTCAACGCTGCGAATAAAGTCCACTGGACAGCCGACTACAACAAAAACCGGCAGCAAGCGATATTTAAGTATATTTATTTCTTAGAAACCAGAAGTCAGACTACAGGTCGTAAGCAAGACGAAGCTGAGGAGTCCTAAGCTTAGACCTGCCAGAAAGCAAATGGACCAAGTAGCCTCTACCACAGAAACCAGCTTTAATTAATCTGCGTTAGTGTTCCGGTTTAGCCACTTCCTCCAATTCACTCGTGTTGTTCTAATAAGCCAGACTAAATACATATGACTGATGTCATTCTGCTTACCCCGATGCATACTTCTAACTGGTGTAATTCTAAACATTCAAATTGAATACTTCTGTTATTCTATGGACCTCGATAGTCTTATTCCATCACAATCCTTAGGCTTAGAAGCCTTAGAGAATAGATTAGAGAATGGACTAAATACATTTAACTGGTTTTATTTTATGAGCCTCTATAGTACGACGAGATTGACTGACTCTGACTGAATCCAAATCAACAGAGTTCAACCCAACCCATGTAACTCCAATCAGCCACCAAAATCTAATCTAATCTCATGACTTCTATAGCGCAGTTAACGAAATGCACAAGGCATCAGTTCAACAATCAAAATTCACCCAAATTCACCCAATTCCACCGAACCCATTCAAACGGACATCGGTGGTTGTCTCACGCGATGAATTCGTTGAAAAGCGAGTAGAGTGTCAAGGCTATACGGTCGCTATAGATAAACGTGTAGCCTACATTTACATTTAATTGATAATACCTTTGCAGTTCTTTTGATCGGGGTCAATGCGTTGTCCTGCGCCACAGCTGCAGTAGAAGGACCCAGGAGTGTTCGTACAGTTCCCTTCACAACCGCCGTTCCTCACCAGACATTCGTCTATGTCTGCACAGAAACAGACACGCTACAGTGGATTTGGGTGGGAATTGGACACGCTACAGTGGATTTGGGTGGGAATTGGACACGCTACAGTGGATTTGGGTGGGAATTGGACACGCTACAGTGGATTTGGGTGGGAATTGGACACGCTACAGTGGATTTGGGTGGGAATTGGACACGCTACAGTGGATTTGGGTGGGAATTGGACACGCTACAGTGGATTTGGGTGGGAATTGGACACGCTACAGTGGATTTGGGTGGGAATTGGACACGCTACAGTGGATTTGGGTGGGAATTGGACACGCTACAGTGGATTTGGGTGGGAATTGGAGACGCTACAGTGGATTTGGGTGGGAATTGGACACGCTACAGTGGATTTGGGTGGGAATTGGACACGCTACAGTGGATTTGGGTGGGAATTGGACACGCTACAGTGGATTTGGGTGGGAATTGGACACGCTACAGTGGATTTGGGTTGGAATTGGACACGCTACAGTGGATTTGGGTGGGAATTGGACACGCTACAGTGGATTTGGGTGGGAATTGGACACGCTACAGTGGATTTGGGTGGGAATTGGACACGCTACAGTGGATTTGGATGGGAATTGGACACGCTACAGTTTATCTGAGTGAGAATTGGACAGCTACAGTTGGTTTTGAGTTGGAATTGGACACGCTACAATGGATTTGAGTGGGAATTGAACTGGCTACAGTGGATTCAGAGGTGGATTGCAGTTAGTTGGCTCGGCAGAATTTTTTGAATTTGAGTGAAGTTCGATTGGTGAGTGAATTGAGTATGTACGTGGATTTTAGTGTTTGAGTAGAGTTATATACGGTTGGTGGAAGTGGGGGATTTGGGTGCAGTTATATCATTGATTGAATTGCTTATGTGTGCGGATTTGGGTGGTTTAGTAGAGCTATTAAAATTTGGTTATTTGAGTGAAGTTAGATTGTTTCTAGGAATTGGTTATGTGGGTGGATTTGAGTGAAATCTAATGGATTATATAGCGCCTTTTTGATTCTTCTCAGATTCAGTGATGGGTGCAGTTTTGCGTCTCTTTTTGCGAGTGGTTAATGGAACGAATATAAAATCGGATTTCAACGAATTCTTAAAAAAAATGATCAGAGGCGATACAATCAACGTATTAAGAATCACATGAAGTGCAAGGGTGGTCCTACCGTCACACCTTCTCTGATCCTTATATAGGGTGTATCCAGCGTCACAGCTACACCTGTAACTCCCGGGTGTATTTGTGCATGACTGCGTACATCCACCGTTGTTCTGTAGACACTCGTCATCATCTGAGAAAACAAGCGCAGTATCTGTTTTACTGTTGTACTTATTACCCGGTAAAGTCAGAATATATGAATCTGAGGCGTGGTATCAGTATGCGCGAAAAGTTTCAGTCAGTGATCGTAACCCTCAACTAACCTTTCTATTAGTTGGAGGTGTAATTCTGTTAGGTGAATTCCGTGAAGTTAGGCACCGAAATTCGCTCAAGCGTGTCGGTTGCCTTTCACCAATGCACCCGATGTGCCAGTCCCGGTTTGTCGTGTTTGCCGAATTGGTTGTCTACTTGTTTAATTATTGTCACGTTTGACAAATTGATTGTCCAGTTTCTACTACTATTGAGCTGGCCTGACTTTATCTTACTTACTTTGTATGGATGTATCAAGACACTTAATATAGCGCCTTTTTAAAAGTACACAGACATGGCTATCTGACTGATCTGAACAAATGCAACAGCGCCTAAATGCAATGGAAGACTATTCCACGAAGACGGTCCAATGCCTTATCTTACCTTAGCTAGTATCGTATTGTTCGTGCAGGTCTTGCCTAAACAGAGGGCCAGCGCGTCGCGGGATTTCCTAGATGACGCCGTTAAAGGTCTATTGCTTGGTGACATGACCCAAAACAGATTGCACGGAGTCCACTCAGCAGGCTCGAACCAACATAGGATTAGATCCCAAGCGCTCTACCGAAGGGACAGGACCGTGTATCTCCAAGTAAGATCGTTATCGTAATTATGAGTGCAAATTTATATAACGCCTCTTCAGGCAGACTCGTCAGAGGAACTTCCGGTCCGAGAACACAAGACCACGATAAAAGAAAAGGCACTCAACCTTTGGCAAAATATTGACCAAGAGGCTCATGTCGAAGGTTGCAGGGGCCCTGGCTTCAGAATGGAGGTTCGACCACACGGCGAAACTTCCACGTTAAATGAAACGACCAGGTCACCCTGTATTGCAGAGCGCGAAGGGACATAATGGATGACACTGAAACGCAAACATCCCTGAAGCAAAGAAAGAAATACAAAAGAAATGACTCACCAAGACAGTCTCGGATGTTGCTGGCCAATCTGAATCCCTCATTACATGTACACACGTACGACCCAGGAGTATTTGTACACAGATGAACGCATCCGTGAATGTTTTCCGCACACTCGTCAATATCTACAAGACACAAGACGAACAATAGAGAGGTTCTGCATTCGATTATGACTACATGGACTATTGGAACTCCATCGTATTGCTGCTACACACATTGCCAGTGTTTTAGTTATCGGGGCTGCTCTTATCCAAATATAGGCCTACTTCGATGGCTCTTTTTTTATAACCCCCTCAGCTAAGTAACTGATAAGATGTTGGCATCAAAAGCGTTGACATCGAGAATGTTTTGAACAGTTCTCGCAGTTCTCAATACAACCTTTGAAATTATTGCGTTGAATAACTGTACGCCATCCATTGTAAAACACATGATTAAGCGCAGTGGATATGCGTATATGTAATATCGGATAAAAGAGTTTTAAAGGTGTCTAAACAAT
This sequence comes from Allolobophora icterica, assembly GCA_963556255.1. NCBI lineage: Eukaryota > Metazoa > Annelida > Clitellata > Crassiclitellata > Lumbricidae > Allolobophora > Allolobophora icterica. The sequence continues at coordinate 92,932,233 of OY744602.1, read as the reverse complement.
GCAAAAGTAGCGCTCGTCATAGGCTGGTGCCCTGCACTTGGCCTTCGAGTGGCGCTTTAGAAGTTTGGAGATTACGATTACGATCAACTGCCTTTAATCGTTACTTAGCCTAAATTCCAAAACATTGTAAGATAACGTGGACGCCAACGGATTTTGATCCTGCATCAGAGATGCCATTCAGCGTTAGAAAGACAATATTGTCTTTAGACACCTTTAGAACGGCTTCAAGCGACGCTATGTATTCATAACCTGGGTGAATTCTTAAGGTCCAAGGTCTAACTGTTTGAATTTTGCACAAAAGTTTCCTGTTGACGCGAACGATCCTTGAAGCCATAACTTCCCATAAGGTGTCGCTAAACTGTTGGCAACCAACTAACCAGTCAACTCAGCCATTGCCCGTACTCTGGTAGTGCCAATCCCAAGCCTGGATGAAGGAGGAGGGCGACGCTAATCATCTTTGTTATGACACAGCGTCGTTAAACAGATACTACCTACCAATCGGTGACAGTGACTGGTTTTCATGATCCAAGAGCGTCGTTAAACGGAAACTACTAGGGCCTACTATACTAATGGATAACGTAGCTCAGTTTCTCACAGCGCGTCAATCTGGTCACTCGATGCTGCTACTATCAGCTTCGAGTTGTTTCTCGCTCCCCCTCTCATGACTCTGCTGTGTTTCTTGTCCATGCCTTCGTCACTATAGTAGGATTGATCATTGTTGTTCGATCTTGTCGGTTCCCACTTGGAGTAATAGGGCGTCTGGATCGGGTTCTACGCTCAGTTGCTCGCCTCACTGGGCGTATCCCTAAGTTTGCCTCTGTCTCTGCTTATATGCGAGACGTCTTACACTGGCCCTCTGTCTCCCAGTGTTCGTATCTCCTACATGATCATCATCATCAGTGGCATACCCCACTCCGGAGCGTGGCCGTTTCCACAATTCTCTGCCAAGCACTACGATCCTGCGCACGACTCCAGGCAGTGCGCAGGTAGTCCAAAGCCCAGCGGCCGCAGGTCTGCACCAACCGTCCGGTACATGTGTGTCTCGGTCGTCCAACCGGTCTTTTCCAGGTCCTTGGAGGGCCGCGGATCATGGCGCGTAGAGCTCTAGCATGGTCCTGATAGTCTTCGCTGCGCGCATTATGACCAAACATCCGGAGTCTCCGTGCTTGAATCGTCTCCGAGATTGGCCGTTGTCCTGTACGTCTGTATATTCTGCGTTGGTTATAATGTGCAGTTAACGGGATTCGCAAGATTCGCCGTAGACACCATTGTTGAAAGGCATTCAGTTTCCTCTCGAGGGTCACTGTGAGTGTCCTTGGCCGTTGGGGTCTTCACCCGTAACCCTGGGCAGGGGCCTCGTTATACCTCGAGGGACTATAGGTCCCCGGCGGGATTTAGTTACCGACAAGCGGAATCTACCCCCGCGATGTGGACGCACCTGCCGAGAGTTACCCAGGTAAGCACGAATATCTACCCGGGCTATATGATCGCCGCACTACTATTTCGTTGTCATCTTGTCTGTCGCCCGGTGTCTGACGTTGTAGCTAGCCTGGCGCTTCTCTGTTATTCCAGAGGGTAGCTCTTGGTTCAGCGGACTCGTTCCTTAGCGCAGGGGCCTTCCCAGTTGTGGGTCCCTCCATTTGGACAGGACTTCAGTCTTCCACCAGATCTGCGTTTATGCCTCCGAACAATCTTCCTGAGTTCTGTGTTACTGAAGTCTTTCCTCTTTAGCCATGGCTGGGCTGGGAGCGCCTCTGAGCAGGTATCTTGAAGGGGCGCTATATAAATTCTTAGAAGGAATCAGACTGAAAGTGAAATGCTTTCGGATGGTGGTGCCAGTTGCAAGTCTGGATAAAGGAGGAGGTTGCCGGGAATCATCCTTATTATCACTCAGCCTCGTTACGCACACAAGGAAGCAGTACGGCATTGTGAAAGAACACGACTCAGAGCACTCTGGAAGAAAGTAAGCTGAGAGTTGATGTCAAAGTTCCGGGAAGACGCATGGTGCTAAACAATGGAAACTACTATTGTTAGGGCCTACAATAAATTGATGGTAAGGTCGAAGGGTATACTGAGCAAAACTTTTAAGAAAACTGGCGCTATACAAGTTTACGGACAAACTCAACCCTGGTGCCTGTAACGTAATACTAACTACTCGGCAGAGGACGCGACAGAACTCAGACTTACCGAGACACGTGACGCCGTCATTGGCCAATCTGTATCCATGGAAACAGGCACAGGTGGCGTTGATGCACAGGTGAGAACAAAGCTTCTGATTACTAAGATTACGACAGTCATTCTCGCCTGAAACAAATACAACACTTCGATGACAATCTGCAAGGCGCTACATAAATGCTAATAAGTAAATATGCTACTGCGCTACATAAATTGCTAAGCTACACAACACAATGCACAACTACTTAGCGACTATAAGTAGTTGTGCATTATCTGCTGTGTAGCGTACTAATTTTTGCAGCGCAGTGACTATATATTCAGCTGTTGCCTGTACACAGTGTAAGTCTTTCATTATCATCCTTAGGCCTATTATCACACAGACTCGTTACGCATACAAAAAACAGGGTGAATAAGCTAGTCTGATTTATTCGAATACAATACAACTGTATTTGATGTAGCCCTCCTTCCAACGTTCAGAATTGCACACTACAGAACATCGATGTCGCTGAGCAATTGAGGAAGGACTTGCTCAAGGTCCCTACACAGTAACTGCCTCGGTTGGGGCTTGAACTCGTACTCTCCGCATTACGGACTGAGCACTATAATGAATCGGATACCATACCATGCCCCGTAAGTAGTGCCTAACACAATAACTACTTAATATACTACGTTCTATGGCAGTTGTTTTGTCCTATCCTGATTGGCTTTGCCTCAAATAACTACCTCAGTTTCTCCACCCCTCCGTTCCTCCGTCCCTACGTCCTCCATCCTTCCTTCGTTTCTTGCCTCCCTGCCTCTCCCCCTCCTTTCATTCATTCACAAGTTCATTTGTTCATTCATTCCATGTTTTCTTGTTTCCTTGATTCCTTCTATGCTTGCTTCCGTCTTCGCTTCCTTCCTTCCTTTCGTCCTTGATTCGCTCCTTCTTTCCTGATGTCTCTGGGGGCAATTTCCAATGGTGTCATTCGCAGGCATTATCTGTGTTACATCATCATAATGATCATCACATCATCATCGTCGTCGTCATCGTCATCGTAATCATACTTTTATTTTTTTTTATTCCGGATATTTCTATAGCGCCTCCTCGAGTCTACTACTACTCAGAGGCGCTCCCGACTTCAGCATTGATACTGTGTCGGAGTTTTCACGCCGAAGCGCCACGAGCAATAATGAAGGACTTGCCCAAGGTCCGTACGCAGCGGCTAGAGTGGGATTCGAACCTGCAACCCTCAGGTCACAAGGCGCCGAACTTACCACTGAGCCACCACGCCCCCACTTGATGTCCTAACATCAGAGAAACGATTTTTTGGTCAAATAAGGACCGCAATTTCAATTTTTACTTCAATTTTCATGGTAACGCAACATGTGAAGTGACGCGGTCATTACACAGCGCCATTCGAAGCCTCTGCGATTTCTTTTTTTTATCGTAATTGGCAAAATTCCTTTTCATTGATTGTAGCAGATGTTCACATGAATTTGCCCCCTTGCATGTCCAGGTGTCGCTTGTATCAGGCCTAACTTCACCTGTCCTGATTAGGCCTAGCCTAATCACGCCTAATTATTCGCTAGCATTAATAGAGTAGATGGGTGACCAGTCACGCTAACAACATGTTTATGAGATGTTGTATTCTGCAACGTTTGGTCTGTTTACGGTCATTGTGCTTTCATTTGTAGGCCTACTGTTTTTCATACGTTGTTTCATGTAAACAATGGGCCTTTGTCTCTCGATGATAACAAATTACATACATGCATGCGTACTTACATACATACATATGCAATTATGCATAGATAGGCCTTACAACGTACAAGCATATATATACGTATACGCTCCTACATGCATATTACATAGATACATACATAGCTACATGCATACATACACGTGTGCATACACAGGCCTACATGTTCATATAACTACATGTTCATACCTACATAGGTACATAATATAAATGCATATACTCTTACCTACATAAAACGCAAATATAGAGATACGCACATTTGCTAAATACATTAAAATGCACGGAAAAAGCGAAAAAAACCGAAGGCTAACATAGATGATGAATCTAATTTGAAAAATCACTGCAATGTCTATGTCATACATACATGTAGAGTGCAAATTTGAAGAAAGCGAACTAAACAAGAATCTGTTAATGTCACTGAAATATACATTCAGACAGACAGACAGACAGACAGACAGACAGACAGACAGACAGACAGACAGACAGACAGACAGACAGACAGACAGACAGACAGACAGATGGCTAATTTGTCACGAGAGGAGCGCAGCAACGTCCGCGTGGGACGTTCTAAACTGAATCAACGCCAAGAGCATTCGTCCTAACTCATACACGTAAGCATGAAAACAATTCTTTCTGTCACACACGTACGTACCAATTCACCCACCCGCCACACACCCACTGACTCGCCCACACACAAACTCATCCACCCACAAACTCACCAACTAACCCACTAATTCACTCACCCACCAACTCACCCATTAACTCAGCAACCCACCAACTCAGCCACCACCAAATCACCTACTAACTCACCCACCAACCAAGTCACTCACTAACTCACCACCTACCCAACCACTTACTCAATTTATCTGCCCTCTTTACCAAAACGCATTGTTTTCGATTCGTTTGCACAGTGGGCCATTACCTGTTCTACTGCTTCCTTGCACTTCGTCTGCATGTTTATGTTTCTGCGTGTCTGTGTGTAGCTCTGTTTGTCTATCTGTATATTTATCTCTCTATGCGCGATATGCATAATAGACACAAAATCTTACTGAAACAGGTGCGATTGTCCAAGCCGAGGCTGAAGCCGGGTCGACAGGAACAGGAATAAGAACCAGGAAGATTCAGACAGATGTCGCTACAGCCACCGTTACGATAGGAACACTCGTCGATATCTATGTTAATCATCATCATCCTCATTATCACCATCGTCGTCATCATCATTATCATCATCATGTCGTCGTTGTCGTAAATATCCTCCTCTTCCTCCCCCTCACTCCTCCTCCTCCTCCTCTTTCTCCTCCTCCTCTTTCTCCTCCTCTTTCTCCTCCTCCTCCTCCTCCTCCTCCTCGTCCTCTTCCTCCTTCTCCTTCTCATCATCATCATCATCATCATCATCATCATCATCATCATCATCATCATCATCATCATCATCATCATCATCATCATCATCATCATAATAATCATCATCATATATCAGCCAGAAGAATATCGTTTTAATCACAGTTTAAAAATTATTAGACCTATCAATTGGAAATCAATCAATCAATCAATCAATCAATCAATCAATCAATCAATCAATCAATCAATCAATCAATCAATCAATCAATCAATCAATCAATCAATCAATCAATCAATCAATCAATCAATCAATCAATCAATCAATCAATCAATCAATCAATCAATCAATCAATCAATCAATCAATCAATCAATCAATCAATCAATCAATCAATCAATCAATCAATCAATCAATCAATCAATCAATCAATCAATCAATCAATCAATCAATCAATCAATCAATCAATCAATCAATCAATCAATCAATCAATCAATCAATCAATCAATCAATCAATCAATATAAACTTGATATAACGCTAAATAACTCCCATGACCCTGACGCGACCTGCTGAAATTGTATAGCTGGCGCCGTCACTGCTACTAAGTGACGCCGTATCAAGTTCTTCTGCTTTGATTTCTAGTGATACTCCACAGATAAGTAAGTTTACGCTAACAATTTGATGCTAAAGTTTTATGTGTAATGCATCAACCAATGGCACTGCATGGAGTCCACTCAGCAGATTCTAACTCACAGTCGCTGGATTACACGCCAAGCGTGCTATCGAAAAGACAACCGACATATGAGATTGTAGGACCTGTACCTCGGCATGTCTTTTGGTCGGTGAGGAGTTCGTAATTGCGATTACAATCACAGAAGAAGGATCCGATTGTGTTGAAACAGAGTTGGGAACATCCTCCACGATTGACACTCGCACACTCGTTCACATCTGAAAAGCAGTCGTCGTCATCATCGTCAGCATCAATATAATCACCACCATAGCCTTCATCATCACCACCATCATCATCATCGTCTTCATCTTTATCATTACCTTTATCATCATCATCATCATCATCATCATCATCATCATCATCATCATCATCATCATCATCATCATCATCATCATCATCATCATCATCATCATCATCATCATCATCATCATCATCATCATCATCATCATCATCATCATCATCATCATCATCATCATCATCATCATCATCATCATCATCATCATCATCATCATCATCATCATCATCATCATCATCATCATCAACAACAACAACATCATCAACACCTCCATCAGCATTATCATCTTCATCAGCAGCTTCATCATCGTCACCATCATCGTCGTCGTCGTCATCATCGCCATCGTCATCATCACCTTCATCATCGTCATAATCTCTAATGTTGATGCTGTGCAGTAGGACAGTGCATTTGAAAATCATGACAGCAAAAAAATTGATTTTTACAGTGTACCATATCATACATTAATCCAGCACATCTGCAAAATCGTCACATAGAACAGCATATAGGGCCTAGGCCAGTGCGTTTATCAACACATACATCGTCACATTAACCAGTGTGCATTTACAAGCATTTAATAATGTTTCCATCTCAAACAGCAACACTTAGCAACAGGACTTCCCTATCATCAGTTGATCCAACTGAGTTACCATTTCCGTAAACAATACAATCACATTTTCACTCACACAGACAGTGCATTTACCGTCGCGCGTATCTCACATAAACAATACAGTTACCGTCACATGCACATCACAATGCAGAAACGCAGTTACCATAACAGATGAAGGTAACAAATTGAGGTACAGAAGGATCATATGACCGAGGAGCAAGCAAAACTACACGAATCCAAAGACACCTTTTTACAATTAATTTTACAACATATAAACGATGAAACAATCGTAATGAGTACTTGATTTATAAATAAAACTTTAAGCCTACATCGTTACAGTCAAAAGAACCGTTAAATTAACCGTTTACCGTTGCAACTTCTTGAATCAGTGGCGAGTGTGAATCCTGGACGACAGTGACAACTAGGTTGACCATTGATGAACTGACAATAGTGTTGACACTGAACTGACTGACAACCTTCAACGCACAGCAAAAGTTCACAGCAGTAGATGCAACATACGTATCAACTGACAATCACTTTCGTAGAGAGCACATCCCACCATTGTATTGTCTTGATTGGCATTGTTACCCCTCGTACCCGCACAAATTACGCCTATGAGCGACGCCTTTGTTAACCTATTAATGTTGGAACTCAATAACATCCGGAGTTGTGTGTATGTATGTATGTATGACACTGTATGTATGTATGTATGTATGTATGTATGTATGTATGTATGTATATATGCAATTATATGTATGTATGCAATGCATGTATGTATGTGTATGTATGTGTATATGTAAAGAAACAAGAGCTATAGAACGCAATTTGTAAACGCATTTCTCAAGCGCTACTCTAAAGCTAAGCACAAGGCGTCAGCTTATTCATGAGCGCTTCGTCATGTCAGAAGGGTTGTCCAGAGATTTCAAGTAGTCCGGTTGCCACAGAGATCAGAGAGAGAGTAGGTAGAGGAGCTACTAAGGCGGGTATAGAGTTTAGACCGCTTTCCAATCAACATACATAGGCCTAACCAATCCGCAGCGGCTTGTTTTTGAATAATTCGAACTTCATCAGTGGGCATGGTAATCACTGGCGTAAAATTGTCCAAAATATCGGGTGGGGGGATTTGGCTATTTATTCTACACTTATTGCATTGGATGCACAGTCCATCTCAATTATTGGTGGACACGTGCCCCGGCTGCCACTCCCGAGTCGACGCCTATGGTGGTAACAGTAAACTCGATCTTTTTATGCCACTGGAAATTTTTAAACTACTGTCATAAGAAATCTGAGGACAGTTAGATTACTTATAATATGAGATTTACATGGCAAGTGTCATTACTTGAATCAGAGGTCTACCTTGATAGTAGGAGCTGTTTCCAGATGGAAAACCCCACGGCCAGTAAGGTGGAATTGTGAATCCGCCTCCACCGGTGATGTTAAGGCCATCAATCGTGGAAATATCGATTCCGGAAGAGACGAGCAGGTAGAGAATCACGTAAACCGGATATGGAATTGACCGGATGTCATTTGAGTCCTTCGGAAGGTTCTTGAGCAGGTACTGAAGAAGTTCATCGGGGATTTTGTACAATGGACCCTCATTCGGGGGACTTGGAGTCGTGATCCAAGGGTTCACGGGTCGACGTGTGGGGAAGTATGTGACTGGGGGAGCCGAAGGAAAGGGTCGGTTGTCAGGTGTAGCTGGGTGAATTACGACAGGCGGCTTACCATGTCCAATTCGTCTCAGCCATTCCAGATATTTCTCTATTATCTGCCAGTCCCAGTCACGTCCTCTGTCCATACCAGGAGTCCAGCGAGGAAGAGGGAATTTCTCTGGAGGTACCAGCGGCGGATAGATCCTCGGAGGTTTCGGGAGGAGTCCAGCCCCATCTGGATTCGAAGGGACATTCTCGATGGCCCAGTACCACCCAGATGAATCTCCGTTTCCACTGCTGCTGCCTCTGCCGTGACCTTGGTCGTATCCTGATTTGCCACCAAAGCGACCATTTCCCTGTACGCCGCTGCCCCACTGGATCCCTCCGCCACCTCCACCACCGGCACCTCCTTGCTGTTTTACTCCAGAATCACCACTTCCTCTGGTCCTCTCGCTGCTCTCCAGCTTCTCTTTTTCCAACATGCTCCACACACCTCCCGGTACTTGGAAGCCTGACCCTGATCCGCGTCCTTGAGACACTCCCTGACCGCCGCTGCCATCCCAGCGAATCCGACCTTGCCCTTGACCTTGAGTTTGTCCTTGACCTTTGTTGATTTCGGTCAGAACGCCTGCGTCGCTGGCGCCGGGGAATTTCAGCGTGACGTAGGAGATGTTGATGTTGCAGAGGTCGAAGTCGCAGAGACACCAGATGACCGGGGTCTTTCCCCAGGACCCATACGACTGGTAACGACATCCGTTGTAACTGATGTCCAGCTGTGGCCAACTCACTGGATCAGCACAGCCGCGATAGATGACTGAAAACACGTTACACGTCATATAAAGACGTTTTACTTTCGTTTTGATACTTTTTTCCACTGGATACCTCCTTCCAACGGGATAACGATTGCAACTGGAATACTTACTATAACCTGGATACCTCTTTTATTTATTTACTTATTATAATTATTCATAGGCCACTACCCTATGCCCTATAAAATGACATGTAGCAATCAATGAAGCGTAGATCAGTTGTTGCCATGATCTAAAGCAGTATCTCTTATCTAAAAGGTCTACTCCATCAGTTGCATCGTATAAACGGTGACTCAAAGATTTCAGCGAATCCTCAGCGGATCGAGTTTTATCCGCCCACTTCGAGTTGCCGATACTTACATTCATTTGAATACTTCCGTCCATTGGAATACCTACTTCCACTAAGATGCCGACTTTCACTGGAGTATCTACTTACATCGGGATAAAGACTGCACTTGGTACATTGACGCCTTTTCCCATTACCCCTGAACACTACAATTAGGATACTTACTTCCGATGACATACTTATTTCCATCGGGATACTTACTTTTGCTGGAATACTTATTTCCATCTGAACTTATTTATGCCTAAATACTTATTTCCATCGGGATACTTACTTTTGCTAGAATACTTATTTCCATCTGAACTTATTTATGCTTAAATACTTATTTCCATCGGGATGCTTACTTCTGTTGAAATATTTATATCCATCGGGCTAACTACTTCCATTGAATACTTACTTCCGTTTGGATCTCTGCGAATGAAGCACTTTCCATCGGTCTGTGTCCGACACTTTCCGGTCCACTGATTCTGCAGCAGGAAGCTGCACTCCTCCAGTCCAGTGCAATCGTGGCATTCAACGCCTGAAACAGAACATGAGAAAAATATTATTCAGGATTTGTAAACACAACTACCACTTGTATGGCGTTTTCGGGGTTTCATTGTGTTAGGTCGGAAGCGGCTCTCGTGAGTCTCTTTTTAAGTGGGGCTATATAATTTTGCAGTTACAATTACATTTGTTATGCAATACAATGTAAGTAGCATAATACCATCTACTATTATTATTACTGTTAATTATTATTAATATTTTTTTTAAATTAACGCGCGCAAAGTCACGCAGAAATGCGAATCGGAGGTGCGGTTAGTCTGTAGCCAGGTGAAGAACAATTAAATATCCAGCTGCTGAAAGCCAATGAGATATAGTGAGTTTTCATGCGTTTCTTGAAAGAAGAAAAGGAGTTCGAGCAACAAATAAACATTGGCAGTCGATTCCATTCCATGGGGGCAGCTACACGGAATGCACAAGATGACAGTGCTACATCTATAGGATCAACCAAAAGACCCATAACAGAAGAGCGCAGACTGCTGGGCGGGATGTAGGGAAAAACTAGTGGTTGAAGGTAGGTATGAGTGCTCGTTATGAGGGGTTACTAGTTCACACAGGCCAGTTTAAATCTCATTCTGAATTCGACAGGAAGCCAATGTAGCTGATCGAAAAGAGTTAATGAGTTCGAACGAGAAGATGCACACAGCACCACGCGAGCCAAAGAATATTGGATGCGTCGAAGCCCTTTGACTTGAAAATCTGATAAGCCTGCAAACACAGACTTGGAGTAATCAAGGCGAGAGCAGACAAGAGAGCAGGCTATGGTCTGTGATATGTCTTTGGTAAGAGCAGACCTCACGTGACGTATTGCGGTGATGACCTAGCATAATAAAATACGATACAATCAAGTGCCATGCAAAATACTAGAGTAAAACACACAACAATCCAGAAAACACTGCAATATCATTTAGTGAAACTTCTTAAGCAAGCGCTGTATAAATTTCAGACTTTATTACACGACATAACAATGTAGGCCTATGGTTGCTAACTGGCTGCAAAACAAATCACAATAACATTTTAAATTAGACACATTCTTCGGATTAGGCTAGTTTAACTATTTTCAACTGCAAACGAAATTCACAATAATATCTTTGAATCCTCCGAAATTCATGGATTGCAATTTAACCGATTACCTAAACGTTTTTAGCTGCATTTAGGTCAAAATTAACATAGACTAAACTGAGGTTGATTTGGCATAATTATATTAAGAAGACTTTTAAAAAGCTGTCCCCCAAATTTGTTCAAATAGAAGTGTTCAGAAGGTAATACGATAATAATGAAAACTCTAAACCTACCTTTGGTTGCCGAGGAGCTCGACAGAAATATAGAGAGAAAGACAGCGATTGAAATCAAACGAAACTTGGTTTGCGGAAGAACCGCCATGTTATCCATCGTTCTAACTACAAGTCCTAAGCACAAAAGTCTTCCGCGACGTTTATTTCGCAAGCAAGGGGATTAGCAATGCAGTATTTACGCAAATGTCAACTGTGATCATCCGTCTGACAGTAATAAAAGCACGATGTCTATACGAAGGTCAACATCGTTTACAATCATTAGCCTCTTATTATTGTAAGATTAAGACTACACAGTTTAAAACATGTAGAATGCTAAATTCGTCTTTTCGAAGTTTTTTTTCTTCTAAAAAGGTAGGCCCCAACTTAAAACGAGCTACAAACTCGTATCTTATGCGATTAGATGTTCTTCCACTTTGGCCGTTTCCGTGGTGCAGATGACTTAAAACGAAGCTACTATAAAATCCGGATTCGCAACCGATAAGTGAAGTAATCTGTGTGCTAACTGAACCGGTTTCCTCTGACAGAACGATCTGAACAGCATTAAATCTGACGAGATTTGCTGCCTACTGGTTCATTTATCGGACCAACCTCTAACATCATCACCCATCTGCGGGGTCTACATCAGCAGCTGTAGGCTGACGCTCTGGACGGCCCTCTGCTATTGTTCAGTCCTGCTACAGCTGCAGCACCTCTGTCTGTCTCTCTCCTCTGTCTCTCTCCTCTCTCTGTAGTGGAGTCCTTAGTTCTTGCGCCAAATAATTGCGTCAGGTATAACCGATCGTGGACTTCTATATAATAGCAATAGCACTGATGCTAAACCAGGGCATATTTTAACTGTATAACTAGTGTGACAAATGTCCCAGTAGTCTTAGGATTTGTCCCAGTAGTTAGGTTGATTTGTCCCAGGCAATGTATGGTTAAAGTATAAGTAGTGGGACAAAATGTTGGAAGAGTTTTAAGATTTGCCCCAGTAGTAAATTCCCAAAAAGGTCATGAACTTTTTCGGGAGATGAATTCGGAAGAAAAGGTCATCAACGGTTTTCGGGAGGTGACTTTTTCGGGAGATGACTTCCCAAAAAAAGGTCATCAACTTTTTCGGGGAGATGAATTCCCAGAAAAAGGTCATCAAAGTGTTTTCAGAGACGAGTTCCAAAACTTTGTCCCAGTAGTCTAAATTCCTTAAAATATGCACTGTGCTAAACGAGGTCTTTATGCACGTACGTCTACCCTAAGTCTTATCTGAAATATTATATAGCAACGCTATGGTATGGAGCTATGTATTGGCAGGTAGTTGCTTTCATGCGAAACCGCTTTCAAAATCACAATCCACTAGACGGAAGTAGTTGAGGTGCGTGAGATCCCAAGGATCGGAAGTTAGGACACGGAGGATAGACGAGTCTTCAGCCCAGACCCGAATAACATCACCGAGCTTCCAGGTTGGACAGAAACAGTGGAACTGGGTGAATTCCAGATCCTCGTGTAGGCATACGTCTCTTACGGACCTAGGGAATCCGCAATTGTGCTTGTACTGCGAGTCTGAAAAATTCATTAAAGGGCATTTAAAATAACGAAAAAATCACAGACAATGAATCTGGCTTCCAAAATCGAGTTCGCAATTTATGTTGATATTATATTTTTGTGCAATTTTATCGAAAAGTAGACATCGAATTGTCAAAACCTTTCAGTATAGTAAGAAAAGGTGTCGGTCACGATGACCATGCTCATTATTATGCTAATTGTATTATTACGCTTATTGCAGGCACTTTGCATTCACTTCACTTCGTGCATCAAGCTTTCTTGTCAGTTACTATTTTAAAGAAGTCCGCTAATTGTCCAGCAACATAACGCTGACGTTGTCCAGCCCTGACCACTGACCAGCCGTTACCCGGCTCTGCTGAGTAGGTTGGCACGCGGCCTCGTCCTTTGATGATCGTCACCAGCATCAGTAATTTCACCATCAACAATACAGTCGACCGTGCCATGCAGCCCGGAGATCATAGCCGCCAGATGAGAGCAGCTGGAGATGGTTTGTTTTCGGCAGAATATAATATAATAATAATTATTATGAGAGACGAATTGTATTAGCGGATCAGTTGACAGTTTAGACACGGATGGCATCTGTTGCGTCTGTCGGTCTCTGTCTGTCTCTGTCTGTCTGTCTGTCTGTCTGTCTGTCTGTCTGTCTGTCTGTCTGTCTGTCCTAAACAATAGGGGACAATAGATTCTCACCTTTCTCACCTTCCATCCTATCCAATATGTTCGTTACTGCATAACTTATTGGTCATATGACAATCGTAATCGTAATCTCTGCATTTCTTTAGCGCCCACACGGCTCTAGGCCGTGGGACACAGTTGCACGGTCACAAACCAAATAGGTGGTGCACGTATGGTCATATTTCCTTTCAAGTCCTGATGCAAAGGTCTGGTAGTTATGCGAGCAGACGGAAAGGGCGAATGGCATTTGAAAGTGGATCATTCATGCAGATGAAAAGCAGTGGCGTAGCTACCATATGTGCAGGGGGTGCAAGGCACCCGGGCCCACGACCTCCAGGGGCCCACAATATTGGTAAGAACGCAAGGCTACAGGTCTTAGAGAACCAACGGGGGCCCATGCGGAACCTTCTGCACCCGGGCCCAAGAAAAGCTAGCTACGCCACTGATGAAAAGGACAATGTTTGAGCAGCTTTGTATTAAAATTTGTGTAACCTATTAAATCTCTCTCTGCAGACATCTAAAAGGTAAGGACTGTGAAACTCTAACATAGTAACATTACACACAATACACAGTACGTCATATTGTTGTCAGCTCACGTTACGGCAAGAGACTGCTTGGAGTGGACAGGTGAAATTATTTAGCCGCGGAGAGTAGCCTATAGGGGATCAAGCCTCCCAGAGGCGATTACTGTGTAGGGACATCGATCAAGTCCTTCACGCACAGTTCTTGTTAAGCGCCATCAATGCTCTGTAATCGTAATCTCGAAATTTCTACAGCGTCCAAAAAAGCTAAATCGCGGTAATCAGCTTATTCACAGGCGCTCAGTCAAAACAAAATCGATAGGCAGGGTTAAATTCGGTTCGAGGTCAAGATCCAAAGGGTCAGGCAGGTAGACAGTCAGACGGTTAAGGTGGATGGTGTTTAGAGTTGAAACGGCGAAGGAGGAGGTAAGGGGAAGAGGATGTGGGGAACAAGAATAGAAGTGATGAGACTGCGCGGCAAGAGAAATGGCAGAGTAAGAAATAACATAGTCTGTTCAGTGTTCAGCATTAAAAACGAACATTCGTCGACTTTGCTACAATGCCATGTCAATGTAAATTTATTTTTAGCAATGGATGACACCTTTGGTAATTGCATAGTCCCTTCCCACGACAGTCCATTCTCTACGGCACAGCCAAGCTTTTGTTTATGAGCTCTGTTACTAGTTCTTTAGGTATTTGAATATTATAATGCAAGTATAATTATGCTTGCGCTCCCGCATATAAGCGCAATTAGAGGCACGCTACCCCTCTTAGAATTCTGTCCAGAAGGTGTCCAGGTTACTCCTATAGACTGCACTTTTCTGTGGATGTACAAGTGTAGTCTATATAGGCCTATGTATATGTTACAGGGAATGTGTATTTTCAGGGAATATGTATATTCCCTGAAAATTTCAGGGAATGTGTATAGAAATCAGTTGAAGATTTCAGGGAATATGTATATGATTTTCATCGCTAATCCAGCTTCTAGCCTTAGTTACATTTTCATCGCTAATCCAGCTTCTAGCCTTAGTTACATTTTCATCGCTAATCCAGCTTCTAGTCTTAGTTAGGCCTACATTTTCATCATAGATCCCGCTTCTATACACATTCCCTGAAATTTTCAGGGAATATACATATTCCCTGAAAATACACATTCCCTGTAACATATATATATATATATATATATATATATATATCCAATTATTTTGGCATATATATATTATATTGGACAATAGGAATAGTTATGCACAGACCTACTGCAGTCCAACATAGCCAGGCTGTTGACCTACGCGTATGATCAAGTAAATAGCCTACACATCACGTGGGCCTACGACTAAAAAAATGTCGAATACATATTAGTCCATGGCCTATTTAATATGAGCCATAACGGATTCATTCGGGGCATAAACATTACCCTAGAATATGTTTTGAACAAAGTAACACAAACTTTAAATTTAGTCAATTTTTCCGTTAGTCCTTTGATACGTTTATTCGTTCATAAATGCACGCATGCATTCAGTGTGCGCAACAGGTGGATGCCTTGTGCATTAGACCCCGGCGCAATAGAAGTTACTATTATTACTGCCCCTACATTCATCCATCGTCCGTTCGCCCTTCCGTCCATCCGCGCAGTGAAATCGGAAGAGATCAACAAAGAAGTGTATACTTTCAAATCGAAATCAGAAACAAAATAAAGCTTGAATTTTAATTTTAAGAAAATACTCTTGGGTGTTAATCTGAGAATGTACGCACAGCAACCGAATCAGGGAAACAAAATAATAATAATAATAATAATATTTATTCTTTAATTAAGCGCCTGCAAACGCACTGCGCTGTACATGTACATGTTATGCGATAAATCTTAACTACTAACAGAACGTCTCATTGTTTCCTGATCAAATACTATTAGAGAATAGGATGGATGATCCATAACCTGGAAATGTCTGTCTCGCCTCTTACGCAGAAATCTTTATCCAGATTGTAATGTAGCGAATTCAATGCTATTGGAAATTTATATAGCGCTTTGCACCCGCACCGCTTCAGGCTAGACGACTCATCGGATATAGATTGTAAACGGGTTGCAATGGTTGGTTGCATCGAGACACTGGGGGATAAGACCCACAGGCAGAAGTGAAATGTGTAGGTGAAAATGTTGTCCTCAATGAAGCTGTAATCGTATTCGTAATTGCAAATTAACATAGCGCTGGTATAGTGGGAGACAGTCAGGCATAGGAATTGTATCTTGAATGGGAGGTAGTGTGAAGCAGTTTGGGGGAAGACCTTTGGGTTGAAGTCAATGCATGAGGGAATTATACCTTCAGCGAGACTCGATATTAGGCAAACTCTGAACCAGGGTGAAAGTTATGAACCATACCCTGCACCCTGGGCCATCGTGTAGTACATTGCAATTTAATCTGGCCTCAATACCAAATGCTCATCTCTGCTCCGTGCACTTTGCCTGATGGACACACTTCCTCAGAACGTAACACTCGACCACGATGCCAAGGAATTAATGCGAATCTGACTGCCAAGTGAACTGGCGCTACAAGAATCGACTGTTGATCATCCCCACTTCCTGGCAACATCGCTCGGGTATTTCCGGTGGCATCATTGATGCGAAGACCTCACAGCAGTTGCCGTCATGGTAGTTCTTGAAGATCTGGAAATCCAAACTGCGAAGATCCGTCATGTAGGTGATCAACTCGAGATAGTCTCGTTTTGTAAGGGTCTCCAGCTTGTACCTCGGCGAGTGCAGTTCCATCAACAAATGCTTAACGGTCGTCAGTTGGTCTCTGTCTTCGTAGAGAACATCGCGAAGGAAGGGCCACTCTCCTCCCTCGACGTCCACCTTCAAAACGTCTATCACGCGCTGCAACATAAGAAGTCAACAAGGAATAAATAACATGTATTTCCTTACGCAAACATCCATAATTTACATCCAAAAATGTACAGAAACTACAAAGTTCTACGTCTTTCAAACGACAATGGATAGAATATACAAAGTTCTACACTTTGAAACAACAACGCATAGCCTACAAAATGAACTCTGCAAGAGATTGCCGTGCTTAACTGCGACACGAGCTTTTGCCCTTTCTCTGTCTCTATTTAATCCAGCAATTGAAGACCATTCTATTTGATTGTGGTCTTATGCTATTTGGTCGGAAGCGCCTCTAAGTAGTTTTCTTGTAGGGGTGCTAAATAAATGAGCAACTACTCTAACGATTACGAAAACAGAGTATAGTAACAGTTTACTGAAGCAACGACAGATGCGGTTTCAATTAGAAGCTCTACATGAACCAGATAGACATCTTTACATTAAGCGTTGCTAGAAAATGTTCAAACTACAACCGAGATCGTTATAATATGACGCAATACGAAAACACTGAAATTCATTCATTCATTCATACTGGATATTTATATGGCGCCTCTTCAAGAGACCTACTTAGAGGCTCTCAAATATATGACCAGGATAAGATGATTCAGGGAAACCACAAAGAAAAGAGCGGAACAAAGAAATGAGACAACGATAAACCTATATTCTTATATGGATCAGAATGCTCCACACTAACAAGGCAAGGTGAGAGAGAAACCCTGCAATAGAAATGTGTTGGGTACAGATAGGCCTAATGCAGTAATCTCACGACTAAAAAGGATGATGGAATACGACATCCCTTAGGGTGGCAGACAACCGTGATGTTATGATGTTCAACTAAGATTCCAATGGCTTAGTTTTGTGGAAAGATTGTCTGTTCATTGAATCTCAGACAATGCACTACATGCAAGATTTGAAGGAAATAGAAAGAAAAGAAGAAATCATGATATATGTTGGATAAATAATGTTTAACGAAGACATGACAGGACTTGGATTAAATATGAGAGTAGCACTGGACACGACAAATGATCGTTTATTCGCAATCATCCCCGCCAAATGAACTGATGGTGATGATGAAAAGGATGATGATGTTGGCGACGATGATGATGGTGACGATGAATACGATTATGATAATAACGACTGCGATGACGACGACGACGACGATGATGATGATGCCGATGACGATGATGATAGTGTTAATCCAGACGGACCTGTTCGTGACCGAGCCTTTTCCGGATGGTGGACAGCCTTTCCAGTTTCCATTCGTTGTTATTGACTATGTCGCTTCCCCACAGACCAACATTGTGGAAGGTCACGTTGCCATGCATGTGGTCTTCTTTGCCAATGCTGTAATCAAACATTATCATCAACACCACTTCCAACACCATTACAGATAGGCCTACCACAATCATTACCCCCAGTACCACTTCACACCTCTACCACTAGGCCATTTATATATCATCATCGTTAACACTATTACCTCGATCCCCAGACTCCCATCATTACCATCATCATTATCATAATCATCATTATCACAACCACGACGACCACCATTATCCTCAGCATCACTTCCACCACCACACATGTATAAGCTTAAAATCAGACGACCTGTCTCATTTACTATTAATTTCAGTGCTTTTTTCTAGAAAAAAGGGTTCCGGAACTGAACAATAGGTTCCGGAACTGAACAATTATGGAAGGGCTAAAATTCCGAGAAAAACGGGATTGGTGCTGGGAGGGGTCTCAATCAACACTGAAAACAGTTCACAACACTGAAATTAAATTGAAATAACTAAGCTATTGTTTTAATTATTAAAATAAATGGATAATCTTTTTGTACCTGAAAAAAGGTGCCGGAACGCCGTTCGGGCGCGTTCCGGTTGAAAAAAGCATTCACTTATTTACTTATTAAACAGAAGCATATCGCATTAATTTACGAATCATCTTAAAAGCTGGAAAAATAAGTCTTCAGTTATTGGAAAATGAGATCAGAGAAAGAGTAGGGTAAAACCTGTTGTTCTGTGAATCCCATAAACGTGGACCAGTGTGTGAAAAGACACAAAAACACCGGAATTTATGATTATGTGTCACTGTGATATTAATATTATACAATTTATAGTTATTATTAAGGTTGTACCTTGGATCGAACGAGTGAACTTCACATCCGAAATCTGAAATCTGCTCATCGAAAGACCAGTCATTCGAAATTCTGAAATAAAAATAAATTAAAACTCCAGTGAGGACGAAAGCAAGACGAGAAAATAATTTTTACAGCAGAAATAAGAGGAAGATCGCATGGATTTCAAGAATACAGACAATATAAAATGATGACTTAAGACAATCATTACGTATCGAAACAACTCTACTAGACAAAGTCGTTCAACGAAGACTCCGATGGGTTGGACATGTGTTGAGGATGCCAGCTGACCGAATCCCACACAATGCACTGCATGCAAGATTCGAAGGAAAAAGAAACAAAAGTCGACCAAGACTATGCTGGATAGATAATATAACCGAGGACATAGCAGCACTTGGACTAACACTAAGGGGCGCAGTGGACTTTGCAAATGACCGAAGACAATGGAGATCATTTATTCGTACCAATCGCCGCTGAATGGGTGCCGTCAGGAACTGATGCTGATAATATTATAAAATTGATGATCGACGGAGTAAAAATATCTAACGTAACATTAAAACATTGAATCTCACCTCGAACACTAACTGAGCAACAACAGTAACAACAGCGGAGACAGCATTTTATAAGGAAATGATATTGGACTAGACGATGTATGTATGTATGCATGCATGTATGTGTGTATGCTTATGTATGCATGTATCTAACTGCTTGTAGAGCCTTTTTAAGAGCCTCAGAAGTTTGCTAACACAAGACAGTCTAGCAGATCTAAACAAATGGGCCTTGAGGTGAACCTAATATGTTTCCTGAGCTGTCTGTGAGGAAGAAGTACGTAGTATACGTATCGACTGTTCCAGGAGTGGGGTCCATTGCAAGTGAAAGCACGATATGTGATCGATAAAACAGATGGAGCACGTAGAAAGAAGGGACTAAAGCCTAACGTCATTAGTTCCGGTGGAGCCATTTTCCAGTGAAAAGCCATTCTTCAGTAAGTTGCTTTTAGTGGTTGAGGTGATTATTTCCTAACCCTAGGCCCTTGAGCCGAGATAGACGAATCATCGAGTCCTGAACACGAAGCCAATGCATCGCGGGAGTTGGCGTAGGCTATGCTTTTTTGCTATTTCCGATACTAAAGTCTACTGCTTTGAAACAGAGCGGAGTGCGCACAATCATCGCACCCTGTAGGGTCGTTACGCGTAGTCCACTCAGCAGATTTGAACCAACAATCGTTGGATTATAGATCAAGCGTCTACCAGATAGACCACCATGTCGCAATGTGTTTCTGCAGTCTCTGAATAAGAGGGAGCCCCTCGTAAGAGAGCCTGTGTAAATGTGCGACTGACTCGGATCACTTGTCATCTCTGGACAACCCCTCTAACATGACGCAGCGCTCGTGAATAAGCTGGTGCCCTGCGCTTAGTTTTGGAGCATCTCTTTAGAAATGTGGGGGTTACGATTACGACTACTTTACACCTTACCCGAAGGAGTAGACGAGGCAATCGCCTGACTTGGGCTGAACGTTGGGGACCATGCAGACCTCGTAGGCACCGAGACCGGAAGTTCCAAAGCTTCTCTTAGTCTCACACTTGTACTGGAGACTCGACAGCATCCTGCATCGAACAGCAAAGTAAAAATAAAGATAATACTTGTCTACACGAACAGCTACAGAAAGGTAAAGGTAACGCATCTGTATAAAGGTAACGCACCTGCCTACACGAATAGCTCATGAAGGTAAAGTAACGCACCTGTCTACACGGATAGCTACGTAAAGATAAAGGTAACGCATCTCTTTTCACGAATAGCTCATGAAGGTAGAGGTAACGCTCTTGTCTACATGAATTGCTACATTTAGGTAAAAGTAACACACTTGTATTTGCAGAAACTGCTCATAAAGATATCTATTTAAGGTCTTTAAAGAACTCCTTAGAAGTTCAAAGCTAAATGTAACATAGCTCTTCACACGCTTCTATGGAAATTCGTCAGAAGCATAAAGGAAATGGCAACTCTCTTGCTTACACTATTTAATGCGTATTTTATGTATGTGGGACACAGTAGCCGATTCGTTAGAGTGCTTGGCTTGTAATGCGAAGAGTACGGATTCGAGCCTCCGTCCACTGAGGAGGTTACTGAGTAGAACCTTGAGCAAGTCCTTCACTCACGGTTGCTCAGCGCCATCGATGATCTGTCGAATGGTCTCGTGTTCACTTCTGAACTCTGAAAGAAGGGCAATATCAAAATGTAAGTGTATTGTATTGTATTGTATAATGTTGCATTGTATTGTATTTATAAAACCTCTTCAGAAGTAGAAAGATATAAAATGTTGAAGGACCAACTGAATGCAACCATCATCACAGAACTCCAACGGAAAGAGATTTTGTTTATCCTTCAAAATTACTTTAGTTCTTGTCAACTACTGAACTTAAGGCACTGATATTGATTTACATGTATGTTGGAGTTTATGTTGATTAGTTTTAATTAACATTATGTCTGGACATTTGATTGACAGCAGTGCTGTATAACGAGAGTGTGCATAATACAGCAGTGCTGTATAATAACGAGAGTGTGCATAATGCTTCAATGTATGCGTTTCAGAGCGTTTGGCTGAACAGTAAGCCTTGCATATTTTACTTAGTTGGTTGTACAGTGGTTTTGTGTGCGTCGCACAAGAATTAACTGATGGCAGTGATGGGAGTCGTTTGAAATATGAACAATGTAATATAGATTCGTGTTGAGTTAATGTATCAACCCACAAGTTGAAGTGTATTATTGGTTTTCTTGTGTTGAACCGAAAGAAGAAAATTAATATTAAAAGGTTCCCGGACTATGTTCATGTGAATTGACAGCCAAGCACAACCACAAGAGACCATTCTGAGGCGCGCCCAGTGCGCGAGACCCAGAGAGAAAGAGCAGGATTTAAGGTGAGAAAAGGAAGAAGCAACGCTACCAGCGAGAATGTTGTTGCGGACAGGAGGAAGAAGTCGTTTCCAAAGCGAGAGACCTATGCGGGCAAAGGACCTTGATTGAGCCAGAGTAGTCCTGACACGGGTAGCCAAGATCAGAAGATCGGAGAGGACGCAGCGAAGCGAAGCGAAGAGTGGACCATTAAACCATCTCAACTACCATTCAGATGTAGTTAAAATGTGTAAGGCAGCAACCTCGTACACAAAAGGATGCGGTCATATATGACGTCCTTCACCTGAGGTCCTACCCAGTCTTGTTGTCAAGACCTTGAACCTCAAGACCAAGACCAAGACTTTGAACCTCAAGACCAAGACCAAGACCAAGACTCTGAACCTCAAGACCAAGACCAAGACCTTGAACCTCAAGACCAAGACCTTGATCCTCAAGACCAAGACCAAGACCAAGACCAAGACCAAGACTTTGAAACTCAAGACCAAGACTGAGACCCAAAAAAATCACAATCATATCCAGATTGCTATTCCTTACTAAATAAAAATCAAGTCTGACTACTCGCTGTTTTAATGAAAACACGAGTCTTTTATTTTTTCAAGCAGAACAACTCTAAATGCAGACTGCAGAGAATTCTGAATTAATATTTGCAAAAGTTCTTCATGCGAAATGTTATTCCAAATGTCTGTTGCATTTTATAAAAACCAATTCTTTTAGAATTTTCTGACCAAGATATGACCTGTAAGGCCTCATAAAATTTCTGCCATGTGAAAGAATAGCCTACGATCTACATGTGCTGAAATAGCTGGCACACACAGCAGCAAATTGTGAGTCACTTTTGAAATCGTTCCATGGTAAATAACCGGAGGTCAAAATAATTGTCCAAAACAACAGTAAAGCCTCGTTCACACCGTGTAAATACTAAAGCAATTGTATTAGTAATTATTGTATAAATTTTTAAAATTCTTGCTTTTTTTATGACTGTTCATATTGACAAACGTCTTGGTCTTGGTCTTGAAAAACCAAGACCAAGACTTTGAGTCTCAAGACCAAGACCAGGACCAAGACTTTTTAAAACGAACTCGAGTGCACTCGAGACCAAGACCTTGGTCTCGAGGACGATAAGACTGGTCCTACCGTGGAGATCGTCACACATAACTTGCCTCACGCGAGGTCGTGCAACGCATACTATAAAATATTTTATTGGTGTCCTGCTCGAAAGACATCAATATCACTGCTCTTTTAATAAATTCAGTCACCCGTGAACTTGTGGCCGGAAGATAGCCAGCGCGTCACGCGCCACCGATCTGGCACAGTTTGTTTGCGCGTTTGACCACGAATTTCGTGACTTCTGATTTACTTATTGACTTAATTGTGACGCGTTTTCAGACTAATGATGACTAATCTTCTCATAATCATTTGTATTACTCGACTATATGTTTGCAAAAGAAATTCTTTGATTGAAGGCGTGTCAATGACAGAATTACCAACTATTTGCATGTTATAATGGAGCTTTAGATTGCGGGCGAGGAGCTATGACCAGGGTAGCACTCCGGGCCGCCTTCCAGTCACCACAATGTAGGCCTATAGACCAACGTATGCTTCTGCATATCATCATCAGAATTTTGTATAGACCTTTGCGTCGTAAGTCCAACTGATCCCAAAAAACACTGCCTCAAAAACGATCAGATATCCATGACAGCAAAGCACCATGTGGGGATTTTAACTGAGTTGAAGCATGCGTGTTTTGTTCTGTTTTAAGATCCAGCAATGCGTAACGATAAACGGAATAAACAGTATCGTGCACAATGTGTAACCAGCTGCTTGCTCTAAGGCATCTCAGCCGAAATAATTTTCTCCTTACTTCCCTCTAAGCGTTGTTTTATTTAATACAGTATAATGAAATGCAATACAACTGCATTCACAAATCCATTGTATCTACATTTTGTTCATGTGGCTCTGTGCAGCAGACATTCTCAAGCTGTCTTAAAACGCTCTTGTTTATATCAGTCGGATAGTCATGTGTGCAGCGCGTTTGGAAGATACTTAAAAGGCGCTATATTAAGTATCTAGATGCATGCATACATACATACATACATACATACATACATACATACATACATACATACATACATACATACATACATACATACATACAAGCATACATACATACATACATACATACATACATACATACATACATACATACATACATACATACATACATACATACATACGTATGCATTTGCATACATTTGCATATCCAAAGATGATTAGCGTCGCCCTCCTCCTTTATCCAGGCTTGGGACTGGCACTGTCAGAGTACAAACAGTGGTGGAGTTTAAAATACGGTGCAAATGACTTCCACTGGATGTACTCATCAACCTAAGCATTGAGTGGAAAATTCCTCTTAAGGTCGGATAGTGGCCAGTGCAGCCATAGAAGCCTGGAAATGGTTGTATAACACTTAACTCAAAAGCTCGTCCAATGTAAATTCATCGGTTCCATGAGCGGCGATCCCGGGAGGTCGAGGGGGGGGGGGACAAGACCCCCAGCTTTGACAGTGGGGGACACACTATACAGTTGTCCACCAAATTTTGAAGTAACACCAAAAAGTCAACAACTTTTTCGCGCCTAAGCGCGAAAAAGTTTCCACCTATTTTTTGACCAGATCAGTTCAAAAGTGTCCCGTGTCCCCCTCACCTGTCAAACAAGATAGCCGCCAGTGATAGGGTCATTCATATTTCACTGTTCCTTGGGTATGTGTAAAAGTCTAATGGTCAACGTGCTGGACTGTCAGTGGATAGCGCGGAGGTTCAAAGACCAAGGGCATATGATTATATGCTTCGAGATTTCTGCTCCACTTGTGCCTCTGTCTCAACTCAGCTGCAATGAAAACGCTGACCGTACACTGTCGGTGGATATATCAGACGGTGAGGGAGTCGACTAAGTAAACGTTGCCACGAAATGACACGCTTGCTTGCACTTCCTGAAAGGATTGGCTTTTCTTCTTTCTCAGTCAGAATTATTCTTGGTAAGTTGGTAACCCATCGCGGAAACATTTGCATTAGATGAATTTCATGTGGGCTGTTCCCAGGGCTGTCGTGGTAAAATTTGAGGCGAGTACACGCTATCGGTGAGAAACGGCGTCACTAGGGCTGGTGTCACACTCAAAAAAATGTGATGACCTTCTTTTAGGAATTCGTCTCAGAAAAATTTATGACCTTTAAGGAATTCTCAGAAAATTCTTGACCTTTTTTAGGAATTCGTCTCTGAAAAAGTTGATGATTAGTCATTAGTCAATGGCTATACGGTCTCTAGAGAGGTAAGTATACCCTGTATACCCGCGTATACCCTCGCTACAGCCATGGGTATACGCTGTCTAGAGGTGAGTATACGCTGTATACCCGCGTACACTCACAGCCCTGGCTGTTCCATTTACCGTACCAATAATATTTCAAGTCTCTTTTATGTATGTGTGAATAATTATACGCCTAACATGTGCACTGACAGCCCATCGTTACAACTCTTCCGTTTCTCTGGTCTTCTGGCTTCCAAACCGGATCTCATTTCTCACACGGTATATCTGGCCAAGCCCTCACATCTGACAAGGTGCCATGGTGTCCTGCGCTTAGCTTTTAAGTTTCAGAGCTTACGAATACGATTTAAACTTTTACTCTAAATACATTTCTGTCTGTGGGCCTCGCTTTCAAGATTGGAAAGAATCAAAAATGAGATTTACAAATAGGGGCCTACCAAAACTATTGATAACCTAAATCAACGCATCATAGGCCTATATCGTGAAGCAAACACTGGAAAGATGTCTTAGAAAGAATAATACTTCTATACATGATTGATCAGCATTTATGAGTATGGGGCGGCATTTTTGTCCTTGCCAATAGCACAAAACTGTCTTAGGCCGCTACCGTAGGCGTAGACTCTGGGGGCAGCCGAGGCATGTGCCCCAATAATTGAGATGGACTGTACGCCTAATGCAGCAAGTGTAGAATGAATAACTAAACCCCCCCCCCATATTTTGGACAAGTTTACGCCAGTGGCCGCTACTGACTGTGATAATTATAATCGCATTTTTTGCACTAAACATTAATCTAAGTCAGTGAATAAAGTGCTCATCCAGAGGATCTCCTGATCTATTGCCCTACGCGTAGGCCCTATCTGGAGAATATACTTGGGGGGGGGGAAGAAATGTGGATCACACATGCAACTTTGGCTCGAGCAACAGAAGTTGGGTCACATTGACAGCGTTGAACTTGATTGGCTGGCGTATAGTTGTACCATTTCTTTATTGGCTGGCTTTAAATAGAACAGTTGGTTGCTATGATTTTCAGTCAACTTAGGGACCAGCATGCATCTACCGCCATGCATTGGTGTCGGCCTTGACCCAGTTCCTTGCTTTTCGTGTGGGTGCTTTATCTCCTCTTTCTTCTCCAATATCTTGCAGTGGCCACAAAGGTCCGACCTCCTACATATCATCAGACACGATAAGGAAAACAACGCAGGTTGAAATGAGAAATGCGGTTGAACCTCAGGCCATAGTGCATGTCGTGCGTGGGTTGTTTGTTTATTCCTATAGAAGCGTGATGACACCTCACCTGCAAATTCAAGTATGTGATGGGATAAATAAATATGGAAGGTATCTCTAGGTCACGACTTGCCGTTACGCCTGACCTGCGCTCTCTGTGACCAAAAACGATTAAGCGAAACTGACCAATCCCTATATACATAGTACTACTACTACTGCCACTACTACTGCCACTACCACTACTGCTACTAATAATAATAATATTCTTTATTAATTTTAACTGACAATTACGCAGTAAGATTACAAATATTACATAGAAAAATGACAATACAATTAAACACACGATTTGGCAGCCATGCAAGGCGCTCGCTGTAGAGGGGGGGGTTACGGGCATTGAACCGCGATCTAATGCTCCTGGTCATGAGTGTTACCATTCATCTATCCCCTCCCATACATTCCAGTATTATTCTGCATAAATACATACATGCATACATACACGCATACACATGCATACGCATGTACAGACATACATAAATATATAATTATAATACATACATGTATACGTACGAACATACATATATATACACATATATTATATACATATTCATTCATACGTGTATACTTATAAACGTACATACGAGTATATAAATACATTCATGTTATTATGAGTATGTATTTAAGTAACGTAATGTATGTACGTATGTATCTGAATGCTTATATAGCTCCTTTCAATACCTTAAACCGTAAAGGTCGCTAAGTAGCTATTTTGTGTCTCTTCAGATATAGGTTAAAATGTTTCTTCAGCTGCTTGAGGTGTAACAGTACTAAGCCTACCACGGTTATGCACATGGACAATTATAGGCCACATAGACATGTATGTAAACATCGGTAGAGCAGCGGTTCCCAAGCTTCTCTGGGTGGGCACCCACCTGTGAATATCTTGACAGTCTTGTTACCCACTGTGTAAACTTAAGCATTGTGCACTAAAATTTGCTTCGTCAACTGGCATCGAAATATGCGGATTTACGTACAGCGTTTAGAAATTGGCATATTTAAAGCATTAAAATAATAATAATCTTTTTCTTTATTGATTCAAACCGATAAACGCAGTAAGATTACATTGAGACATGACGGTACAATTATCTTAACTAATTTTATTAACTAGGCACACGTTATGGCAGCTATGCAAGGCGCCCGCCCGAGGGGGTTGCGGGAATCGAACCGCGTACTGCTGCTCTCCTGCTGCTCTCCAGGCCACGAGTGTTACCATTACTCTATTCCCCCTCTATAAGGAAACTTATTAGGGAAAATGTCGTGGTTGTTGTTTTCAGTTCATGTATACAAACGCACAACTACGACAGCTAGTTATAGCCCAATCATTGCCAAATGTTGGTAATCCGAAAACATAAATGCTTCTCGAAAAAATTCGCGACCCACAGTTTCGGAAACTCTGATCTAGAGTATATATTTACCTGTCACTTAGAGATAGGCAACTACAGTCGGCCGCTCTCGAATAATAAAATGTATATACGCGTGCTTTTTCGATATTTACATTTGCTATGAACAAACTGATATAATGTCGGTTGTAGACTCTATATGCCCAACTATCTTTAGAAACTGTCAGTTGCCGTTAAAAGTTAATATATCAATATGTACATATCATATTGAAATTTCATACATGCAAGGTCATGCAGTTTTTATGACTGTAGGTCTAAAGTGCCAGTTGTGGCATGCGTATATATAGGCAAATAAAGTAAAAACAGACGAGAGACTGAATTGAATGAATGGATGGAATTCGCAGTTTACTGCTTCACTGCTATCAGTACCAGTACCTTTTCGGGTGGGGGTAGTTTTTGTAATATCATACGTACACTGGCGGCGATCTTGCTTCACAGGTGGGGGGCACTTCTGAACTGATCTGGTCAAAAAGAGGTCAAAAGTTATTTCGAAGAATTTAGCATCTTCACCCTTTCCGGAGACAATGAATATGTCATCTAAAGTTCTAAACCACAAGTTATCACTTCTCCCCAGATTCTAACTAACAGCCACAATAGCTGAACCTTAGGGCGTAACTACGTCATTGCCGTTTTTGGGTTGGTGGTGCCAGTCCTAAGCCTGGATAAAGAAGGGGAACGATATTCATCGTCGCCATGACACAGCGTTGCTGAACATAAACTAGGCCTATCTAACTAATAACTATCTATCTTAAGGCGTTTGTCTGAGGGTGGAGGGCATAACAATAGGTGGCGCTGGTGAGGAGCCATTGTACCGGAAATCCTGTTCTCACTGCGTCAATAATTAAGGGGCTATCCATATATTACGCACGCAAAAATCCGAGAAAATTGGACCCCTACCTGTTCGCACGCGTACTTTTTCCACCCCCCCCCCCCGCCACCTGCGTACGTACAGTTGACGCACCCCCCCAAGACCAGCTGCAGAATGTGTCAGTTACACAGGTCCAGGGAGCAACTGTCTGCACTTTAGGCCAGATTGACGGATGAGTAATCCATGGACTCACTGTTGAGTTGTGTGATAGTTTAATAATAGCGTTCAGAGATAAGGTGGCATACAAGTGACACCTCTCCCACAGTCCTACTTCCTCTGGTAGTACCGTATAGCTGGAAAGATTTAACTCTAGCTCACTTGAAGGCCAATCAACTTGCGTACGTGTACATTATCAGTAGACCCCCCCCATTCGCAAGCGTACGCAAGCACATGCATTTCGGTTACCCCTCCCCTTCATGCGTACGTAATATATGGATGTCCCCTAACCTTTTCGCGACAAACTCCGTTATTTCCGTACTCGTGTGGTACCAGTCCGAAGCCTCGATACAGAAGGAGTGCGACGCTAATCACCTTTGTTATGACACAGAAAATACCTGTAGTTCACAACTACCTACCTTAAGGCGTTTGTCTGTAAGAGCGGATACATCGGACGTTCGTCACTTGTTCTGTTTCTATGACTAAACTATGGCTAAACTTCTCGCGTCAGACGCCGCTGTTATAGGCCTACAGCTTCCTGTTAGTCTTAGTTTCTTATTGCACTTGATGCAATTGTCTTCGTTCAGTTCAATTCAATTCTGTGTATTTCATGTTGTTCGTTACTGTGTGTTAACTAAGGCCTATGTTAATCATAATCAATAATCAGAATCAGAATCTTAATCAATTATTACTATGTGTTAACTCAGGCCTATGCCAAGCCTACGTTCGCTCTGCGGGATAAGGTGACAGTAGTAAAAGGAATAAGAACAATGGACATTGTCCTGAGCGAAAACATGAGGAGAGTGGGACACAGTAGCTGAAAGGATAGAGAGTTCGTTCTGTAGAGCGAAGGCTACGGGTTCGAGTCTCCACTCAGGCGGTCGATGTGTAAGGACCTTGAGCCCGTCCTTCACTCAGAATTATTGCTCAGCGCCATCGATGTTTTGTTGTGTGTGTGTGCACTTCTGAACATTGATAGGAGGGCAACATCAAATACAATATAGTTGTATTGTATTGTATTGTGTAGGCCTGTCTTATATAAGACACATTCTGAACCATTGGGCGAAGGACCTGTGGGCAGAAGCGATTACATTATGGAGAAGGAAGCGCATCTTTATTGAGAGATAGCTTGAACCAAAGAAAGACCTGTTGGCAGGATCAACATGTTACAAGAAAGTGCATATACACTGGGATAAATTCTGAACCCATTGGGTAGTACTAGTGGGAGATAGTCTGAACTAGCGGAGAAGTACCCCAATTGCCCCCAGTTACAAATCTCCCCTTACGTACCCCAATTACCCACATTTATAAATTTCCCCTTATGTCTCACCCGTGAAGAAGGAACTTGAGCGAATCGAGTCTGAGCTTCGATAGAAACTTCGACGCAGGTAGCTCTTCTAGATGGTTCCTGTGGCAGAGCATGGCGGCCTTGGAACACGCCGGAGAGGAAGATGATGATGATGAAGACGACGACGATGATGAATTCGATGAGGATTTGCTTCTCTCAATCGAAAACGTTAAAGCTGTGTTCGAATCCTTTAAAACAAAGACATTGTCTTTTTATGTCAATTAATTAAATTGAATAATCGAATAAAGTAAACAAATGAACTGACTATTAATCGCAACAATGTTATGCAAATAAATATGATTCAATCAATGCGATGTAATTATTACAATTTCAATATGCAAAATGTGACATATCATGGCAATATATTGTAGGGCTAATCTCTATGAAATGTAGTGGTAATGTAATGTTAGACGCGCGTTTACGCATCGGCGCACTATATGCGCGCGTCTTGCGTCCCCAAATCTCTGAGGGCCCCAAACGAATTGAATTTTTTTAAATATAAAAAACAACATTTTTGAATTTTAAATTATGTTAAATATGACATATTTTCTGTTGTTTTACAGTCTAACATTCACATAAAAGTATATTATTGTAATTTATAACTGTTTTGTTCATTTGGGCTAATAATTCATTTTGTGCAAGTGTGCAAAATAACATCAAACTTGTTAACAACAAGCCGAAACGAGGGTTTTTGCACATGGTAGGCTAATCACCACCAGAGTCTTAGACTCACAATTTCAGAAGAGCCCCCAAATATGTTTGCGCCTTGGGCCCCGTTTTCTGTAAACGCGCCTCTGCATATTGTAATGTAGCGTTTTAATATATTGTAGGGTGGCAAACTAGCAATATAGGCCTAATGTTGGATGGTAACGTATTCTACAGCTAAAGGTTGCAAAAAGTCGAAGTAATGTAAGTAATACCTAATGCAAATGCAATGTCACGCAACGCAACCTTGCGCTGTACATCGCAGCTTAGAGTATAGGCCTAATGTAGTTTAGTGTACATTCTAATGTTATATAAGGTGCTGCATTGTAATGCGAAATGTGAATCGATGTGATTAAATGTAATAATATGCGATGTAGTGTAAAGTAGCGTCGCATGGCTTAGCGTAGGTAGTTCAGCGTAACGTAAATCTCGCATAGGGGGCCTAGATATAATATCAACTTCACTACATCCTGCGTCAAAACCAGCGCTCGTGAATAAGCTGGTGCCCTGTGTTTAGCTATAGAGCAGCGCTTTATAAATTTGTAGTTGAATTCAAGCTGTGAGTTATCACATGGACGTAACGAATTGACGATTTATCAATTTCAAAAGACATCTTGGGCTTCGAATCTCAGCCTCGAAACAAGGATGCCAGAAGTAGGTTTCAGGGTTTTAGGTTTTATAAGAAAAAGCCCAACAGTTTTAAATTAGGCAATTGTTTTTGTAGAAATGAAAAAATAAATCTGGTCATGATTTTTATATATTTTGGTTTAGCAGATTTAAATTCACACTTCGGCAGTTACGATACACAGAGGCGCACCGTAGTAGCGACTCAGAGTGGAGAATTCACAATAGTTTTTTTTTACTTCAGTCGGTACTCAATGCTGCTGCTAGACTAATTGCCCGTCTCCTCGGTTCTCTCATATCTCCACCTTCATGGTTGAACCAGAGGCGCCCGCAGGCTTAAAAAATTGGACGCACACAACAAAAAATTGGACGCACACTCCTCCCGTTCCCTCCCATCCCACTCGTCCGCCGCTCGTAGTCATACACTGAAAATGATTCAGAGTGACTCACTAGAAAAAATTCAATTTAGGTAACATTTAGTGCTTTAACATGCCGTATTGTCATTTACCAAAAAATTGATTCGATGCCTATTCCTTGCGTGGATTTGATTTGGTGCGTCCAGTGCGTCACGTCGCAGGCACTGGGAGAGCCTCTGAATGGTTTATACCGCGACAGGCGCTTTATAGGCCTATATGCCCATATACAGTACAATACAATACAATGCAAAAACTAATAAACCCTAAAGTTAAACCCTTAGAAACCTAAAAGAGTCTATGTTTGTTCTCTTTCTAAAGTGGGTTTCACGCACCACTGACGCAAACCGCAAGATAGGCTAGCCTACGTCGTTGCCATTCTGCAATCCTATACGTCTCCCACAGAGTGGGTCTATAAAAGTAGGCTATTATATGCAATGTGCACCTGTAACCACATCTTTTCAATGCAGGTTCATCTTAAATGTATGTAGGTCACGATCTAATTATGATTAAATACTAATACAGTTTTGCAGCAACACCATACTGTTGCCATAATCTATGATTTATGTCAAATTCATTCATTTTATTAATTATCCCTAGCGACAAAATTATAATGCGCAATTATGCAAAATGCCTCTGAAATTCAACGGTAGAACCAGGTATGACCGAAATTCCAGTCATCGACGTCCATCAAATCGGTTTTAAAATTTAAAAAAACTTTATATAAACGATTTTTAGTCGGATTTAAATGTTAGCGATTAAATATCAGTATTTCATAGACATGGATTTATAAAACGGCGACCTTAGTACTCTATTAGTCAAGTACACATTACATAGTGTGAAAGTGAAATTGTCATTGACGCTCTGCATTATTACTGTTCACTAAACCTCTGTTTTTGCGAAAATGTTTGTCATAAAAATTTGTTTAAAAATTGGAAAAATTTTTAACTAACTATTTTTAGTTTATTTAGCTTATTTACAAGATCAGTTGCCAACTTTAAACTGTTTTAGTTTAGTTGAAAAATTGTTGAAGTCTAAAAAATTAGTTTAGTGCCCATCACTGTTAGAAACCCTTCCAACATTTCCATGGGCATTAGATTGGACCCATAATTATGGGCTCTATACGGTTTCCATATGGGACCTATATGGGCTCCGTGTGGGCGGTCTGGCAGGATACTTACGGAAAACAATTTACTTATTTAAGAAACTATCAAATTCGCCTACCTTTGGTTTCGGCGAACAGTCGAAGGTTTGAGCATCAAATATCCTGAGAACTCCGACTAGGCCGAGCATAAAGAAGAAAACTACAGACACCGTCGTAAGAAACTTTATTTTCGGATTCATGACTCAGTTTGTGATTACGATTACGACTAAAGAACTGTTCGTACGAGACTTATCCTGTCACAGCGACTTCTAAATTAACCAGAATATCAGAAGAACGCGTAAAGAGACAACGTCTATCAATTTATACACAAGTTCAGCGGTCTAAACACGCCTCCAGTCGCCTTTCTTCGTGCCAGTTGTAGGCGTGTTAAAACTATCGCGAAGGTGGACGCTATCTGTGACTCAAGACGTCTTCAGTTGAGTCGCTCTGCTGGGTTCCGATTCATTTAGCCGTAAACATGTGTCATCTCAGTCGTAAACAGATTCACCAGCGTTTCTTTTGTTTGTGTAGTAACCTGAGTGGTTCTATATATGTACATGGTCTCTCTGTATAGCGTTGGGTACGTATGTCTGTCTATCTTTCTGTACGTTTGCTTCTTTTTCTGTACACGCGATTCTGCCTGAGTCTGTATTTGCGTGGTCTGTCGCGGTCAGATCTCTACACCTTTCTACGCTTCTGTCTCTCTTTCTGTGCGTGTCTTCTCCGCGTCGCTGTGGTTGTTTTCGCATCTGCTTGCGTGCTTGTATGTGCGTCTGTGTGCATTCATACCGTAGGGCCTACATACCGTGACTCCTCTTAGCTTGTCGTAATGGTCTTGTGGACTTTGGTGAAGCATGTCGTTCTGCGCGTTTGTATCTTTGTGTATGCGATCATAGATCTCTTTAGGCATATTATACCCTTCCAAGTGATTCTGCCTGTCGGGGATAGTGGGTCAGAGGAGGCGATCCCAGAGGGTTAGACAGGACCTGTCCCCACTACCGAGGCAGAAGCATACACCACAGTGTGTGGTCTAATAATACTGTTATTGCAATTATAAATGGTTGGATTTCTGTCAGCATTTCGTTTTAATGGTGGTTAGGGGCTCGACTGTTTCGGAATCCATTGGAATCTACTGAATAGGAATAGTAGGCCTACACACCAGAGTCGCTATATAATTTGATAATTACAACGTTTTCAATGGTTAAGTATGAATCTGAGAATGAAGTTTCTCACTACGGTTTCAATATTCATATTTTCATGTTCGGTTTAGTAGAAGTTTTAAAATATCCAGTGTTAAAACACGTACAATTATAGAAGTAGCTTAATTGCTACCGGCGATACTAAAAAAATTGTCGTAATTACAATTACAATAATATACGTTCCCACTGAGAAATCATAGACTTATAAACACTTTCTGAACTTCGATATTCTGAAGTGTCCCCCACCTTTCAAACCAGATTGTCGCTACTGCACGAGGCAACATACATGTAGTAGCCTAGTAGGCCTCTGTTAAAATTTTCTGTTCTAAGTGTGTCAGTTTCGTGCGCTCCTCCGAAATTGCGTCTTCGAATTGAATGCATGTTGCACTTCCGTTATCAACAGCCCGCAGAAGTCTATAGGCCTAAGTCAATGCTTTAGGCCCTATGCAATTTCACGCTCCGTTGAACAGCGGGGATAGGCCTAGGTTGCTAGCGAAGAAGACCAGCTGTTGATGAATATGAAAATTAATCACGTTGTGTCTCCGGATTCTGAAAAACACGCCTATTATTGAAAGTGGATGCACAATACATTTGTGCATTTGCGCGTGGTGTATACGATATGTATACAAGATACACAAGTAACAACTAACAAGCCTTAGAGCTGAATTTCGGCATGTCAACACACAACATAGCGCGCGCCGGTGAATAAGCTGGTCTCCCTGACGTGGCTTTTGTGTGGCGCTGAGAAATTTCGAAGAGTTAGGCCTACATTTACATTTTATGATTTACATTAGAACAGGGGTGGGCAACATACGGCCCGCGGGCCGGATCCGGCCCCAGGGGACCTTTGGACCGGCCCTTTACATGTCTTTTGTATTAGCATTGTACCTGGCGCTTGGGGACGTAATACATGAATTGTCTGGATTTCTGTACCTGGGCCGACATTAAAACATCTGTTTCTTATTTATTAAGAACCTAAGCTCTAGTCAACTAGTTTACTACTCAATCCTCAATGTAATGACTCTGCGTGAAACAAGAGTATAGGTTCGCAACTTTAGAAGCTGGCATGGGTAGGTTCGCAACTTTAGAAGCCATCTTCACTCAGATTTCATGCCCTGAAATGGTTGCGCTGTTTCCAAGCACTTATGTTTGTGAACAGCTCTCTTCTAAAAAATGAAACTAACCAAATGCGAAAACAGATGCAGACTAATAGATGACAATCACTCGAATTTATTATTAATTGCCACTTCGAACATTAAAGCAAACGTTCCGGATTTTTGCCGTGAGAAGAAATGTCAGATCTCACATTAATCATTAAATATATCACACGAGGCAAATGCATACACTGTCCAGACTAACAGTTTTATGTATTTTGTTTTTATTGTAGTGTAGGACTGTAGGCATTAGGATAATTATGTTTTCATCATAAAAATTATCTTCATTTACTTTAAACTTAAATTTAATCGCAACGGTTATTCTACAATATTTAGTTCGAACAAAATTAATATTGCCTCATTTTCTGGGGCAAATGAATCTGCAAAAATTAGCGCGCGATCTAGCATACGGCCCCTGAGCTGCCTTTAAAATCTTAGGGCGGCCCTCTGTTAAAAGAAGTTGCCCATGCCTGCATTAGAACATACTATCTTTGACGGCCTCTCAATAGATACATACGTATACACATTTATACATATATGTAGGCTACATTATGCATAGGCCTACATATACATACGTACGCACGTACATGAATATATAGGGGGACTAAATGCATGCATACCTACATACATATATGCTTACGTATATTCAATTTTATTCATGCATGCTACAGTAACCACATATTCATCCATACATGCATTATACATACCTATAGCTACCTGCCTACCTACATGCGGCATGCCGCCTTCATTTGTCTGATGTTTTTACATTTTCCTGAATAGGCCAAGTTTTCCTTTGTCCGTCTCTCCTGTTGATTCCATCGAAATATCTCAGGTTGCTGATCTTGTTTCTTTGGATGGAGATTGATTTCTATTCCGCCATCTTTTATTCTGTAGATCACTCGTTGCACGTATCTGATGAATATCACCTTAAGATTCTTTTCCCATTCAGACCATCCGTCCGTCCGTCCGTCCATCCATCTATCTATCCATTCGTCCATACATCTATCCATTCTATCCATATATATATATATATATATATATATATATATATATATATATATATATATATATATATATATATATATATATATATATATATATATATATATATATATCCACCCATACATCCATCCACCCACACATCCATCCATCCATCCATCCATCCATACATCCATCCATCCACCCACCCACCCACCCATCCGTCCATCCATCCATCCATCCATCCATACATCTACCAATCCATCCATCCACCCACCCATCCATCCATGCACCCACCCACCCACCCATCCAACCAACCACCCATCCACCCACCCATTCACCCACCCACTTAAATCCCACCCACCCATCCATACACCATACACCCACCCATCCACCCACCCACCCACCCACCCACCCACCAACCCATCCACCCACCCACCAAACCACCCACCCACCCATCCATACAGCCTGAAAGTCTATTCGCTATACGACGGACGAATTTTACGAAATACTATGAATCGTGACCTGTGATTGATCTTTTCTGGTCATAGTCATGCATCAATGCTTCATCGATCACTGCATTTGTTCGTTTCCTAGTCCAGGTCTAGTCTGTATAGGCAGTGTTGGGTAAACTCACACAAGAAATGAGTTAAATCAAAACTCAACTCACGCACCTCAAAATGAGTTTAAACTCAAACTCAACTCATCCTAAGTGAAATGAGTTAACTCAAACTCACTTGTTAAATGAGTTAACTCATAAACTCACACGTTTCATACTAGGACGTTCTAATCGAGCAACAATTTTTCCATCACGCCTACTTGTAACAGAAAAATATTTTCCATCAAGAATACACGGTACTTCAGCCATGTTGTTCTTAACTGTTCACAATATACAAAATATGCAGTGCTTAAATACTGTCCTCTAGCAGTGTTTACGACCCTCCCTGCCGTCACCACGCACCAGTATGGAAAGCCGACGATATAAAAAAGGCTTGTTTCAACATAATATGTGCCGAGTGCCGAAGAGTGAGTTGAGTTTAAATAATTGACAGTTAAACTCAAACTCACAGAAAATATGAGTTAACTCAAACTCATAACTCACACTCTTTAAGGTGAGTTAACTCAAACTCATAAATCACAGCAAGTGAGTTAACTCGTGAGTTTAAACTCATATGAGTTAACTCATACCCAACACTGTGTATAGGACAGGCCTAAAGAACGACAGGACACATGTTGGCACCACAACCACAATTACAGGGTTATACAAATATACATATAGGCCCAGGTGGGTCTTACACGTCACTGTACAGACATATCTAGGTGACCAATTAGAGAATTTTACTCAAGCGGAACTACACGCATGGCTGCAATCCCTGTTGTATCACGATTCAATGAAAAATCAGTTTAAAGGTCGGCACATACAGAAGCTTCGTGAAGTTAGGCTGACTTCATATTTCCAAGTCTTCCTTGTCGAACTTCGCCAAAGGCCCAAAGGTGTCCGCTCGATTTTCCGAGTACGTGCTCTGAAGCGGATGTGCAAGTTTGGAGAAAGGGGCAAAGGGGTCATCCATAAAGGACATCCTCAATGAGGGGGAGGGAAGGGTAATTCAAATGCGTAAATTATGCCTACATGTATGCTGCCATCCTCCAAATTCAGATGGGGCATCGGCACTGTCGGATTGGCCCTGCATCCGTCTCTGGCTACCCAGGCTACACAACATAGGCCTACAACAGTTCATCAGCCAAATTTGATTAACAGCAACATTTGCACAACCGAACCCTGCCAGCGTGCCCACATGTAACCCATACAGGACTAATATTTCCATATGGAACCCAGATAGAGCCCATATGGGTCTTATCTCATGCCTATTGAACGCTGGCAGGAAAACGATCAGGCCTAACAATTTAAAATTTGTTAAAACCTCTTAAAAGATGACAGAACAGTTTTTGACCAGTTAAACCCAAACCTCATGCAGGTTGCAGACTCGGCCACCTTTGCCTTTGTCAGCACATCATTAATTGACAAATATTTACTAAAATACTGAACGTCATCTAACCTTTAACGTTGTGCAACTAGTTTAAGAGGGGTCCTCTGATGGATACGAAAATATTGCGTCTTGTTTACATAACAAATTATACTCAATTGTATATTAATTAATTATTATATATTCAATTAACTATATTAATTACGTTTTCAGGGTAAAACACTGCCTGTGGAGATTTAAAATACATTTAATGTCAGCGGTACAAATCGAAGCTGGGCGACACTTGTAAGGATGTATGTATAAATTTTCATGAGTTATACCATTGCTCTGTGCATTCAACACTGGCCTCTCAGGAACAGATAAAAATCTTCGAGGGAAGTTGAAGCCTGGAGGAGATACATGCGATGAAGAAATCCGAAGAATGCGATTACACTCAGTTTATTCAAGTTAATTACATATTTCAGATTTATTACATGCTGCTACAAATACAATATCCTGGAAGCTAAACAAGAGACGAAGACTTTGATATCCAAGAGCTAAGACCATTGCAGGATTGTTACAGCTCATTAATAATTTATTCAATGCTATGTTCAACATTTATTACAATCTTTTAGCTTATTTTACGCCTTACTCAGACGGCCTTTCACAGGACTTCATGGTCATAGTTAGTGCTTGAATGGTGGTACACTACGCCATCATCGGCTTTAACACTTCAACACCCAAAGTGTACTAAAAGTGACTGGAAACCAATGCAGCTCGGAGTTAAAGTGTTAAGAGACTTCAATGGTGTAGTTTAATTTTCAACTGCTACGAACAACAACCCCTCTATTTCTAAAAAGGAGCACCGACATTAATTACCACTATGTTACACAATTGATCATAATTATAATAACAAATAATAAAAACAATAAAAATAAAATACTCTGAAAATCCAAGAACGACGATACAAGATGAACAAATCCCCTATTACGTGGCTCAACGGATGTCTCTCAGATCAACTAAATGTATAAATATTTCTCGACATATTTATAACTCGAATAAGCTAAATGTTGCATTCACCCCACTGTTTGTTCACTTCTGACAGGATTTTAATTCACATAAATCCAAACTGGCTTCATAGGTGCATTATAACCAAGGTGCGATATGTAGCTGCAAGTACATCAGAGGGAGTGACATCAACCCAATCGTAGAAGCATACTGAATTGGAAACTGCATTCAAGTCGTAAATGTTTTGTTCCCCTTCCCCAAATCCCACCCTGATCCTGACACAATGAAATGGAATTGCTTCCC
The DNA here is from genome assembly GCA_963556255.1 of Allolobophora icterica. Lineage (NCBI taxonomy): Eukaryota > Metazoa > Annelida > Clitellata > Crassiclitellata > Lumbricidae > Allolobophora > Allolobophora icterica. Next base: position 92,892,198 of record OY744602.1, on the reverse strand, counting down.
CTTCCCTAAAATCCCACCCTGATCCTGGTGATGCACATATTTTTCCTGCAACAGTTTTATCACGTGATGTGCAATGCGCCTGAAGGACTGCTGAGCTAGACATAGCCATAACAGTCACATCCGTCTGTGAAGATTCTGTTAACAAAAACAGACATTTTATGACTAAATTAAAAGCGAACAGAACTTAAATAATTAATATACAAAGAAATAGAACTTAAATAATGTATGAAGAAATTGAACTTAAACAATTAACATATAAAGAAATAGAACTTGAATTAACTAATGTACGAAAAAAGCACTTGAATAATCCAATTTATGAATGGAAATATTCAATTAGAAAAAAACAAACGTTAAAAAGTCACTGCAACATATTGTCAAAAAGAAAGAGAACTTCAATAGAAATTAAGATTTTAAGATTAAAACTAAGAATAAAAAAAACAAACTTAATTAAATCAAAAGTACAAGAACTTTACGAATTAATATATTAAACCTTTTAATAATTCAATAAAAAATTTAACAAGAAAAAGAACCTTATATCATGTAAAGCAGAAACTGAAATTTATGCAACTCCACTTAAAGCAAATTAATCTCGAACAAACTAAACTTACAAATAGTATGTTGTATTTATCTAAACATTTATATAGCACACTAATAGAAATCACATAGACGGGCAGTGTGACAACTTGTGTAGCACCTTTTCTGGACTTCATAGAGACTTGCAGAGACATTCTACTACAGCAAAATTTGCCACTGCTGCTTAAAATTTCCTTCATAAACTCGGAAGTAAATCGAAATCGTATGCAACCAGCATTGAAAAAGCTTGTCCTGGTGATAGTAGCTGTAACGGTGTTCTGTCAACATTATTGTTGATCAAACTATCCTTTATTACATTAACTCATGGCAATAATGAAGAATCGAGATCCTTGCTACATGATTACACTAACTCGGGGCAATGATCAAGAATCAAGATCCTTACCCATATGACAAAGCTAGACACAGTGCATAGTAGCCAATGTCTCTTGGTTACCTCATGCCTGCCAACTCCACCGCTTTGGCCAAAATTATATGGATATCCATGCTTGGATAATTCTAAAATGTCAATCACAAAATGCAACATCTGTTTACTTCTGAAACAATGCCTGTTCATATAAAAATAATATCATTGTAATTAATTCAGCATTTATTAAGCACAGAATATACTGATATCCAATAACCAAGCAACTGTGAGTGAAGGACTTGCTTAAGGTCACTACACAGTAACCATATCCGGAGAGGCTCGAACCCATACCCTCCGTGTTACAAGGCGAGCAATGTCACCAATCGGTGACCATGCCCCAAAATACATACATCATCACTGAAAAGCATGAAAAAAGAACTCTGAAACGGAATTGGTTCCAAACTGGTGATCTAAAACAATTGCCTTAACAACATCATTACAAACATCACAGCGTCAAACAGCTTCAACTACAAAACCAATCTATCAAAATACATTAAAAAAATGTTCATTTATGAAGATCCTCCCTGCTGGAATAAATGAAAATCCTTCCAATAACAATTAAGACAGTCCTCCCTATGCTAAAACATAAATAAAAATACTCATCATCAGAATGTGTAAAGATCTACCAAGAATATTAAGAAACTCCTTCCCATGGGAATACAGAAAGAAATATAAGGAGATGCTTCTCACTGAAACAAACAAAAATCGTCCCAAACTACCTGGACTAGTTTCATGTTTGCAGAGAAATCGCTCTTCAACAGATCCTCTCGCACCAAACTAAACAACAAACACGAACAATTAACGCTTAGAATCAAATAACTAACAGAAACACATCAGAGAAACATGCAAACGAACAGTGCATGTTCAAACCTTAATTGGTCTCTGTTGACGCACAAGCAACTCCATAATGCACATGAAGAACACTCTGGACTGGTGCCTTGTTTAATGCAGATACATGTAGAACTACAGTACTGTATATAAATGCAGAAAATAGTACAAATAATGCCAAATATGTAAACTATTAAGTACACGTACCTACATACATGTATACAAATGTGCATGTGTAATTGTGTATGCATGTATGTGTGCAGGCATGAATACACGGTTGATACATGGTTTTATACTTGGGCATATGTAGACCTATATGTGTATATATCTAGATGTACATGTATGTATGAATGCAAGCAAAGTATGCAAGTATAAAAATTTGCAAATACATGCATGTATATAGATGTATGTATGCAGGCGTGCATGTGAATGCATGTACGCACACATGAATAAATGTAGGCGTATACGTGTGTATATAAACATGTATACTGTGCATTTAGAAACCTTGCAAACGCACTGGGCTATTGACACATATCTGAAAAGGAGCATCTTAGGATGAAGTGTATCTCTCCTGCCACCCATGTACCAACAACATGCATAAAATGTCAGCAACTTAATTATCTTGACCTCTGCTGATGAGTTAGTCAGACCTAGTGCAGTTATTTCCAGCAATCATCATCAAAAAACTTGATTGAAAGAAACAGAAAAAGAATTTTATACTGGTACCAAAAACCATAACATGTCCACTTCTGAGTAAGTAAGAAAGTGAATATTTACTTACATCAGCATAGCACAGCAGACGCTGATGAGGAATTCAAATCGCTGGCAGTCTGCCAAAAGCGAATCCCAAAGACGCAGAACATCTAGAAAACAAAACAGAATCATTTCGAATCTCTTAAGAGTTTTCTAGAAAACAGGTATTTCATAATCTAAAAGTGCTACATAACTAACCTCTGGCCTACATAAGAATGCACAACGATGATAATAATGACAATGAACAAATGCCAGTTTTATTACTATTAACCATGATAAAATAAACAGCAGTATGCTGCATAATTTTAACAATATTAATAGGTCGATAATAATGCAAAACATAGTATCATTGCTATTTACAAACATTTTTAACACATGCAAAGATGCTAATCTGAGGTGTGGTTAGTCAGCTGCCAGGTAAGAGCAGTTAAATATCCAGATATCCATCATTAATGCTAATAATGAGAATCCAATGAGCAGTACTGAAACTATTAAACAGTAGTACCGGGTAATGTAAATAATAATGTTAATACAAGTGGTAGTAATCGCAAAAGTAGTAGAGACAAACCAGGTAGTTCGAATTCTTGTGACAGCAGTAGCGTAATCCATCGAAATGCATAATACTGTGGCTTCAGATCTTGTTCCTGTAGCTTCAGCCACAGAGTCGTGTCCTTGTCTTTCAGCATTCGCATGAATTTATCCATTCGCTCACCTGCAATGCAAGAAATTCGTCAGTTACATTCGACATTCCATCATGTTTGTCATATCAGTCAGTGAAAGAGTTGCAGTGATGTGTTACAGTCTCGAATCCACAGTATCCGACATGTTGTGCTCTGATTCCTGAGGATATGCATGGGTTTATTACTAACCTTTCCTTTCCTCCTGCTCTCGTTGTGTGTATGGATATATGTATGTATGTATTTGGACTTTAAAAAGAGCATATTAGGAACCTCTGAAAAGCACTATGAACATGGGTTGCAGTTCTAAGGGATATGCATTCTCCTGCTAACTCCCTTCCCTCTCTACTTCCGTAACTTACTCACTGCCTCTCTTTCTCTCCCTCTGTCTATTTCCCTATACCTTTCTTTCCACCCAGCTCACTGTTCTTCTCTTTACATTGTCAATCTATCTACTGCATCTATTGTCAATCTATCGACTGTCAATCTATCTATTGTATAGCTTTCCATTGCTATCTATCTACTGTCAATCTATCCATTGTCAATCTCTATATTGCCAATCTATCTATAGTCTATCTATTGTATATCTATCTATTGCCAATCTATCCGTTGCCTATTTATCCATTGTCTATCTATCGAATGTCAATCTATCCAATGTCAATATATCTATTGACGATCTATCCATTGATAATCTATCTATTGCCTATCTACTGCTATCTATCGCCTATCTATCCATAGTCTAGCTATCCATTGTCAAACTATATACCATCAATCTATCCATTGTCAATCTATCCATTGTCAATCTATCCATTGTCAATCTATCCATTGTCAATCTATCTATTGTTGAAGGCCTCTGCTATCACGTTTGAATGACCACGAAGTGCAACATACCAATGCCACACGCTGAATCATCGAGATGTTTGATGAAATTATCTCTAATCTCACTCATGAGATTCGTAAAACACCAGAACGTATCAGCCTCTGCCTGACCTACAAAATATCCATCAACATCATTAGTCTAGTATTATTATTATTAACAATTCATTACAGTTTTGTCACATTACTATAATTCCCTCAGCATTGCCATTCCTAGGTATGCATGCATGTATGTATGCATGTCTGTAAAACTCTGTATGTATGTATTTATGTATGCATGCATGTATGTATGCATGTCTGTAAAACTCTGTATGCATGTATTTATGTATGCATGCATGTATGTATGCATGTCTGTAAAACTCTGTATGCATGTATTTATGTATGCATGCATGTATGTATTCAGTAGGGACCTGCGAATCACAAATTTTCAGTCAAATCGAATCTCGAATCGAATCGGGGGTAAAGGTTCGAATTTCGAATCGAATCTCGATTGCACAGGAGTACCACAGTATCAATATATCAATAACTTTTCTGCAGTTTCAAATCAAATAAACTAAACATTAAGCTAATTAACAGAATTAAAAATAACACAAATAATTTAAGAGTTAAGTAAGTAAGTATATTCTTTATTGTACCAAGTGCATAACCGCACATTGGTGTACTTACATCTAAGCGGAGTATAACCAGAGCTCATTTGAGGCAATCAATCAATCGCTCTCCTTGGTCGCTCGTCTTGCAAAGGTACGGGCGAGTGGTTAATCGCTCGCCTAGCCAAAAGCGTCGCACCATCGGTCGTCGCTCGATGAGTTTAAGTTAAACTCCAAGACGATAAGCGGAACTGGAGCCAGACCATTACTTTATTAACCTAAGTTACATTAATTTACTTACTTGCGGCAGCGGTGAATGTGTGCTGTGACCTAATGACTACTGAATGATCACTCCAATTTCGTACAATATGATTGGCCATAACAATATGGTCAACACCTCATGCCACGTGACATCATTCGCAAAGTCACTAATTATATGTAGCTATACGAATACGATAAACAAAATACGCTGTACACAAAAGCAGCTGCTGTAGAGGTCGACCACACATCGCTTGCCTGCTCAATCCAGCGCGATCGATTATCAAACAGGCTACTATTTTCAGATGTGAAGCTCCGAGTATAACATTCTAATTATAAACCCTTTTCTTGCCAGAGGGTTTGCTGTTGTCGCGCGCCGCTGTTGCACGCAGAAATTCAACAACCAATCCACGCGCAGTAAACATTTGAAACAATTAGTTTACAACAAAGTGCGTCAAGGGTTAATCATTTTTCCGAAAAGTAATTCGAAACTTTTTTGAATCATGACATCATTTTCAAATCGAATCGAATACCGTCGTCCGATTCGTTTCCGAATCGAATATCGAAGCTTCGCAGGTCCCTAGTATTCAGGCATGTAATTACATGTGTGTATGTACAACTGTACAAACATGTGTGATTATGTATGTATGTATATGTGTGTACGTATGGTCCAGCGGTAACATGTTTGGTCGATGATCATGCAGTTGGTGGTTCGACTCTGTATAACGACCCTGGGCCAATTGTTTGCACACATGTAAATAATAAATTTGAACAACTTGAAAATGAATGCTCACCATAATTCATCTCGTCAGTGTCCATTGAAAACGTGTAATAGATCGGGCCAATTATTTCATTCATCCCCTGGAAATCAGACACAAAATATATGAAAATGGTTTATGTACTCATTTATTAAAGAAATTTATATAGCACCACTGAGGGGAATTAATCAGAGGCGCTCTCTGAGATAGCTGCAATGATGTTAAATGTCTTTAAGAACTACAATTTCACCAGTTAGCAAAACAAAGCACAGAAAACTGTCATACGTGAAAAAAGTATATATATATATATTATATATATATATACACATATCTATACATACATATACATACATATATACTTATTCAGACAAATAATCTAGCCCAACTAATTTTTGCTATGAGAAAGATGACCAAAAACAATTTCTGACGTCATCCAGGCCAATATAGATGGCACATCGTGAATATGATTATCCTAATTACACAGATGACATGAACTGGATAGAATCGTCCGATTCGGGTACCATAAACAAACTGACCTGGACATATCCCTGGCCAGGATTAAGTTTTGCGTAGACAAATAGCACTCGTTCCACGACCTCCCAGTGTGCCTCCTGTCCTTCTTGCAGGTTCAAGAGGTCGTCTTTAGGGCGCTTCGTCGGCTTATTCTGCAATTTCCAGATAGGACAACATCATTTATCATTTATTTTGTTTATTTATTATGCATTTTTCATGTACCACAGTCTGATTACCAAGTATTAAAGTATCAACTGAAGGTGCTGAGCAATTGTGAGTGAAGTTTAAAGCTGTAACCATGACTCTTGAGTTTGTACACTGTTCTGACTAACATAAGAAGATGAATAACACCAGGCTCAACATTTCTGCACTTGTTTTTACGAAGAAAACTATCATTTGGCAAAATGTTAACATTCAACGTGCATCCACCTTATGCCTCAATAACAGAATCTGGCGTTAATATCACATACGGAATAATCCAGTTTGTAGTACAGTGGGACAGCCATGCAGCTGCATTGATGCAATGTACAGCTAAATATTCATGATCTTAGGGAAAAGGCCACTGTCTGGCTGATCGAGTAAGTGACAAGTGGTCGATTATGTCCAATCTATACTATTTAGTGTCACTGCATAATGACAAAGTTTAAACTTCATGATAAACTCCATGGTAAACTAAAAGGTATACTCTATGGTAAACTAAATGGAAAACTAAATGTTCAACTCCATGGTAAACTTCATGGTAAACTAAATGGTACACTTCATGGTAAACTAAATGGTAAACTCCACAATAAACTGTACAGTAAACTATATGGTAAACTACATGGAAAATTAAATGGTAAACTAATTGATAAACTATATGGTAAACACCATGGTAAACTACATGGAAAACTTTATGGCAAACTTCATGGTAAACTCCATAATAAACTATACAGCAAACTACTTGGTAAACTCCATGGTAAATTAATGTTAAACTACATGGGAAAACTTCATGGTAGATTTCACAGTAAACTAAATGGTATACTTCATAGTAAACTTCATGGCAATTTAAGGGTCGACTACATGCAAATCTCCATGGTCTGTCATATAGTCTCTGTTGCCTCTTGAATCTTGACTAGTTCAGTCCAGATTCACCACTAATTGAAGCTTTGTGTATAATGGCAGTGGCACTCCAGCAGTTTTCAGATTACATTAGATTGAAAAACAGAATCGATATTTGCAAAGTAAGTGCGCATTAGACACTCATCAACTGGAATAATCGAACACAAGCCTTTCATTTCTTAGTTACCACGGCAATGTTGATTCCAACCCAGTTCGTAGAAATCGTCTGTGCTTTTAGCATCGAATGTTCAACTCTCTGACGCAGCGTTTCAAACCGATTCTTGGAATTCGTCAGCACGTCAAGCGAATGCAATGATGGATTCTGGAAAAATGCCAACCCTGGGCAGAGTCTCCTACAGAGATGAACAGCCAATCAGAGCCACAGAAAACAAAGAACTCAGCAGATATTCTAGTATTGTACCACATAATATGCATGTATGTATTGTACCATATTATATCTATGTATAAATGTATGCATGTATATATTTATACATATTAATGTATCACTGCAGTACACATGGCTATCTCATTGATCTATGTAGGTGTCTTTAAATGCAGCTTGGAAATGCAAGCTGAACAGTCAAATGCAACAGAATGTATGTATGATGGCCGACTGTTCCACTGGTCTTAAGCTGAAATGAGAGTAGAGCTCAAATGAATGCAATCTTTTATTTTAATATTCCCTAGTTTCCTGAAATTTTTCCAAAAGTCTAGAACTACCGTAACCCTACATTTGCAGAACATGTGCATTGTGCACATAACAATGGAAGAATTATGCACCATTACAAAAAGAAAATCTAAGCAATAGCACCTCCAGGAAGCTGCATGAGTAGAATCCCTTGACGTTTACACTGCTAGGGTCCCAAGAGGTGTGTACTCAATCGGTACTTATAATGACAGTGTAAAAAGTAATTTAAACACAGGGCATACCTGCAGTCTTTGTCGATCTGTACAAGCATCTCGTTATCCTGGAAATACTGACTCCACTTGCTCTCTGGATGTGGATTCAGAGGCTGACAAAGCCACAGAACACAAGAGATCAGAAACATGAGCTCAAAGATGCAAGTTATGGCAATTCACTTAATGAAACTCCATCTTGTAGCTGTTCACTCTGTCTTTTTTGGGTCAATTCACTGGATTTGAATTGATTTAATTTGATCCATTTACTGGACTTGATTTGGTTTTCTCTGGTCATACTCAACTTACCACTGTGGTTGAAAATTCAGAAACCATAGCCTAACCCTAATTGAGTGAACGTCACCCAAAGGTTAGCATTCACAATTACCCATGGATGTAATGTAAAATACTTGTCTACCTGGTAATGTTTATTGTGTAAGCCTACTGTTGAGAAGCTAGATCTAGCTGATCCAGGAAGATTTTGTTTCTAATCAATCAAATTAGTCTTTTTTGTCCTCTATACCAGAGACAGTTCTTTCACTATTCACGTGAATGCAATTCATCTAATTCATCTAGAAAATTTTGCACAGCTGACTTATCAAACAGCATCTATGGTGATAAATGTCAACTTGATACAACTATATGATCGACAATCAAGATCTACTTAAAAAGTGCTACAGTAGTAAAAGTACGTGTATTAAGGACGTTGAGCAACACTCTCCTAAGTAGGAATTTCTAGACAAGAAGGAATGGCATCAGAAACCTTATGGGAAGAGGATTAAGAACGGAGGGCTTTGAAAGCATTGTTTTACATACATGATCCTCCAACGTGACATCAGTTCGGTTATCCTGGTGCTCTGCTGTTCCTGGCTGCAGGATGACCTCATCGACAAACTGACTGTAGGCGGCCCTATAAAAATAAATCTCCACATTTTACAACACCAGAGCACACTTACAACATCTATATTTAGTTAGATCTTTATAACGTTCATTATAACAGTCTGATCAGAAAAGCTTCACTGTGATCAGTCAATCTTTTAGGAAAAAGTTGCCTAGCAACCTGTGACATGAAGTCCTCAGCCTCTCTCTGCTTCCTTTCTGCAAGCTCTTGTAGACTGGAAGCACTGTGATTCATTTCTCTTGAAGTAGTGCTATATAAATTTTACATTACAATCACAAGACATTTAGCAGAACATCTGTCCTAAATTACGAATTAAATCATAGAAACGACCTCGGCTCCTTAGTCACCCTTCACACCAACAAAAGCTGCACTTAATCAACAAACGCTTTTGTTACACCTTGCACCAAAGTGAAACCAGTTTTAGAAGAGCAGTCCCTTTTTAATCTAGCCCTGAGGCAGCCATGGAATAAAGTGTTAGCCACTACATTTTTATGAGCCACGAGATATGAGGGTGGGTAGCTAGTTCTCTTCATTGCCACCTGGTCTGTCCACCAACAGTATATAGTCAGTTTAGCCTATTTATTACAGCAGAGTTGGCTAGGGGAACAAGTGAAGCTGAACTCTTGAAACAAATTTATGCTCTGATCAGGATTTGTATGCCTGATCTCTTGATCGACAGTGCAGCTAGCCAGTGCCAATTAGAACAGAGCTTCCCACTGTGGGTCGCGACCCAAAAGTAGGTCGCAAAGTTCTGGCAAGCGGGTCGCCAATTTTTTAGATTTTGCATTTTTTTTGGGATCAACAACATGTGGCAATAACTGGGCTACAAGTATGAACAGAAAACAACAACCATGACATTTACCTAAGTTTCCTTTTGATGCTTTAAATGTTCCAATTTCTAAATGCTGTACGTAAATCTGCATATTTCGATGTCAATTTACGATGCCAATTTACAAATTTTAGTACACACTGCCTAAATTTACACAGTTGGTACTGAGACTGTCAAGATATTCACAAGTGGGTCCCATCCCAGAGAAGTTTTGGAACCGCTGAATTAGAATATAAATCTAAAAGTCAAATAAATTAAAAAATGAATGAGAACCTCTGTTTCTGGAGATGAGTACTCCATTCTGGCGAGTTGATCGGTAGATATGACAGCAAGAGCTTCAAAAGAACACAGAAATCTGAAGAAATGTTGGTGTCATCAAACGATCAAATTGGACATCATAAAAAGTTCGTTCAGCCCATCAACGTCAGAAATTATATAAAAGGTATATGTAATAACCCAGCGATTTATTCAGTAATAAATTCGTTTCTACATCTCTACAGAAGCGTCATCCTCAGTCATCACAATCTAACAACTAGAAACCTTTTATAATCTCTCAAGTCTCTATTGCCTTTCACTTCCTGATGAGTAAAGAATGGATGACTGAGTTTGAGTAAGATGGAGAGGTATTTCGTTTATAAAGTCACCCATCCCCGTGTTAACCAGACATGATTTGTTTTAGCTTTATTATTATTATTATTTTTCTACCCAGGTAGACATGATCCCTCAGGTGATAAAAAAATTATCTGAGAACAGAAAATTGGCATCTGGAACGGTTATTACTATTATTATGCATTTATTAATTGTCACAATATAATGACCATGTATAAATCAATAGCACTGCTGTGTAATTGTTAGTGAAGGACTTTCTCGAGGTCCTTAAACAGTAACTCTCTCACAGAATGCTCAAACCCATGCTCTTCACATTACAAGGCAAGTGCTCTAACCATCGACCTATATTCATGGACAGAGCATAGGCCAGTACATTGTACTTTTAGTACTTTTAGATTCTGATGCCTTTACATGATATGCTAATTAGCTCTGCCTGACGTCATTCATGGGCGAAACATCGATATCTATATTTAGACTGGTTAGTATCTGAACGGTAACCCATGACCTTTCCCGTCATGCATTTTGACCATGAATGACGTCACAGGCAAGCAACAGGCCAGGGTCTAAATATAGATATCTAAGGCACGCTTCAACTTGAATCGCTTTTGCTCCGTCCATGAATATATGTCGATGGCTCTAACCAACTGGTTACCACGTCCCACAAAGTTTCATTGTGCCTGCTAGGATCACATCAACAAAACCAAGTGGTGACGATCACCTGTGAGCTGCATCTGGGGAAAAAGTGTTCGTAAAACAACTGGATTCAAACCCATGGAGAAGCACTGATGACAGCTGAATATCTGAACATAAAATTCACAATATTTCAAAACCAATTATAAATCACCATGGTATATATGTGCTTACACAATGCAAAATTGGACTTTTTAACATAATCCAAAATTATTTCTAAGATTCATATTTCCACATATTCAGTTCAAATAACCCAAATACCATATATTATATCGCTTACCACATTTTCCAATTCATTTAATATGTTTTACCACTTATCACATTTTCTTACCATAATTTCTAATTAAACATTTTATTACCTTCCAGACTTTGGAGCGAATTCCTAACTCATCGGGACAGCCAACTGTAAAATTCATAAAAACACAATAATCGAATAATTTCAGCTGCTGGTGGTATTATAGAGAAATTAACATAAATAACAATATTTATAGTTTTTCAAATTAATGAGAAATTTGGTAAAATAGAGGCTTATCAAAGGCTGCAGTGAATCATTACCTGGAAAAATATACCACAACCAAGCATAACACCAACTTTTGAGTGGCTCTTTAACACTTTAACGCTGCAGGAAAATGGTGGATATAAAGTAGATTTAGGTTATTTTTACATTCAGGAAAGACTAGCACACTAATCGGCCATATTGATGATGCTGCAGAAAGGAAACATAAAGTCCTGTTTGCCAACAAAACAACAAAGTCACATTAATCCAGTGCCGGCTTTAGGTATGCGTGAGATGGGCGGCTGGCTAGAGTGGAGGGCATTAAATCCACTCATCCTATTTGACACACTGCTTCACATGGTGCATGGAGTCCGCTCGGAGTAGAAGCCAAGCTTACACCGATACAACCTCGAACAGAGCATATATTATAGACAAGTCATGTGTTCTGCGGTGTCGCATTACTCATTTATTACCTCTGCCACCACTCACGCACAGTGGCCCAACCAAACAAAAGATATCACCTCGGAAATGCAGTGTCAAACCACTAGCGTACAAACTTTTCATGAAATTTAATTTTCATGATTTGAATCTACATCTGGATTACAAATAGGCACTATAGACGTTCATCAGTAATACCAGATAAAAAAGATACGCCCACCTCTGAAAGTTAACTTTCGAAGCTTCTCCAGGTCTATAAGATCAGCAGCAAGCAGCTCCTGAAACTCCAATAATCTGAAACCAGCAATTAACAAAACAAAATTTATTCATCTGAGAAAATGTGTAAATCTAATGCATGCAAAAACAACTGATTTATTTCACGTTTCATTCACCCACCTCCCTCTGTACGTCGCCATCTTTGGTGCGATCTGTTTACATCCGGTCTGTATGTTTATATCATCGACGTATATTGGCACATGACTGATTATCGGCGTCCATTGATTTGGCGCTAGTTTACCGATTTACATAAGAGAATAATATTATATTTGCACACGTGAGCGCGCTTTTTATAGCAACTTGAACCTTGAACTTCGTCGAGTGTGACGGTGATGTCGCTGAGCATTATTCGCTTATTGGTTAACAACAGAATTTATGTCATCATCGGGTTTGGTGTATTGTACTGTATTGTAATGTATATGTAGGCCTATTCGTTTATCGAGACAATCTAGCAGGCAAACCACTGCTTGTTACAAGAGTAAATGCAGTGGCGGCGATCTTGTTTGACAGATGGGGGGACATTGTGGAACTGATCTAGTGAAAAAGGAGTTTTGAACTGATCTGGTGAAAAAAGAGGTCAAAAATTGTTTTGATCTGGTGAAAAGAGGTCAAAAAATTTTCTCGCGCCTCATGCGCGAAAAATTTGATTACCTTTTTTTGGGGTTTCCTCAAAATTTGGGGGGGGGTCCGATGTATGGCGTGTCCCCCACTCTTAAAGGTGGGGGGTCTTGTCCCCCGCAACCCCCCCGGGATCGCCGCCCATGAGTAAATGTAAATGTACGCGATTGTCTATAGCGACCGTATATGGCCTCGACCCTGCTCATTTTTCAATGAATTGATCGGGTGAGATCCTTCACCACCGCTGCCCATTTGAATGGGTGCCACGCCATTTAAGGTCCCCGTGTTGGGACCGTGCTAGCCGGAGATTTAAATCTCTGAAATAAGCCGCCTTCGGGAACCGAACCGCGGTCCGCATGCGCTCTAACACAGAGTCGCATGAGACGCGCAGCCAACGCTCTTACCGATGTAGCTAACTGGGCCAGTAGATCTGATTGGAAGCGTAGGCTTTACGGGTAATCCATAGCATTCCGGTCTCAATGCTTAGTATACATGTTTTATATTCTGTATGGGAGTTTTTGCGTCTTTATCTGCAAGGGTTAGGTTATGCGTCCGAAGGCCAGAGGCGTAGCCAGGAGAGTGCAGGGGGCACATTTGTCCCCGGGCGCCAAAGGAAGGGGGCACCAAAATGAGGGCTAAGATAAATAATTTTACTCTTAATTTTGATGCAGTTTTACTAATTTATCCCAAATAAATTTATAAGATTTAATTTTGGCGCCCCAAATATATCCAGTTATATCCTCATTACATCCTCATCTCAGGTATGATTTTGGCGCCCCATTGAGCACTAAGGGGAATGTACTATCTGTATTTTCTCATTTTTATATCATTTAAATTAAAATTGCCATTCAATTATTTGGAAAATGTGAAATAGTAAAACGGGGGGAAGGCGCAAATTCATAGTTCGTCCCCGGGCGCAAAATATCAGCTACGCCGCTTCCGGGGGCATAAACTGTAGGCCTAGTAATGTGTTAACTTTGAGGAGGGTAAAGCCCGCAGAGTACATGCATCTCTTTGCATAGTAGGCTATAGCGCTCATTATACATGTATAGTGCGTCGGCTGCTTTGCTCGCCAGGGTATCAGCCGATCGATGGGGTTTCTCAGGTATCAAGCTATAGCATCATCCTGCACGTGAGTCGATCGCTCTCTTATGTATTCCCACCATGCAGGTGACGCGTACCCGTGGTATAGCATTAGAGCAATTCGACCACCGCCTGGGTGAATATCATGAATAACATAATACGAATTCGGAATTCTCTGCAGTCTGCATTTAAAGTTGTTTTGCTTGAATAAAATTAAAGACTCACGTTTTTATTAAAATAACGAGTAGTTGGACAATTTTTAGTAATGAATAGAAGTCTGGGTATGACTGTAATTTTCTTGGGTCTTGGTCTCGGTCTTGGTCTTGAGGTTCAAGGTCTTGGTCTTGGTCTTGCGGTTCAAGGTCTTGGTCTTGGTCTTGAGGTTCAAGGTCTTGGTCTTGGTCTTGGTCTTGAGGTTCAAGGTCTTGGTCTTGGTCTTGAGGTTCAAGGTCTTGGTCTTGGTCTTGAGGTTCAAGGTCTTGGTCTTGGTCTTGAGGTTTAAGGTCTTGACAAAAAGACTGCTGCTGTCAAGCTCTGCCGCATACAGAGAGGCGGTTCTTGGACATTTCCCCCCGGAAGATTCGCCCCCGACATTTCGCCCCCGGAAGTTTCGCCCCCGTCGATCCAGCTTCTAGTCTTAGTGTACATTTTCATCATAGATCCCGCTTCTAGTCTTCTAGTTACATTTTCATCATAGATCCCGGAGGCGAAACTTCCGGGGGGCGAATCTTCCCGGGGGCGAAATGTCGGGGGCGAATCTTCCGGTGGCGATTCTTCCGGGGGTGAAATTTCCGTATCCCCAGAGAGGCAGAGCTTGAGAGGAGTAGGCCTATCTTAATTGTTCATGTGCTGGATCATTGAGAGTTTTCACCGATGAGGATTCCTAATGCCTTTATGGATGAGGATCGGCTGATTCCGGTGATTGCAGGTTCTTCAAACACTGACGCCCGCATGGGCGTAACTTTGGTCTAAAAAGTGTGGGGGGCACCAATTTCTTACACAGACGAAGCAAGGCGGTGATCTCTGTGAAGGCACAATCTATATAAATAAAGACAAGACTCTGTCTGTCACAGCGATGTTTGACCGCGATGCATTTCTACAGCTTTGGACCTTTTCACTCCAAACCTTCACTACTGTCTCGGGGTGGGCATTACACACCCAGTGTGAGGCTTCGCGCCCCCCGTTTTCACCGCTACCATGGTCTCCCGGGCCAAAACCTACCCGGGCAATGCATTTTTAGCTGGTAACAAAAACTTACACTCAACCTATTTTCACTCGCCAGATGGCGCCGCCGGGTTAAGCAGCTACAGTACGGATTCGCTAGAGGGATTGAAACTTTCACTGAACTAAACCCGGCCAACGCCGGGTTAAGCAGTGTTTTGTTACTTATTCGCTAGAGGGATTGAAACAACCAAAACGCCGGGTTAAGCAGCTTCGCGTCCCCCGTTTTGACCGCTTCCATGGTGTCCCGGGACAAAACCTCTCCCAAACCCCCACTTTTTACCTGGTCCAAACAAATTCGAGTAGACCTATTTTCATTCGACAGATGGCGCCGCCCGAGAAGATTCTGTGTGTTTGACCGCCAATTCTCTGTCACCGGAACGCATTTCTGAAGATTCGCCAGATGGCGCAGCCGTAGAGATTTCACTTCACATTAACTTCACTGAACTCCCCGGACAACGCCGGGTAAACCAGCTAGTAATAAAAATATTGATTGATACATTTGGCATTGTTCAAAAAGTGGGGGTACGGTACCCCTAGTCCAAAAAGTGTGGGGTACTGGTACCCCTCGTACCCCACAAATTACGCCTATGACTGGCAGCGACCTTGTTTGACAGGTGGGGGAGGGGGACATTTTTGAACTGATCTGGTCAAAAAGAGTTTTGAACTGATCTGCTGAAAAAGAGGTAAAAAAAGTGGCTGACCATTTTTGTTGTGTCTTCAAAATGTGGGGGCGCGGGTGCAACTGTGTGGAATGTCTCCCGCTGTTAAAAGTGGGGGTCTTGTCCACCTCGACCTCCCGGGATCGCCGCCCATGTCTTCAAAGAATGATCGCATAAATTATGTTGCCGCGCACGATGACGATTTCGCGTGTGTTATCCGTGTTTATACGCAGATTCTTCTCTTTGGTCAACGTTGAGATAATGTGCTTCAACTAGTCTCGTGATGTCGATAAGTGATTGGAGCCTATAATAAGGTATGAATCATCTGCATATTTGATGAGACGGTTTTGGGTGTGCCAGTTGAACGTCGGAAGTCCCCACTATGAATTTGGGTGTGCTCAGAACAGAACCTTGAACAACGCTGGCGTTTATGGCTAAAGGCTGATGACAGTTCTGTTTTGAAGCTTCTACTATTTTAGGCCTTGCAGTAAACTTACGTTGTGCAAAGGAGGTCGTTGTTTGCGGAAATACTTGATGCCTTAAGCATTAACAGTGGCGCTATAGAAGTTCTAAGATTGGATTAGATTTTAAGTTATTCTTGAGGAAAATTTAATTCTCTGTTGTGACGCAACCGTATACGATGACGTAGTCGTTTCGTAATTAATTAGGCCACATACTAACATCAGTATCTTCTAGCCATTATCACGTTTAGATCTTTCACAAAGACGATTATAACTACTTCATTTTAAAAGTAAAATTCGTTAATTTTAAAAGCTTTAATTTCATAAACGTCCATCGACAGCTCGACATAATCGAACGATTAGTAGGGCCTAAGCATAACTATATAGACCGTATAGGATCTTTATTATCTGCGGACTAAAGCTGTGTCGCCTATAGATTGGCCGATTCGCCATGGGAACGATATGTTCACACACCGCCTGCAATTCATCTGAGTTGGATTTCGTTCAGCGAAGCGTGTCCTCCGACTGTGTCGTAATCTTCTCGAAGACGGAATGTCCTCACAGCCAGGCAGCCAAGAAGATCTTCGACGATCTGAAGACTAACTACAAAGCAATCGAGCTGGACAGAAGGGGAGATGGTCCGAGCATACAGACAGTCCTTGGCCAACTCACTGGACAAACTACGGTCAGCATTATATGCCAGGCTGTCTCGATCTGGTCTTTGGTGTGTCTCTTGTTTATCCTGACGGCCATGTTCGTAAAGCGGACACGTCCGGCCCACAGCTGGACGCTATATGCGATTTTCACCAACGGCAAATTGGGGTTCGCTCTTGGCCAAATGAACGTGGCTTTCAGGCTAAGTGGGGCTTAATTGTTTATCCGTGCCCCAAATAAAGGCCGGTCTCAAATCCCTGCCGTGGCAGAAAGAGGAGTTGTGCAAATAATAATAATAATAATAATAATAATAATAATAATAATAATAATAATAATAATAATAATAAATAGCACGGACCAGTCAATGCTAATGGTCTCACACTTGTCAAGGACCTTGGACGTCTTCTGAGCCAGGCCTCAGGAGACCAAAGAGAAACTAGTTTTCTCTTCCAACGGTTAGCCATGCAGTCCAGCGTTTCAACGCAGCCGCTTTCCGCCATACTTTTGCACTTCCGGATCTCGACAAAGATGGTCACCCCATAGATTAATTTTCACATACTTAGTATCTGACTCCTGAGGGATTATAATGTACCTCGGGGATAAATAATAATAATAATAATAATTTGTATAGCGCCATAGTTAAGCCGAGGCCGAAGTGATAGGCGCTATAAAAATAAAACGCGGGCTACATTTATAAATAAGCTGTCTGGTATGTCTGTTGCAGGTACCACGTGTTTTCATCAACGGTCAGTTTGTGGGCGGAGCCTCGGAAACGAAGCTGCTGAGATGTTCGGGGAAATTGCCGGAGCTAATCGGCACGTGCCTACTTCCGCCATCATCTTCCTCCGCCTCCCCTTCCTCCCCTAAGGGCAACGGAACAGCACAGTGCCCATAGCGAGATCAATAAACTTACGTGGCATAGACATAAGGGCATACATTCGTAACGCTCAGTCTGTTAGACCTGTAGTGTTATAACACAAGGAACATTGAGTTAGCTTTCGATTGTGTTATTAGGCCTATTTGTTGGTGCTTTCTATGAATTTAAGGCCTATAAGGAAACGAATGCTTAGTAGAAATGTGGTTATGTATATGAATTATTATTATTTAGGGTCATATCGTTGATATAATAATATTATTATTGCTTATATCAATAATTATTTGGTAAAATATACATAATCTATATAATTGGGTCTATAAAGTTGTTTTCATTATATTATAGGCCTATAGGCTACATACATACATAGGCCTACATACATGCATACATTCATTCATATATACATACATGCATACACACATAATTATATAGTTCCATGCATATACCTGTCAGACATGCATGTGTACAGACATGCAGTACAATATATGTAGGCCTATACGTCTGTAGGCCTATGTGGGCTTTTATAGAGCACATTTGTCAGAACCTCTCAAAGTGCTGAGCATAATATGGATAAGAAATTTAAACATTCAAATTGTGTCTTAACAAACAATGAGAATGTAACTTGGGCCGAATTAACGGGAATATTGCAGACGTCCTCACAGGAAGACTGTTCCAAAATGAGGGACCTATGGAGAAAAGTGCGCAGTGTTCATTACATGTATATGGAAGCGAGAAACTTGTAGATCTCCCCGGTCAGCCAAACTATGAAAGTAATTAGCGACTGACAAGAATTTGGGTAAATTGGCTACTAGACGATCGACACAATTCACACCCATAGGAACATATCCATATATGTATGTATGTATGTAAACTATGTATACATACATACATGCATTTAGTAAGACTACACGTGTGAATTTGTTGAATATTATTGAACAGCGTATATATAGGGTTTATAAAAGGCTATTAATTTTTGCCTGCATAGGCCTAATTATTATCTCACGTGTGAATTTGTTTTATTTTCATTTTCTCGCATTATGATACAAATTTGAGACACAGTCAAGCTGGAATTCAAAATTGAAAAGCCACGTTTGTCTTTCATTTTCTCTCTTTAAATGTGACGATAAAAAAATCTGCACAATGATATTCTGAGTATTTGCATTTTCTGACACATCCGTTGCCAGTCGAAGTCAGTCATAGTTTCAATGCGGATAGACTAAACCTATTCTTAGCTCGGGATGGGGCCTCGTTTAAATTAGATTTTATCGACATCCTCTTCTTTGCTCCGAGTTCTCCGGTCCGCGTAAATGGCAATAATAATAATAAAAATAATAATAATGTGATAATAATCAGGTAAATGCTAAGTGCAAAAGTGTGAAGTAGCTACAGCAAAAATAGTAGTGAAATTAGAATAAGACCTGTAAGCAAATGCAGATAAATTGACCAGATACATATCAACACTAGAATATTCAAGAACACTAACCACAGTGCCAATGATCTTTGATTCCTTATTGGTAATCATGTCCACCTATCTATTCCATTTCAGATTATCAGTACTTACAACACCAAGGAATTTGATGTCGTGTACACGAGGGATGCGCACATCATTTACAAATATGTTACATTAAGTAGCAAGAATCGCCCGCTTACCAAAAATCATAAAATCAGTCTTATCTCAGTTCAACAATAACAAGTTAGCAGAAAACAAGTGGCTCATCATTTAAAGTTTTAGCAAAGACTATCGACAAGCAACTCATTTTGAGATTATACCTGATGCCAAGAAATGAAGAAATTCACAGAAATGATAATAACCAAAGGTAAACAATGTTGCATTTACTGTATTACCCTGTGAAGTGAGCAAAAACTTCTGATTATCTGTGAACATAGTTCTATTTTTTGGAGTGTGAACTCCCAAGAGAAATGTTCCTTGATACACATTCACCTAAAGCATGTAGTGCAGGCTGATTACATTTTTGAGTAGGCAGTGAATAATCGTGTTTATTGTTGACAACTACTTGCATCTTTAATTATATCTAGTGGTAAATGTGTGACCTTATAAGCTGCTCATGTTATAGTTTTGTTTTCATGTTATAGTTTTGTTTTCAAAATGTATGTAATCATTGTATACATGTAATGCATGTGCGCTTGTCATATGCAAATAAAGGCTACTTACTTACTTACTGACGCTTTTCTTAGTCGGCCAGCCTCTCCTGGGTGCTTGCCTCGCAACAATTTCTTGCGGCGAGCAATGGCCGTCGACTGAACATTTATACTTGACAGTCGTTTGTCTGCCCTACTCCCACCACCTGAATATTTTCCAAAAGTTTGTAGAGCACTTACAGTGGCATTAGCAGTAGACAAGGACTGCAGCGTGCCAATGAAAGATTTATACGCATCAATAAATGCATCAGGATTTTGCCTCGCTACGTCGTGGACCTTTAGTTTAAGTAATTCATCAACTGTCGCAATGTGTTTTGATAGTTGGATTAGCTTTTCATCAGTTTCAGGACTCACAGCATAGTGTCGAACAACATCAGCAGCCGATAATGGATGATTGTGCACCCATGTCAAATCGACAAGACACAATCCATCGGGGTGTACTTTAGTACGGTCTTTCCTGATGCGCTTTGGACAATGCCTTATCGTAACAGTGGCTTTGGCATTGCATGCTGTATGTTTACCAGAGCCAATAACACCACCCTTGACATTATGATGGCATTTATATGTCTTCTTGAAGGTGACATATCGTCCATCACAAACAAATGTTCTATCGGTATTAAACTGAGTATTTGACTTTATCTGAAAGGTCTTCATCCATTCAGAAAGTTGTTCTTCATCGTTGACATTGACAGTGAATACTGACTGAAATGCTTCAGGGTTGTCTGACATTGGTTCACTGAACGATTCAACTGAGTATTTATACACAGCTGGCATCGGTAGAAGCTGTAAACAGTTGAAACAATAACTGTTTTGAAAAATTTCTTCTGAGTATTTATTTCCTTTTTACCTGCAAAATGCTTACTTTCTGAGTTAACCATTGTCACACGATGCTCTACATAAGTATTGTGCGACGTCAGAGACTGAGGAACTAATAGAAATTGCATTATTGATGAAAATAGTATTGAAACTAGAAGCTGAATCGTTGATAAATATATTACATGATAAAACTCAAACTAGAAATTGGATTTGCGATAACAATATATCGTTTTAGTGCCGAAATTATCGCCGTCGCTGAGCGATGAAAACATTACAGAAAGTAGAAGTTGAATGAGCGATAAAAATATAGCTCAAACTAGAAGCTGGATCATCGATTAAAATATAACTGAAACTAGAAGTTGGATGAACGATGATTATTGTATCATTTATTAGTTATTGCAATGGAAGTACGTCTCGAGAATAATTTCCGACGCTAAAATGGGGCTTAGTGGTTTACCAAAATTAATACCCTCACTCACCTGAAGCAAACGTTCATCCATATCTGGTCCTTCAGTAAATTTATTAAAAATTCTTCAAAAGCGTTTCACAAAATTCGTACGCTTGGTGGGTTGCCTTTCTAAGTTGCGTCTGTGTCTTAATGAATGAATAAATGAATTTGATTAATTGTTTGCCGATAGACATTCAAAACAGACTTATCTTAGACGCATCTGCAAAGCGGCAGTGGGTTACAGTGGGTTTGTTATAGCCTATAACTCTCATTGGTCACAGTACAGTTGTATCATGCATATAAAGCTCCGCCCCTGGGCTTCACCATGGTACAGACCAAATAGGGTTAATAAATACTTTAATATCTGTGGTACAGACTGTATTTACGCCTCCGGTCCCACGGATTTCCGCCAAACTCCGCCACAGTTCGTAATGTGACAGTGCCAGTCCCAAGCCTGGAGAAAGGAGAAGGGCGACGCTGATCATCTTTGATATGGCACAGCGTCGTTAAACAGCAACTAAGGATTTCTGCCTAACGTCTTACAGAAAATATTTAGGACCACCACCATAGCACAGTGCCTCCCTGATACATTTACGCATCCGTGACCTGGTGGAGCTACACTCGGACGGGGAACAGAGGGAGGATTGAGCAGTTACTAAGGAAAATGCGCCGAACTGGCCTACTTTCCTATTCCATCCAAAGCGCTTCAGAAAATTAATGACCACGCAGGCTGATGAATGCCTAATCAATGTAGTGTAAATCTCCGAAATTTCTCAGCGCCACACAAAAGCCACGTCAGGGAGACCAGCTTATTCACCGGCGCTATGTAGCTGTTGCTGACCCTAGCCATGCATGTTCTAACTTCTACGACCCTAGGCCTACTCTGCTGACCGTAACACCACAGTATAAATAATTACGTGGTAACACCCCCCTCCCCCATAATCCCCGATTGCGGACTCGCTATTTCACATTGTCCGGAAAGAATGATTAAAGCTTAATATCCCGTATGCTTTATAAAATCATTTATTAGCTGTCACAGTCTCTGTTATTAATCGATGTCCGAGTTAATCACAACTGCCACTGTTTTTAAATACCGTGTAATCCTATCACGTTTGTGTCGACAGGAATTTCTGCAATAAACGAATATCTGATTTGATTGATTTGTAGATAACAGAATTACTTCTGTGATTGAACCTCCTTGTAAAGCATGTGATTGAGTTATTTTAAGCACTTCTGGGTTTTTCCATATTCATCATCAGAAATAATGTATAAATACCATGTAGTGGTTTCGAAAATAAAAACATCTAATTCTGTGGTTTCATTAGAGATATTTACAGATTTTCCAAACTGCTGCAGAGTTGTGCGTCGATACTGAAGAATGCGAATATCTTGTAACTAGATCTGTGGATAGAAATCGACAGAATGATAACCGGAACTTTATCGAATTAGTCTTTTAGTGTTATCAATACTATTTCGTTAGGTTGTGATGTTTGTGCACATCGATTCGAAAAGGCACAGCAAAGACCTTTGAGTACCCGGTACTGTAAAAGCTTTCATCAGAGTCGCAAACTAGACATTTTCAATTAGTCGATAAATGGCATCAGGAAACAGCGGTGAAGATGATGGAAATATTTTCACTCGCCCACAGTGCCTCATCAATACAAACGAGGAGAGTCGTTTTGTGGTAGAACCCTCAGTCCTTGACCAGCTGAGAGGGCTGGACGGTGATGTCATCGTCGTTGCTGTTGTAGGTCCGTATAGGACAGGAAAGTCGTATCTGATGAACCGATTGTGCGGACACTGTACAGGTAGGTTTGTTTGTCTAGTCGTCTTGACTGGTCATTTCAACTTCCGAATGTGCGTCAAGTTATAGCACACATAAAACAATATTATCGACTATGGAAAGGATTATTGAGGCAATTTGTCCAAACTTTAACCCCTTTGAGCCTTTGTTTAGCCTGTTATTTGGGCTGTTGGTATTTGATTAAGAATTTAATATGACCTGGATAACGGAGCCATAAAATCTGGAATTTGGCCTTGTCTTTTGCAGTGAAAGGTCGTGTTTTGACACACACAGGTATGAAAGGTCGTGTTTTTGACACAGGTTTGAAACTTCTGTTGCTTCTGCTTTTTCGTTTGTGCTTTTTTGTTAACTCCACTTTTCCTGAGCTCCCTAAAGTCAAGGAAAGCGGTTTATTTGCAGTTACTCGACACAGACTCAACCAACTCTTAACCAAGACTCAATCAAGACTCAATCAAGATGTGAGACAAAGATTGGGTCAAGACTGTATGTAATGTCCGATATATAAATGTATATATCTAGTATATGTATATAGCACTAAGCACACACAGTCCAGGCAGGGGCGGATCCAGAAGGTCTGTCAGAGGGGCCCAAAAATTGTACATACCATCTCCCAAAAAATATTTATGACCTTTTTTTTAGTCATTAACCTTTTTAATGTCTTCAGTCTACACCGGACCCACGTCCTGTGTACATCTGACTCATCCACGCCTATGGGAGGGGGGGCACGCCTGTGTAAACATAAAAAATTTCAAATGGGGGGCCATGGCCGGATTGGCCCCCCTGGATCCGCCCGTGAGTCCAGGAACCTTTCACAGACTGCTGTGAAAGGTTCCTGGCCCGTAGAGTAATGGCTAACACAATGGCATGAAGAGCTGAAGGTACCAAGATCGAACCCAGTAGACCCCGTAAGGTTTATTCAGCCTTCCACTCGCTAGATGGCAGTGGTTAAATGAATAGTAGGCCATAAGTGGCGCCGTGTGGCTGCCGCTTAAACAGTTATATTCGACTCCTGTAAAACTGTTACCGTGTGCTTCTACTGCGATACATGTATGTAAGGCTCCCTGTGTGGCTGCCGTTTCTACTATGTGTATGTTCACTGTACAGCGCAGTGCGTTTGCAGACGCTTAATTAAAGAACAGATTATTATTATTATTTGTATATATATTATATATAAATTATATATCCTGATTCCTCCTCTTCCCCTTACCTCTTTCCCTTGCCGTTTAAACTCTAAACACTGTCACTATCCACCTTAGCCATTTGAATGTCTGACTGATCCCTTTGGAACCTGGAACGAATTTTACCTCACCTATCAATCATGTTTTGACTAAGCACCTGTGAATAAGCGGGTTCCCATGACTTCACTTTTTGGGCATGGTAGAAATTTTGGGATTACAATTACAATTATGATTTATATATATCAGTAATTTATAAAGCACCTTCTAAGAACTTTTAAAAGATACAACTGACTTTAAACACTGTATGATGTTATTATCTGAGAAGTATGATGTAAGGTGTTTGTGTCTAGGATTTCCTCTTGGGTCAACGGTTCAGTCAAAGACAAAGGGCATCTGGATCTGGGTTCGTGTTCATCCCCAGGATCCGGAGAAATATCTCGTCCTTCTCGATACGGAAGGACTTGGGGATGTCGAAAAAGTCAGTTGATCGTTTGTATTGGCCTTCTTGTGATGATGATCATGCTCAGGGCTGTAGTGGTAAAATTAGAGGTGAGTATACCCTACCGGTTAGTTTTCCGAAACAAATTAGAGGTGAGGTTACGCTACAGTATTTTGTGAGTATACGCTACGGTATTTTAATATAAATAAATAAAAATATTTCGTGAGGTGAGCATACGGTCTCTAGAGGTGAGTACACGCTGTATACCGCAGTATACCCTCGACTACAGCCCTGATCACGGTGATGTTGGTGGTATTGGTGGTAGATGTTTTGGTGTGGATTGTAGAAGTTATGTTGTGGGTGGTGGTTGTGGAGGTGCTGTTGGTGGTGGTTGTAGTTTTGTGGTGCTAGTGGTGGTTATAGTTTTATTCTGGTTGTGGAGGTGATGGTGGTGTTTGTGGCAGTGACAGTGGTAACATTAACTAGCATTAACACTTACACTGTTTATGTGTGTGATGGGTCACAGTGGCAAGTTGGTTGGAGCGCATGCCTTGTACAGCGGAGAGTACAGGTTCGAGCCTTGAGCCTTACCTGAGACGATTACTGTGTAGATACCTTGAGCAAGTCCTTCACTCACAGTTGCTCAGCGCCATCGATTGATTCTTGATCATTAGATAGTGATGTGTAATATTTGCTTAATAAAATATGGGCTGTGGTTAAGATGATTAAATTGTGTGATTCATGGCCAAGTTTTATAACTACCAGAAAATGTAAATATCAATAATGACACTGTGAACAAGTTATTTAATTAGTCACGTAGCAAGATTTCAGTTTGGTTTCACCTTTTGACAGTTAACAGCTAATTGGGGCACTAACTGTTCATTTACTGTTTTACAATGTCCAATAATGGCTTAAAGTGAAAACAATAATAGGTAATGTGATCTTTCAGTAATTATGATGGTGACACAGATAGCGAATGTGATGAATTTATTTATGATGTTGAGACATGATAGTGTAGTGGTTAATGTGCTGGACTGTCAACCGAGAGGTTTTGGGATTAAATCTTGACGTGGAGTGAAATTTGTTTTGAGAGATTTCTGCTCCACCTGCATCCCCCTAGCCAGCTCTGCTATAATGAGTACACTGACCTTACACTGTTGGTGGAAAGATAAGACGGTTAGATAACTGACCATATACCGAGGCTAAGAAAATGAAGTCGTTAACACTTTATACTCATGGCTGCGTCTCGGGTTTCATTTCAGGGACTTTTGATGATAACGATTAAAAGTTTAGTCATCATGATTGCAATGAGTTTGATTGTAATGATCTGGTGGTGGTGATAATGAGGATGTATAAAAGTTCTTTTTGTTTTAGGGAGATTGCAATCATGACAATGCGATTTCCTGTCTGGCGACGCTTCTGTCCAGCACTGTGGTTTATAACATCCTGGGTAGGATTGATGCTGACACGCTGAACAAACTGCAGTATCCTTCATTTCTGAATCATTAAATGGCAATTCAGCGAATGCGTATCCAGTTATCTGAACATTTATTTAGCACCTTTAAATATGCCAAACAATGTTCTCCCCATTTGTGCATAGGATCTGCAAATCAATGATTGTGACTTTGAAGCTGCTGAGCGGACTCTGAATAACGGCCCCGGACATGTTGTTTGCACACACTTGTCTTGTGCCATAGATTAAGTTTTACTGACTATTTTTTATCTGTCGACAGAAAATAGATTGACCTCTCTTCTCCCTCAGTCCAGAACATGAGAGCCGTACTTTTATTCCGGCTGTGACATCAAGATTGACTGCCTCTTCAGTCCATAATAAGAGCAATCTCGACCTTAGCTGTGTACGTTGCACCTGTAATTCCTCATGCCAACCAATTTACATTACATTGTATGGGTTCATTGTACATACAATCCAATCTGTCTGTAGGCAGGTGCTAATTTTACCCAACACCTTGTCCTAAAGAAAACACGAACCAACTACCAAAATGTTCAACAACTTTAAGAGACATTACTGAGCATTTCCTATAAACTTTACTACAATGCGCACAGAGGATAATATTTTCTCTTAACCTGCCACAAAGCTTTGTTTCTCAGCTTTCAAACCACATATACTCGCATGGAAAACCTCTTCAGAATGGAGTGGAAGATGATGAAGAAGAGGATGATGACGGTGACAGACAAGAGGAGGAGGAGGAGGATAAGGAGGAGGAGGATAAGGAGGAGGAGGTCGATACAAATGCTTTGACAAGCAGCTTAAGCTTCAACTTCCCAGACTTTGTGTTTGTCCTTCGGGATTTCGATTTGGAGCTAAAGATGGATGGTGATGACGTAACTTCAGACGAATACCTTGAAAGGAACCTGTCTTTGAAACCCGGTTCCTCTCGTGAAATTAAAAACTGCAACAGAGTGAGATGTTCGTTGCGCCAGGCGTTCACGCGACGCAATTGCTTCACGTTTGTACGGCCTGTTCCTGGCAAAACGAAATGTCTTGAGAAGATGAGGGATGATGAGCTTGACCCGGAGTTTATCGACAACACTGGAACTTTCATCCACCACATTCTGGAGAAGAGCCGTGTGAAACTAATAGATGGGAGACGAGTCAACGGAAAAGGTAGGACGATGATGTGATAATGATCAGGGCTGTACTGGTAAAATTTGAGGTGAGTATACGCTACCGGTGACCAGCGGCGTCAGTAGGGCTGGTGTCACCGTTAAAAAAATTTGAAGACCTTTTTTTAGGAATTCGTCAAAGAAAAATTTATGACTTTTCACCAATTCTCTGAAAATTTTCAGACTTTTTACGATTTCGTCTCTGAAAAAGTTGATGACCTTTTTTTTAGTCATTCGCCCCCAAAACCTGTCAAAACCTCTTTTTTTCCTCAAAATTTCATCCAAAGAGGTAAGTATACGCTGTATACCCTCGTCTTGAGCCCTGAGTATACGCTCTCAAATTTCTCCAGAGGTGAGTATACGCTGTATACCCGCGTATACCCTCGACTACAGCCCTGATAATGATGATGCCGAGATGACAATGAAGCTGGTGATGGTGATGATGATGATGATGATGAAGCAGGTGAATATGAAGAAGGTGATGATGACGATGATAATGGTCATGATGATGGTGGTTATGATGATGATACATGATAACCATATTAAGCTACATTTGTATATTTGCCTACACATTTGTCTAGAGGACCTTAAAAATAACTTATGTAACGTATTATTGCTACAGTTTTCATTGTAATCACAGCATTGCAATTTTCGTCATCATCACCAGTTCAGATGTATAGTGTACTATGTTAGATATGAACAAGTTCAAAATTGTGAGTTCCAGTGTGATTTAGAATTTTTAATTTACATTATAACTTTTTATATTCAGTTACATTGATTCAAGTTTGGATTCAAGTTTGACTTCCGGCATGTTAATCTCTTTTATTGTTGTTATTATTATTATTGCTACTTCTACTACTGTTAGTACTACTGTTACTACTACTGCTGTTACTATTGCTGTTACTATTACTTGAGCTTTCAGCAAACCCTGTAGTACTAACTGTAACAGCGATTCATTGACAGAACTGTTTTGCTTTCAGTACTCTCTTCTCTGGTCTCCCTGTATGTGGATCAGCTGAACAGTGGAGCTCTTCCGAACGTCTTGGATGCGGTCAGCATCATCAGGAAGAAAGGGAACGAGGAAGCGCTCGCTGCTGCTTTGTCACTTTACGATAATCAGATGCTCAGTCGTTTCTGTAAGCAACCATTTCCAATTTGTCAGGAAGATTTCATCAGAATCCATGATGAATGTCTACAGGAGGCACTGAATCTTTTCCAGTCCAAGGCGATCTTCTTAGACGAAGACTTGAGCTTTCAGCAAACCCTGACTGTAAGTCCAAACAGCTTTATCTGGTAAGGTGATGAAAGGTAAGGAATTAAGTAATCTATTGTTATCATAGATTTATATAGCGCCTCTTTAAGAGACTCGTCAGAGGCACTCCCGAGATAATGACGGACAACAGAATGCTTGGTTTTCAAGCGCTTACAGAGTAGATGTAAACAAAGACTGTAAATCAACCTATTCTGATAGGTTAGATAAATGAGAGTGATAAAGCATTATTAGATAGTGCGTATATTAAATGCAAATAACTTAATCATAATATAATGCTAATATTATTAGTAATACATCAGAAATGGTTATAATGTCTCTGGGAGACCTATTAAGAACCACCTTACAATAAGGTTGTGACTGTATTGGCCAAGATGTAGGTCACACCTAGTAGATGATTGACACTAGAGATAGGCCATGCCCCAGTGTACATATAGTTGTATTGTTGTAGCCAGCAGTCTAGTAATACACATGCATTACTCACTTCTGTGTTCTGAGTAGGCCAACCTGATGCAGAAATAAGGAGTTTATTTTACATGGGTAAGCTAATTTTGAATTCCATATCTTATATCAGAATTCATCTTATAATGATGTGTGCTATATGGAGTCTCTGGTGTAATAACAATAATACTTATAATTATAGTAAACATAATTGTAATTGTAATCAGATTTAAATAGCACCTCTTCAAGGGACTCAGAGGCACTCAGTACCTCATCGACAGTTGGTTTGAAGTCTAATTTTGTAACGTGATAATGGTTTATTTTTGCATTTTAGGACGAGGTCTTTGTTAAGCTTAAGGATTATTCAAAGCAGAACGAAATCGAACGGAAGAAGTTGTGCCGAGAAGTCCTCAACCAACTGCATGATGAAACGGTGAAAGACAAGATTCAGGACGGTGTCTATACGACGCGAGGCGGATATCAGTCTTACAAGGAAGACATGAAGAGACTGGAGGAAAAGTACGAAGACATTCTGGGCTCAATGGCAGTCAAGGTACTACTCCGCACTTTTTACATATGTGCCTATGTAAGATGCATTTCTGTGTAAAATCTGACAAAATCTTCCTGAGATTTTTTAGGTTGTCTGGGTTTTGTTTGTGTTGACAATAGAAACAAGTGTGGAAAATATCTGGCAAATATTTGATCATTAAGGATTGAGACGCAACAGCTGATGTTTTGCTCTTGCATGGTTGAAGTAACAAAGCAGCCAAATAATGTATGTAACTAATGGTGTTAGTTCAACATTTTACATTAGATGGTGACCTGTGGAATCAAAAGCCATCTGGACCATCAGCCCTCTACTGTTCAAGGGTCACTGTACATGTACCAATGCAAGTTGCGAGGGTGAAAAGGTGTTCTGTTAGTGTAACGCTCTTGCTGTGTTTGCAATTCAGCTAAAGATGTAGAAGCATGTACACAACCTTAGTATTTCCTTTCTTCCATTTTACAAATTAATATCAGGCAAATTGGGTAATGTGTCGGATGCCATTCAGGTCTATACTTAATACTCATCTCTTTCAGCCTGTTTAACCACAATTCACTGAGGCTTCTCCGACGGGTTATGATTTTTTCACTTGGCTCAACCATCATTAATTGATGCTGTGGGCATTATTATAAGGGTGTTGCAGAGGTCATTAGCTTGGGTTGTATTGTCTGCATCTGTTTTAATCACGTGCAAAAGGTATTGACAGTTGAGGTCATAGGAGCTGGCTAGTATTAAGGTGACTGGGTTGTTTTAATTAAATGTTTTAAATGTCCATTTCTTGTAGTCGGTTTTGTTTCGTTTCCGAGAAGAACACTACGCTGAGAAGATGGTCTTAGAACAGGCAGACGCTGAAGTTGTCCAGGCTGATCAGAGGACCAGAGGTACGTGTACGTTAGTCTCTGTCATGACCAAAATCAAACAATAATAAAGGTTATTTACTTGTGCACTTGTATATAAACTTTCCGATTAATCTTTGTGATTACTTTCTGCTTCTTTGTTTTCCTCTTTATTTTCGTATTTTATTTTTTTTTGGTTTCTCCCTCTAGCTGCCCAAGCGTCAGCAGTATAGTTAAGATAAGTGGTTTTTCCCCGTCTCTTTTTCTTTTAGACTAATTAATTAAGCTTTCCGGTTGGTTCTTGCGCCATTGTTAATAGTCTTTGCAATAAGGTGTCCCTCGAAGCGGGAGTTCATCCCTTTAGGGACATCCTTTTGTGACCAGTTTATGCTATGAGACGTTATCATGTTTTGTTTTTTGATCTTTGGTTTCAATAAATGATTTTCTCATTGTCATGTCATATTTATAAATTTGGACATACATAGATAACTGGATATTTTGTTCATGACCAGAGGAACAGCAGAGAGCAGTGGCTGCACAACGACAGCGGGAGGAAGCGACCCACCGTCGATTACAACAGGAGCAGCTTAAAAGACAACGAGACCTTCTGCATCAGGACGTTGTCCGCAATCTGTCACGCGTTGCAGCTGACCAACAGCAACAGATGAGGCAACGACAAAATGAAGTCCTAAACCATCGTCTGAGTGAACAGAGAAGACTGCTGCAGGAAGGATTTGCCAGGGAAGCGGCTCATCTTAATTCGCAGATACAGGCGTTGCAGAGATGATGAAATCTACTGCAAATGCTCATGGTAACTTCCTCGGACGAGGCTGAAACCCGTTCGGAGCGAAGCACTCTAACCATGAGTGCATGGTGAAGAAGAGGAAGAAGCAGATCTGCTTAAAAGGTGCTATATAAAATGGTCTGATTAATACTCGTCTCAACCTTTTATATAACCTGCTATATATGCATTGGCATTTAAAACTCCAGTGTTTGTAATACCAGAAAACATGGTTATATTATATTAGACAAACATGATTAGGATATGAAATGGGACAGATATAGGAAATCATCTTTATGTTAGACATATAGTTATATCAATTTTGTGCTCTTCTTAATTATGCATTTTCTGGTCTCACAAGTTTGGATCTGTTAACCTGCTCTGTCTTAGCAGTTTGTTATTTTTGTTCTAATAAGCTATATAAAAGATAAACAGCATGCACAGCAGTATTCTGAACATTAGGGAACATTTTTATGGATATTATTCTAACAATTGACAATAAGAAATACTCGTTATGGTCTACACCAGTTTTATATTTTTTCATATGTTCCAAACATTGGACAGAGTTCAGAATTATTTTGATTATCATACATATTTTAATCCTAACAAGATACGGCATAAGCAAATAAGAAAACATTTTATTTACACGATGAAATTAGCAACCGACACAAGAAATGACATTAAACCATTACCTAGAAGCAGCTTATAATTTAGAACTGTTTTAGGCATTAGGATAACCGCACCTTGGAGTTTCCGTATTAGATGTAATTGTAATCTCGAAATTTCTACTTGTTCATCATCTGACTAAGCTGAGCTACTACTAACACCTTTACAGTACATTTGATTATATTAATTTGCGCTTTATAAATCTTCATAAAATAATAAAAATGCTAATTATAACTAACCTAAAAGCAAATTAAATATATTTAATCTTTGAAATAGTTGTGAATAGTTGTCTGAGCTACGTTTCTGTGTTTTAAACAAAATTTCAACCAAGAACTGTGTCTAATTTAAGCTACACACATATCAGATGTACTGGGGTAAAGAAACATTTACATACCTGTAGTACTATGCAACCTGCTCAGAAGTGTCCCAAGTCAAGGCACATTTGGTATACATTATTAATAGATAGCTACCTGACAGTACAGGCAAATTTGGTCAGTGTTGGTTAACTTGATCTTTGGGGTTACTATACGCTTAGCTCAGAGTGCAATTATAGCTATGCCTCTTATTTTCACAAAAAATGACCAACTTTTGACTGCTCCTTTCCCTTGTCCACCAATGGCACTACCCTCCTCATCCCCTGCACAGAGGTCCATACACCAGCGGAGTACTAATGAAAACCCCTTCCTGCTTTTTCTGGTGGATTCCATTCCCTCAAAAGTAAGGCCAAGAATAATGACCTGTCAGCTGACCAGCATATACAACAGAAAAACAGAATATCTTTCCTTATTAATGTAAAATGGCAACAGTAAGAAACTTGTTTACATATCTCCATAGAAATGCCTCTGCGTTGTACAGGTAGCACACTTGTTTACACACAATACACTACAATACAATTTAGAACGTGCCTTAATAAAACACAGCCTTAATCAAAGGATGTGTTACAATGCAGCAGTTAAATATAGTACTTAGAGAATGGACGAGTTTTAAGTTTAGTTTTAAAAATATTTATCGAGGTGGATCTTTGCACTATTTCTGATACAGAGTTCCATTCGGCTGGACCAGCCATCTCAAACATGTCGCCATAGAAACTCTAGAGCTGCATTGTCAAGGTAACGCACTTGTTTAAATGTCTCTATGGAAACTCCTTAAGGCATAAAGATAAACAGTAACATGTTTGTTTACATGTTTCCCTAGAAACTTGAGACTATGGTTATCATGCCATAGAGGTCTACAAGGATCTTTCGGCATAACACTTTAATGACAGTCTTGAGTGTACTAAAAGCGACTGGGAAACCAATGCAGCTCGTTGTTAAAGTGTTGAGGGCCAAAATTGCTTCAATGAAGTAGACAGTGGGTGAGAAATTGCAACTGCTTAAATGAATCTAAGCAACAAGGTAAATAAGCAAACAGTTAACAAAGAATTTTTGGGACTGTGGGTAAATCAATTCTGCTTTCCAAAAGATGCTCCTATGATTGGACTACTCAACCAGGATTCTTATTTAATCCGCACAAAACAACAATCCAACATGAATGTAATGTAAATCTCCAAAATTTCTTAGTTCCACACAGAAACCACGTCAGGGAGACGAGCTTACTCACCGGCGCTATATCAAATCTGCAATAGCCAAGCTGTTTGGTCCGTTTAGGTGCCAGGTCACAATCCGGGGAGGTCAAGCTGAAGATGACCTTAACTCTCAGGTTATATTGCTCGATATCTCCTCGGCTTCACAGCACAAGTGTGCAATCTAATATCAAGATATCTTTACTCTCCGGTTAACTGGCTCAATATCTGCCCCAACCTCTTTGAACATTCTTGTATTCCAACATTGCGACCAATTTCCTTGTCATGTTAAATGCCTAAAAACAACCCTAAACCATCTGCAACTGTTTGCTGCATCTCTTAAAACGAAATTGAAACTGCATAAAATACACAGTCTTTGCTACAGATGATTCTTTCAGAAACGGTTACAGAAACAACTGTGATAAAGCAACATTAATGTGGATAAAATAACCAATAATTCAGAACTAAGACCAAATCAGTTTCAACAACGTCAAATCAGCCACTAATTGAAAACGTCTGTAATTGTAAGAATCTATTTCTATGATCCGTATAATATATACTTCTAATCACATTAACTGATGCACGATTTGCAGGATACACTGTCATTGGAATAAAAGAAGATGCCTCAAGCTCACACAAGTAATATTTTGTAATGACTTAAATAACACTTCATACCAACTACATTTTGTTATGTCAGAAGTAGCAATTCAATGTAATTCAGTAGCGATGAAATGACACTTCGTAATATCGGACATAGCGTATACAATATAACTGTAATTTGGAAATGCCCTCCTTATAAAGTTCAACACTGAAGCTCGGGCAACATGAAACACTCGTAAACAGACCAAAAGAGAGAGTTCTTGGGTGATTACCAGTTTGAGAATCTTCGAAAGACCACACAACTTTAAAACTGGGTAATCACAACAACTCGAAAAGTATCAAGAACTCTACACACACAAACGACAGGCCTGTACAATAAGCACATCGATACAATAGAGACAAAAAAATAATGAAACAATGGAGACGAAAAATAATGAAACAATAGAGACGAAAAATACCTGTTAGACAATTGTTTCCTACTTCACTCAATATCGAAATAAAACACTGCTACACAGCATAGAATTTTTTGTCACTAGTTTAACTAATCGAAATATTATGCCAGAAGCCATTGTTAGTAGGGACAATTTTTACTACCAGTTACTTGGCCTCAACCGATGATGACGATTTGTCCTTTGAATCGCTTTCACATCCCCCATGAGTCTGAGGCCAATGAAACTGCAGTTGGCCTCAACCAGTGATGATGCAGTTTGTCCTTTAACTCACATTCATCTACCTCATGAGTCTTAGGACAATGCAATTGGTGAGAAACGTGTCCAATCAAACTAACAGGGAAATAATCATCTCTCACTGAGCCTCAGACAACATGTCTACCTCTGTCGGGAACACAAACAAGACCACCGCATATTGCAGCTTAAACACCTTTCATATATACACACATACGATACATTTCAGGCAGATACATTTTGCTACAATAACCTTACGATAATGCAATCCAGGTTTACGGTTCTAAACATTATTTACATTAGGTAGTTGCACCTACCAACTTATTTTATCCAGATACACTGCTGCTCATGTAGACGAGGCGATACAAGGTAGGGTATAATAAGGTATTGATTGAAGGTAACAGACCCATTAATTATGTCCTGACCTCAACAAGCATGTCTCAAGTGAGTTGAATAGCAATCCAGTGACAAGACTACCTACCCTAACACGTCGCATATATTAACATACAAATTAAACAAATTACAATTTTCACACTGAATTACTGCGATTCGAACTGTGGACTTAATCAGTCTGTCAAGCAGTTAGTCAATGTACAACGTCCCCGTTCATCTAACAACAATTGGAATCAGAACTGAATTTAAATTCTAGTTCCTAAGTTCACTTAAGACAATACGTTACACGAGCGCTGCTCTTACAAAACACATGTCAACAACTCTGCTTGGTCTCGCGTTAATTAACTGAACAACTTCATTAAATATTGACTACTTAATTTTACATCAGATTTCAAACTGGCTTGTCTACTGCACCATCAATGATTCTATAGATTAATTAAGCCAATTTGGTTTCACAGGTTTTTCTCAGATCTTTAAGTCAACAAATGCAACCAGTGCATCCAAATTCCCGGGCTCATGTGGTACCATTCGCATCTTCTCGTACACATTCAATAACCCTACTCAGTCAGATATGCTGGCTTCCAGTAGAATTCAGAACAAGAATAATAAAAAGTTCTTATGAGCACTCCTGCCAGCAGCTTCTCATATCCTCCCAGCAGCCCGCATTCTCTGGGTGTTGGCACTGTTGGTCTTTAGGCTGAGCCTCGATGCAGAACTGTCATGGGCTCATATGTGTATTCCACATTGCTGCCTCAAGGAATAGAACCGACTACCAAAGTTTCTCTGATGTTGGATCTGTTTTTCTTCCTTTAAGAAACAGCTCAAAACTTACTTCTTATTGTCTTTCAAACATCTGGATATCCAACTGCTCTTCACTAGGCGACTGACTAACCACGCCTCAGATTCGCATTTCTGTGTAACTGCACGTGCACGCGTTACAAATTTTCGTAATTAAGCTCTAATGCTGCTAGTTTTCTGTCAAATTATATATTAGAGTTACAGATCTAAGCAGTTAGATACATTTGATCATTGGTGTTTAAATCACTGACACTTCACTTTCTTTTTACTGTTCTCTACATTACTTTGTAAAGTGTTGGAGCTTGTCTCGTGCAAATGAAGATTACTTCCTTATGTACACTAATCCAGAATCAACAAGTCCTTTGGTAATAACAGGATAAACTGCCATTTGCAAAGGTTACATCATATCTTACAAATTTGCCCTCAAAACCCCACAAAGATTCCTATGGAGACACTCGCCTATCTGCCAAAGTAAGATACACGACAACACTACACACTCACTGATCGATCAAACAACTTCTAAAACCCATAGTAACCAGAGAACCTGCTGTTGATCAAATCCCAGATCAACTTATTTACGTGATTGTGGTGACATATTATGTGAAAAGCATTAAATAACTTCAGTGTATGTACATATGTGGACTTTTACAGAGCACATTTAAAGAACCTCTAAAAACGCAGAGCACACTTAAAGAACCTTTAAAAAATGCTGATTTGCATGATCAGCGTGTAATTGATCTGTAAGCTGTATGTCAACACCCAACTAAACGATCACCAATTCTTCTAAACCCATTGTATGAATGACCTCTGGACTTTCACAATGGTCACGCTACTTGGCACAGAAATGCCATCAAATTCACAACCCACTGCTTGCCCCTCTCCTGTAGCTTTCCTTTCACGACTGAAAACCAAACTTTTCAGGCAATTGTATCTTGGTTCTGCTCCTGCACGACCCACCCACACACCACCACTACGTCCTGTGTCCTCGGCTTCCTCGGATTCAGACCCAGCATCGAAACATACCAAACAACCTCGCTATTGAAGACTTGATTTGGTTGATATGCTGGTCTCCTTGACATGGCCTTTGTGTGGCGCTGAAAGGAAATTTATTTTACATTATGCTACTGTGGCATACTGCTGCACCAAGAGGCTATCAGACTGACTTCGCTTGTTCTTTTCATGACAAAAGTCTCCTTCAGTCTCCTCTGCTGATCAAGCGACTACATAATTTAAAATATCAGCTCAGAACCTATGCATTTCATGATCCTTGTATCTCAGAAGACCAACCCACACGATTTTTAAAGCCTTTGGCCAGGCATCAACTGACACGTTTTGCACGAACGTAAGGGCGCTATAAAAGCTAATAGATTAGATAAGATATACACACAAGTCTGTATAAGCCAAAGAAAGATACAGACACAGAGAACAGAGGCCACGGTGGTTTGAGTCAACAGAGGTGGCCTCTGGTGGTTCGAGAGAACGGAGGCCACGGTGGTTCATTCACTGCAAGTCCATGTACTCCTCGACCACAAGCGGGATCTGGTGGTCGCCTACCGACTTTGGCGTTACCACGTGAAGCCCGGCAAATATCGGATCCAGATTGTCGAGGCCGAGTTCGGCGTTGAAGAGGTCGGTTGGCAGAAAGTCAAGGCCAGGCACTTCGTTCGAAAACAGATGAGGGTCGGACAAAAGCAGATTCTGGTCAGTTGTATGAAGACTGTGTTCGGCCGAGAGCAGCTGGGTATCGTTTGAGAGCTGATGATGATGAGGATGATGATGATGCGGGCTGAGGAGCTCTGACTGCATATGGCCAGGCATCAGTACTTCCGATGGATCCGTTGTTGGCTGAGTCTGGGGCTGCATTTGTGACCCCATATTCATCTGCAGAAGCTATAAAACCAATCAAATCAATCAATCAATCGATAGCATAAAATCAATCAATAGCATCCAATCAATCAATTGATGACATCCAATCCCTCTGTCACTTATACAACAAATATTTCTGTCATCAGTCCCACAAAGCTGTCTCTGACCTAATGGCTTTCGACCAGTATTCTCCAACCCACCAGTACCATGGTATTCAAATGGTGGAAATCAGTAGCCAGTTGGTTATAGCACTGGCCTTGTAACATGGAAAGAACGGGTTCAAGCCTCCCGTAAGATGGTTACTGTGCAGGGACCTTGAGCAAGTGCTTCACTCACAATTGATCAGCACCATCAACTGGTGCTTGGTCATTCGCTAGTGGTACTTAATAAATGCATAATAATAATAAAAAAAATTATAACAACAATAATAATAATAAAGTACCAGTAATGTTATCCATGTTCCTGAAAATTATTATACCTTGCCAATGTAATAATGCTATGGCGTTCTTGCACTACAAAGTGATATGATTGCTTTACTTATGTCCAATTTCAGAA
Source organism: Allolobophora icterica (assembly GCA_963556255.1). Classification (NCBI taxonomy): domain Eukaryota; kingdom Metazoa; phylum Annelida; class Clitellata; order Crassiclitellata; family Lumbricidae; genus Allolobophora; species Allolobophora icterica. The sequence goes on along the minus strand of OY744602.1, from coordinate 92,853,680 downwards.
CATAGGGATCTATTTATTAACTTACTTTGCCTACTCAATTTGCTGAAACTTCATTGGGTCCTTAATCTACAACAGAACCTGTACCAGTATGGTAACTTGCAACACAACCTAAACTAGTAATCAGCCAGTAATAGCCACACAACCAGAACCAGCAATGAGCCAGTGCTGCCACCTAGAGGGCTCAACCGACCAACCTGGATCTGTAGATGAAGGCGTCGGTTCTGCTTCTCGAGTTCATCCTGCTGTTTCTTCATCAGGTGGAGACGCTTCTCATCCGTCTGCAGTTTACGGATGTAGTCGACTGAAGCCTCCAGAATATTACCCTTCTTGTTCTGCAGATCACTGCATACATACATACATACAGATGTAAATATATATATATATACATTTATATATAAATATATATATACATATATATATATGTATATATATATACAAGGCTTCCTTATGTATGTCGGGGCATAGCCAAAAATTAAAGCATGTGCCATCAAGATGATCTTAAAAGAAATTCACCAGACAATTGCACGTTATTAAGCCATGATCCCAGGACTGGCAGAGCAATCAGCTTATTGATATTTAATTACGACAATTAACAATTACAATCACAGCTACAATAAGCCGATTGCAGTTAGTCCTGGGCTCATGGCTTAATAAAGTGCAGTTGCCACATGAATTTCTTTTAAGATCATCTCGATGGCACATGCTTAAAAAAACAATTGTGATTCTATGGCTAGTTTTCAGAAATATGAATCCATAGCTTTGATGTCATCCTTCGCATGGGTGATCGCTGACAGGCCGAAAATGCGTGACATTGATTAAAGCACAAGAAACTATCCTACATTAACAAACAGTAAACATCAAAAACGCTGACTCACATGTCGTAGCTTTCTGGAAGCAGAGTTGCCAGTTCGTGGATGTAGTCGTTGATCTTTGATCTTCGTTTTTTCTCGACTTAAGTTCACATCAAAAACAAGGTCCTTAGAATTTTACTACATTTAATTTAATTTAAAATTTTATTTAGTAACTTCTACAGTGTCTAATGCACAAGGCATCAATCGACGGCTCACAAAAATCAAGCTGTGATCTTGTCAATATCCAGATAATCAGTCTGCTAAGACAGAGAGGAGGCCTACAGTGGATAAGGAATTTGAAGAATATTTAAAAAGTATTTAAAAAGTATAATATTTAACATCTAATAATCTTTAAACAACTTTTAAGTAAATACAAACAAATATCTCATAACCTACAAAAAACATGGATATTCAGTGCTCAAGCCCCCAGAAAAATTTCATGACATGCTATAGTCATAACTAGTAACACTTAAACTGTCACTAAGTACCTCATATTTATATAAATCTGTTATTGCAAATTATAATTACTTAAAATGCCAGAAAAACCCATATGTAATTAATTAACTCACAAGACCTAGAAAAAACAATAATAAGTTAAATCTATAATAAAATGCAACATAAAAATAAGAAACATTTCATAACGCACTGTTGTTGTGTCATCTTTCTTATCACGTTCTTTCAGCCACAAAAGTTTAAAATATTTTTTAAATAATATCCAAAATATTATTAATTATAATAAAATTAAAATAAATAAAATAAAATATACAATAAAATATAATACAGAAATAATAAACATTTCATGACGCACTATTGTTGTGTTGATCTTTCTTCTCACGTTCTTTCAGCCACATAACCTTCGACTCCTCGGTTTGAAAGAAAGGAGGTGGTTCCTTCTTCCTTCCTCCGCGATACGGCTGAATGGCGGTGGCTGGACGAAGAGGAATGAGAGGACATGAGGATGACGTCTGACTCTCGTCGTCGTCTGCCGGTGCCTCCTGCTTTTCCATCGTTGTTTCCTACCACAAAGTTCATTCCACATGCCATCATGTGTTTTTAAGTCCTCCTACTCATCATCATTCTCATCAACATTGTTTGCGATATCATCATCATTCTCCTTAACATTTTCTATAACATCCTGCTCCTTCTCACCAGCACAGTCATCCTCATTTGCTTTAACTCTTCTTCTTTGCCTTCAGGTTCGGAAGAAGAGTAAAAGAAAATGAGGTCGACTGCGCTGGTGAGAAGGAGCAGGAAGTTGTGTCATTTTCTTTAACTCCTCTGCAGCAAATGCAGTCGATAACAACTGCATCACCAAAAAATGTGTCCTTTGCATATAATTAGCCATATTTAGAGTTTATACATGCAACATAGAGGAAACATTCTGCATTCCATAAAAAAAACCTTACATGGGTTTCCAATAGTTTGGTAAAATTAGAAGGGCCAATTAGTCGATGTTTTTGAGAATAATATTACATGCAGGCATTTACATTTTAAATAGCCACCTCCCCTTCTAGGTCATTGGCCGTTTTTCTGTAATCTAATTTTTTTTCATCAGCCAAGTCCAAACAAATAAATTATATCGTTCAATAAATGTAGTAAAGGCTCTCAAACAAATATGTTTCACGAGGCAAAGGTTTCGAGATTTGAAGACGATGATCGGTGACGACGAGGAATGTTATGTGGGCAGATCTCATCATTGATTAGACAAAACCATAAGCTCATTTTGGTCACTTCTGTGTAGTTTAATTTTTTATTCATCAGAAAGTCTAAAAAATAAAATTTATCGTCAGGCAATTTTGTAAAGGCTCTCGAAATAAATAGGCTATGCCTGACGAGGTGGATGTTTTGGGATTGAAAGTCATGGAACTAACCATTGCAACAGCCGATGTCATATCATTGTTTGGAAGAAATAAAAGTTAATTTTTGGAATAAATTCACTAATTTTTTTAGCCCATCACCCATTTAATACAAGTTTGCCATACAAGTTGCTGCATTTAAAGGGTTTTTATTACATTTTATTCTGTTCATATATTTTTTATGACTTCTAATGTTATAATTATCATTTTTATGTTTTATAATATTTCATATATATATATATATATATAAACTTCGAGGCAAAAACATTAATTGGTCAACGAGTTCCCGGAAAACGAACTGTTCCACTTAACATGGAGCGGTGTTATGTCCACAAGGCTATTAACTTAACTCACTGTATTGGTAAACGCACAAGAACTTCAATGTAGCGTTAAATATTGGCTTTTACTATAGGTCAATGGCACTTGCTCTGTAAGGCATATTTTCTTTTTGTGTTGATCGCCATTTTTTTAGGATGTGTTGTACTTAGTAACACTACACAAATTTCAATACCTTTACTAAGATTTTCTTGATAATGTTCAGTGAAGTGTCTGCGGTTATCGGACACTGTTAATAACTAGCCGCAAAAGAGGGATTACAACACAGAGATGAAATGCAAGCAAACATGGACAGATATTTGGACAAATGGACTGATGGGTGGTTGGATGGATTCAGAGGGCAAATAGGTTATTTCTGCATTAGTCCATTTTTCACGTGATTCGGTTTACACACCATGTCCTCCAATGACTTTGTATCAATGGGTCCGTACTGTATTAATTATTACGTAGCAAATTCTATAATTTCAGTGTCTAACGCACAAGGCATCAACTGATGGTGCTCCAGAATCATGCTGCAGTCCGGTCAACACCCAAGAATTCAGTACACTGAAAGAGAGAAGAGTTTGGTTGCTACTCACAGTGATGCAGCTGTTTGCAAGGGATGGAACATTGAAAGAGCCACACGAAGAATATTCATCGTCAATGACTCCACTAATGTCGCTGAGCAATTCCTCCTCATCCATCTGAAAAATACAACCACAATCCATTCTTATAAAGGTACTTGATAGTGCAGCCTATTAGTACTTGCTGTATGAATGGCTTGAGGAACTGAGGCTCTCTAAGCCTCTGTAAACCTAAATACCAGACTTGAAATTCGACGGAGGTAATTCTGTTACCGAAGTATCAGCCCATAAGAAGTTTGGTAGCAATTGGAACATTAGACATTCCCCACTGATAGCCAGCATAACAATTGTGCATTTTCAAAAGTTAAGTTTTAACATACTGGGCTTGCCTACAGCCTAGAAACTTCAACAGATTTTTTACACTAAGGCCGATTCAACCTGCAGAGTCCCTATCCTCTAGAGTAAACTACATTAGCATATGCCCTCTTCTAACACTCCAGATAAATGGCATTCTAAAACAGCACAACCTAAAACTGCAAAATGAACTACTAAATAACATGTTGTCACATAAGAGGTACAGTGTGTGTTGGGCAGACGCAGGGCAGTTCTACAATTCTCCACACAACAAAACTGGTCAAACGATAAAAATTCATCCAAAAATCTTTCCTAGCTGCAAGTTCACCAAACCACACACAGAATTTTCGACTCAAGAAGAATGCTACATGGAGAAAGAAAGATAATGAGCTTTACCATACTTACACACAGGTCTCAGATTGCAGTTGTTTCTAGACAAGATATAAAATCACGTAAAATAGTAAACATTGAATGCTTACTGGGTTGTTAGGATTGTAGAAAGATGGAGCCGCATAGTCATGCAGGTTTGCAATCATGGAACCAGATGAGTGAGAACTGATAATAAGGGAACCAGATTGTTGGAAAGATCCGAGGAAGGAATGGTTTGTCGTTGAAGGAAGCGATGAGGCTGACCCAGACACGGGAATGCTTTGGGGGTCTGCGGATGCTCGTTTCGCCTCCGCTTCCGCCTGCATCTTCATCAGTTGAAGTCGCTGTGACGACCGCAGCAGTCGGACCTGCTTTAAGCAGCTGCGTGGCTGCGGAGGCAAGCTCGCCGACATGTTATTGCTAAGGTGACACAAACACAGTCAACCCGTGAACAAAGCTAGTGGGATAAACGATGTGTATATATGCATGCACAGTATGTTGTATGAATGCATGCATGATGCACATTGTATACCTGTGTGTACCACGGTGAGAATTGTCAGGGGGTTGGAGGTTCAACCCCCTAGTCTTTCTTAGGACCCCCCAGTTAAGTCTTCATTGCACACCACAGGAGGGTCGTTTCCAAGCCCCTCTGTTGTGCTAGTGTGATTTACGGTAGCATTATTTGACTCTAAGAAAAGAAGACAAAGAGAAGAAATTTCCATGGTGTATCATGCATGCATTTTTTCATTTTGTTGACATCGGTTTACAAAATACGGTTAAAATATTCAACTCCAATTCGCAAACTGGAATGAATGTATTTATGTATGTATATATTATGCATCTGTGTATATGCATCTGTGGGGCGTGGTGGCTCAGTGGTAAGTTCGGCGCCTTGTGACCGGAGGGTTGCAGGTTCGAATTCCACTCTAGCCGCTGCGTACGGACCTTGGGCAAGTCCTCCACTCGCAATTGCTCGTGGCGCTTCGGCGTGAAAATTCCGGCACAGTATCAAATGCTGTAGTCGGGAGCGCCTCTGAGTAGTAGTTGACTTCGAGAGGCGCTATAGAAATATCCGGAATAAATAAATAAATAAATAAATAAGTAAACATTTATAAGGCACATTTTTCATCAATGTAAACACAGCTCTTCAAGAGCCTCCTCTGAGACACTTACTGTGCAGGGGCCTTGAGCAAGTCCTTCGCTTAGAATTTTGATCTATCTAGGCATACTTAAAGGGAGAAGAATATGACTTAGTAAGTGAGAAGTATGTATCTAGGAATATAAGTAAAAAGGCAGGTTACAGCGACACAAGGCAAGTCAATCTGAGTCTACACATAAGGTAATCAGTTGCAGGTCTACTTAGATACTCGAAGGCAGGGTAGGTTTTTCCGCTAAACAATAGGCAGGACACTTGGACCACAGACTCCAAAAGTAGAAGCCCGAGGATCCACAGAAACAACAAGTCCTTGTCTGGTTTGTCATGCGCAGGTACATGGGGCACGGTAGCCGATTGGTTAAAGCACTTGCCTTGTAACACGGACAGTACGGGTTTGAGCCTCCCCTGAGACACCTACTGAATAGGGGCTTTGAGCAAGTCCTTTGCTTACAATAGCTCAGCATCATCGATTCAAAAACGCCTAATAAATGCATAATGATAATAATAATAAAATACCCAAATACACTAGAGTCTCATTATAACAGACTTCATATCCTAACACAAATTCTGATACAACACGGTCAAGGATGTGGATCTCAAAACAGTTCACCTACAGCAAACTCGTCATAACATGACCTGTAGCATTAAAATTCGATTCTTGACATGGTTCTTGGACAGTATGTATATTCGTTTAATTCTTGAAATCAAGCTTTGCTGGCAATAACGCAGCAAATTACAGATAGGGATAGGGAAGATGCTAAGTGTCTTGGATGGGCCTACGGGAGCTCCTAAGTGTCTTCAAGTGTCTGCTAGAGTTTAAATTGAAGTGCTATAATGATGGTCAGGTGTAATAATAAGTTTCAAGTATAGAGGTAGACCACCTCAACAGACCTTTAGCCCATAGGTCTTAGAAGGCCTCCACTGTTCTGGAAGGACTAAAATAGCCTGTGGCTCTTGGTTTGCAATTGAGACCATCCACAGCCTTTGCCCACACCCTCACTTGGCAGGCAACATTATCAGTCAGTGTGCTTAAGAACTCAATTGTTTAATTAATTAATTAGTTAATTTAGGAAATTATTTTCCCACAAATTGGTTGTAATTTCAAGTTGAATTAGTGACAGCCAAAAGATATCCTTGTAAATTCACACCGTGGCTCCACATTTTAATTTTGTTTCCTTTTAAAAGGATTTTAAACTGCTCTGCCTCATGCAAGTGAGAATTCTGAAGGAGTCGCAAGATTATAACATCAAAATAATTAAATCAAAACGTAGGCTAATAGGCTATCCTTGTAAATTCACACCGTGGCTCCACATTTTAATTTTGTTTCCTTTTAAAAGGATTTTAAACTGCTCTGCCTCATGCAAGTGAGAATTCTGAAGGAGTCGCAAGATTATAACATCAAAATAATTAAATCAAAACGTAGGCTAATAGGCTAAAAGTGGAGACAAAATGGGATAGGGATTTTGTCTGGTTTGTAAGTGAAAGCCCACTGGCTCCTTAAGCTTGTGGCACTACTTTTGTATACAAATTTAAATCTCTTTACATTCTAAAAGGAGTAAAGGTCCCCTGCCTGAGATGGATGACCTGACCCTCAGGCTTCATTCTTTTTTATAGTGGCCAACACAGCCTATGTTAGAATAATGATGTTACTTATATGCATATAAACCAAATCCTTGAACAAAAGCATGGTGGAAGAAGGTCCTCTTCTACAAACATCATCAGAAATGTGTACATACTTCTTTAGGTAATCCTCTGAACGGCGGTCCCAAATTAAAATACTGGGCAAATTAATAACGGAGATTATCAGCATAATGTCGTAGTGCATGCACAACAGTTCATTTATGAATTTGACCCAGACATCCACACAGACTATGGAGGGATTCAGTGATATTTTACTTCTGAAAATAATTCCTAATTCAGTTCTAATTCAGTTCTGAGCTCTTGAATTTTACTTCTAATTCTAATTTTACTTCACAAATAATTTTACTTCTAATTCCTATTTTAGTTCTCAAATAATTTTACTTCTTATTTTAGTTTTCCAAATAATTATTAATTTCCGTGCTGTAAAAGTACATGTATATGCAACGCTTGCAGAGAGAAGCATACCAAACCTGTCCCGAGAAAGAAAAAACTGTTTGAAGTAAAACAAGGGGTGAAGCTTTAGTCTAACAATGCTGGTAATTTGAATTTTGAGTCGTGTGGTTATCATTAATATGAAACGAAGAATTATCTAGTATCAGCGAAACCGGGTAGGCCCTACTGTGTGGACAACCATATCCAAAACGCTGTACAGTCGCTGATGGAATTAATTCGAGTCAGTCGTCAAGATCTAATGCTCTTAGGCTATGCCAGCGTGTTACCATTCATCTATCCCCCTTCCAAGACTTATATTGCTTGTATTTTTCCAGCTAGTGCTGTCCCACAAATTCCATCATATTCCTCGTTTAGTACTTGGCATGTAGATCTGCCTGCACATGTAGTTTCGTCGAAATGATAAACCCAATCTATCTCATTTCCTTCCGGTCAACATTCTCGATAAACTCGTAATTTTACAATTTAACGATCAAACCCGAAATAAAATGGCGTATGAAACTGAGGTCGTTGGTACGCAATTAAGTGGGGACAATTATTAGACAACGAAGACCAAAGATAATAGAAATGGTATGCGCAGCGTCTTCATCTCAACCGAAGTTTTCCAATGGATTTTGTTTGGAACGCGTGCAATTTTACCGGTACTCGCCTTCGTCTCAACTTAAGCGCCACAAGAAGTAAAATGATTTTACTTCTGAAAATAATTCATAATTTCGTTCTTAAAATTAGTTCGGCAAATAATTCCTAATTCAATTCTTAATTCGTTCTTTCTGCTGAAATAATTCCTACTTTTACTTCTAGTTTTCGTTAACGAAATCAATTATTTTTACTTCTAATTTTAGTTTTCGTTAACGAAAATATCACTGGAGGGATTTTGGATGCATTCGAAGCGGAAATTGTGTTACCAAAGTTGAACAGGTCGTGGTCTTTTCCCAAGCTATTTGTGTGCTTTCCAGTGGTGCTTTAGCCACAAGGCGCACGTTTTCTGGGGAGGGCCCGTAGAGTAATGGATAACACACTGGCATAAGTGCAGAAGGTACCAAGATCGAATCCCGTAGCCCTCCATAAGGTTTACTCAGCCTTCTACTCGCTAGTTGGCGGTGGTAGTTAAGTGAGTGTTAGGCCGTGATTGGTGCCCTGCGCAGCTGCCGTTAAAAACAGTTGTATTCGACTCCTGTAAAACTGTCATCATGTGCTTCTACTGTATACACGTATGTAAGGCACCCTGCGTAGCTGCCGTTTCTACTATATGTATGTTCACTGTACAGCGCAGTGTGGTTAGCAGGCGCTTAATTAAAGAAAAGATATTATTATATTATATTATTCGGACAGTACCTTAAGACTTAAGTTGTTGAGTGACAACTACAACACTTGACGATGTATACTTTGTCATTTGTAACATTTCCACAAAAACTTTGTTTTTAAGTGTTTTAATTTACCTTTAATGAACACTACACTGGTTTTGATCTATTAAAATGCCAGTTTAGTACTTTTACTAGTTATTAGAATTTAGGACCGCCGTTCAGAGGATTACCCTTCTTTATAGATATCCATTATAAAGTTTATTTTCAAATATGTCCACTACTAGTCTATATATAAATTGGCACTGAAAAGCTAGAGCACAATTTAAACATGCTTGCATACTCTTTTTCTGTTATAATATTGAGAACTTCTCGTCAAAACTGGATTTGCAAGTAGGGCCACGACGCCTCCATCTCCCGGATTCGATGGAGTATGGTAGGATATCTTAAAATCGGATCACCTTTCGGTAGAAAGTATGAAGAGTTACATATGCAATCAATCCGGTCGGCTGATGGAGACGCTAAATAGTTTGGCTTAATTAACAAAAGTTATTGTTCGCTAAAAAAATATTCTTCGATTACTTTGGTTGAGGTGATTTTATTCCAATAACACGAATTCCACCGGATCCTGTAGTTATTGACATCTTAGCAGGTCTCGGATCGTCGTAACTCAAGTCTATACCGGATTCAGCCATCGACAACAATCTGATCCAAAACCTGAATGATGTACATAAAATACCGCTTATATCGCAGTTAAATTTTCGTGTATAAATCAATCAAATTCAACTAATATAAGAGAATTAGTCGAATAATTTCCCCCTACTATCTGGAAAAAGTCATATGCGCTACCGAAGATTACAGATAGTTGTATACAAAACTCTACACTTCATGATGACGTACAAGTACAATTCTTGAAGCGCAAGTCTTCGAAGCCCAACATTAATCTAAAATGTTATTACAAAATAAAATAGTACTGCGCTTTAAATCAAGTTTGAATAAGAAGTTTAATAATGTCTTTTAAGAATTTTAGGAACTTACGCTAATTTATCATGACTTATCTTAGGTAAATTTTCTATTGAAAACAGCTAGATGACGCTTAACATAGCCGCAACTGTGTGGTGCAATGATAGATATTGTATCTGGGCCAAACGGGCCACTGTACTATGTAACAAAAGTTGGTTAGTGAAAGTAGCCATTTTTGCCTTCCTCTGTACGAAGTTATAATCAATCAGAAGTATTACTGGAATTACACGAGTACTTCATCTAATAATTTATAACACACCAATGCAATCGTACTAGCCAGTTAATCGCTGACTATTACGCGAAATAGGTTGATTTTATTTCTCCATAGAGGCATAGACCGTAATCTTACTCAAACTGAACAAAAGGTCAAGCAAGCTACTACACATCAGCAGGCATAATAATAGCTTCCGGTCCGTGTTTTCCCCCATGCGAAGTAGCTGTAGTAGGCCTATAATTATATGGACAGGGTCCATTTTAAGACTTAAAAAGGTTGGAAGGTTGGAGCGGATCACAAATGCAGCAGTCTTTTCACGTGGTAACTGGAGCTTGTCGAAATTCCTTAATTTGACGAGCAAATTAGCCACTTAGAAGATGGTTTAGCCACAATCGTAGACTCCACGTTTCTTCAATCCCTCCTTCCACCAACTGAAATCGTGGGAACCATCTCTTTAAAAACAAAAGCGGCGAGGCAGATATAGGATTAGGTTCGGCGCGAGCCAAAATTCGTAGGCCTACAGAAAGAAATACATAGGCCTACATATGTAGGCCCTACACCTATGCAAGCAGAAGGTGCGCAGTTCTTAACGGCAGATGCATGGTGCTCAGAGTTAACAATGGCAAGACATGAAGCCCACTATTGGATAGGGATAAGAAAAACCAGGATTGAAAAGCCTTAGGATATGGCAACGCGTTGTGGCATGAATTAAGGTAAGTATAAGCCTAATCGTAGAGGTTTTGATCTTGCAAACGTCCGCAAGCGTGACCCTTCATTCTCTGACTTTTATCGCAAAACGGCCGCGAGTGCTCGAAGCGTGTATACTTAACGGGATTTCTGTAGGCTAATTAGCAGAGATAACTCGGTAGCTGCGACGCTGGGTAAACGAACCTGCTGATTATTTTGTTCTCGTGAAGAGACTTCATAAAATGCTTTTAGGCCTACTCCTTTATTTACTACGGAGCTAATGTAGAGCCTGTGTTAGGCTTTTCTGTCACAGGTTCGCCTGTGCTAGCCCTGATATTGGACATAAGAGGCAGGGGTGGGTGGTAGGGTGCATAATACTTCCGGCCGAAAAACAAATAGGTCTACAACAACAGAAATCGATCTTAAGTCGAAGTCCAAGGCACATGATAGTCGTGAAACGTGTCAATGGCTCGAATGTCGCCCGGATCAACAATGCCTTAATTCGGTACAAAGGCCCTATTGGCACCTTAATGAACCTGTTGTTTCTCTTTTCCATTTCCTTATCTAGGTCAATTTGTTTCATGTTCAGATGTTCTTGAAAGAGACATCGGCGTCCGCAGGGATTTTTCTAGGGGTGGGGCAAAAAATTTCTAGGGGGGCAAAATTTTCTAGGGGGTGGAGGGAATGACGTTTTTGCATGGAATAGCTATTCATGAACACAAAAAAGAGACAATTTTCAAAATCCGGGAGGGCAAATGCCTCCTCTTGTCCCCCCCCCTGCGGACGCCCATGGAAAGGGAAGGAGGGAGGTGAGAAGGGACGATTAATTGAACGGACAGCGATTATGATTATGATTATGATGATGATGATGATGATGATGATGATGATGATGATGATGATGATGATGATGATGATGATGATGATGATGATGATGATGATTATGATTATGATTATGATTATGATGATGCTGCTGCTGAAGATGATTATAATGATTATAATGATGACGATGATGATAATGACGACTACAACGACGATAATGACGATTTCGCCGTCGATGATGATGAAGACGATGGTAACATTATACAGAATGGATAACACCAGGATGGGCTACGAAATCATGACTTAAAGAAAGAATATAGATTATGGTGATTAAGAGATATCAATTTTATTTCAATACCGTACGTCTTTAGTGGGAGCATGCACGTTGGGACAAGAGGAGGCGACTTTTAGCCAGAGGTCCGGTACCTCGAGAAAGTTTATGGGGTCTCGGACAGCGATTGGATAGAGCGCTACAGCGCTACAGAGCTGTTTCTATTTTCTCTATGACGATAATTTACTGTGTAGGGATCTTGAGCAAGTTCTTTCATTCACAATTGCTCAACGCCATTGAAATGGTAGTGAAAGATCTGAAATACTTCTAAAATAATTAACAAACGTTTATAGTAAACAAAATGCGATTGTAGTAGTGTTACACGAGTAAACATAATGCCTAGGTCATCTTTTCTTTGGGCAGAAACTTGCAGCACAAGCTACATAGGAATACTTATATATAAGCCCCTACGAGCAGCTCGATCGTTTCTATAGAATTACTAGATGATTTACGGTACACGCCTAGAAATTGATCAGTTGAAAAATGTAAATCCCCAACTTTCTCAACGCCACACAAAAATGGCGTCAGAGAGACCAGCATACGGGGTGTAACTCTAACTCTTCTGTTATTATTATTATTATTATTATTATTTTTTTTTTTTTTTTTTTTTTTTTTTTTTTTTTACCCGAGGTAGGCCTATATATGATCCCTCAGGTGCAAGATACTAATTAATTATGTTGACTCTGGAGTGGCCGTTCTGGTCAAGATTCGGGAGAACAAAAGTGCTGTGGAAGGCGACTGCGTTGAAACGTTGAATTACAACGGACAGGCGCTGGAACAGATAGCTGGTTTCCCTTGGGTCTCCAGAGATTTGGCTCAGAAGACGTCCAAGGTCTGAGAGGAACGCCTGTCCCACGGCGTTAGCTGGACCCAAGGTTTCAAAAGCCAATGGAACAAAATGGTAGAGATGCATCAGTTCGGTGTACTTAGCGTTTTTCCTGGACTCAGCCAGTTCCGCTGCATCTCCCGCCCGAGTGGAGGTTGTGGGCAGATAAGAAGGGGCTACTGTGTCTGCCACAGTGACGTCCCAGGTCAAACAACGACCCGAGCGCCATGGTATTAAAGTAAGGCCATCTGGTCGTTGTAAACAAAATGCGATTGTTATTATTATTATTATTATTATTATTATTATTATTATTATTATTATTATTATTATTATTATTATTATTATTATTATTATTATTATTATTATTATTATTATTATTATAATTATTATTATTATTGTCTGTCTCGTGTGTGCTTCTATTATTCGACTTGGGAACGACCTTCTGATATGTAATCGGAATATATTAGAGGCCTAATTAGTTTCATCCAGACTAAATGATAGTTTATTACCCCGGATCCAATAAGAAACTTTTTCCAATGCTTGATTAAGTTTTTCAATGGGAAGCGATATTTTTTTGTATCAGAAACTAACACTTTTTAGTATCGTTAGCAAAGAAAATAAAATGAATTACATGTATGTCTGAAGTATCATTACTATATATATATATATATATATATATATATATATATATATATACATACATACATACATACATACATATATATATAGTAATGATACTTCAGACATATATATATATATATATATAGAAAGAGAGAGAGAGAGAGAGAGAGAGAGAGAGAGAGAGAGAGAGAGAGAGAGAGAGAGAGAGAGAGAGAGAGAGAGAGAGAGAGAGAGAGAGAGAGAGAGAGAGAGAGAGAGAGAGCCTAAATATAGAGCCTAAATATACATATATATAGAGCCTAAATATATATATATGCCTGTTTGTGTGTAGGCTACAGTTTAGGAGGGCAATATCCTGAACCACTTGAAACCTAAACTTAGTCCATCAGTAGCCTAATTACATGATTCGTAGTATGTGGGACTTGCCACATTTATGAGTTACACTGTATAACAGGATGCTATAGCAGACATGCGGACAAGCGTGTGCGTATGTGCGTGTGTTGAATCAGCGTTTCTTAGCTGTAAAACCATACATTCGTAAAACCGTCAGTCTATACTAAAGCAGACAGTCATGCGTCACCAGACGAGTAGAGAGGAAGTTGTTGAGTAGGCTAATCTCAACAGCTTCCTCTCTACTCGTCTGGTGCATCTTGCGGACAAGTGGCCGCAGATCTCTGTTAACGAGTGGAGGTGGTTGTCAGGACGTATCGACTGGGCCTTTTAGGACTTCACCTTGATTT